>PVKZ01000524.1:0-601095 GCA_004027375.1 Macroglossus sobrinus | reverse complement strand
CGTTTAAAAGCCTTCACACTGCTCTTTTTCCCAGCACAGAAACAGGCTCCTGATTGTGGCTGCTCAGAATGGAACATTCAGGAGGGTGTGGAGCCAATGGGGCAGGAGAAGCGGGGAGGGAAGGAGGGGGAAGGAAAGGGCTCTGGTGCCCAGGAACACTCAGCCCAGCTGGCTGGCGGGAGACAGAGCCGGCGATTGTGCTGGCCGCTCGCTCGCTGCCCGCCGAGGAGCGCATGTGGCTAAGGCTCGCTGGAGCTGGGCACTTCCTTAGCTCTTGGGGACAGTTTTCTTTGCCCAGAGAAATGGGGAGAGAGACACATCAGGCCGGCGGGGGCTCCCGGAGGACGCCCCTCATTTCCGGAACCCCGCACCGTCTGTGTTCTTACAGGAAACCTATTGTATAGATTAAAAAGAAGAGAAAGTTCACGGAGGGCCGTACATTCCCACAGCCCAATTCGCTCTGAAAAGCACGCATTTGGGGTGAGCTGCTTCCTCTTCCTCCATCTCTGGGGGCTGCTGCCCTCAGACTGGCATGAATCAGTGCCATCCACCCTTCGAGGGGGCATAAGTGGTCACAGGCAAGACAGTGGAAGGACCTGGAATGCCTCCTCCCTCCCATGTCATACAGCTGACCTCGGGCCCAAGATAAAATAAACATCGTTTCCAGAACGTGTGTTCTGGGCCCACTTGTGTGGTCAGCTGTGGCCCACGGGCCAGGCAGTCACAGGCGGTTTAGCAGGGCACATTCCCTGGGCTCGGCCGACGGCTCATCATGGCATGATCTGTGCTGTGTCACTGGTGAGGAACACAGTGCCTCAGGAAGCAGGTTCAAACACCTGTGACCTGAGAGAAGTCACATAAATGCCCAGCACCTTTGTCTCCACATGGTTAACAAGTGGATAAGGACAGTACCTACTACCTAGGGCTACCAAGTTCATGTGTGTAAAATGCTTATCGGTTATCGGAGGCTTACTCTGTGCACTTAAAAGACTTGACATGTATCACCTCATTTAATTCCTATATGACTCAGTGAGAGGTGCTCATGTGGCCCTCGTTTTCTTGTTCAGTAAACTGACTTCCAAGGAAGTTAAGCCATTGGCTCAGGGTCAATGGTAAATGGTTTTGGGTGGCGGGGAGTGCTGGGGTTGGAACCCAAGTATTCTGACTTTAGCTTCTATGGGTCTATTATGCTGGCTACACTGCCTCTTGAAGAGAAAACCCCCAGTTCCTTTAGAGTTAGTTTCAACCCTGACTGAGCATGCCAATCATCTGGGGATGCTTAATAATATGAACACCTGGGTTCCCATCTCCAGAGATTCTGATTCTGTAGGTCTGGGCATCCTAGGAGTTTGAAACACTGTCCAGATGGTTTGGGTGTAGGACCACAATGACCAATATCACCCGGGCCCTCAGGTGGTGCTAAGAAACCGACATGCTACATTTAATCCTCCTAACCTTCCAAGGTAGGACCATTACTATCTCTGCCTTACAGATGAGGAAACTGAGGTCCAGGGGAGTTCACAGTTGCCCAAGGTCAGAAATGAGTAGGAAGCAGAGCGTGGGTGAATGCTGGAGCATCTTTAGCTCCAACACTGTATTCGGGACAGAAACACGGATGAAGGTCAGGTACACTCGCTCGTCCAACTCTGCCCGCTGAGCCCCTTCCCAACAAAGAGCAAAATTCTGCCTCTGACTGAGATGCAAGGTAAGAGCTGATATGAAATGCCAAGGGCTGGAGTTGTCAAGACTGTGTGTCGTTACCGCATGACATTTATCCAGAGCCAGACGCAAGTTCTAGCAAACCCCGTGGAAGACACAGCCTCGGCGTGCAATCTGTGGGCTGGAGGATCCTTGAGAGGTACAGCACCAAGTCACGGGGGCTGAGGCTGCGTGACTTTCATAGTCTATCACAACAATAGTGGTCGGGGAGGGGGACACCTACAGGTCGCCATGGCACCAATATGTTGCCAACCATTTAAGAGAGGCTACAAGAACCTTAATGCTTGACGTCTAGGGTAGTCAAGATGCGCTTCGCATGGTTTAGGGGAACAGGAGGGAGCAACAACTCATCCTCTGGCTCTCTCTAGACCCCGCCACACAATGCTGGAGAACTGTGGACACAGGGTTATCAGACTCCTCCCCGCCTCTCTGAGGGGGTCCCTGGCCCCAACCTACTACAACACATTGGACTCCCCTATCTGCCCCTCCTCTCCCTTTCCGTTCCTTTCTTGCCTTCTTTGTTTAATCAAGAAACATTTGTTGGCCATCCATTGTATTTCAGAGCAAAATCTGTATTTCAGGCATGTGGAGACTTGAATACTGAATTTGAATACCAGTGTAGCAGGATGTCCATATCATTCCGTCCCATTTTATTTGTCCATGATCACACCCTCTAGAATTGAACATGTGGACAGATGCAAATGAGTTATGAAAACGCAGGGTCCCAAGAACAACAGAAGGAAATTGAATAGCCTTATCTTAATAAAATCTTGCTTTGGCAAGGCAGAACTGAAGGCAGAAGGGGCTGGAAAAGGCAGCTCATGCCCCACAACAACCCCTGATCTCCTGTACTACATTTTGGAGGAGGGAAAAACAAACAAACAAACAAACAAACAAACAAACTTCCTTTATTAAAGTTCTCTATTCTTGCCTCCATCCAAAGCTGAATTATTTTGGAAAGTTTGAGAAAAGTAGTTCAGGTGTTTTTCAGGGAGAAAGAACCTATACTTGCCACAAATTCAAAATATTAAATATATATTTTAACCCCTCTTCAAACCGAAGGTGCAACTGATAGCTATTTAAATTAAGTAACCAATGCCAATTCTATATGTGCAGATTTAAATATGCTAGGAAGGAAGGAAGGAAGGAACTAAAATGTATCCAGAGAAATTGTAATTTTTGTTTCAAATCTATATGCAGTTTCCAGTTGGCATAACAAAGTTAAATATTAGAATGCTACTACTTACATTTCTCGAACATGTATGTGCCAGACATTGGCACAGCTCTTTAGATCGACTATCCAAGTTTATCATCATGGCGACCCCGTGAACAGTCACTATTATTATCCCAAGTTCATAAAGAGGGAATGGAGGCACAGAGAGGACACATGACTTGCCCTAAGCCACACACGTGCCGAATTCTCAGGCACTGTGACCACAGATCCTGCATTTGTAACTTCTGTCCTCAACTACCTTTACAGAGATGGCTCAGTTTGAAGCGAGACTTTCTACACTATGATACCTTTTTAAAGGATGACAAGGTAGTATTATCTCTTCCTTTCCCTCCTACGCTGCCTTTGGCTTCCCTCCCAAAGCTCTATTTCCCTCCACATCCTGAGATGAGTGTTATTATTATGTGCGCCTTTCACAGAGGTAGAAATAAGCCCAGAGTAGGACAGTAACGCAGCTAAAGCCACGCAGCTGACAGAGCCAGCCCCCAGATTCAGGCCTTTTGACCCCCAGATCTCAAGGTTGTTCCCGTACATCAGCTATCAACCCAAGAAAAGCCAGGCTACCTTGGGAGATGACAGCAGGGAGGAGGAGAGGAAGATGAGAGGGCTTGTGGAGGCAGCCTCTGCTGCACACCTAGCGGAAGGTATGTCTGCAGCAGGGCAAGGAGCCACTGTTTCTTTCTGAGTGGTATGGGCATCGGCCGCATTCGCTCTTATAATTAACCTCCGAGGTTTGCCTCGGGGCTGGGATTATTAAAAATACTTTGGTATCTTTAATAAACCACATATGGTGTAGTTCCATAAATGTATTCAATGGGCCTAAGTCGGTGACACGGAAATGTTTGCATGGAACGGTTCTAGTGCTTTCCTAAGGGGGACATGTAAAACTTTAGGATGTCATTCGGGCCCGTTGGAGAAATTATTTCCTTATAAATCTATGGCGGTCTTAGGAAGTCGAAATGGCACCATAAAAAGAAACAACCCCACTTTCCTGGAAAAAAAAAAAAAGTGCAGCCTGCTCTGTCTGAGTGGGGGTGGGGGCTGTTCACACGTATAACTGCTGCCGGCATCCAATAAGGTACTTGCTTCTGCTGCATGCCGTCGCTGGGCTGTGCGCTGCGTTATATTTTACTGGGAAAAATAAATCTTACCTTTGCACACAAAGATGTGCTTCTCTAGACCAAACCACGAAGGAGGAGAAATGCTATTTAAACCTACATGGAATAAACTTGCTGTCTCAAAGACCTGAAAAGACCACACTTAAAAAAATAAACACTAAAATAATCAAAAAGTTGTGGTTTTTGTTTTTTTTTGGGGGGGGGGGGAGGTCACCATCCTCATTCTTCCTTGATATACAAGGTACTTAATAATAATTGTGTTGAAAGACAGCGTTTGAAAAATGTCGTGACCACTTCACCCTCTCTACCCTGATATTCCGTTCATCCCGTGGTCTCGATGAGTGCTGGGCTACAGGTGTAGTTGGCAGGCAGGGATGCACGGAAGAGAAGTGATACAGTGTCTACCCTTGAGACATCTCCATTGTAAAGGAGGAATTCTGGTTATCTGCCAGGGAGCTGCCTGGAGGTGATCGATTTCATGGTGGCCACATCAGATGGAAGTTATCACATCATATCCAGGGCATGGAAGTTCTGGATGGAGACTGGTAGCTCATGGTGAGCAGGGGCCTACACCACATATCTCTGCATTCTTACCACTGGATACCGTGCCCAGCACAACCTAGTTGCTCAATACATTCGATGGATGGATAGATGGATAGATGGATAGATGGATGGATGGATGGATGGATGGATGGATGGATGGAGGGATGGACGGATGGATGGACAGACAGATGCATACATGAATGAATGTACCTTAAGAATGGTACCTTAAATGGCCTAAAGAAAGAGAGAGGGGCATCTTTACTATGTCAGTGCCCTTGAAATGACATTGAAGTCACCCAAACAAAAATGCACAGCTGCAGCCAATGTCACCTCTCTGCCAGGCTGTGATGCACTTGGGCAAACCATTCCAGTGAGTTATTTGTTTTTAGGGTCAGTCTCCCCAAGCTCTGTTTCTACACTAGCCATTGACAATGTAAAACTACTCAGAAAAGATAGGTGAATAAAACATGTTACCAAAAACTACAGGCTATGTGTGTCCATTTTTCAAGAAATACAAAGATGCATATCAGAGAAAAGACTGGAAAGATATTTATCAAAATTGTTCATAATGATTATCTCTGGATGGTGGATTTGCTGGTGATTTCTAGTTTATTCATCTGACTTGAATGTATATTCCATATTTTCTGTAATAAATGAATATCTATTTTGTATCAAAAAAAAAAAGAGAGAGAGAAAAGGATTTTAGAAATTTTTAAAAATTTCTAATTGCACCAGAGAAGAAAAGGTAATAGCAAAACAACCACACTGTATCAGCCTTGGCTAAATCACAGATTCAACAGAGAATCACCAGGTCAAAAGAAATGGTAGAAGGCTTCAATCCCAGCTGATGTCTGAGGGTAAATCTGTTTGCAGAAGCGCCACAGCTGCTCAGAAATGATATGATGATGTGTGTTCATCTTCTCCATGCAGATAAACTCCACTGGACTCATGTAGAGGTGTAGGCGGTGTAAAATAAGGCCTTGCCCAGACCTCAAGAAGGAAGTCCTGCCTCGAGGACCTAACCCAGACCAGCCTTGCAGCCCTACCTGACACTCTCCTGCAGCCTTACCCCAACCCCCTGGGTACCCCCTGCTTTGCTGAGGGAACAGTTGATATTTGTTTTTCCTTTGACTGTGGTGAGGAACAGCTGCAGCACGCAAATCACATTAAATTAGTGGCTCTGGAGTAGGCTCCATGGCACAATCCTAATTCCTACAATGCCTCCAGTTTGGCTATGTCGAAGAAATCATTTATGAATCCCTTCACAATGTCAGTAAACCTCGGCATCTGGGGACCTGTAAACATTAAAATAAGGAGCTATAAAAAATATTAGTAAACCAATTAAAAGCTCAAGTAGCAATAAACTCTATTGCATTACACCTAAAAAACAAAAAACAGACCCTCCTCCCCTGAAATTAAATAAACATTCTGTATCAGCAGTTTTTCAAAAAGTTTTTTCTTTCTTCTCCAAACAGCTCCCATCTGGTACCCTGGAGAGCTGGGATCTCTTATAGATCAGGCAAAGAGGAATAAAGGATGCAAGAAACCTAAGTTTCTGCCCCTAGAAAGCCAATGTGATCAATATTTGGTTGCAAGAATTGGGAAACGGCCTAGAAACTGTATCATTGGGAAAAAATCCAGTTTGAATCATGACTGGGAATTGACTAATATTTACCCATATCAAATAAAAAGAGAGGCACAAAATTACCATCATTAACCACAATAATGAAGGATGGGGAGCGAACAAACACCCTGTGTTTTGCCATCTACAAAGCCTTTTCATTTAGTCAGTCTTCATAACCACGGCATAGAGTAGGTAGAGTTGTGATCATTCCCAGTTTTGAAGATGAGAATTCCCTGGGACTCGGAGATGGGAAGTGGCTAGTTTGAGGGGACTCAGCTAAAGGGAGACAACGCTGACACCGGAACCCAGATTCAGGGCTCCAAGTCCTTTTATTTTCCTCTATGACCTTCTTCCGGTATCAGGCCAAGGACAGGGACCAACTCACACTAAGACCCTACTGCGTGCCAGGTGCCGTGTTAGCAATGCGGAACCCCAACTTCAGTTAACAATCTCTGTGCCGTCTGAATTTATCTTTCTATTAGAAATGACTTCCTGCTCCCCTTCTCCTCCACCCACATGGAGCTCCCTGAGTCATCCCCAAATGGGAAATGAAGCTCAGGATGTTTAATTAAAAGCAATATCTCCTCTTTGCCAAGATTCCTTGCTCTAATCCTGACACAAACAGAAAAAAGCAGGTGTCTTCTGGGAAGCAAGGAGGAATCGTCAACTTCTGGAATACGGTATCCAAACTTCCCATCTGCCACGCAAGAGAACTCTTCATTGAGTGTCATTAAAGTAGGGTGAAAGTCCCGTGTGTGCTAGAGACAAGCCACAGAGCCCAGGCATCGCTCTTCTCACCTGTCCTGGTCAGAGAAAGGAAGCACCTCGTCCAGCCACCATAAACCGAGGGGAAGAGCAGGACTAGATGGAACAGCAAACACTCAGGAACCAGCAAAGAAGAGTCGCTCCCGCCTCCTACATGCCTACCACATTCTGGGCACGGTCTGCTGCTCTTTACATGTTATCTCGTTCAGTCCCAATGACAAGTTAGGCAGGTGACTATTTCCATTTTTTGAGAACGAAACCAAGTCTCAGAAGTTGTCACTTGCTCAGACACATGTCTCAAGTGAAGCTACATCAGGATTTGGACGGAGGTGAATCAAAGTTCGTAAAAACTCAGTGACACCACCCTCAGAAGAGCGAATGGGAGAGCCTGGGCTTGTGGAGACCTGACAATGGGCATGAGGAGAATGGGGACACATTAAGCTGTGAAGGTGGTCATCTGGGGTCACGTGTCCTGCAGGGTGAGCCTCCACCAGGAGCAGAGATGCATCGGGGAGGATAAGAACCACAGGAGTCCGAGACAGAAGAGACTGGACCAGCCCCAGCTTTCTGTCCTCCCCTGAGATGCCTCCGCTCTTGGGACTGGTCAGGATCGTGGGTGGGGCTGCTCTGTTTCCACAGACCTAAGGTCAAAGAGGAATGTCAGGTACACACCCGCTCACAGGGGCCGGGTTTGGGGTTCATTTGCTTTGGGAAAGAAGGGAATGTAGAAGAGGGACAGAAGTAGAAGGATTACATTTTCTATCTTTACAAGGCTCAGCTGGAGAAGTGAAATCCAGAAGGAGACCTCAGACTTGGTGGAGATTTCCTCCGGCCTTTCGCTCCCGCTCGCCGTGCACACTGGTCCCTTTCATGAGCTTTCACATCCTCTGTGAAAAACAGGCTTCTCTAACTCGCTGAAAATAGAAGAGACGTCCCACAGCCGTGTTTTTCCCTTGGGCTGAAGCGTGAGGCTACCACAGCAGAGGCGGAGGCCCGGCCACCAAACCCAGCCGTGCGGTGGGAAACCAGCCTGGACCAAGACCAAGCAAGGGTGGTGACAACGCAGGAGACTCAGTGAGCGGAAAGCTCCAGTCGGCAGGGTTTTCCCCCGGTCCTGGCCTGGTCCCGGCCTGGTCCCCTACAGACCTTTCCGGGGCTAAGAACGGAGCATCTGTGTAATCAAAAGTGCATCAACAACTGTTTTTTGGTTTTTGGATTTTTTTCCCCCAGTGTCTCCTATAGGGCCAGGATCCACTCCAAGTGCTGGGATAAAGTGATGGACAAAGCAGATGTGGTTTCCTGGAGCTTTCATGCTACAGCCTGGACCAGTACTGTCCAACAGCAGTATCTTGTGAGCCACACATGTCAGATTTTCTAGTAGACTCGTTAAAAGAAAATAAAAAAACACATTTATTTTAATAATATAATTTAGATTACCCCAGAGATCTGAAACATCACTTCAGTGAGCCATCAATATAAAAATTATTAATGAGATAATTTACACTTTTTGCTGCTAAACCTTCAAATGATAGTGTGTGTTTAACCCTTACAGCACATCTCAGTTCACACTAGCCATTATTTCGAGTGCCACCTGGGCTTGGGGACATCACGCTGGATGGTCCTGCTCTGGACTGTGAAGATGCAGAATGAGGTGGAGACAGGATGGGTCGTGGTTCTTTGAGGGAAATGGTGAAATAATGTCGCCAACAATAATAATATTCACTAAGCAGTTACGGTGTGCCAGTCATTCACGTGACACAACCCTAAGAGAATGTCATCCCTACTTTGTGAATGAGAAAAATAGGGCCCAGAGAGGTCCCATCACCTGCCTAAAGTCCCATGGCTGACAAACGATGGCTGACAAATGATGTGGAACCCGCCTTTGCTCTTACCCTCGGCAACCACCCAATGCTTGAGCACGGAAGCTACAAAAGGCTTCATATTGAATAACTGAGTCTATTAAGTAAAGTAAACATGGTTTATAATGTACCCCCTGTAACCAGATGGCCTGGGTTCAAATTCTCACTCCACCACTTACTAGCTGTGGGACCTTGGGCAAGTCATTTGGCCTCCATGTGCCTCAGTTCCCTTGTCTGTGCAATGGGAATAAAAATAGAGCCTATCTTAAGGGTCACTGTGAAGATTACATGAGTTAACACCTTGCTCGGTACCTAAGAAGCAACCAGGAAGGAGCAGCTCTAATTATTATGGTATAAACAGGAGCTGCAGGGTTCTGACTGGTGAGTCTGGAAGGAGGGGGATGGAAGCAGGAGGCAGAGAGACGGGCCAATCCCCCAGTGTATTACGAAGTGCCAGGGTCATGGCCCCAGGGCTGCTCCCTCATCTCTGGATAAATGAGGTACACGCTATTCGGGTCGAATCGTGTGCCCTCCCTCCCCAAAATTCATATGTTGGAATCCTAACTCCTAGAATCTCACGATATGACCATATTTGGAGAGAGGGTCTTTAGAGAGGTGATCAAGTCAGGATGAGGTCACGTGGGTCGTCGGCCCTAATCCAATGCGGCTGGTGTCCACATAAGAGGGGGAGATCTGGACGCAGACTGTTATGTAGGGTGAAAGCTATGTAGGGTGAAAACTATGTAGGGTGAAAGACATGTCAGAGATCACTGACAAGCCAAAAAGAGAAGCCTGGAAGAGCTTCTGCCCTCTCTGCCCTCAGAAGGA
Source organism: Macroglossus sobrinus (assembly GCA_004027375.1). NCBI lineage: Eukaryota > Metazoa > Chordata > Mammalia > Chiroptera > Pteropodidae > Macroglossus > Macroglossus sobrinus. Next base: position 591,408 of record PVKZ01000524.1, on the reverse strand, counting down.
CCCAACCCTGCCCACACCTTGATCTTGGACTTCTGGCCTCCAGAACTGAGAAAACTGATACACACACAGATGCACATCGTCCTCATCCCCTTGACCCAGACACGCTGCAGATAGGGATGCTGCTGCAAAAGGGCCCATGGGTCAGCGCCCAGCCCCGGTCTCCGTGGTGTGCCTGTAAAGATCTCGGCCTCCCGGGCCAGCTCGCTCCGGCAGGTCTGGCGCAGTGGAAAACTACCCAGGAAGGTGGGCTGCGTCCCCGAACACTGCTCACTCTGTTTCCCCTCTACCTTCAAAATCCCCCCTCTGTCAACTGAGAGGGAAATAAAGCGTGTCTTTATTTGCGCCCAGGTTCCCCTGGACACCACCTCCGGCCCGAGCCAAGACAGACACAGTGGCTCATTGAGCAAGGTTCTCCCTCTGCGTGTTCCCCACATACTACACTGGAGCCCTGAGACCCCCGAAAACACAGGGACGTCCACCCCGGTCCTGAGCAGCGGCCGAGAGGGCCAGTGGCAGAAGCTGCTCAGGTCGCCGGTGCCATGACGACCTGTTTATTCAAACACATGGGGGCACTTGGAACTTTACATTTTCTTTTCCTTCCCGAATCCCAGCAATCTGAGACAATTATTGCTAATTTTCCAAGCTGTGAAATGTGGTGTGCGTTATTTCTCACATGCTGCTCACAGACAGCACACGGGAGGGGGCCGGAGCCGCAAATGATTCTGAGGGGTTTTTCTCAGCTGCCTCGGAAGAAAGAAGGTGTCGTGGTTCCCCCGGATCGATAGTCTCCGTTCCTGAAAACTGCCGCGTGGGAGGCGGGTTCCTGAAAGGCATCACGCTCTTTCTTCCCTACGAACGGCTTCTCATTTCTCATCAATCACGCCTTCCGCCCAGGAGAACGAGCACAAGGCGGCAAGTCTCGTGTTGTAAAATGCAGATTGCTGATGGCAATTGAAAACGTGGACAAACCAATGGTCATTTGGGGGGAAGGATGGGAAGGCTTGAAAATTTACTTTCTGTTTCTCTCCCAGAGATGAGAGAGACACCTCAGTGAACAGGGGCTACGACACCCCTGGATCGTTATGGAACTGGCCAAACAAACTGGTGTGGTAGCAGGGGCCTGAGGGACAGCCGGGCCCGAGACCCAGTGCTGAGGCGGGCTCCCCGAGCTTTAGATGCTTTGTGGCCTTAAGTAACTCAACTTCTGCCGGCCACACCTGCTTCCCATCTCCATCAATTAAAAAAAAAAAAAAAGATGATGAAATTCAATTAGGCAATGTCTAAAAGGCTTTCCCAGCATGTCGAAGAATCTCATCTATCAGAAACATTGAAACTCCCCTACCATGAAGCACAGGCAGGGCCTTGGGCCAGCTCACCTCTGTAGTCTCAGTACCTACCAGGGGTCAATAAAGGCTTTTCAGACAGAAAAATAGCAAATAAGGACTTGACGTTCCGTTCTCCTTCACTGTCTCCCCGTCCATCCCAATGACTGCCCCGTTCTTGCGAAGGTGGTTTGTGGAGTTTCACTCTCTCTCTGTCTCACTGGCAACATTCGATGCCCATGAACGAAGAAGCTGCAGGGGACCACTTGTTAGAACACTTGTACTTATCCCGGGGCTGCAGGATGTTGTGGGTTCTAATTCCACAGAGGCCAGTGAAGGGTGGCCATGTGCAGCCTGCATTCCACCGGGATACCACAGCCGGCCACACCAGAGGTGCCGCAAGGTGGCGGAGGCGGGTCTGAACGGTTACGGTGGCCGCCTGAGTCTGTGCTGTGGCTGCGTCGGGGGCACCAGTCTTTACTCTGTTTAGACAGACCCTGGACTTCAGTCCCAGGCTGACCACTTCTCTCTCAGGGCTGGGGACCCTAAAGTATGACTTGGACAAGGGTCAGGAGATAAATAGGAGAGACGAGAAAAGTTGGGTGGAAGTAATTGAAAGGGATAGAATTAGATTTAAAATTCAAGGCTACGGCCATGCCACCCTGAACATGCCCAATCTCATCTGATCTCGGAAGCTAAGTAGGGTTGGGCCTGGTTAGTACTTGGAAGGGAGACCACCTAGAAAGACCAAATGCTATAGGCAGAAAAAACAAACAAACAAAAAATTTCAAGAGAATTAGCACTATAGCAACAGTGCTAATTACCTACCCTCTGTTCTCAACCAAAAAGAACCTGGTTTTATTGGGAGTGTATACTGAATTTCCTGACCTCCCTAATGATGGCCACCTAATATAGTTCTGCCCTATAAACTATAACTAGAAATCTTCTAGGATTTGTTCAAAAAGCTTTGCTTTCTAGCTCTAGGCACTTTTTGTCATGCATCCCCTTTTGTCATGCATCCCCTCCTTTCTGCAGCCTGGAAGTCAGACAAGATGGATGGCGCGGCAGCAGCTTTATTGTAACCACAAGGGAAAAACTAGGAAAATCACAGAGATTCTAATTCTGCATTTTCAAGGTACTGACCCAACAAGAACAACTCTAATTCTGTACTTATCATAATAAGAGAGCAAAAAACCTCTTAATTGATGTGAGGAAGGCCCTACATAAGAGTGTCTGTAACTTACCCCTGAACGGGCCCACCCTGGTTTAAGACGTTTAGCAGTACCCCCACTGCGCTCTGACCTAATCAGGCTTTCTAACCTAATCAGGCTTCTTGGGCACAAGTCAATTACATTTTCACTCTTCTTTTTACTCAACTCTTTTATCTATATACTTCATGGAAAATCGTTTCTCTCTTAGGCTGCCTCTTTAGTATATTCTGTCTGAGCAACAAAGAGGAAGGCCAGGCAGCCTGACGTTTGCTAGTGACCTCTGGCTGTGAACACACAGATAGCAGAGGGCCCCTGCTCCCCATATGTACATCACTGATGAGTCACAAATGAGAAGATAGTTGTCCATCCTCTCCTGCCTCAGGCTTGGCCCTTTATTCCTCCAGCCTGGGGTTTCTTGGCAAAAGCTCGACAGATCTTCAGGGCAGTGAGAAGAGAAAAGGGATCCATCCCTCGCCATCCTGCTGAGGTTGGAGGGGCAGAGCTGCCTCCACACTGGCATCTCTTAAATCAATCAGGAAGGAATGAAAAGAAACGCTCTGAAGTGGAAATCACCTGCCTGCAGCTCCAGCTTGAAGGTCAGGGGCATTGGTACCATACAGTTGGGAGCCGGCTCTGAGCTCTGTAAAATCGCTCGCCCGTCCACCACCAAAAGCAGGGGGCAAGCAGAAACCTTCCCCAGCCACTCCACGAAGCCCTGCCATGTCTACCAACTGCCACCAGGCATGAACGCAGCCCCCTCCCACAATTTCTGAGCCTATCCCAGAATTTTATGGAGATAGGGCAGAGAGAGAGAAAGACCCAAAACACACATTCCACTGGCCAAAGGACGAGAAAGATCAGAGCGAATGGCATGTTCCTTACTTGCCAGGCACTGTGCCAAATGCTTCACGTATATTTCATTTAGTCCTCACAGCGCAGACGCTATCATCTCCATTTGGAAGATGGAGAGGCTGGTGATCTGACGATGAGGTCCACATTCTGGGGGAAGCTGGCAGTGGAGATGAATAGAAAGTAGCAATGGGGTGGTGGGGGGACTGCATAGTTTTCTTGGTTCCCTAGCACTCATCCAGAAGTAACCCTGAGGCACTTGGCTCCTAGTGAATGGACTGGCCAAAGTCCCCAGGGCTTGGGTTTTGGGGTGGGGGGTCCACAGGGGTATAAACCCCATAGGAATAGTGACGGAAGCTTTCCTACCGGGTGGACCCCTCCTCCGTGCTCTCGCTCTGTGCAGGGTGCCATCCCCAAGGAAAATCCAGGGACCTGGAAAGCTGCTCCCCCAGGCAGGAGCACCCTGAGTATCTTCCACTCTGCAACCCTCTCCACGCGTTTCCACTGAGTCTGTGGGCATCTGTCTGTTGATCTTATCACCATGCTCTTCTGAGCACCAAGCTGCTTTTCTCCCACTGTGGCCCTAAAGCCTTTATAGGAAATTCTACAGGGAAGAGCTAATGGAAGAGTCCTTGGGTTCAACCGAGTGCTGGGAGAAGCCCAGAGGATTCCAAAAGCTGGAAGTTATTTGTCCCCAACTCTAGTGACTGCAGGTAGCCAAAAAGCTCCCCCTCTCTGCTTACATCTCTGGCCATAGTCCTCAAAAAGCTCCCCCGACAAAGTCAAGTCCTGGTCTTCTAGATCACCTTTGCACCCCCAGCACCTAGAGCATGTTAGGTGCGTGTGAACTGAACTTCATCAACCTGGCACCCCTTACCTTTTCACATGAAGACAGCAAAAGTCCACACAGGGTACTCAGCACACTGGACCCTCCTGGCCTCACATGTTCTCCTGGCCCCATTACACTCTGCCACCTGGGAAACTATCTGCACATCCAAGATTTGTTCCAGCCTGGAGCAGAGTGGGGGGTGAGGGCCTTAACTGCCCTGAGAGCAGCACCTTGGCCCCCTGAAAATGCAAGGGATACTAAAATGTAAACACAGCACCCTCCCGAGGTTTTCAGCCGGTCCCTGTAGCTCTCACTGGGAAACAGGACTGGAGACAAAGGTTGTTCATCAAGTGTATGCAGGGGAGTTGCCCAGGAACCTTTTTCGGGTCATTCCTCAATGCTTTGGCCTGACTCCACAGTATAGCTGTGCATCTACCTACACTTAGGGATTACAGGCCCAGAGCCCAAGTGCCCATCCAAGGTTCTCATCCTTCCTTTGTCACTACACACTTCGTGATCTTCATCATGTTACTGCACCTCTGAGTCTCTGATTCCTCACCAGAGATAATGGGAGCGCCTACTTTTTAGGCTTGTTGATATGATTAAATGAGATTATGGAAAATGATGACACAAATACAGACCCCAGACTATGGCCTGGTGCATAGTAGGGACTCGATAAACACTCATGCACATTTTGGCACATGGAGAAGGGGTGCTGGGGTGGCAGCTGACAGGGTCCCTCTCATGTACTGGGTGCTCAGAAAACATTTGTTTAAAAGGGTAAATGCAGGTGGAAGCAATCTAAATGTCCATTAGTGGATGAATAAATGAAGAAAATGTGGTCTATACATATGATGGAATATTATTCAGCTCTAAAAAGGGAAGAAATTCTGTCACATGCTACAACATGATGACCCTTGAGGATATTACGCTAAGTGAAATAAGCCAGTCACCAAAAGATAAATACTGTATGAGTCTACTCATATGATGTATCTGAAGTAGTCAAACTCATAGAAACAGGAAGTAGAATGGAGGTTGCTGGGGCAGAGGGGAGGGGGACATGGGGAGCTGTTGTTCAGTGAGCAGGTTTCCACCGAGCAAGAGGAAAAAGTTCTGGAGATCTGCTGCACAGCATTGTGAATATACGTAATACCAGGGGTCCCCAACCCCCGGTACCAGTCTGTGGCTTGTTAGGAACTGGGCTGCATAACAAGTGTCAAGTGGCTGTGGGCAAGTGGGCGAAGCTTCATCTGTATTTGCAGCTGCTCCCCAGTGCTAGCATCACCGCCTCAGCTCTACCTCAGATCATCAGGCATTAGATTCTCATAGGAGCACCAGTCCCTGGTGCCACAAAGGTTGAAGACCGCTGTGTAAGACTACAAACTGTACACTTAGAGATGGTTAAGATGGTCAATTATGTTAAGTGGTTTTTTTTTTTTTATCACAATTTTATAAAAAACGTTAAACACGTCCCCAGACAGAACGGTGGTTATTAGGCCCGGGACAGAGCGGGTGGCCCATGCATGAGCAGGGAGCACAGCTGCAGCAGGGCCATAGGCCCTGGCTGGCCCTTTGGACCTGCTTCCGGAGGGGAACACAGCTCAGGATCAGAACCAACAAGACTCATCAGTTCACAGCCTCATTGCAACCTGGGAGCTTCCCAGGTGGGGGCTTCCAAGACGGAGAGGGTGGCTCTCCCAGACAGGGATTGTAAATGATGGCTTCAGTCGTGGGCCTTAAGAATTTAACAGTTTGCCCACCAGAACCGAGAGAGTTCACAATAAAAAAAAAAAAAAAAACATACCAGTTGTAAAATATTATCTTAATTAACCCAAATGAGCTGTTTCCAGAGGCAACCTGACAAGGTACACATCAGTGATCAGTAGTTGGCTAGTTGAAACTCTTTCCCACTGTAGACAGACTGCACCCCCTCACTGTCCCCTCAATGTCCCCTCACCTCCGCCTGTCCCCTCCAGTCCTCTTGCAGCTCCCTAGGATGTCACCACAGTGTCAGCTGCTGCCTGAGGGTCTGACAGGCATGGCTCCCCCCGAGCGCTGCTTTCCTTTGTATAATTAAATCAATTATCCTGCTGCTGACAATTACTGTCATTGCTCAGTGCCATTTTTAGTTTATTTGGCGGTTATTCTTCTCTCAATCAAACTGCAAATCTGCGTGTAAATGACTGTTAAGAAACACTAAAAGATCTCTGCCTTTTTCATGAATCTCTAAGGGTTGGGGTGGGCAGGAAGGACGAGACCCGACATGGACTGGGTACGGTCACATGTCCTTTACGCCCCACAGCTTGGATAAGCGGGCACACATACCTACTCCACAGGTAATGAAACTGAGGCTCAGGAACACTACCCTCCTCGTCCAATGTCACCTAATCAGTGAATCCAGGACGTAGTGGTCGTATGCAGGGTGAGCGAGAGTGGGGTGGGCGGAGGGGAGGGTGAAATGTTAACTTTCCATTAGGTAAAGGGGGAGTGGGGATACCTCAAGGAAACACCTACTGAGAGCCTCTGCAAGTAAAATCCATGCATAAGAAAATAAAATAAGATGTATACCTGAAACGAATACAATATTATATGTCAACTATAATTGACAAAAATTTTTTTAATTATTTTTTAAAAAAGAAAGCACATTAGGTTTACAAGAGCTAGGACTGAGAAAAGTCAACGGCAGTAGAAATAATGTTATAAAAGATTCAGGGAAAGAAATAAAAGACTTGGAATCACAGGCTCTGGTTTTGTTTCATCAAAACCTCCTAGAATGACTTTGGTCAGTTCTCTGAAGGACACAAGAAGCAGTGACCAAGAAGGGGCCATGGCTGGGAACCTCGCACAGGACTGGCCAGTGAGAGGCTGGGACAAGGGGCGGGGTGGGGGGGAGGTCCGGGCTTCTCCCATTCCACCCCAAACTGGAACCATGCTCTTTAATCTGGGGTTCCAAGTTAATATTTTGTTTAAAGTGGTTTCCTTCTCAAAAACACAAGAGCTGTGTAATGATGAACTCACAGTGCCTTGACCGAATAGGTATTCAATCAATGCTCGTTCAATTACATACATCCCAACATTCTCCGTTTCAAAATGAACGAACAAACCGAGGCTTCGCATTCTTGGCTCACATTACATTTTTCAGTTCAGACGCACAGGTCATTTTCACATGAACGGCCACCGAATTGGAAATCAGGGCTCTTACATCCAGGATTAATTTCTTTAATGCAAATAAGCAATGAGCACAAAGCTTTCGATAAATTTATATAAATTAATCTGAGGGTGTTCAATTAGATGGCTTTGAACCAGGAGAGGAACTGGTAACTGAGCCACCAGACAGAACGTCCTAAAAAAATCCAGGTATAAAAGGCCATCTTAGCTACTTGGAAATGGGGCTAAAAATTAGGAATAATGATAATAATTACTAATAGACACTAAGCTCTTCCTAAGTGCTGAACCATTTTACTTTTGTAACACCCTGATGAGGTGAGGCTATTGTTATCCGCGACTCTCCCAAGAACACAGAGCACGGGATGCAAAAACCCCGGCTGTCTGGCTCCCGAGTCCCCATTTTTAACCACCCTCACTCACATGGGCTAAGGTCTCGGCCATGCTGCCCAAAGGAGTAGTACCTGCTGTGTGCAAGACCCTGGTCCAAGTTCACCAAGCACTACTGGTGCCTTCCGCATTTTAGGTTTAAAGCAAATTTCATTTCAAATTCCAGTCCATGCGGAATCGTTCTATGAACTGGCAAAGCCTCAGATGGAAACCTGGTCCCCTCTTTTTGGCCTTGGAGGCTTTGTGGAAGTCTCAATGGCTCCAGCCCCTCCTCCACCCAGCACAGCCATCAAGGTCACTCCTCCCCTATGGGAAGAACCTAAAGGACATATATGACAACGAACAGGAAAGTTCCCCCCTTTTTTTTTTTTTTTACCATATATTCAGCACTCAAGATGAAGTGGGCCACTTTCATCATTGCAAAACTGAGTGCAAAGTGCTGCCATGACATTGCCATCTCCTCTCTCCCACCCAGCCCACTTCCCTCTAACCCTCCTCATTCCCACCCATCTGCAGTAAGGGGAATTTCCTTCTAGAGCTAAGTAACTGACAGAGTGCCTACTGGGTGTCCAGGGCTGCCAGGACACTGTTTTCAGAGGATGCCAGCATGCCCCGTTCATCAGCAGCAGCCTCTGCACAATAATTTACTACTATCGCAAAGGTGACCTCTCGTCAGCTCACCATGCCCAGCGCTACGTTCCTCATTCCATTATTCCAAAAGGGATCTTTTTCTCCCCCATCTTGTCTATTTCGTATGCGTTGGCACAAAACCCGTAATTTGCCAACACACAATACTCTAACTCCTGGGCAATTGTCCAGATGAGTTGGTGTGTTAAAGATTTTATCCTTTGAAAAAATTGCTCCCTTGTAAAAAAAAAAACCATTGGAGGCTTCATGCAGAAATCACATCGGTCCACTCCCTTAGGCTGGCCTAGACTGCTTTGAGAGGAAAACACTTGGAGTTTAGAATAAAACAGAGTTGAGTTCAATCCTAGCTCTGCTACTAATTTTGTAACCTCAGGCAAGATCTTGAGCCTTTCCAACCCATTTTTCCTTGCCTAAAAAAGGCTCGTAATAACATGTGCCTAACAGATTGGCTATAAAGATTGGAAATAGTACGTGTAAAATGCCCCGTAATGTAATACATTGCCCTGTACATGGAAAATACTTAACACATTATAGCTCAACTGCTGTTAGGATTATTATTAATAATAAAATTACTCCACATCTACAACATGGCAGGTGTTAGTTACCTCTGTTTTAATGTATTGTCTGTGCCCTAATGATGTTCCAAAAATATTAACCGACAACGTGTTGGTTATTCTCTGTTCCCTCTTCTTTCCATCCTCCCATCCATTCTCTGTGGGTCTCTCTTTCCCAGGAGGCTGACCCCATCCATGGACCATACCAACCAGACTCCATGCCCGGCTATTGGTTGACCTCTTTTCAGTTTGGCCAATAAGAGGAAACCAGCAGAAGCAGGGAGAGAGAAGGGAATAAGAGAGAAACAGACAGAGAGAAGAGAAGATAGAAGGCATAGATTAGGGTCCATCTTCCCCGCTTCCACTGCAGTCCTATTAGCCCATCCCTCTAAGCCATAGGGTGACAGTGGCTTGACTCTTGCCAGTCTCACATGCCCCAAATCTTGTTGGTTTCCTCGTCCTCGCTCAAGTCTCTGTAAGTGATTTCTTCATTAGAGTCTCCGTGTTGAACTGTTTCCTGCCAGACCCTGCTAACCCACAGAATTACTATGGTAATCCCTTCAGGGGCTTCTCATGATGCTGCGTCAGGGGGTAAGATGCCAAGGGGGCCCAGCATTGGGCGTGGCCTCAAATGATTTTGTTCCTACGTTGGAACTTTGAATCCCTGGCTAGACTCAGTGGAACTAAATACAAACCAGGCACCTGTGCACATCAGATGCCTAAGGCTCTCGGGAATGTACGTTCTAGATAATAGCAAAACAGTGGAAACAATACAGATGCCTGACAGTAGCTGGTTAAGTAAGTGGGGGTTACGGAAAGAGTCAGCCTCCATGGCGGCTCCAAATGGTCCTCCCTTCCTGGTATCCACGTCCTCCCACACTAAATAGGGCTGGCTTGAGTGACAAGGAGAAAGAATATCAACCAAGTGACAGTGTGTGACCTCTGAGGCTAGGTCATAGAAAAGACACAGCTTCTGCCTGGCTTTCTCCCTCACTGGGACCATTCACTCCGGGGAACCCAGCCCCCGTGGATGTCTCGAGTGTGTCCACGCTCAAGCAGGCCAGTGGGACAGCCACATGGAAAGTGGCCACTTCCCAGCCATGTGTGTTAACCACCTTGGATGGAACTAGGTCCCCCAGCTCTGGTCCAGCCTACAGAAGAATGTGGCTCAAGTCAACACCTGACTGCAACTCACACCAGAGGCCCCAAACCAAAACTGCCCGAGCAAGCTACCCTCAAACTCCTGACCCACGGAAATTTTGAGAAATAATGATTAGTGTAGTTTTAAGCCACTAAGTTTTAGGGCAACTGGTTATATTAATAGATAACATGTTGAATTATATACTTGAATCTTAATGAGTTTTGTTGATCAATGTCACCTCGATAATTTTTTAACAATTAAAAAAAGATAACATGGAAATGAAAACATCACACGGTAGGTAAAAACCTTATTTTGAAATATTTAGTAAAGTAAAAAATGTTCAGAATCTGTTGAGTGAAAAGAAGATAGAAGATGTGATCCCATATTTAAAACAATGTGTATTTTTATATATTCATCAAAAAGGACTGGAGGAATATAAATTTAAATGTTTATGATGATTATCTTTGGGTAAAGGAATTAAAGTCCTTCTAATCTTCTTTAAGTCTTCCTGTGTTTTCCAAAATGATCGCTTTTTATAATCTGGAAAAAAATGTACTTAAAAAAATAGCTTTTCTGGTATATTAAAAAAATGGAAATTTATTTTATATAAAGTGAAAATGTTTGGCTTCAGCTCTCGAGAGGGCCCTGTTGACTTACATCAGGACAGCGTGAAGCAGTGTCTCTCTTGCAGGTGGCCCTCGACACTTCCTCATCTCATTTTGCTTCCTCTTGTAGGTCTGGCCTGGCTGTGGCTTGACAGCTGACCGGGCCAACCCATGGTGTCCTTGAGAGAACTGAGGAAGTTGTGAGGTGAAAGGAGTCTCTGGGAGGCTCCACGTGCAGCACCATAACAGGCTCTTCTTGAATACTTCCTGTGATGGGGAGCTCACCTCCACCTGAGGCAGCCCATCCATCAGCAGACAACTCTCACTGTTAGAAACATCTAGAGGAGAACGAATAGGTGTTCCTCTGACTTGTTTAGCAAACAAAGCATGGATGGTTGGTCTGCCAGCTCTATGCCAGTAGGCACTGTGCTTTGCTCTTTGGTCCTTTGCACTAGTGCACTACCTGGCACACAGAAGGTACTCAAGAAATAGTTGTTAAATAAATAAGTGAATGGGTGAATGGATAAATAGTGTTTGCCAGGCACTCAAGGCTCTGGGGATTCAGTGTTGAGTGGACACACCCAGCCCGGGCCTTCACTGAGCTCAGAGTTTGGCAGGGGAGATGGGCACTACAGAAATAATTAATTACCACCATGATGAGTGCAATGAAGGAGAAATTCAAGGAGCCATGAGAAATCTAGATGGTCAGGGGAAACGTCCCTGAGTAAGTGATATTTAAGGCAAGGTCTAAAGAAAAAGTAGGAGACGGACAAGAAAAGAGGGAGTGAGGCGGGGTGGGCAGAGCATAGCGGCCAGAGAACGGCACAGGCGGAAGCCATCAGAAGCTTGGCACAGCGGAGGAGCAGAAGGATGACAGCGAGGAGGAGCACAGAAGGAAGGGTGGTGAGGAGATGGGTGCAGCGAGCCACCTGGACCACTGAGAAGCCTGATACAAAGGAGTATGAAAGCTTCTCCCAACAATCAGGTAAGAAGTGCGCAAGCCATCACCTGGGTCCATCCCCCAGGAAGCAGCTGGCAGAGCTGGCAGCATTCGGAACAAAAGACTCAGAAAGCAGACCAAAGAGGAAATGACATGAGCAGGGTGCTGGAGAATAGGGCCCCCACCATGAAGGCCCTTATAGAACCAGGTCTGCTGACATCACCACGACAACCAGCTGGACCACGGCAGGCTGGCAGAGCTGGTGAGGGTGAGGAGGCCCAGAGGTGGATGGCGGCCTGTGGGAAGCCTCGCCCATTTGTGGGTAGATGTTCACCCCTTTAGGACAAAGAACTGTGCTCTATAAACTCATGTGCTTTGCTGCTGTTATTTTTTTCTCATTTGGGATTTGTTTATCCTTTCATTTCCCACTTTAATTTCCTTTTAATAAAGCCCTAATCTTGTCTTGGCTCACCTAATGGGAAAAGGGGATTAGCCCACAGCGAAGCGGGGAGAAGGGTGGAGAGGAGGGTTGAGGGTCCTTGGAGGCCAGGCCCGGTGTGGGGAAAGCACGGCTTAGGGACGCACCTCCAGACTTCAGGCAGACAGACAGCAAACTCAGGAGGGGCCAAAATAAAGACGACTGAGGTGCCTACGGCCACCTGTGGGTCACGCCTCCCCTCACTCAGGCCCAGCTTCCAACACAAATATCTCTTTCAGAGCAGAATGGGGAGGCCTGAGCTCCAGAGCTCCAGTCCTGGCCTGGCCCTCTGGCTCTGCCCTGGGCAACAGAGCCTTTAATCTCTCTGAGCCTCAGTTTCCTCACCTGTGTGATGAGGACAATAATCACAGTATATGCCTCAGAGGATTACTGCAAGTACCTGGCACAGAGCACCGCATACCACAGGAGCTATTATTATTCATTTAAAAGGCTGATAAGCCTTGCTTCAGTGGATTCATGCAGATAAGCCAGGAGCCAGCTCCAGCATCCAGGTCAGTCTCTGCAACAGCTTCTCCCCGCTCTGACCTCAGATTGTCTCCCAGACCCAGGTGCCGAGGGGCCGTGGCCTCAACCCCACTTTCAAGAAACGGACCTGAGCTGGGGGTCCCAATGTTCTTTGTCTAGCTACACTGACCCGTCCCGATGCCTCACTGAGACAGAACCCCCGTCAACAGTTGGCAAGCCAAGGTCACGCTGCTCATTGCAAATGGCAGGGCCAGGACTCAGACCCAGACTCCAAGCCCAAGGCCTTTCCCTCTGTTCCCTGGTGCTGCTCCTACGTCCTTTAAAACACAAAACAGGAAAACTCCTCAGGAAGGAGGGAAGACTGGATGCCAGGCGGTGTTACGCCAACTGCAGGGAGCACAGGTGCATCTTTTTGGCAGGCACACAAAGTCGCTCTGCCTTTGAAGGGAGAAGACTGGCCACATGTTAGACACTGGAAGCGGAAGATACAATCTGGTCTTGGCAAAGGATGGCACTAAGGAGAAACCAATTAAGAAATGGCAGGGGAAAGACATCAGCGGGAGGTTGCTATCTGGGGAGGCCGATGCATGTAATTGTAAGGGGTGGAAAGTCTAAAGGCAATCTCTGAGAGGAAATGCAGCAAGAAGACGAAGGAGCCTGCCCAGGTACGTGAAAGGTGGGCAAGAATTCTGAGATGTCTGGAAATGTCCCTGGACAGACACTGAGGAGTGTCTACTCTGGGCGAGTATTGGGTGGAGGCTGCAGGACACATTCCCACCAGCCTCTAAGTGGCCGTAAGGACTGTGATGCGCTAGTAGAAGCCTCAGTCGCTCAAGAGGAAGTGGTCCTTCATCCCATGAGTCATTCCAAAGGACACCAGACAGCTCCCTGCAGAAACCCTCCAAGAAAACCAGCCGCCACTAGCAGATGGCAAAGTTGAGGACACTAAGGGGTCCCTTTCCTTGCTAACTGCTCCCCTCAATTCCCGGGGAAATAAGAAAACGCAAATTGCCGCCTTTCGGTAGCAGAAAAATAATGTAAAACTGATTATGAGATGACAGCCTGGGTAGAAACAGCAAAGTCTTTGCTTTATGGGAGCCAGCAAATACATTCAAGAGGCTTGGGCCAGACTCTTGAGCACAACAGACATTTCCATCCCTGATCTAGAAGGAGCTATTCCAGACAAGAGAATTTTCCAAATAAGAAAAAGCTCTCCAAGTGCCAAACAAAAAGGAATGAAACTTTTTTGTGCGTACGAATAGAAATTCTCTGAATGTTCTCTAAACTCCCCAAACGGAAATTCCCTGGACGTGTTAGGGTTCTTTAAAAGAGCATATTGGAGAAGATCTAAGTTGTTACTGATGCACCTGCACCAGCCCTGTGTAGTGCTGTGGCAGGTAAGTCATACTGTGTACAGCAGGAAAAGTACTAGACTGGAGTATGAAAATTATGGTGAATGCCGGAGTGTGCTGTTAACCCAACGTAACCCTCTGAGCTCTTGCTTCCATATATATATATATATATATAAATAACAAAATAAAATAAAATGGGTGGTGAAAAGCAACAACCCCACAGGACTTTCTTTCTTTGAAAAGAATACAATGAGATGTATTGAAACTTGGTGTGGGCATTTATTCCTTAATATACTTTTGAATGTTAAGTAGTAGTTGCCAATGAACTTTAAAACTTCAGTAACCTTTATTTGATTACATATCCCATTGCATAAATTCTTAATTTCAAAACAAATTTGTTGTATTCTTTTAATTATCAAAGTAATAATTGTTCACTCTAAAAATTCTAAATATCAAAAATAATTTTAAAAGGCAAAGATCACCGGTATTCCAAAACAACCCAGACGCAGGCTTGAGATTTTTGTTAGGCATCTTCCAAGACATTTTAAGAAAGGCAGAGGCAGTCTGTTTTCATAACAATAGAATTCTTCTAATGCATCTGCTTTGTAATATTTTCTCATCTACAAGGTCTCGTGAACGTCTTCTCATATGAAAAGTCATAGCTCCGTACTGTCCGTTCTAAAGTCTGCACAGGATTCCACAGTAGGGACGCAGCATTCTTTATTTAACTAATCTCTGCTGAAGGACACTCTGGTTATTTAATTTTTCGCTACTGTGAAAAACACTGAGATGAACATCTGTGTCTCTGCAGACTTTCCCAACTCAGTTTCTCAGTCGTGGCACGAACGAAATACAGGACGAGATAACTCCCTGTAGTGGGGACCGTCCTGTGCATTGTGGGTTGTTGAGAAGCATCCTGGCATCTACCCATGAGATGCCAGGAGTAGCTCCCCAGTAATGATAACCATATTTCATTGTGGTACCTATGATGTTAAAAAAAAAAAAAATGTTCTCTAGAGGTCAAGCAACCCAGCCAGCACTAAGGGGCATCAACCTCCTTTTCATTTCTGCCAATAGGAAGGCGAGTAGGGTCAGCCTAATGTTGTTTGTTGTTGTTGTTGTTGTTTAAATTAAATTAATAGACTTTTTTTTTGAAAAAGCAGTTTTGGGTTTACAGAAAAACTGAGTGGAAAGTACAGAGAGTTTTGATTCATCCACTTAGCCCTCATGCCCAGTTTCTCATTATTAACATCTTTCACTATTATGGTACATTTGTTACGACTGATGAGCTACTTTTCACATGTTATTAACTAACGTCTATAGTTTACATTGTGATTCACTCTTGGTGTAACTGATATGTGTCCATCATTACTGCTCTAAAAATCCTGTGCTCCATCTATTCATCCCTCCCTAACCCCCAGTTCCTGGCAACCACTGATCATTTTCCTGCCTCCACTGTTTGGCCTCTGTTATATAGTTGGAATCATACACTATGTAGCCTTAGTAATATGCATTTAAGTCTCCTTCATGTCTTTTCCTGGTTCAATAGCTCATGTCTTTTTAGTGCTAAATAATATTCCATTGTATGGATGTGCCAGTTTCTTTATCCATGTGCCTACTGAAAGACATCTTAGTTGCTTCCAAGTTTTGATAATTATGACTAAAGCTACCATAACCATCCATGTGCAGGCCATGTATGAGCAAAAGTTTTCAGCTCATTTGGGGCCTAGGAGTGCAATCACTGAATTGTATGGTAAGAGTGTTTCGCTTTGTAAGAAACTGCCAAACTATCTTCCAAAGTGGCTGTACATTTTATTCCCACCAATGAGAAATGAGAGTTCCATTGCTCCTCCACATCCTCGCCAGCATTTGGTGTTGTCAGTGTTTTGGATTTTAACCATCCTGATAGGTGCAGGCGTAACTGTTTTAATTTGCAATTCCCTCATGACATGATGGTGAGCATCTTTTCACATGCTTATTTGCTATCTACATATAAGATATTCTTTGGTGAAGTGTCTGCTAAGGTCTGTAGCTCATTTAATTTGGATTATATTCTTATTGTTGAATTTTAAGAGTTCTCTGTAGATTTTGGATAGTAGTCCATTATCAGATGTGTTTTGCAAATATTTTTTTCCCAATCTGTGGCTCTTCTTTTCATTCTCTTAACAGTGCCTTCTGAACAGTAGAAATTTTAATCTAAATGAAGTCCAACTTATCAATTTTTTTTCTTTCATGGATCATGCTTTTGGTGTCCTATCTAAAAAGTCATCACCAAAACCAAGGTCACCTAGAATTTCTCCAATGTTATCTTCTAAGAGTCATCTTTTATAATTTTGCATTTGACATTTAGGTCTATATTTCATTTTTGAGAGAATTTTTGTAAACGGCATAAGGTCTATATCTAAATTCATTGCTTAGCTCCCCTTTTAAGAAAAAAGTGAGGCTGGGCATCTTCATCTTTTCACTGACATTTGTATTCTCGCCTGAATTGACTTGGTGTGTCCTCTGCCCAATTTATTTTGTCGACTAAAAATTAATTTTTTACCAATTTATTAAGGTATAATTTACATATAATAAATTTTACCCCCTTTAAGTACACAGTTTGATGAGTTTTCATTAAATGTAAATTATATTAATAACTGTAACTACCAACACATTCAAGTTTTAAAATCCTTCCATCCCTCCACTCTGAAAGCTCCCTCAGACCCCTTGCAGTCAATCATTGCTGCATCCCAGCCCCAAGTAACTACTGATGTGCTCTCACCATAGCTTTGGCTTTTCTAGAATTTCATAGAGATGGAATTGTACAGTTTGTACTCGAGTCTGGCTTCCTTCGCTTAGCATAACGCTGTTGAGATTCATTCTTACTGTTGCATGTATCAGTGGTTGTTCCTTTTTCATTTCTGAGTAGTACTCTAGTGTATGGATATACCACCTCTCATGCATCCATTTACAAGCTTATGGACATTTGGGTTGTGCCCAGTTTAGAGCCTTTAATGAATAAAGCTATGAACATTCATGTACAAAGTGTGCTGTGATGAGCTGTTTTAAAATATTTTGACATACTAATCTTCCACCTGTAATATACAAGTTTATCCTATGATAGTCCAGACAGTGTCAAACTGATTCCCCAATGGTAATATGAAATATGGGACTCCAGACATGTATTTCAAAGCACATTAATCAGAAGTTTCTGCCACCAGTTCTGTTGACTCTAGGATGGCATAAAATTCTAACAAAGGACATGGGAAGCCAGAGATAATTCTGGGACCCGAGGCCCCGAAAGTTGCCAAGCCGAGACGCATTCGGAATAACAAGACCAGGAAGTGCACTTTACACTGACATTTTCAAGCTTTCCAATCCCAAACTGACATTTCTAGAAAAGAAAGTCTCAGCTGGAGTGCCAGGAGGAAAGGCCTGTGCTCAGCTTTTGGATCGGAGCCTGCCGCTGGGATTTGGGATCTGTTCAGCTCAAAACCCCTGCTCTTTGAAGACTGCTGTACCTTTCTAGTTTAAGGACGGGGAAAAGGTGGAGCTGAAAACTAAAGAAACTAAAGTTACAGCCAACAAGAGGAACTGCAGGACCTGGACCCATCCGGATATAGAAACTCTTTCCTCACGCATTCACTGGAGACTTCCCAAAGTGACACAGGAAAAGGAACTAGAAAAAAAGTGTCTCAGAACACTTCCTCTTCAAAACGAGCAGGCCAAGAGAAGGGGGTTCCTGGCAGACATGTAAGCTTGTTTTCTGTGACCCCAACCCCAACTTTCTACCGTGCTCCACCCGACCCTAACTCTCAAATCCAAGTATTCCCTTTATTACAATAGTGGTAGGTACTGACAATTCAAGTGACAGTTGGGGGCTGACCACCTTTCTCTGCCCCACCTTTGTGAGGAAGGATGGTAGTTCAGGTGGGGAAATATGGTGGACCCTCCCTCCACACTCACTGCTGACATCATCAGTTTATAGATAAAGAACTGAGGCACAGAGAGGTTAAGTGACTTACCCAAGGTCACACAGCCGGTACGTGGCAGAACCAAGATTTACGCCCAGGCTCTTAAACATTATCCAATGCCACTAGATAAATCAATAGCACAAGAACCAAGTGTCAAAGAAGGAAAGCAGGTGGCCATGAAAGGTGTCATAACGATGGAGGGGACTGGAGCATGTCTAAAGGGCCAAGGACTTTTAGAGGAGCTGGCAGAGAGAGCACGGAGAACCCATGTACAGAATATGCAAAGGGCTGAGACCCGAATCATTTTCCTGGTTCAGCCTTCCCTACCCAGGCCTCTGTTGTCCTTCCCTGCAAAGCAAAGGTGGCCCGTCATGTTTCTTTGAGTCAGAGAGTAACTCAGTCTGGCCAAAGCAGAAGGTGGTAGGATTGAGTGGAGAAGTGGGACAGATCCCTGAGAACCCCGAACAACAGAAATGAGGATACGGGGTGGTCAACGACCTGGATTCAGATTCGGACTCTACCACCGCCCTCCTGTCCAACCCTGGATCAGATGCCAAGCTCCCTTAGACCTCGGCAACCACATCCGCCAAATGGGGGTGATCGTGGTTACAATCCATAGCAGAACCTCATGTAACACACAATAAGCATTAACTATATCATCATCATCATCATCATCATCATCATCATCATCATCATCATCATCATCATCATCGTCCTCATCATCATCAAATCATACTTAAGCCAGCCTATGCTGCCTGGAATAAAAACCACATGGGGCCGAATGAGAATGACGTTCATTCACGCTGTATCACGTGTTGGCTGGGAGCTGCTGGACAGAGATGACTTACTTGATCAGCAGCAGCTGTTTCTCTACTGAGTGATTACCAAGCCACCCCCCTCCACACACACACACACACACACACACACACACACACACACACGCACGCACGCGCGCGCGTGCAACCAGTGGACTCCCTAACTCACTTCTTCAGATGAAACCAGCTCTAATGAACGCCTCCTCCCCCACCAGAAGTGCGCCACGGGGATTCACGAGACACAGCTGAGATCTGCGGCAGCAGATGTGGCCGTACATGCGTCCTACGGCTTTGTCAATCCAGCAAACGTCTGGAAACCGTGGAGCCATCAACGCAGTCGTTTTTCGTCTAGTTCAAAAAGACATTATCCAGCTGAATTGGATTTGCCAGGTGTTCGTGCTGCTGTTTGCCTCCTGAACTCTCTTCCCGATCCCCCTGTGATAAGATGATTGCTTGTAAGACAACTGGCAATTATGGTTCTTTTTAAGAGTCTGGGCCTATATTAAAAGATGAGAACGCCTTGGACACGTGCCACTAGGTGGCCAGGTAGCACTTGCAATGGAAGGGGCCTTTAAATAAACATTTATGTGGAAAAATGTACTCTTTATTCCTGAAAATGTGGTGATTCTGACTCTCCCCTCTCCACATGGTCTTTCAGAGGCTTTGCACTATACAAAGCACAGACGCAGACATGGCAGGGATCAGGAAAGGCTGTGTTGAGGTCCCTCCGTGCGTTACCTTAGGCTCACACCTAGAGGTCAGTTATCGCCCAGTGAGTGGCTTTGGTAACCAGTGAAATTGCAAGGTGGGGTGGAGCTGGCTCCAGAGGCAGGGCAAGTCTTCACTTCCATTCTTGCTCCAGAAAAGAAAGGCCTTCACGCCTTCGTGCACACCCACATGCCCTTCCTGCTCCCCCTCACTCCATCCCAGGCCAGGGGCAGCAGCCCAGCACCTGCTGGCCCAGAGGATGAAAGCTGCCTTACGTTTTGCAACCCAGGAGCCTCGCTTTAGTCCCTGCCCTGACCCCTCCCTCCCTCCTTCCTTCCCTCACTGTATGAATGAATGACTGAATAAATGAGCGGTCAAAAAACAACCCCATGAGATAAAGGGAGCGTGTGCATCTTGTTGAGGCCTGCAGATTATCTGTTTTTCAGCTAAGCCTGTGGGGGTTCTTAGGAGGTTAATGCCTCATCTAGACAAATTAGCAGGAAGCAAGCTAGGCCTGGAACCAAAACCAAGGGGGTGAAATAAACATTGCTTAACCAATCTCAAAGCACAGGAAAAACCCTTATTAATAAGTAAATAAAGCTGCCCCAGAGCAAGTAAAGGGTCTTGTCACAATCACCCAGCTAATGTATAGAACACAAAATAAAATGATCCCAAGAAGTTATAAGAGTAAAAATACGCAAACGCTGAAGAGGGGACATTCACATGGAGAGATCTGGAAATAGGGTGAGATGTGTGGAGCGCATGGCAGATGGCAGATGATGAGCCCCCTCCAGTCCCCGGGGTTCTGGGAGACCTATGGCTGTGGCAACTCCTCTTCCCTCTCATGGGCTGTAATCTAGTCTTCAGAAGCTAACTCCACATGACAGTATCTAGATTGCAAAGGAAGACCCTGTCATCTCGGAGAGCCTACGTGATCAAACAGCAGCCATCAGATCGCTTCCTGAGAGCCTACTGTGCACCTACTGTGCGCCAGAAATGCATGGGACTTGGCAGCACCAGGGAGAGTGTAGCCAATGAGACCGATATTGCTCTGTCCTCCTGACGCTTTCAAGCCAGTGGGGAAGACGTGTTAATAAATTCATTACCGAGTCATTATGTATCGCCACACTCTCAGTGACTTTAGAATACACGCTTCGTGAGGACAAGGATTTGTACCTGTTTTGTTCACTGATGTGTCAGATGTGCCTATAACTGAGCCAGCTGCAGGGCAGGTGCTCAATAAATATTTGTGGAAAGAATAAAAGAAAAGCAAAGGGCATGGTGATAGCATATGATGAGGGGACCTAAGCTAGTTGGGGCAACCAGAGAAAGCTTTCCTGAGAAAGCTCCATTATGTGGAGCTGTGACTGGAGCATGTGACAGGCAGAGGGAACAGCCATGTGGGGGGTGCCAGGAAGACTAAAAGAAAACCCCCTGGGAAATAGGGCCCTGAGATGTGGCTAAAGGCAGGCAGGATCCCGACTGTGCAGACCACATTCAGGAATGCTTTTTGAAGCCTGTGCCCCGCCCACCCCACCCTACCCCACCCCACAAAAAAAGCACACAGTAGAGGGAGAGAGGAAAACGCGAAGCTCTTTCATTCTTCTCTTCTCCTCACTTCTAACACCATGAAAGTATTTAAAAATCATTTGATGACATATAGTCATAGAATAATGTGTGCCTCCTTTTAATTGCTTAATACAAGACAGAGAAGAAATCATGAGTTATGGCCCCAAATGGGATATTTGTCAAGGAAGAATTATGAGCCATGATCACTGGGGGCTCACATCGAACTCGAGAGCAACTAAGTATTTCAAGCATCAGAAAGACGGCACAGCATAAAGCGAAAGGCAGCCCCCTCCTTCTGCTTCGTGGCAAAGCCCGGGCTTTCAGAGCGTTTACGCACTTATTCCTGGTCCCCCTCCCTGCCTAAAGGCACGATGTGAAGACGGAGGGATGGCCACAGCCTGACAAAGTGAATGATAAAGAAAAGAGCATCCCAGGACCCCACAGAACCACAAGTTTCAACATCACCTCCCCCTCCCGCCCTCACTGCGGGGAGGGACCCTGGCCACAGCCTGCCTGCACTTCCTGGCTTGGGGTGGGGGGCGGAAGGGGGGTGGCCCCTTTACATGAACCATTGCTTGATCGTTCCGGGAAGCTGGTGGGAGTTTGTGGTCTCCCCAGAGTGGGTGCTGTTGGCAGAGCACTGTCACCAGCTCAGGGATGACTAAGGGACCCAGAGTCATTTCAAATACGAGTCTAACAAACCAGCGTCGTCTGAGTAAACTGATGGGCTAGGACTAGGGGACCAAACGACATGGGGGTAGTTTCCAGAGCACTAGGAAACCAGTTTCATGGGCGGTTCCAAAGGTTCTCCCCCTCCCCACCTCCAAATCAACTCCAGTAACGTCAATTTCTGAAATTCTGCTATTAGAACACGTTTTCTTTGATGTGAATTTCTAAAACTCCTAACACCTAATGGTAAACCCTTGAAAAGTCCAGACGCCCTCTCTCAAATCTAGTACTTCTTCTCACTGGCTTCAGCTCCGCCTCCCTTGACCTGAGGGGGTTGTAAGCATCTCTTCTGAGCGACTTCGGGGCAGGGACTTGGTGGTTCTGAATTCTAATTCTACACACTGAGCATACACTAGACACCTATTAAATAAACAGAAGTCTCATCTCTATAACTTTGCCCATGCCGTGCCCCTTTCCTGAAATCATCTCCTTCCCCTCTCCTACACAATCAACCCCCCTTCTCTCTGCCCATCATTTGGAATGCACGCCAAGTTCCCAGAGCAGAAGGAAGAACCCTGATCTGGAACCCAGGACACGGTCCCAAACAGCATTTGTCTCCTATACCTCTCGCCGTGGGTACCTCCAGGATCAATCGGCTTTGCCTCATGATCTGATGTGTGATGTAGTAAATCTGTGCCTTCCTCTGTCTTTCCTCGGTTCCCCAAGGGAAGGCTTGGTGCCTTAATTCATCTTGAAATCCATCTAGAGTAGCGGTCCCCAACCTTTCTGGCACCAGGGACCGGTGCTCCTATGAGAATCTAATGCCTGATGATCTGAGGTGAAGCTGAGGCAGTGATGCTAGTGCTGGGAAGCAGCTGCAGATACAGGTGAAGCTTTGCACACTCACCTCCTGCTATTCAGTCCAGTTCTTAACAGGCCACAGACTGGTACAGGTCCCTGGCCCGGAGATTGGGGATCCCTGATCTAGAGCAAAGAGCAAGGCAAGAATTCACATGCAGATGACTTAAGGGGTGCTCCCAGGAAAGCGGGGGGCAGGCAGTTAGTTGCCTGCTTCATAGGTGTGCAACCTGTGAAATCACACAAGGCCCACCAGTCAGGAGGGTCTCATGCTCTGCTATCACCATCATGAGAGTCTTATTTCTTAATAACACTTTAACAAGGGGTTCTGCAAATTATACAGCAGGTCCTGGGAGTAAGGTGGGGAAATGAAGCAAGCCCAGCAAGGCTGAAATTTCAGGCTTTAACGTCAGCTTTAATCCTGATCCCACGGGGAGCTCGGAAGCAGGACTTTCTTCTTGAGTCTGTTCCTCCTTGAGGTGAGGGAGCCAGGCTAAGGGCTGCCAAGGAAGCGGTAAATCCTTAGGTTCTTGCCTATCTCTGTGGAGGCCAAAATGCAGCCTCCAAAGCAAGTTGCAGGTGCGGCCAGTAGACACCAAGCGCATAGAAGCCGGCAGAAGGGTGCCAGAAACCACAAAGGGACCCAAAGGTGTCCCAGCAGAACACCAACGGTGTCCACTACCATCATCAATAAAATTGCTTGACTCGAAATATGAGATGTAAACTATGAGATGTGAAGAAGAGCAAACGGCTTTGCCCTAGGTGACCCCACCGAAAGGGATTTCAGTGAAGCGGCTCCCTTCTGAAGACAGAAGCCGCTGTGTGATCTTTCTCTCCTGCCAGCTGGTTCTCTCAAATCTACGCCCCCATGACCCTGCCTCACTGACTCACCTTGCTGCGTCTTCCCACATTTAGCTAACGGCATCCCAGGTTGAACAACAAATTGATTCTTAATACTTTCCAGCAAAATGCACGCATCACGTAGCAAATGTCCAGACAGGATTTCCAGCGACACTGCACCCACACTGGTTCATCTAAGCACGGATCTCACCGGGGTAAACTGAGAACCCTTGTGTTTTTAAACTGAACCAGTTGGGATTCTGTTTCAGGAGAAAGCCTTTCTTCAGATCAGACCTAAATTCTGGAGTGCAGCTGCCTATAAAAATTGCCCAAAGATCCAGTTCTACGCATTTCTTCAAATGCAGAATGTCCATCTTGATTCATCTTCCTGACACAGGGACTTCTAAGATTTTGTTTCTGACTAGATGAGAGCATTACTCTTTGCCTTGAGATGTTTTAATGAAAGGAACTAAAATGGCAGCACATGTACTCACTGATATCCAATTTGCTTTAGTAGCTTGATACAGCTTTCCGTCTGCCTCACCCCTCGTGCTGTGGCGTGGAAGCTGTCAGCTTCCCTTGTAGAATGGCCAATTTGCCAAGCTCGTTGATGTTCTCCTGTCTCTTCTTTCCCCTTCGGCGTGGTTTCTCAGATTTCATTTTCCAGCCAGTTGGTGGATTGTATTTCTAAGCTTGGATCCCACAGGCTCGGTTGAGATTCTCATCTTTACGGCTTGTAACAGCTAACATACATTGAGTACTCGCCACCTGCCAGCAATTGTTTTAAGCATTTAACATAAACAAACTCATTTAATCTTCACAACAAACTCTATGAAGTGGGGATGGCTCTTAGTCTTACTTTACAGATGAGGAAACAGAGAGGTTAAGGAACTTACCCAAGGCCACACAGTTATAGTAGTCAGAACGGTGAGATGGTCTCTGTGATTCCTGCCCCCTGGTGTGTACACGCCCTATATAATCCTCTCCTCTTGAGTGTGGGCAGGGCCTGGGCATGTGATGGGACACCACCCCCACGGATATGTTACATTATAAGGCAAGGGCACAGGGATTCTGCAGACGTAATTAAGGTCCTTAATCAATTGACTGTGTGTTAATCAAAAGGGAAGTTATCCCCGATGGACTATCTTAGACTCTCCTGATGGCCTGGAAGAACAAAGCTGCTGTGATTTCATCAGCTAAGAGGGAAACGAATCCTGCCAATAACCACGAGAGCTTGGAAGGGGACCCGAGCCTCACAGTAGACCGTAGCCCTGGCTGACACCTGGACTGCAGCCTGAGACCCTGAGCAGAGGGCCCAGCTCGGGCTGCCCAGACTCCTGAACCACAGAAACTGTGGGATAATAAATGTGTGTTGTAAACTGCTAGGTTTGTGGCAATTTGTTACATAGCAGTGGAAATAGAGTCAGTTTAGTAAGAAGCCAGAATGGGATACAAACCCCACAGCCTGACTCTAGAACTCTCACCCTTAGCCGCCTTCCTATCCCTCACTCTAGATCTGGGATCTGGGATGGACGGAGAAGCCGGTAGAGTAGATTGGTCAGAAGACTCAGCTCTTAGGAAGCTCGAGGTACCCCATTCTCACCCCACCTACCCAGCAGCCTCCGTGATTCAGGATCTACATTAGGCATAAAGCAAGCACAAAGGCAGCCATTGTGGACCTCAGCATCCAATGGGGAAGAAAGCATTAAACAAATAACAAAAAATAATAATAATAATTACAATGGGAGAAGGGCTATGAAGAGGAAGTAAAGGTGCTAAGGGAACATGTCACAGGTCCTGAGGAACCCTTGGCCTGTGACTGAGCAGAAGTCAACCAAGTAGAGGTGGGGAGAGAGGCAGTAGGAACAGCATGTGCAAAGGCCTGGTGGCAGGAAAAAAGCTAATAACAGCGGAGGAACTGGTCCTGCCTGGCCGGAAGGGGAAGAGGGGCCTGAGATGAGATTGAGGAGCGAGGGAGAGTCCAACTCAGTTGAAATGATGCTGCTCATGACAGCTGATGCTGACCCTCTTCCAATGGAAGAATTCAATATCAAATTACCCTGGACAATGAAAACCCATTTCGCCGAGCCCCAGCGACCCAAACTCAAAATGACTGCTTTCTGAGAAAGAAACTGGAAATGCTTCCAAACTCAGCATGGTTTTACAGGTCCACGTTGTTACCCTGGCAGCTGAAGATAGGAATCTATTGCCTTTTGTTTTTTCTTGAATGTAAAAAGCCGAACCCTAAAGAGATGATCTGAACATGTGTGGTCAGTGCGCGCTGTGAGGTCAGGGCCACCTGTCGGCACATGTCAGGCTGGAGAGAGACCCCTAAAGGAAACACGGGTAGAATGAGACCTCTGTGACTAAGCAGGAGAACGCAGTGTCCTGTCTCCAGGCCCCAGGCTTAATGGCGAAAGCTGGGGCTCTGACACATACCACCCAAGCCCTCTGAGTCACGGTAAAGGGAGCAGCATGTGTCCAGGGGCTCTTAAGAGTCTTGGCAGATGGGGACTTAGAGCAGTGTGCCAGGCAGCAGGGAAGGGGGTAAGGGCATGAGCCGGGTGACCTCCCGCTGTGAGTCCTGGCTAGCTGTGTGACCTAAGACAAGTTATTAACCTCTCCGAGTCTTGGCATCGTCAGCATCTGTCAAATAGAGTTTCTACCTTATAGCATCGTGATGACTGGAATAACATGTGCAAAGCACCAGAATAGTGCCTGGTGCAAAGTTAAGTGTATAAGGAATGCTAAAAACAACTACGACTACTGCCACTACCACCGCCAGCACCATCATCGTTATCATCATCACCCCATCAAGGACAGAATCGACTTTATGCTGAGAAGACACTTTGGCAATAAGCCTTAATCCTCCATAATCCTGAGCTGCAGTTGAAGATACATGAAATACCCAGGAAGGAGAGAATAAGACACCCTTCCCAAATACTTGGAGTGTTCCATGTCTGTTGGCAGAGAATTCCTCAAGTCCCAAGACTAAGGAACATTCTGTAATTTTGTCCACCTCCCTGGGACTCTGAACCTGGGCTCACTAAATAATCTATTGATTGGAGTCTGGCTCCCTGATAGGTCTGACTCCAGACAAAGAATGTGCTGATCTACTGCTGAGAGCATTACAGTCCTGTGGCAATTACAGTTTGACTTAAGTTAAAAAATAGGCATCTTGTTTACTTTTTTAATCACATGGAAAATCAACCCGTTCCTTGGGGAGTGTCCTAGGAAATACTGCATTTGCATCCACAAATATATTTTGACCAGTCTTTGGGGGCTGCCCAAGCCAGAAATGGCAATTAAGAAAAACATAAAGCATTTGTATATGCTTCCCAAAGGTACAAAAATCTTTCACATGCATTATTTCACTCGCTTTGCCCCAATCCTATAAAGTGTTACACTTCTTCTTGTTTCTCAGGGGTTCGGTGAATGCTGCTTTCAAGGTTAACATGAATAGACAAAAGTTCTGGTCTTTTAAAAAGAAGTTGTTGGTGACATAATTGTAAGAGGGAGCGTTGATTAGAATGAATTGTATAGAAGGTTTTATGAAGTTTTTAAAAAAGCTTTTATTATGAAATAACTATAAAACCTCACCAAAATAGCTCAAACCAACTTGGGAGAAGGCCAGTCATAATTAGTGGAAAACCTGAAATGCAGAATATGTTTTTAAATGCACTTTTAATACTAGTAAAAAGAACCCATGGCCGAAAAAGTGCTTGTGTCTCTCACAAACACACAAGACGCGGTGAATTAGGTTGGTGTCCCTTAAGGTGGGGGATGGGGGGTGAACAGCCCTACTGTGTGAACTTGGAGGAGCCACATGTGCCTGCTGGGCATCAATTTCCTCATCTGGAAAAAAATAAAAAATACAAGCCACCAAGGGAAAAGTCGGTGTCATCTCTAAGTACCTCTGGCTCTATAAGACTCATCTTTTCTAATTATGTTCTCACTATCCATTTGCTTCACAAGTTCCTTCTTAGCGAACTTGGAAGAAATGCTATATAGTCTAAATTAGCAGGTTTTACATTAATGAGCTTTTACTGTCTTCCAGGCAGATTTGGAGATGAAAAGCATAGAAAAAGAAATGAGATCGAGAAGCGCCCACGTAGGTTCACACGGTCGACTTCTACTCCCAAGGCATCTGTCTCATGGAAGCCTTTACAGAGATAGTTCAGGTTTTGGGGGGTTTTTTTTTGTTTTTTGGGTTTTTTTGGGGTTTTTTTGTTTTTTGTTTTTTGTTTTCAGAAAAAAAAAAATGCATTCTTGAGTTGCCTATCTGACTAACAGTGGAGAGTAAAAGGATGACCTGCGGGGGCTTTGAAGAGCAAAGAGTCAAGGCTACCCCACAGGAATGACACACATCGTCAAAAGTCCCTCCAAGTTCCCAGAGCACTGGGGCATCGACAAGTTCTCATCCCAGCAAAAAAGTGATTCCAGTGATTTCAAAGGTGTTGTATAGTTGCTTAGTGACAAGGTTGTGTCCGAGAACCACGAAGTTATTATTTGGATACTCTTCTTTGAAAGTTTCAGCCTGTACCAGTACTACAGATGGAGCCATGTCCTTCCCAAATACAAACACTGTGACCCAACACAGCAACCAATGACTGTATTTGGAGACAGGACCTTTGAGGAAGTAATTAAGGTTAAATGAGGTCATATGGGCGGGGCCCTAACGTGATAGGACTTGGTGTCTTTAGAAGAAGAGGAAAAGACACCAGATCTGGATCCCCCTCTGCCTTCCCCCCAACCCATTCCTCACCACTCCCTCAGAGAAGAGGTCACGTGAGGGCACAGCTAGAAGGCAGCTAGCTGTCTATAAGCCCTGAGGAGAGGCCTCACCAGGTATCAGCCCTGCTAGCACCTTGATCTTGTCCAGCCTCCAGAATTTATAAAATAAATGCCTATTGTTTAAGCCACCCAATCTGTGGTATCCCATCATGGCAGTCCAAGCTGCCATGGGAAAAACACAGTAACAATACGAGCTAAATATGAGTGTCTGCTAGCATCAGACACTATGCTGAGGGTTTTACATGCATTATTCCACTGAAGTCTCACACCAGCCATACAAGGTAGGTACTATTATTATCTTCATGTTATGTGAATTATTGGCTTATAAATTTGTTCATTCATTTACTTACTTGACAAACATGGGGAAAGCACCAAATCATTCATTCATTAGGCAAACATATCCTGAGCACCAAACTTCTAACTTAACTTTCTACAGAGCAAACCGCTTTGATTCCAAGAAAGCCTCTCAAGGGCACCAAAAGCACTGTCCACATGGCCTGTATGTGATTCTGAGACCACACACACTTAATCTTGAAAGATCAGGGCGCCTGCCTCTTTATATGCTTGTCTTCCTTGCTGCAACAACCATTTAACACCTATTGTTTCAAACCATCTCCCTTCTTTTTCTTCACCTGCCAATTATGCATTGACCCCTTTTTCAAATCTCAAAATTGAGGTTTGCACATAATGGCTCTGACAATTCCCATAGTAGCGGGGCTGAAACTAAGTGCATCTTAATGAGATTCATAATTGCTCAGTACAATGCTTTTATTCACCACCATTCTGTGATTGAGCTCAGCAATTCATTTACCACCCATCTTCCCTCCAGAAAGGCTCCAGGTTTCACTCCTCCCCCCAGACCCAGAGAAGCATTGTGTTTCTCTGGAGCCCCCATTCATCACAGTCATTTCGCTCATTTGCATTTTTCAGAATGGAGATCAAATTGGGCTCAACTGAAGGCATTGTTGCTCAATAAACTTCTCATGGCAGCAAAGGGAAGCTTTGAGAGGCTGGTGCTTTTCTCATAGTCCAAAATAAGATGAACGTAATTGAAATTAAACAATCTTTTCTTGATTTTTATAATGCAACTGCAGGCAGTCGAGCTGGTCTGCCAGCATCCAACATTTTTACACCGAGTGCTTTATCTACCACAGGTACCCAGATCACAACTGGGCATCAGCAACAAAATACTAACAACCAAATTAGGCACAGTACTCTACAGTTTACACACAGCTCTCCCATTTCTTGAGGGAGGCATTGCTATCCCCATTTTTAAAGGTGAGGGACTTGAGTCCCAGGAGCCTTCGTGACTTGCTCACGAACAGCCTTGTAGTGTGGTTAGACTGGAACTTGAACTTGGGGCTTCTGTCTTTCAGCACTGTCTAAAGCAAAGGTCATAGGTGCCTGTTCTCTCGGCAACACAGACCCAGCATCTGGACATGGGAACTCATGTTTTAGTTCCCTATTGCTGCTGTAACCAATTACCACAAAATCAGTAGCTCGAGACAACACAACTTTATTCTCTTGCTATTTTGGACACCACAGGTCGGAGTCAAGGTATTGGCAGCTCCTTCCAGAGGCTCTGAGGGAGAATTCATTTCTGTGCCTTTCCCAGCTTCTGGCTCCATCCTCACATCACCCTGACTTCTGCTTCCATCCATCATCCCACCTCCATCACTGGCACTGACTCTGATCCTCTTATCACTCTTGTGATGATACTGGACCTTCCGGATAATCTGGGATAATCTCCCATCTAAAAATCCTTCACTTAATTATATCTGCAAAGTCCCCTTTGCCACGTAAGGTGGCATAGTCACGGGTTCCCAGGCTTATGAACATATGAACATTCTGCCTACAAGAATTTAGGAAGCGAGTAACTGCAGGTCTTGGGTTAAGGGTAAGGTCAAGGACAGCACCAGAGAGGAAGAACAGATGTCTGCTGTGGTCCCTTTAACTGGGTTTAGCAGCTCTTGCCTCCCACATTCACCTCCGAGGCTGGCTTGGCTTTGATTACCTTAGGCCTTGATTAAGGTGCCCCCCATCTGGTGGCAGTGGCCTGTGAGACTTCCCAGGATCCCACTGTGTAAAGCTTGAGATCAGAGGTACCACCACCTTCCAAGGTTTGCCCAGGATTTGGAGCTGCTAATTAGCGAGTTAAATTTGAACAACCGAACTGATAAAGACAAGCACAGTTTCTTAGGCTCAAGAAAGACTGCACCTTATGCACTAATTGGATAACAAATGGCAGCAATTTGCCAGGGGCTGTTTTTGGCAAGGCCTTATCTTAACAAGATACTTATCACTCTTCCCCCTGATTGAGTTACACCATAATACCCTGAGGAAAGGAGACTCAATTATCAATTGCAAGGACTCTCATTCTTCGGGCTCTTGAATCTTATTTCAAGATTATGAAGGCCTGAATTTCAATAATTTTTTGCTTTTTAGCAAAAAGATAATCACAGTGTTATATGCTATGCTCTGATAAGACAAAAGAACAAACCAAGCAAACAAACATAAGTTCATTTTGCCACTTGCTCAAGAAAAATGACACTTTACTCTGAATGGGTAATTAAAAAAAAAAAATCTCAGTTCTTCTAGATGCTTCTCATTAAAACAGGGATTGGCAAATTAGCCCTCCTGTACTGATCTCTAAGGATCTCAGTGTTAGGAGAGAGATGAATTGGCCCTTTTTTTTTTTTTTTTTTTTTGGCACTGGTTCAAGGCATGTTGGAAGAGAAGGCTATTGATTAACATGAGGTTTGGAGATGATCTGTGTATTTCTGTTTCTCAGTCAATCCCTTTCGCCCAGGACTGTGAAGAATTGGACATCAGTGGCTTATAAGTGAACTGCCCTAGTGCCTGCCAATTCCTTATGGGAGTCACATTTCTTTTCAGATACCAATTCATTTATCCTGCAAAATGAGGGAAAATCTACTGAGAGCAAGGCTGAGATTCTAAACTGAGATTAACCATCCTATAAATGAGGACTCCCCAATGTAGCGAGGAGGAGGAAGTGGGGGGTGCCATTTGTGAGCCAGTCTACGTGATGACAAAATACCTTTGAGGGACAAGTCCCAAGATGGCCTCTTTATTCCCAAATGTCACTTTAGTATGCAATTTTCCTACAAAATGCAGTAAAATTTTCAAGCAGCTCCATCAGTCTTGGAATAAAGGTTCTCCAGTAATGATAATTATAGAATTACAAAGAGGCTGGGCTGAGTGGGCTCACTTATTAGCTGAGGGACGGGCTTCCTCTGATTCAAATTTGTCCCCCTGCAAAAATGACCCGTTGTCCCTTGTTACTGGACTTCCAGGTTGCTCTTGAAAAGTGGAACCCAGAATGTTCCATCTGCAAAAACCAAGGGCTTAGTGTGTGAGTTTATTAATCCCTTACCCTAGCGATAACAGAGTTGGGGGCTGAGTTAACTCTTTCCTATAATTCTTTCTACCAGTTACTGCTAGAGGTCTGTGTGAGGCTGTGGAACCAACACTGACCCAACAGAGGCCCAGTGGCCTCCCTATCATTGTGGCCCACCCTCCCCAAGGCAGGCAGTCCCCACCCAGCCTTCCCCAGCTGCCCGTTTGTAGCTTGCTTTCACTGGCTCTGTGCTTCCTGTTATTAGGAAAGAGACCAAAATCATCCTGACTCCTGAGTGAATACTGATTCTTGGTTGGGACTCCAACAAGTGGACGAAAGATGGCCATCCAACGGTGTCTCCAATGAGCTCCCAGAAAGGACCGGGCTTGAGGAGAAAATTGCAGATGGTCACCGTGCCTACCTAGGCAAGGAAAAACTCAAAACAAGAACATCTAAAAGCAGCCTCCCAACTCCTAAACCTACAGAAGTACTTTCTGCAACTTCCCTATTTCAGGCACCATCTCTGGTCTGAGCAATCTTGTTTGTTCTTGGTTCAAGGATGCTGTCTGGCTCATGACAGGTCTGAGTGAGTTTCTGGGAGAGGTCAAGAAGTCAGGAAAGCAGAGAGAAGCTGCTGGTACATGACACAGGTAGACACATATCCCAACATCCTCACTCACTTTTACCGCATCCTGCCTGCTGGGGCAGGGTGAGGGGAGAGGGCGCCGCCTCGAGACCAAGCCTGCATCCTTCACCTAACTGTGCCTGGAGCAGGCTTCACCCACATTTAATTCCAGTTGGCACCTACTGAGGGCAGGCACAGAGCTGGCCTATTTACAGGTTCTCGCAGAGAAGCGGGGGGTGCTTCTCTAGTTAAGGACCAGCGAACTGAGACTCATAGGCGTTCCAGTCGCCTTAGCCAAAGGATCTGTGTCAGCTGAGCTGGGGGAAGTGGCCTGGTCCCAAGAGCCACAGGCTCCCAAGCCAGATGGAATCATGGCTCTGTAACTAACTCCTTGGCTGGACTGGGTGACCCAGCAGGTGTGACCTTCAACGACAACAACACCACTCTGTGCCTTGGTTTCCCCACCTATAAAATGGGGAACAATGTGTCTGAAAAGCAACAACCAGTTGCTTGAATGTGAGGGACTGTAAAAGTCAGTGGGCAGAAGAAGCTTCTCTTACAAGGCAGTTACTAGGACCCAAGTTGTGATTATCTTTTTTTTTTTTTTTTTTGAAGAAAGAATAGGGGGAATTTTTAAAGAGGAACACACAAAGTTAAAAAATAATCTTCGCTGACATAACTTGACTGTTTTGTGTCAGCTACTGTCCTAGGCACTTGACACAAATCAACTCATTAAATTTTCATAATCCAAAGAGGTGAGAACTGCTGTTATCCCCACTTTACAGATAAAGAAACTGAAGTGCCCAGAATAGGTAACAGACCCATGACTAACTTGCCAGTAAGTATGGATCTGAACTCAGGCAGCCTGATTCTAAGAACTCCCACTTTTACCTGCTGTACTATGTGGCCTGTGTAGCTGAAGTTGAATACATTATTCCCACTTTCCAGGTGAGGAAATTGAAACCTGAAGAAGTTGAGATACTTGCCCCCAGATGTCACCGCAGTAAGTGGAAGAGGTGGATTTTAAACTCGGGACCCCATTCCCTTCCCAGTAAACTGTATGGCTTGAGATCGGCTGCACCTGGCATTTGGGATGGTGGAGTGTGTCAGGGGGAGGATGACACCTCAAAATGTCATTTGGAGGTAAAGGCTGGAGTGAGGGTGGGGAGGGTGGGGACCTACTCTGGGCTCCTCCTCCCTGTTTTTTTGACAAAGTGAGGTCAGGAACAGCCCAACCCATGAAGAGAACAAACTCAAACTGTGGCTGCCCAAGGGAGCCCAGCTCAGCTCTGAATCCTGCAAATCCCCTTCACCCCAGGGACACGGTAAGTGGGAAAGGCGGGGCTGCCTTTTAAAGGCATTGCAGTGGCCTTCATTCCCAGGAACTCGGTCAAAGTCACATTTTTCTCCCCGAGTTCAGCCAGTTATGAATATGAAACCCATCGAGAAGGACCCAGAGGCTGGCAGTCCGTCTAGCCCACCTTGGTACTCAGGCTCTCAGCCACTGACAAGCACTTCCTGCTGCACAAACACAGCTTCTATTTCCCAGGTTTTCAAAAAGCAGAAGCGTGCTGGACTCTGGGAGAGGTAAGGACCTCTTCTGGGTTCCCTTTCCCCCAGATCCACCACCTGTCCCTTGTTATCTGATGCATGGACAGGTGCTTCTTCGAGGAGCCCCCAGAGACGGGGCTGTTCCCCCAGAGACCTTCTCTAGTTAACGCGTGCAGACCACCTGGGACTCTGGTAAAATGCAACTTTGCGTTCAGCAGGCTGGGGAGTGAGGGCCAAGGTTTTGCATTTCTAACAAGCTCCCAGACGATGCTGAGGATGCTGGTCCCCAAACCTGTCTGACTGATAAAGCCTAGAGCAGTGGTGCTCCAACTGGGCTTCACACTGGAGCTTTAAAAAAAATACCAGTGCCACAGAAATTCTGATTTTGGTGGTTAAAGGTGTGGTCTGGGCACTGGGGATTTTTAAATTTCCTTATTTTGGTTCTAAAAGTGCAGCCAAAGCTGAGAACCCTTGCTCTAAAAGACAGAATTGTCTTCAAACAGGGAGAAGACAATCGGCTATAAGGAGCTTGTCTTCCAAGTGATCAGAACTTCCATGTGCTCATTTGTCCCCAGGGGTCATTTGCTTCTCCTGGCTTTTTTTTGTGCCTGAATAAAAATAACAGCAGCAAATACTTATGGTGGCCTCACTCAGTACTTCATGTATCTGCATTCACTTAATCCTCACCAGAACCCTATGAGGTAAGTGCTAGTGTTATCCTCATTTTACAGCAGAGGAAACTGAGGCACAGAGAAGGTAAGAAGTTTCCCCAAGTCGCACAGCTGGCAGGTGGTAGCTCTGGGATCCCAGCCGAGGACGGCTGGCCCCAGGCCCTGTGCTCTGACTACTTCTCGGCTGTGTGGCCTCAGATTTTCCCCTTTCTCTCAGAACTTGTCCCCAAACACTAGGACGGGCTGTGAGGCCTGGGTCCAAGCCAATACTGTGCCTGCCCAGCTCTCAAAGCCAAGGTCTCCACTGGCTGGACGTCATCATATCCATGGCTATGTCTGC
The DNA here is from genome assembly GCA_004027375.1 of Macroglossus sobrinus. NCBI lineage: Eukaryota > Metazoa > Chordata > Mammalia > Chiroptera > Pteropodidae > Macroglossus > Macroglossus sobrinus. Next base: position 556,684 of record PVKZ01000524.1, on the reverse strand, counting down.
AGATATCCCATAGAGAACATGCTGGGGACGGAAACAGACAGAGCAATCTCTCCAGTATCCAAAACGACGGCCAGAACTGTGTGTTGGCCTCTGTGGCTTTATAACTCAGATTTAAGATGAAGAGAGGGAAACATTGCAACAGGCCATTTTAGGCACCACCAGAGTCTGTCCGGGCGTCACAGCCCTGTGGCGTGTTCCAGACGGGCCAGCTTCGTTCCAGACCTGCCCAACACCTGCCACGGCTGGGACAAGGCCAAGCAGGCAGTGTTTCCCCGGCAGGTCATGGTCATGTAGATCAGCTGGAGACTCTGGAGCTGCCAACATTTCCAGAATTCAGGAGCAATGGAGGAGCTCAGTTTCCATGAACCGCGGTCTGCCTGTCATACATAACCAGAGGGGCATGGACAGGGGACCCCAGCAGGGACAACGCTTCAGTCCCTTGATATAGTCAGTGCGTCTTCTCCCCTTTGCTGGTTTCTGACTGAAAGGAAGGGTGGAGCCAGCTGTTACTCTGGGTACCACCTCTCCTGTGCCTTTGCTCAGTCAGGATGACGAAGGCCATGCACACCCATGAGCGCACAGGTATGCATGTACTCCTGCAGGCGCACGCTGAATCCAGGTGAATGGTCCATCTCTGCACCACTGCAGCACTGTGCACTGAACTCACAAAGGACATTATTTGTAATGGTCAGTTTCCTGGCCTGACGCTCCTATGGGAGCATGAACTGACGGAGGGCAAGTATGGCTCTGTCTCAAGAGCCCAGGCAGGCATCTAGCACAATGCTCTGCACACAGTAGACTTCATGGGTTGCATTGTGTCACTCTCTCCCAAATTCATATGTTAAAGTCACGGCCCCAGAACCTCCGAACATGACCTTATTTGGGAATAGGGTCATTACAGATGTAATTAGTTAAAATGAGGACATACTGGGGTAAGGTGGGTCCCTAATCCGATGTGAATGGTGTCTGTATTTAAAAAAAAAAAAAAAAAAAGGAGATCTGGACACAGACACACACTGGGACAACACCATGTGAACACAAAGGCAGACACCGAGGTCATGCTTCCACAAGCCAAGGAATGCCAAAGGTCACCAGCAAACCACCAGAAGCCAGGTGAGAGGATGCAACAGGTCCTTCCTCAGGGCCTTGAGACAAGACAAACCCTGCCAGCACCCTGATCTTGGCCTTCTGGCCTCCAGAGCTGTGAGTGAGGACATGTCTGTTACTGAAGCCGCCCAGGGTGTGGCCCTTTGTTACAGGGGCCCTAGGAAAGGAATACAATAGGTGTGCAGTAAGTCAGGGAGGGGAAGAGGGTGCAACAGAATTCCCATTCATTTTATTCCACACCTGTTTACTGTGCTCCTACTTGTGCTGCCTGCTATGGAAAGAGGAGGGAGGAAGGAAGAGAGGGAAGAACTGAAGAAACAGGGCAGAATGAGGGCTAAGTGTCCAGGGAGGGAGTCTGGCCTCAGCAGCCCCTCCCTCCCACCCAGTTCCTTCAAGTATCCAGCCCTCCCCACCCCTGTCACATGCTAGTCTCCATCTAGGAAGTCATAAAAAAGTGTCGTTGCTTCCACAGTACTGGCACATACTCTTCCAGAAGGATGTTGTAGGGGGAGCATCGGGCCTCGGCCTGGGGCAGAGACTGAGCTCATCACACCAGGGACCTCCCTGGGTCCCAGGAAACCTCCTGCCTTGATGGTCGGCTGCCTCGGTGCCGCCAGGGGTTTGAAGCTCTAGTCACCTCTTCAGCATGAATGTCCACTAGGGCAATGACCAGCCACATGCAGCTGCTAAGCCGGTGACATATGGCCAGTCTGGCTTGAGATGTGCTGTGTCAGATACGCATCAGATTTCAAGGACTCAGTATAAACAGAAGAAAGGAAAACATCTTAATAATTTTTTATTGATTACGTGTAAAAACTATCCTGTGTTAGATATACTGGATTAAATAAAATATATTATTTAAATGAGTTTTACCTGTTTTCTTTGTTACTTTCTAAAAGGTGGCTGCTGGAAATTTCAAATTACACGTGTGAGTCACATTTTATTGTGAGTAGGCAGCACCGTTTTAGAAGGACATGCTTTAATCTAAGCCTGGAGCAGGTAAAAAAACCAGCGAGAACTTCCTGAAGGTTTCATCTGAGCTAATAAAAAAAAAAAAAGCCAGAAATTACTGAACATCTCATTATATGCCTGAGACTTTCTATATATTTTCTAATTTAATCCTTAACTGAACTGTTGGCACTTTATTCCTACTTTATAAACAAGGTTTCCAATGCTGGGAAAGGTTCAACTATTTGCCCCAGATTTCATAGTAATTAGCGGAAGATCACGGTTCTGGGTGGGGGAAAACGGGGGTAGAAATCCTCCTTCCCATCAGACCTGCAGGCCAACTTCACCAGAGGGAAGGGATGGGGACAGAAGACAGGAAGGGATGGCCCACCCCTGCCCAGATCTCTCCTATAGAGACTTTGAGAACAAGCCGGGGCTTTGTTTCAACTCTATCCATTCTGAGCTCCTTAAGTTGTGCAATTTACAAAAAAATCAAATTATGTCAAGGCCTCTTATAATTGAGGGTAATTTAGGAAATAACTTCCGAAAACGGCAGATTTTACAGCTGTGTTACCATCTGTGTTACCAGCGAGGTCATTTTGTCACTCGAATGACCTTCTCTAAGTGAAACACACCAGATTAGAGTCACACAGACTGACACAGAAGAACCTCATTAGGGCACTGAGTCTGCTCCCCAGATCTGAATACATCGGGTCAAATTAGGCTTCCCAAAACAGAACAACTGCCTATAAAGACAGCCTGAATGAATGCGGATGGCATCACGTTAGCATGGCCCAGAGGTAGGGCTTACTTCACAACTATTATTCGAGCACTTAGCTAGGTACTAGGGGTATGACAAACACAACCACAGGAGACCTTTAAATGTAACAGCCCATTTTCCAGGATGTGGGTCAAGTCTGTGCATGCACGCGTGCACACACACACACACGCGCACACACACACACACACACACACACACACCCTCACACAGAGGCACTCATGGCCTTTACAAATAAGTGCACCAAGCTTACTAATAACAGGGTCTATCAGACAGAAAACATAAGTCATAAATTTTAGGAAGTGCTCACAATGAATAGTCAGTAGCTTCCAGGCAAGAGGAAATCATCTATCTTATTATTATTCAACAAGATTCCAAGTGTGCATCTGCGAAATACCTGAGCCTACAGTGCAGGGGCATGGCCTGGCCCCAGACCCCCTAAGACAAGTCCCAGGTTACCAGTAATGGCTGATTAATGCCACCTCTGCCCATGGCACTGTCCTAGGTGCTTTTCATACATGATGGTATCTCACTCCTACCTTAGAGAAGGAAGAGAAGGCTTGGGGAGGTTAAAGAATTGCCCCAGGTCTGGGGTCCCCCAGTTCCTTCAAGCATCCAGCCCTCTCCCCTGACCCAAATCGTGTCTGACTCGACTCTCCATCTGCCCTGGCTTGACTGGAAATCCGACCAGGGTATTTTCCCCAGTTTAAGGATAACTGAGCCCACTGGCCAAGGTAAAAGAGGCGGCCCATTGTCCCTGGTTTTTGCAATGAGCTTCGCTAGTCTATTGTAATTTGCAATTAATAATGAAGCATTCTCCCAAGTACTGTGTGTAAGATCAAGTGAATGTAATATTTCATCTTTGTCAGCCAGCTGCCGTTCTGCTAGGCAGACAGTAAGTAATATCTTTGCATAAGGAGCCAGTCCACAACTAAATCAATTAATCCCTCTTCGGCTGGTAGACAGCTGTTGGGTCAAAGCAAGATAATTAGACGGACTCGTCATTTACCAGGTGGTTGGTAATGAAGGGATTAATTGACCAGAGTTGGGGGCTGGACAATGTCTGCTCTTTCTTGCCTTCCCCAGTGTATACAACCATTCGGCATCATTTTTCCCAAACAACAATTTGAAAGGCAGAGAGCCCTTTCTTCCCTTCTCACTCATTCATCAGATTGTTGCTGATCCTTCAGAAGCACCCATTGAATGCCTGGCCTGAAATGCATCTGGATCCTGCTTCTTACAGGATCGAGAGCAGAGTAGGGCTCAAGTATCCTTATAGAGGGCTCCTCCCGGTACTCTGCCTGGGGGCTGTCTTCTTGGGTTTGTCCACATTATACTGGCTGAGTCTCCAGTGCTCAAGATAGCAACCTGCACACCCTCCTGGGGAGCACATAAGGGAACGTGACCTCATCCCAGCAGGTGAGGCCAAGTGCACAAAACTGACATGGGGGCTTCACAGAAAGACAGCTGCAATGATGGTGAGCAACCTCAGGGCTCTGAGTTGCTTTTTACACTATGGGTTACATGTTACATGAGAATCGAGGAGCCTTAGAAATTGGAAAGGCCCTCCCAGACCCTCCGACCCAGTGTTCTGGAACTCTGTGGCCCATCAGAATCACCCAGGGAACTGTGAAAAATACTGACATCCCAGCCCTACCCCAGACCAACCAATAAAATCAAATTCCCTAGAGTGAGGTCTAGGCACTGACATTTTTTTTTTTTCTAGGCTCCCTGAGTGGCCCTAATGTGCAGCTGGGGTTGAGAACCACGGATCTGGTCTGACCCTTCATTTCATAGAGGAGGACGTTGCAGGGAGGAGGGGACATGACCTGCCTCAAAGAAGCCCCACGGTTCACAAGCAGCTGAGTCAGAAGCAGAAACCGGTTTGTAAGCTGCACACCATCTCCCGTGGGCTCCTCACAAATACCAATCCTGCCAGCAGGTAAAGACTCAACCCTGTGGAACCGCAGTGAAGCCTGGCCCACCTGGTACCAACCTCTCTTCCTGCCTCCTCTCCAACCAGCACCAAACACAGCCCTTCCCTCCAGCCACAAACTCCTCACTGTTCTATGACCGTGTCACAGACTGTCCCCACCACGGTCCTTGCTCCTCCCTTCTATGACGCTGTTCCTTCCTCTCTGTCAGGTGAAGTCTGATGTGCCTTCAATGGGCTGGCTCAAATGCCACCTCCTCTATAAAGCCTCCCACTGAGCCTTCCACCTCAAAGGGTTAACTACTCACTACTGCTTCTCTCATAAGTTTGTCAAAAGCCTCCATCACACAGCACTTATCATGTTCTATTACCTACGGGCCTCTCTTCCCCATGTCTTTTTCCTTGGCTCATCCTACAAATATCTGCTAAAGAAACAAATCTGGGCAAGTGCTGCTGAGAAAGCTCTTTTGGTAGGTGCTAGGAGAGTTCCCTGCCTCTTCTTAGACAAGTCAAGTTTTTATCAAAATAGAACATTCACCTGAATCGATGATCTCAGCTTCCCAATGTCACCAATGTGTGTGCGGTCCCATCACAGAGTTCTTGCGGGGGACTCCTGCTCAGCTTGACTACAGACAGCAGACAAAGGCCTCTCCAAAGATCAGGTTCTGTTTATTGGACAACTACTGTGCATTCCATGCCACTCCATGAGCCTTGGCCTTGGCCTTGGGAATTTTCCAACTACCTTGAGCACATCCCAGGTCTCAGCTTGAATTGCTGGGAAAGAGAACCTCAGAGAAGCATTTTTTTTTTTCCATCCGAGAAAGATAAAGTGATCAGCTCTCATCCTCCTATGATCTTGCCAGGTCAGACAGATGCAGCCTGATCATTTAGGAGCTGTGTGATCTTGATAAATTGCTCAGCCCTTCTGAGCCTCAGATAACTTATGAAAAATGGGGTTATCAGATACTTTCCTTTCAAAGTTGTTTGTTAAGATTCAATGAGATATGTGTGAAAAAAACCACCTAAAATAGTCATGGACATGTATTATTCATTCAATGACTAGTACTCTTCTCTCTCGCTTTTTTTCTTTCCTCCCTACCTTCCTTCTTTCCCTCACTCCCTCTCTCCATCCTTCTCCCCGTGACATCCCCCCCACACACAGAGCCTACCTATGGAGAAGTAAATTTATTTTAACATATTGAAGGTGGGACCAATAAGAATCCGATTTTATTATTATAATAATAAAATACTGACCGGTCCTCAGAGACCCCCTTAGGAATGACCGCAGACCACGGGATCGAGGACAGCCCATGCAAGCTTCTTGGACTCAGTGCTTAACGATTTCTCGGTCAGCCCCTGGGCTGTGCATCTGTCTTCTCGGAACGTGGTAATCACAGAGCAAGTAGGAGAGCTAAAGAAAGAACCAGGCAGGGCAGGGCTGAACCACATGAGTGATGCTGTGAAGACTTCAGGGAACCCGCGAGAGGACCAGGCGGTGGGCGAGGCAGAAGGACAAGCCATCTCGCCCTCGCTGGCATTTAGGGGCAATTATGACCTATTAATGGCTGACATCGTCGCTCTGCCCTGGGCGTCTGAGCTGAGCCAGGGCAGCCCGCAGATGTGCCCGGCCCACAAATATGCAGTTGGCAACTCCTGAACTTTCAGTGACTTGACACCAGCTGATCTGATCGGCAATTACGTTTTATTTTGGGGCCACAGAGACAGCAGAGAACCAGGAAAATTATAAGACATCAGACTGCAGTTTTTCTAAGAATATCAACTACAAACTTTTTTTAACCAATTGTTGTTTTAATGGTTAGAGGTTTACAAGGCACTAAAACAAAAAACCTTGGACACTAAAATCAGATTATAGCCAATTTTCCCAAGAGAGTTTTAAGCCTTGGTCCAATAAAAATCTGGGTGTGATTTTTTTTGCAGGGCGAGGGGGAAGGGGAGATGGGGTAATTTCTGCCAAGAGAATTTTGCTGGAGATAATGAGTACAGCATAGAGATAAATGGATTTGTAGTTTGTCCTGGGTTTGAATCTTTACTCTGCTTAGTAGCTATGTGACCTTGGAAAAGTCATATAACTTCAGCCTCAGTTCTCCCATATATAAAATGGGGGTGTAATGCCTAGCTTGGGGCTTATTATAAACCATCGATGAGATATTTATAAGCATTTAGATAAGCATCTGGTCTATAGCAGCGGTCCCCCAACTTTTTGGCACTAGGGACCAGTGCTCCTATGAGAATCTAATGCTTAATGATCTGAGGTGGATAAGAGGGGTTGATGCCTGTGCTGGGGAGCGGTTGCAAATACAGATGAAGCTTCACTCACTGGCCTGCCGCTCACCTCCTGCGGTGTGGCCCAGTTCCTAATAGGCCACGGACCAGCGCTGGTCCACGGCCCAGGGACTGGGGACCCAAGTCTACAGCACCAGTGCACGGTAACGAGAAGGTGCCCTTCTTGCCATAATGTTGGTTTCTTATCTGAAATAAATGGCTCCTGTTTTCACCATCATAAATCAAACCCAAATAACAGGTTGGCCTCAAACGGGCCAATGGCATCTGCAGGAGCAGTTGGTTTCTAGCAATTACAGGGGTTGTCATCTGCCTCTGTGATAACATCAGTCCAGGCTCAGCAGCTTCAAAGGCTCGGCTGGTTGGGAAACACGAGAAACTGCAACCAAGCCTGATCAGGTGTAAAGTTTCTGAGTGTCTCATGGACACAACACCTAACTAAACTCAGCAGGAGTGCTCACTCCTTTCTTCCCCCTTAATGCTCCAGCCCACGGCAGCCTAAATGATCACCAAGACAGTTTCTCGGAGAAGCACTCCTGACTGAGCTTGCGTGGGAATGGAACATAATTGCAGCTTGTAAAGGAAACCAGCCTAAGAAAAAACAACCCAGGACAACATTCTGAGGAAACAGGGAGATCTTCCTGCAGGAACATTTTTCCTCGTTGCCAGCAAAAGGGGTCAGACAGCTTGCCCATGACATTCTTGACGGGGGGCAGTGACTCAGCCACCTACGCCCTCACAAATGGCTCCCAGCACCGCCTCTCCAGCCCCATCTTCCCTCCCAAGTCCTAGGCTACCGCGAAATGAGCATCTCACCCAGATGGCACTCATAACACTGTTGGAAGTTAGAGATGACATGACCTCTCCCCAGAAAGGTTCTCTCCTTTGATTCATTTACAAATGGACCAAGCAGAGTCTCACTTGCCAATCAACTCACTCATGTCAACCCTGGGATAACAAGAGGAACCAGACATGGAAGGCTAATCACACCAGCCCTGCTCCCCCTTTTGTGCTCAGCACCTGGCATTGAGCTAGCTGCATGCAGCAGGCACTCATAATAGCAGATACAGGAGTAAATGAGTGAATGAATGTGAGAATAAAACACATAGGAGGCACCCAAGGAGGGCACATCTTCTCATGCAACCCTGCAAGGCAGGTATTGCTAGCACCACGTTATAAATGAGGGAAAGCAGCCCCCACGGGGTCAAGTGTCTCGCCCACGCTCACATAGCTAATAAATGAGGAAACCAGGCTTTGTACTCCATCTGACGCTAAAGTCCAGGCTTCCGATATTGAAGCCATTCTCATGACCCTGATAATGACGAATTGTGTTTACACAGCCTCTGACACATCAAAGTTACTTCATCCTCCCAACATTCTGAAGATGGGAAAACTAACCCCTCAAGAGGACTCATCATATAGTCAAGGTTGCACAACCAGTTGGAGGTAAAGTAGGAATCTGAACCTCAGCTTTCATTTTTCAATCACAGATATTTGGGGGCACCCGCTACAGGCCAGGTCCTGTGTTAGAGTTGGGGCGAACAGCACACACACAGTACTGAGGTCTGAAAGCTCAGGCCAGAGGGGCATGTACTTTAGAAGCAGGCTCTTCCCGTGATACCACACGCTGCTCATAGAACTTCCTCAGAAAAGCAGTCGTGCTTTGGCGGTTTTGTTTTTGAAGGGGGAAAATGACATCACGAGAAGAGAGAATGCCAACGAGAAGATGGCATCGCAGTACCACGTCTTATTTTCTATGTGGCCGACCAAAAATCCTACCTTTTGTCGAAGTTTGTTCTACCTCTTCCTGAGGACAGCGTGCAAACCAGCTGGAACACTTGGCTTTTATAATCAGATTATTTGGCCACCAAGCAAAACCCAAATCTCAAATTCCCTGCTGGGTCACAGTAAAGAAAGCCTCTGGCAATCTGAGTTTGCAATTTGTTAGCTCATCTGGCCCAGCCCCACTAGAGGCCCAAAATGGAAGGGCCGACAGGGGGGTGAATTAACCTGGTTGAGGCCACCCATGATGCACAAACACAGGAGTCTGTTTTTCCAGAAGGGAGTGCGAGGGAGAGACAGGGAAGAGGTGTGGGCTCAGAAAGTTCTCAGGCCCGTCCCTTTACAAGACGTCTGGGAATTCAGCACCATCTGAGAACCAAGCAACATCTTCCTCTACCACGTTGTGCCCTGGTCCACAGACATACTATCAGATAAGAATTTGGCTCAAAGACTATAGCCAAAGAAGTGAGTCCCCACCCCCCTTCTCAATAGCTATCAAAAGTCAGGGGGCAGGCCACTAATTGTTCACTCAACAGTTCTCCACGTCAAGGGCTAATTAATGTTCCCACAAAAGGCCCAGCCTTGGCAACCACACATCAAGACCCACGGGACCCAGCCTCCCTCTGCTCCAAGATTCTCACAGAGGGATTTTTCCCTTGTTCGGAATTTACTTTGATAATCAAATCTGATTTATCGTGACAGTCACACAAGGGCATCTTGCCAAAATGGCACGAGGTGGGACCCCGGGGCATCGCTGGCCTTCAATAATCGGATGTGGGCACTGGGTTGCAAGCACCACCCACACGTGAGTCTTCTTGTGGGGGTGACTGTGCAGCCCATCAGCTCTGCAGTTTCAGAGTCCCATCGCTGGCACCTGTGACGAGCACCTGGGCAGGTCTGAAAGCTCAGGCCAGCACTACGCTAAGGCACTTCCGTAATTCTAACCACCTCTCGCTAGAATTTCAAAGCCATTCCATAGAGAAAGAGGGACCAAGAAAGGAACCGCTGAAGGTAAAATGCCAGGCAGTGCGAGGAAGTTTCAGATCCCCAAAGAACAGAATTTTGGAGTTGTTCATTCTCCGCCCCCCACACCCTAAAAAAAGAACTGATGCATGGAGTCAAGGAGGGCGTTTCGAAGGGCTTACCTGGGTCGGGTTGTAGAGCTCCTGCAGGGGGCTTCGAGACCCCTTCCGGCAGCAGATGTCCACACCAAAGGGGTTCCTCCGCATGACTGAGGAAAGAAAGTGAAGGCTCATCAGACTTGAACAAAGGTTTGTTGTCCGACAAAGAAAAAGGCATAGAGGAGGGAAGAGGAACAAGGAGGGAAGGAAATGAGAGAGAACGGGCTCCTAGAAGAAGCTGTAGCTTTTATCTAACAGCATTGGGGGCCATTCTGTCTTCTCCAACATCCAGGCATCTCTGCACCCAGAGGACATAAATAATGCTAAACATTCTTCCCAGCAAATTTTTGAGAAAACAAGACAGGCATCTAAAACATCAAATCAAAGCTACTTAGAAAAGACAGTGTCAACGTTATTCTAAGAGAGTGAGTTCGACTAACAACAGCCTCCTCCCTCAACAATCAGTTCCAACCTTATTCCTGACTCCCGAGCATCCAGTCTCCCCAGATCGGCTCAGCGCCTTCTCCAAGAAGGCTTTTCCCACAGCGTAAGTCAGTGGTCCGACCTCTCCAAAGCCTCTTGTAAATTAGGCCATTTTTAATGCAAGTATCAGCTGGGGGCACCAAGGATAAGGATTTACAGTTCTACACAGACAGAGGTGGCACTTATAATTAATAAAAGTGGAGGAATTAAGTGAACTTAACCCAACAGTATTGAAGACACCAAGAACTATTTTTAAACGAAAAAGAATTCTCTCTTTTTTCATTCTTCTAGTTCTCAAAACACCCTCACTCCATATAGTCCCTCAGACAGTGTCTAACAGTCACCTGGTTAATGATTATTTGTTGGAGAGAAGGAGAGATGAAGGGAGGAAGGAGAGGGTAGAGGGGAAGGAAGGAGGAACGGAAAGAAGGAAGGACAGAAAGAGGAAGCAGGGATGGAAATGGAAATAGGGAGAGATGGAGGAGAGAAGACGAATTACCAAGTGGACAAGTGCTTTCGTTCATATCGGGAGGTAATTTTTTTCATGGAATGACATAGTAGGGGCATGGATAGAACAAGGAAAGCAGATCCTTTCACAAGCCTAGAGAATTCACCCCCTATGTAGTGGCAGTAAAGTAGACAGCAGGACAGTCCCAGGAGCAGACAGCCTGGGTTTGCATCCTGGCTCTACCATACCAGTGTGACCTTAGACAAGTTACCTAACCTTTCTGTGCCTGTTTCTTCAGCTGTAAAATGGGGAAGAGAACAGACCCTAACTCCTTGAAGTTGGTCATAAGGATTAAATGAGTTACTACTACTTGCATAATGCTTAAACTGGGTACCAACACTTCACCCCCCAAAAAATGTTTGTTATAAATTTCTGAAGCTATTCGAGATTATAAACAAGATTTGCACATCATTTATGACCAAAAAAAAAAATATCTTACCCATCCCCCCCCCACCACCACCTGGAAGGAAGGTGGTGACTTCTCTATTCTGAGCCCCCGGCTGAGCTGATGAGCAGTTACCAGATCTCAGCCAGGCTTCGGGATTCTCTGACAGAAAAGCCTCACAGACAGGGAGAGCTGGCCAGAAAGGGATAAACCTCTGTGAGAGGCCAACTCAGGGTCCAGACGGTGAGGGATGCCTTTTCCACAAGTAGCCAATTACTTCTGGAACGTCTCTAAGGGAACCCCCTCCTCGTGCAACTCTCTTTTGCCTTGTCACTGAGCCACGCGGAAACTTTGAGAGTAGATCATCAAACCCAGCAAACTCAAAGCTGCATTTTCTCTCTCCTCCTTTACTTCCTAGGGCAGGGTCAGCAAACGTTCCACAGAGGGCCAGACGGTGTTTCGGCTTTATGCCTTAAGTTTTCCGTTGTCGCTTCTCAACTCGGCCTCTCAGACAATGCAGAAATGAATGGGTATGGCTGTGTGCCAATACGACTTCATTTGTGGACAGCAGAAATCTGAATTCCAGGTAATTTTCACATGTCAAGAAATACTCTTCTTCTTCTGATTTTTTTTTTTTCCAACCATTTCACAAAAACAGGCGGTGGGCCAGATTTGGCCCACGGGCTGCAGTCTGCTGGCCTCTGCCCTAGAGAACGACCCCAAGTCTTCCCAGGGTCAGCGGACTGAGCCCCAACGCACCCTTTGTGGCCCACAGCCCTCTCTGGGGAGGGGGCATCTGCAGGCAACTGTCCACACACAAAAGTCTTTAGAATCTGATCTGGCTGACGGGGGGAAAACACTGGTCCTTTGTTCGTCCACGTTTGCCTCGAGAAGAGGGGGAAAATCCACGTTGTGTTTTTCTTTAATTTATTACTTCATTTTTCATTTCCACCCAAAACGAGGTAAACTGTTAAATGCACGCAAGCTGCCCTCGGCTCACAACGACATAGCAACACTTCGGAGGAAAAAAAAAACAGCCATAAAACTTGTAAAATTATGCCCATGCCATGCAAGATTAAACTCTCCCCATGGCGGCAGACAGGCTCACCGAGACCTCTGGCTGCAGGACCGCCACGGAGAAAACCCTACCATGAAATCCATTAAAAGTCAGCTTTTATGAGGGGCAGTATTATTTAATTGGTTTATTTTTCTAATACAAGGCCTTTAAAACGCTTTGACCGTGTGGGGCCTGCAGCATGGGCCCTTTCCCGAGGCCGTCTGCCCTCGGTGTCTCCTCCAGCCCTGCTCGTGACTTCACTGGGGGCCACGTGAACCAGCTTCAGCACCCCAGGCCACAAAAGCCAAAGAGGCCTTGTGTGCTTTTTATGGGAATGATAACAACCCCACCATGTATGGAGCGCTCACTGTGTGCCAGGCACTTGGCAAAGTACAATCCTTCACACCGTGAAGGAAGTACCTGCATTTTACAGATAACCTGTCTGAGCACCCCCTCCCCTCTCAACTTCAGGAACTTGACCAAGGTCAAGGCCACGCTTAGACTCAAACCTGACTACTGGGCTCTTCATGTCCAATGACAGCAGTGAGGACCTACTGTGTGCCTGGGAGATAAAGGAAAAGCTGGCAATTATGCACTTACGTGTGAGAACACGTGTGAGTATATTTGTCCTGTGTGTGTCTTAGGAAAAGTGGCATCCAAGGAGGCTGAGCTACCAACAAACGCAGATGGTGGCAGCTAACGTTTGGAAAGCACTCTGTATGTAATCGGCACAATAGTCCTACCACTATTGTCCCCACTGCACAGACGGAAACACTGAGGCCAGGTTAAGGAATGAGCCAAAGTCTTATGACTAGTGAGAGGCAAAGGCAGGATTCGGACACAGGAAGCGCATGTTCTCAGCTGCCGCACTGGACCAGCGCTAAGCGCCCAGTTCACCAAACATCTCGATAGGTTCCTCCTGGCCTGAGACCTGGTGGGCTGGCCAATTCTAGAACAGGTGATTTAAAACGTAATCCAGTGTTATAGGACTCATCAAAACGATGTGAAATGATGGCCAAAGCTATTAGCTACCAGTTATTATACTCTTTCATTTATTTCTTCTACACATTTTTATCAAGCACCTATGAGACGCCAGGCTTTATGTATGTACAGACCCTCTCCGTCTTATGCATCTCGTTTCTCTGGTGCTTGGCATTCAACGAGATCTGTGAATGATCTAGGATTTAGGGCTTCCTGTACACACACCGGACAGCTTGTCTCCAGCTATATCTGGAGGAAACTGCCAGTAACATCAGACTGCTGTTATTTTTTCCTTTGAAAACGAAAGGTCTGATGATCAAAAGCCCTAAGAAAGGAATCTCTGAGGACACTGAACGGTGTGCACCCACCACAAGATTTATTTAGCAAAAACATTTGTTTTTTTTTTTCTTTCTAAACTCAAATCGATGAAATTCCAAGGTATATAAATGAAGCTAAAATGAAAATCAAGCCGCTCATGTTTATTTCACTACGATGACAAGCATATTGGTTTTCAGTGAATGCTCTACTTCAGGATAGCTGAGAGCAGGTAACAGAGAGGCAGCTCACGACAAGAGTGGCTCCCTGGGACCCTGCCTGTGGAAGGGAGTTGCTGGATTATTAATTCAGATCTAAAGACATAAAAGTGAAATGCTGTGGAACTTGCCTTTGAATGAGTTTCATAAAACCACTTGGAATTCTGAGGGATTATCGTCCAATTCCTTCAATTCACAAAAGCACTTGGGCTGGAATCTGGGCCTTATAAGATACAGCAATAGTTATAATAATCAGCACGAGAACTACCCATGTACTGAGGATGGACTGTGTGTCTGAGATACCCGATGCAATGCTAAAGGTCTTTTTTTTCACACTGCTTCATTAAATTCTCATAAAAATCCTGTTAAAATTAATACTACTAATAATATCATTTATCATTTATTTCCATCTTACAACTGAGGAAACAGAAGTCCACAGAGGTTAAGTAACTTGTCCCATATCACAGAGCCAGCAAATGACCGTGTACGTAGCCGATTCAAACCCAGGCCTATCTGTTTCTAGAACCCGTGGTCTTTATCACGCTATCACGCTATCGGCATGCAAAAGTAAAAGTTGCTTTTACAAGTCACACTCCAACCACACAACTCAGTGCTCTGCTTCCCTCCACATTCAAAGCAAAGCATTTCCATGCTAAATCACCCCATCCAAATGAGTCTCTGCTCCTTGCACTCAGCAATATGGACCAGCTGAATTCAGACACTTCCCAAATGTCCTGATTTGCTAACAGCCTGGGCACGAGTCCTCCCTCTCCCCACGCTCTGAGAGTCCACAGTGCAATCACAGAGATGGTTTCTCCAAATGCACAAATTCATGCTGGTGCCTCAGTGCAGCCCAGCCTAGCCCATCTGTCAAAAGGATGTTGAGATGGGACAGCTTCAGAGTCAACCTCATCAAGTTAGATGAGTGAGTGACACCCAGCCCCCTCAGAGGGAACCACTCCATAAGCACAGGCCATTCTGTTTTGTAGCTGTGGGACCTACAGCCTGCCCTGAAAGGCACTGTGTCACAGCTCTCCCCAAGCCCCTTTGGAGGTCACCCTACTGAAACCAGAGTGACCAACCATCCTGGTTTTTCTGGAACTGAGGACACTCCCAGGACTGGAGACTTTTGGTGCAGAAACCAAAAAAAGTCGCCGGCAAACTGGGACAAGCTGGTTCACCTGGCAGAGAGAGCCCTTTGGAACAAGAAGGTCAAGGAGCTGAAGTCAATCAGGACTGGATTCAAGACCTAGTTTCACCATTAATGAGTCTTGAGACATTGGGTCAATGTCCTAATCGCTGAAACGCAGCTATAAAACGCAGTAATAATGCCCATGTCCTAAGGTGGTTATGGAAATTAAATGAAAATGTGAAATGCCTAGTACATGGCACCCAAAATCATCCATGGATCTACCCTTAGCTCTGCCACCAAAGAGCCTCACCTTGAACGAGGTCTCGCTGGGCCTCACACTTCTCCTCAGTCAGGTAAAGAGGTAAAACCAGGTGATCCCTAAGTCCCTTCCAACTCGAAATTCCTCATTTCTAAGCAGAGGGCAGCAGAACATCTCCCTGGAGAACTATAGGTTAAAATAGCAGGGGTGGGTGGCAGTAATGGGGGCAGGAGGGAGAGAAGAATAGGGTCAGGAGAGCCTGGAACAGAAAAAGTCAAATCATAGCTGGGAAGCAGGTATCCCATCCATTTCTTCCCAGTTTACAATCCTCTACCAAAGACCAGCATACTGGTTGGATGGCAAGGCTCTTCATATAGAAAAAATGCCAAATAATTAATAATAATAATAAAAATGGGGACCTCACCCCCCCAAAAAAAAAGTCTTATAAGATACAGAGCTGGTGGTGTCTAGCTCTGGGGGAGCATGGGCCACAGGGGCAGTTCTTGGAACAAAACCCTCTTGTCTCGGCCACCCAGTGCTCAGGCCTGGAATTCCACCTGAGTGGAAGAAGCCCACCCTCCCCCTGCAGTGTCCACGCCTCTCCTTTAGGATTTACTCCTGTTCTTTGGAGGTCAGCATTGCCCTAAGGGCCACCACTCTCTTCTAAAATGCAAAGTAAGAAGCTCCCTTTGAGTCACTGGCTATCACTAGAACCTGAATTACTCATTTTGGGTCTGTCTCTGGAAGGAATACTCAGACCTAGAGGAAGGAGGAAGAAGAGAACAGAATGAAGGAAGGAAGGGAAGGGTGGGGAGGGGCGGGAGAGAGCCACCAAGCCCAAAGGGTCCCTCCCATCACAGTCTGGCTCGGAATTGGCTCCATCCTAAGCAGTTATCTCAGGTGCTCTGAAGCAGTGTGTGCATGGTATGTTTACATGTCCGGATAAGCCCAGCTTTTAATTTTCCTTGTTTGCTCCTGCCCAGAAAAGAATTAAGAATCGAAACCCATGTTTGAAGTCTGAAGGGTTCTTATCCCCCATCTGACCACTCCCACTCGTTTTCAGAGGCAAAAACTGGGCTCAGTGAGGGGACAGAATGGCCAGAGGGCTGGGATTGCAGGGCCCAGACTCTCCTGGGCTGGCTCAGACCTCCAACTCTGTGATCTGGCAGCCACACCCTACACCTGTCTTGTGTGCTCCTCTCTACCTGCCCTCTGCCTAAGTGCTTAGTGCACAGTAGGTACCTTTGTGTCAAAGGAATGAAGTAAAGCAACAGATCAAGTGACCTGAGGGTTTAACCAAAAGATATTTTTTTCTGCCACAGAGTATCAAGGCCAAAAGCACTTACTCACGGCAAAAGAACAAAAGGACTTAGCATGTTCTTTCCTCCCAGACTTCCTTGAAATTAGGCCTCCTTAGTCAAAAGAGTTAAAACAAACAAAAACGTAAATAAAATAAATAATACATTCTTGTATCCTTAAAGGAGTTCTATAAGCACCCTAGCATCTCTCCCTTAGTCCTCACGACCACCTGGTGCTGGGTGGTATCACGCCCATTTTAAAGACAAGGAAACTGAGGCTCAGAGAGGTAGAAGAAGGCACCTGATGACCCAGCTAGTGAGAGGTAGACCTGCGATCCAAACCCCACACGCTTTCCCCCTCTCCTCTGAAATGAGCCGTGTTACAGCTTATAGATGTTCAGAACTGGAAGAGGCCAAACGAGAAGGCAGTCCTGAAGGCTGGCCCACTGTTCTCCCACTAACGGGGACCTTGGGGCGCTTTACAGACATTCGGCACCCTTGTGTTCACAGGTGACCTTTCAGGAGCCCCCAAACACTGAGGGAGGATCCCGGATCAGCCTAAGTTTTCATTAATACTATTATCAAACTTCTATTTTCCAACTTCCCATTTCCTTTCTGCTCACAGAGCCACTCAAAGCCATTTCCAGATCTGTTTCCTTATTGGAGCCCCTACAAGCAACCGCTAAAGAATACTGAGGGATTTGGGGTTTTATTTCATTTGGGAACAATCTGAACCTTTATTAGAGCTAATTCCCATGTCAGTCTCTCCACCTACTGTGGAGAATCCCTCAAAGCTCTTCATGCCCAGCCTGGGAATATGGTTGCAGAATTAAAGTGAATTGAACTTTTGGCAGATGAAGGTCAAGGGTATAAATCTGAGAATTAGGTGAATGCACTTGGTATTAACTCGGGAAGAGAAAAGACACAGCTTCACCTAAAATCCAGGAGATTTATCGTCATAGAAACCTGCCACAGAGGGACTTTGATATTCAGCTTTGAAGAATATACTGTATACATTACATTTACCTGCCGGGAGAAGACTGACCATCAAATACACTCACCAAAACCAATGGCCTTTGCAGTCAACTCACCCCCTCTTTTAGATGATTTTGGCCCATATGCAAAAAAAAAAAAAATGGGCCCAGAGCAGAGGGTTATAGCAACTTCCAAAAAGCACAAGGTCCCTGTTCACGTGCAAGCCAGCTGTCAATTAAGACAGGTTAGTGCAGAATCAGATGCATCTAGGACAAGAAGGGGCTTTAGAGACCATCTGGTCCATTACTTTTGCACAAGCGAAAACCACAAAACTCATTTTCCTATGCCATTTTATATACCTCAATCCAATGGAACTCACTTCATCCCCCAGCTCCATAATACAAATGAAGAAAGGGAGGCCCAGGAGCATTAAATGGTTCATCTAAGGTCACACTGCTAGTTAGAAACAGAGGTGCAGCAGAAAGAGGGTCTCCTGACTCCTCTTTCTCCTCTGCACCCCATTTACACGTAAATATACATAATAAATCTCGAACAAAGATGTTGTGAAACAGTTCTTATCCTTACTACGTGTGATGGACTGATACTGGTATTTTCTATGCTCTTCTATTTTTTTTAACACTAGCCACAATTCATTAAATGGATTTTACAACCCACCAATGGGCCCTGACGTATGGCTTAAAAAACTCTGACTTAGATATCTTGAAAGAATCAAGTCAAAGATAAAAGTGTTGGTTCAATCTGAGGCTATTTATGAGCTGAATACATTAAACACCAATAAAGAGAACTCATAAGTTCTTGAAATGTCTCTCCCTAATTCATGTCCCCCATCGTAGTAAATGCCACCACTATGCACCTAGCTGTGCAGACCCAACACCTAGGAGTCATTCTGGATTCCCTTGCCTTCATCTGCTTCACCCAGCCCATCAGCACATCTCGGCCCTTACTTACCACCCTGGTCCAAGCCACAATCACCTCCCCCTGGGCTAAGAAAAAAACTTCTTAACTGGTCTCCCTACTGCTGCCTTAGCTTCCCTACTCTATTCTCTATTAGCTGCCAGAATAACCTAAAAATGGAAATCAGATCAAGACATCCTCCCAGCTCCAAAGCCCTCCCACCATCTTAGGAGGCTCCACGTGACCTAGCCCCTTCCTGCCTTTCACCCATCCGCCAGCCGTACAGGTCATCTTGCTGTTCCTCCAAAAATGCCAAGCGTGAGCCTCAGGGCCTTTGCACTTGCAATTCCATCAACCTGGAATATTCTTCCCTGAAGCCAATATGGCTGCCCTCCTCTTCCTTCTGGTCTCGGATCCCGTTAACAGCTCCTGGGAGAGGCCTTCTCTGACCGCAGTATCTAACATAGCCTGTCTTTTTCTTGTTGTCCCTTCCCTGCTTTGTTTTTTATTCTTCTGCTTTATTTTTCTGCAAGACACTATTGCCTCCTGACTTTTTATTTGAAATGCTTTATCAACCACTGTTCATCACTACCTGGAGACTGTTAAGCTCCATGAGAGAAAGGACTTGGATTGTCTAGTCTAGCATGACAAGTACTTTAAAGAATGCCTAAATTCAGGGCCTGGATGAATGAATGAATAAATGAATGCGAGCTCTCTTCCCAAAAGATAAGAAAGTAGACAATTTTTGAAATATAGTGTTCCTAGTCCAATCAATCTCTTCTAAACTTTCTGATAAGAGTTACTCGAGGTATTTTTTATAAAACACACATTCCCAGCCCCTGAATCAGGCCCTTCCTGAGAGCGGCCCAGGAAGCTAGAGAGCTGAGCAAATGCTCAGACAGGAGAAACGGGGGTACACAGAGGGTGCACGTGCGAGGCAGTCTGCAGGAGAGGAGGGGATGAGACTCGTTCCCACCGGGGCCAGGGAGCTCAGGAGACAGGCTGGAAGGTGTCACAGGCAATGTCCTTACAAGGGTCACACAGAGCCTGGCCACAAAGGTATGCCGGATGGGCCACGCTGCCTTCATTTCTTTATTTCTACTTTCACTCATTCCAAAAAGGATCTGAGGCCAGACTGGAAAGGCGTTCATTTGACTCTGAATAAGATCTTCAAGGCAAAAAAATAACACACATGGGGTTTGGCGCTTTTTTTTTTCCCCCCATTTGTGTTAAATATACAGAACATACAATTTACCATTTTAACCATTTTAACAGTTCAGTGGCATCCAAGTACATTCACACTGATGTGCAACCATCTCTACCATCCATCTCCAGAACTGTTTTTATCAAACACTGAAACTCTGTCTCCGTTAAACAGTGACGCTCCATGCCCCTCCCCTAGCCCCTGGCACCCACCATTCTACTTTCTCTCTATATGAATCTGACCACCCTAGTACCTCACGTGAGTGAAATCATACAGTATTCATCCTCTTGCATCTGGCTTATTTCACTTAGAAACTTCAAGTTCCATCCATATAACAAACAGCGCAGGTGAGAATTCCACTCTTTTAAAGATTGAATTCTATTCCACTGTATGTCATCCGTGGATGGACATTTGGGCAGTTTCTACCTTTTGTGAATAATGCCACTGTGAAGGTGGATCTATAAATACCTGTTCTAGTCCCTGCTGGTGGTTTGCTTTCTAAGCCGTCCTCCTGCTGGGGAGGAACATGGAGCGTGAACCTGAGGCGGAACCCGGAGGCTGCTGGGGGAGCGTGCGGCTGGCAGCCACGGAGCGAGCGCTGTGAGGACAATGGGTGGTCACAGCCCGGCCATATGGGCATGACCTCAGCGCCAGAGACACCACCTGGCGGGGACTGGGTCTTCTGCGAAGAGACATCTGAATCAGATGGCGAGTGACCTGGGTCTGGCTCATGGGCTGCAAGAGTCCCGACTCGGAGGCAGGGCTTAGGTCCCCGGCTGGGCCTAAATCCTAAAGAAACTTCAGGCCACTGAGGTAATAATCCAAACTCTTGCTGGAGGTGACTGCTAAATTGTTTGAGACGACAAAACTGTTTCCCTAAAGACCCAACCTAGCAGGATTTCCAATTAAGTACAGAAAATGTCCAAAATAGGCCAATATATAGACACAGAAAGTACACTAGTGACTGCCTAAGGCCTGGCGTCGGAATGCTGAGTGACGGTAAACAGACACAAAGGTTCTTTTTAGAGAGGTGGAAACGTTCTAAAATTAGATTGTGGTGATGGCTGCATACCTCTGAAAACAAACTAAAATTCTTTCAATTCTGTACTTAAAATCGGTAAATTGTATACATATATTATATGCCAAATAAGGCTATTTTAAAAAATAAATACAGAAATATGTAAGAAAACCCATAAGATTAACATATTTTAACCTATTTGAAGTAGGAGATCTACCTTGCAATATTATATTATTTACATATTTACATATTTATATATTTCTTTGTCAATCAGATAACTGAAGCACTCAAGAGGGACATTAAATGTGTTAACTTCTAAATGCAACTTAAATTTTTAAAAGGTTAAGTTTGTTAAAGGGTCAAATATGAATCAAAAGCTACCTGAAATGGAACTGTTTACATTCACTAGATTTATGAATAGAAAAGTAGGATTTTTTTCACTTAAAGGCTAGTTTCCTAGATTTGGAACTTTAGTTTTTTCAGAAGCCTTATTTTGTACACAACTGTCACCCTAAGCACATAAAAATGCTCACATTAATAGAGATTTAACAGAAATTGGCACCTTCGGGCTGGTCTGAGCATCTGGGGTGAAGGAGAACCAGCCACCTCGCCCCCTGCCCCCCAATCTCAGCACTAATTCTGCTCCTGAAAACCCTTAGCGTGGCGGACAAATTCTTTCATTGAAAAACGTAAGACCCTGTGGAAAAACACAGTTCAAGGAACTGAAATTGGCAGTTAACCTAGGAAAGCCCTTATAAATTATGTTTTATGTTCACTTAAATAAAACAAGAGACACAGCCCCGGCAGTCCAGATCATATTAATTACCTTCCACACACCTTAAACGAATAATTATGGGCATCATACAGTTACTTTCCATTTACCCTTCTTTCTCCCCGGAGAATTTTTACTCTCTCCCCTACAGTTTCCCTGGAATGCTTATAAATTTATTTTGCAGTGATGCAGATAACATGCCAAAATACCTTCTCCTCTGTGTGGCTGGTGCTCCAACTCTGGTTTTACGACTTGGAGACATTCTGGTCTGCCTCTGGGGTTCCCCCACAGCTTCAGAGACACCGAAGGTTAAAATAGGTTGGCTGCTTGAGAAGGGAAATATTCTAGGTAAACTTTACTTAAGCTACTCAAGCATGGCAGGGCATGAACCCCAAACCTACTCTCCTCCCTCCAGTATGGAAAACTGTCCAGCTCTGTGAAGGATCATTTCATGCTAATACAGTCAGGCTGTGCCAGGCAACCCCACTTCTTGCAGAGGGCTCCACCCGCCCTCATTTTCACCCCCATCCCCACCCCCAACCCCTACCCACACTGCCTCTTCAAAGGCCCAAGGGGACTGGCACCTCTCTCAAGGCCGTCTGGGAAAACTTGATCCCACCCAAGCTTCTGCTTTCCTTCCCTTCTCTCTACCCTGTCCTACAAGGCAGAAAGGCGCCACGGTGGAGTGGCCTGAAGAATGTCCCCCACCTAAATTCATGTCCACTCTGAATCTCAGAATGGGGTCTGATTTGGAAATAGGGTCTTTGCAGATGTAATTAGTTAAATTAAGATGAGGTCCGACTTGACTAGGGTGGGCCCAAAACTAATGACTGGTGTCCTCATAAGAAGAGGAGAGGACACAGGGAGAGACACACAGAGAGGAAGGCCCTGTGAAGACAGAGGCAGAGACTGGAGTGATGCAGCTACAAGCCGAGGAACGCCAAGGGCTGCTGGCAGCCACCAGAAGCTAAGCCGAGGCAAAGCAGGATTTTTCCCGAGGGCCTTCAGAGGGAGCACAGCCCTGCCTATCCCTTAATTTCGGAGTTCCAGCCTCCAGAACTGTGAGAGAATAAACTTCGGTGGTGTTAAGTCGCCCAGGTTGTGGGGCTTTGTTATGCCAGCACTAGGAAACTGATACACATGGGTTCACATCCTATGTGACCATGACTATATACTCAATTTCTTGGCCTCGATGATCTCATCTGTAAAATGAGAATAACGATATGCCTATTTAGTAGAGATATTGTGAGGACGAAATAAGTTAATCCATGTCAAGCGTTTGCAGCAATGCCTAGCCTAAGGTAAATGCTCAATAAGCTATATTAGCTACCACTCCTGGTGTCCAGTACCTTCTTTTTCTAATTATTCCCCTAGAGAGCACCTCAAAATTCTCTTCTGGTTACAACCAAAAGTCTCACTATTATGGACATGATAGATACACGTAATTTCACAAATCAGAGAGGAACTAGCCTATGGATAATGAACAGAAGGACCAGTGATGTATGATGGAGGTCTAACCATGTTGGCTTTGCTCAAGATGCACGTGAGGCAGCTACAAGCGTGCTGAAGACAGACAGTACCTTTGCTCCAGAAGCCAGACACAGCTCAGAAGAGATGGTCACACATGACAGAGGCGTGCTCACAGTAACAGAGCTGGAGCCTTCGAAGGCAGCCAGCCACCCATCGACCCAGACCCACACTGTCACTTCCATATGCCCAGATGAGTTAAAGATGGGAATTGTTCATCTGCATTATTTTCTTCTGACATTTTTCTGGCACGCGATGTGAACGGAGAACACTGATTTTTAAAATATCCCCATATGCGCTGCGTCACTGGAGCTGTGAAGATGTTTACAGCCTTCAACTCCAGAGACTTCCCTCTTGGGAAATTACACCGAGGGAATAATTGAACAGAAGCTAAAAGATTTACACACGAAGATGTTTACTATAATATTTCCCTTCCAATAGCCAAGAAATTGTAAATGCTTTTAATGTCCAAGATTAGAGGAATAATTTCATAAATCATAGTTTATTAGGTACACCATTAATAAATCACAGTACATTAAACTACTCAAAAATGATACTGTTATTAAAAGTAATAATGTGTGAAGATATGGAAAAGGGTTTGAAGTTAAAGCGGAAGAATTCAAAACATTAATGAGGATCAGGATTTCAGCTATGTAAGTACACATACACGTTTAAAAATGAAAACAATTGTTAGCGTGGCTTTTAAGCTTTCTTCCCTGTTATATATTATTTTCCCCACTTGAAAATGATGACTTCGATACAATGCTAGATCCAAATCGACTCCAAGTGTTCAAGATATTGCCAAAGGCCAAGGAAGTTCTAAACAAAGAGCTGGACTTTTCCCAAAGAAGACCCCAAAGTGATCTATAGCCACTAGTGTGGATATTCCTTCCCACCCCCGACAGATCTTTGAAAAATGAGATCTTTGAAAAATAAATGCGGGTGGTCCCAGAACTGTAAGTTGCTTAAGCATAACTTAATTTGCTGCTATCAGGGGTGAGGGAGATAAAGCAGGTGCTGGAGAAGATCTAGGAGTGGATGGCGGGAGCCCCAGGGCTGGGGGCGGAGAAGCCACATGCAGGCTTTGGGGGCAGCTATGCTGCTGGAACGCAAATGTTATTCTTCTTGCAATGTGTTCAGAAGGAAAAGACCATTGCAGCTGTAGCCTATTAAAGATGCTGACGCTCCCCACCTCCCTCCTGCTTTCTTCTACGAGAAGAGCAGATTCAAGATGCAACTCTGAACCCCACTGCAGCTCTGAACCTCATTCATGGTCCCTCTGAAGATATACAGTGGGAAGCGAATGGCCCAAGGAGGGGAAAGAAAGGACCACAGCTACAGTGATGATTCTCCCCAGAGAAATGTTTACCATTTTCTTCAGACTTCTTCCCTGCACAATCCCCTACACATACAAAGCTTTGTGGCAATATGGAGACAGAGCCCCATCTTTCTCCAACAAGTAAGAAAGTCATGCACAAGACCCTTATTGCCAAGATAAGCAAGAAAGCATGACTTCTTGGGGTATAGAGCACATGTCCAGGCTGTGTATAGATATAAAAATTCCTTCAAAGTCATCTCAGTAGGGTCTATTTGTGCAGGCAAATTAAAAAGCTGTAAAACAATCAGAAGGTGTTTGCAAATGGTTCTAGCTACAAGAGTATGCAAGAGCCACTCACCTGTCTGTATCTATGAGAAGTGGCCACGTGGGTTAGAAAGGGTTCTGCTTTTGGGCTTGCTGCCACTTACTATCTGGGTGACCCAGGGAGCAGGAGAGAATAAGCAGAACATATTTTGAGCTCCTGCTATGTGCCACGTTGAATGGCAGGCATG
The DNA here is from genome assembly GCA_004027375.1 of Macroglossus sobrinus. Lineage (NCBI taxonomy): Eukaryota > Metazoa > Chordata > Mammalia > Chiroptera > Pteropodidae > Macroglossus > Macroglossus sobrinus. The sequence goes on along the minus strand of PVKZ01000524.1, from coordinate 531,837 downwards.
TTAGTAAACATGTAACTTTCCCTTCCTCGAGACCGTCCTGAGTATTAAGTGTTATTCCCATTTTACAGATGAGGAGACAAGTTCAGAGAGGCATATGGCAAAGTCACACAGCCAGTACGAACAGATTCTCTAGGCTGATCCAGCAGGTAAATGGTTATTATCTCTGAGCGTGATCGACAGAGATCTAGCTGATGTAGGAGAGGAGGAGATGAATGGACATGAAACACACAGAAAGCAGCATGTCACAATTCCGGGTCCATCTTTAGTAAGTTTAACAATGTGAAAACACGGAAATGGAGTTTACGTTACTTAGTAAAAGTAATGGAGCAGAGTCAACATATCTGTCTGGACCAAAATGCTGACATCAAAATGTTCCAACACACCCATGCAGCCACAACAGGGCGCTCATCACCTGGGAGGAGAGCAAGGTGCCTAAGGATGAGCCCTAAGGGGATTACAATTCCTGTCTCATCATCCTGGCTCCTTCAGTAACGAGCTGAATGATCTTAAGTTTGCTAACCCTTCTGTGTCCCCACTTTCTCATCAATAAGATGGGAATAAGGAGACAACTTGCCTTATAAGGTTTTTAGAGGATTACATGAGAAGAAAACATGAAATACACTGTCAGCCACGATTCCTAGGTAGCGCATGTTTTCGTGTTTTTTTAATCTTCTCTGAAATTGAGATGCACCTTACAATCATAGTCTTCTTAGATATGATAAAAGGTGATGATGGTGATGATGGTGATGATGGTGATGATGATAATGATGATGATAAAAAACATCCTTGACTCCCTTCCCAGATCATGGGCCTCCCCTTATCCCCATCCCTCGTCTTAAAGCTCAAACACCTAGAAGAAGTGTTCTCTCTCAATCTCTGTCTCTGTCTCTGTCTCTCTCTCCCCCTGTCTCTGTCTCTCTCTCCCCCTGTCTCTGTCTCTCTGTCTCTCTGTCTCTCTCTCTGTCTCTCTCTCCTCCCCCCACCTGTAAGTTGAATGCTTTGTTTTCCCAGCCAAAACAAATATCCTCAAGTCCAAATGGCAAAGTACTGCAGCATCAAAAGACCCTGTACCCTCTGAGAGTGACCCTTGATAGAGGTCTCACTCAGGAGCAGGCAGGCAGCCCCAGGCTAACCAGCCCCCTGAGACAGCCCTGTACCCAAACTATTCATCACAACACCAAGGTCCCTGCCCCAGTGTTCTGAAAGGCAGTGAAAGCCACCACACCCTGTGAATGTCAGGACAGAGTGGGACATTGGGTCTTCAGCAGTGCTAAGAAAGAACCTCTACCCTAAGACCCAACCATCCTGCAAATAACAGCCCCAGATCTTGCTGATGCCAGAAATCCTTTAATTTTAAAGGAGCTGATGTTCCTTTAAAATCAATAGTTTCTAGTAACTCTTCAGTGTTTGGTCTCAAAATCTGAAAAACCCCAATACCAACAACAAACAAATAGAAATAAAATTTTTTCAATTATCAAGCTTTTCTTCCATAAAATTTTGTTCAACAGTTGACTGAATCATAGATAGATGATAGATGATAGATAAATAGACAGATAGACAGACATAGTACTAATATCTCAAAAATATTAACATAGCACAATGACTTCTAGGTGATTTGCCACCTGACCAAGTTTGAGGCTGTTCCTCCTGCATTAGCTAAAGGAGCTCAAATGTCCATAAGAATGAGGACAAAGGAAGCATCTGTTTATAAGAGGTTCTACACGGAAAAGGCTGCTGGGAGTAACTCCTGGATGTCCAAGGTCCAGTGCGAGTGAGTTCACAGAGAAGGAAATCAGGACAGAACAGGGAAGGCCACAGAAACAGCAGGGGGGGCACTTTCATCTCTCACATCCTTCTGAGCTCAGTAAACTTCAAGGCTCGACGCTTTGCTTAACTTTCACGACGAGTATGCTGGAACCTGAATTCTGAACAGTTCATTCAAGCAAGTCACTACGAGAAATAGTAAAACCCCACTTCCCTCCAACTGAAGTAGGAAGCCCCAAAGGATCGAAGACCCGTTTCTTGACAAAAAAAAAAAAAATCGTCCAGGCCCAGCTGCATCATAAAGTAGAACATAGCAAGCACAGGGAAAGAAGAATTGTGCCCCTTTCATGCCCAGGAAGCTTGTAAAGGGACACAATTCCATTCCTGGTATAGAGGTTGAAGGCTGTTACAGACTTGTCTACGATTCTCTGATTATATCTGACATCCTTCTCTTAATTTACCCACAATCTACATGTCTATGGTACAGAAGGTTTTAAAACTCCCATCGAAAATAAGAAACTGAGTCTCATGTATTTGGAACAGCCAGCCTCACGTCAAACCTAATTGATCTAATTAATCCCCTCCCCACTTTTTAAAAATGTCCTGAACTTTTATTAAACCATCCTGTGCATAGAGTCAAAACTTTTTGGCTTGACTGTAACTGAATAGTGCTAAAAACTTTAGTCAAATCCAGCAACCGATCTAATAGTTTCAATTTTCTTTTATACTCTGGCTTAAGCCTGGAATCTTCCTTCTTATTAACAGAAACCACAGAAGATATTTTATCCCCCAAAACTATAATGTATGGGGGGAAAGTCCCAAATCATTTCTGGCTTCAGTCTCCTACTTAAATAACTGAAGGGCTATAAAAGTAAAAAGCAAATGGTTTTATACCAAGTTCAGGCCTTTTTCTTCAAATGTCAATTGAGAAATAGAAGGAACTGTTTTTTAGGGGTTACTTAGGGCTGATCTTATGTGACTGTTGTCTGTGGGCCTCGGTTACAAATAACGGTTCCATGTGCCTCTCAAATGTCCATGCTGGTGGAGAGAGTGGTGAGCCAGGCCGTGCAGAAGCGGCAGCTGATCCAAAACATTGCTTCCAGTTAGCTGGGGTCTGCTCAGCGGGATCCTTCAACATTTAGCTCTTATCTCCAATTACGTTTGGCCTAAACAGTTGTTCAAATGACCTTGCAGCTCATGAGCACAGCTGATCAGGGATAGTCGGCAGCAAAATCAGGGTTGGGAGCCTGAGGGCACAGCCCAGAAAGCACATCTGTACACTAACAATCAGAAGTTGCCCGTGTTGGCATATAGTTGCTCCCTGAAAACTTCCTTCGAGAGAAAATGGTAACTAGCCCATCTGTTTCGTTGTCTGCCTGTTCTAATGGGCCGTCCATACTCATCCCTCACGGCCTCTCATTTGGAAAATAAAAACCACAAAGTCAGAGAAGTTAAGTGAGGCATCCACGGTCCCAAGATGAGTCACTGGTTCTCCAGTGAGGGAATGGAGGCTGGGAGACAAGAGTGACTTGGCACAGAGCCCAGTGGTGGGACAGAGACTCAAACCCAGGTTAAGTCAGATCTAAGTACAGTCTCACTCCCATGTGAAAGCTTTAAGAGAGAGAGAGAGAGAAAGAGAAGTCAAGTATCGAAAAAAGGATCCACTAAGCCTCCACGTTGTACTGGGAACACGACGTGAAGTAGAACCGCTGTAGTCCTCGCTCAGGCTCCAGATCAGCAGTGCCTTGACTCTTTCTCTAGCAGCTTTCTCTCATTTTACTTATTTACTTGTTTTGTTTTTTTAGATTCCACATATAAGTGAAATCGTACCATATTTGTCTTTCCAATTTATTTCACTTAGCATAATACTCTCCCAGTTCATCCCTGTCGTTGCAAAAGGCAAGATTTCATTCTTTTTTTGTTGATGAGTAATATTCCATTGTCTGTCTATCTATCTATCTATCTATATGCATAGCTACAGATATATAGACATATCTTTTTTATGCATTCATCTATTGATGGACACCTAGGCTGCTACCATATCTTAACTATTGCAAGTAATGCCACAGCGGACACAGGTGCTGTGTTTGATTACTGTTTTTGTTTTCTTCAGATAAATTCCCAAAGTAGAATTGCGGGGGTCGTATGGCAGCTCTATTTTTAATTTTTTGAGGAATCTCGATGCTGTTTTCAATAGCATCTCTCATTCTTTAAGGTAACAAGGAAATGGAAGTATGTCCCTTAATAGAGACCTGGGCACCTACTTGATGCCTCTTCCTTATGTCAGAGACCATGTTCAATTTATTTTTATAGTGGAGCCAGCATAATATAAGTCCTCATCTAAGATTTAGTCCGCAGCTTTGCAGCGGAGATGACTGCATGTCACAAGAGCCCAGAACCTTCCTAGTTTTTGCTCAGGAAAGCGGGGTCTGGCTCGCACAGGGTGGTGTGTCTCCAAGTAATAGAACCAACTTCCATGGCTTCCTCAAGAACCTCTATCATAGAGAGCTGTGTTGATTTTTTTTTTCCCTGTAGCTTACATCTGAATCACTTCCCAGACTAAATAATATCAGATGGGACTTCAGAATTCTGAGAAAGGATAAGCCATGCCAGAAAGCTGATGACTCAATTTTCCCCTTTTCAACCGGCTGTGCTGCCATTCGGGAGAGCCAACACACCCCCGGGTCTCATCAGAACAGAGAATCGGGTTGGGGGCAGGGGTCCGAAACGTAATCAAGAAGATAAAGACCTTAGGAAAGAAATTTGAAGAGAAAGTTCCACTCAGAAGCAAAAACTGATTCTACCCAAATACAGGGGAAAAAAGAGAAGTCATAAAATATATAAATAAATTTGAAAAGACCTTTCAATTCAGGAAAATGTTTATTTAGGTTAGTTATATGGCAAGCCATCTACTCAAACCAAGCCAGAGTTCGAGGACTCAGAGGGTCCGATGCAGTGGAAAGTCAGGGGGCTGGACACCAGGAGGCCAGTGTTGGGCTGAGTTCTTAACGAGCCCTGTGACCTTGGGTAAGGACCCATCCCACCTTTCTGGGTCTCCTTATCCTCATTTTTAAATAAGGGAGGGGAGGTTCCTCTATGTAAGATCCCTTCCAGCTGCAAAGTTCGACATTTCTGTAACTCAGTCCCCTGGCTGATTCACGCCCTCCGCTCCGCTGCTGCGAGGCTCACCAAAATTCCACTGGCAGCGTGTTCCACCGACCGCCACACAGGCCAGCTTTTGTAGGCCTCCTCGGAGCGTGGAAACCGCAGAAAGAAACCCAAACGCACCCAAAAATGTAAATGGGTCATGAGTGCTCTTACACTTATGAAGTCAGCAGTGTGAAATGTATAACAAGATTGTCTACAGATCTTTTGTTGACACATGGTTAAAAAAAAAAAAAGTCTCCTCTTAAATAGAAAAAGGCCCATTTGTTTGGTTCTCAACCAGATCGGTCTTGAGTCGGCAGCAGTTGAAACACCAGTCTCAGTCATGACCATGGGTTGCCTTCACGGACACATGCAGTGGAAGGAAACTCGGGGTTTTTTTTACAGAGATATCTTCTATTCTGCTGGGAGAGCTGGGGGAGGCAGGGGAAGTTGCCCTTGGCATTGACCAGACAATGAACTCATCATCCTGCCTGGCCCAGAAATAGAAACTGAACGTTAAACATAGCTTACCAGCCTCTCCTCCATGACCATCTCAGACTGAGGTTAAGTTGCTCATAAGAAAGTCAGAATTGAGGATGCTTATTTAATGTGTAATAATTTACCCTATCACTCTAATAATCCTCACAACTCCACTGTCATCTAAAAGCAATTATTAAGCACTTAATGTGTGCACAGCCCTTCCCTGGAATATTCCAAAAAGAGTCCTCTATATTGGGCTGCACACACAAAAGTAAGAATATACTTAATGCCACTGAACTGTACATTTAAAAATAGCTAAAATAGTAAATTTTATGTTATATATAGTTTATCACAATTCTTTTAAAAGATACAAAAATAAAAGTTAGAATGAAGCCTATAGACACACCTAATCACACTGATGCAAAACAGAAACAGCTAGTAAGCTATTTCCAGCACGACCCCAAATGTCTGGGGCAGATGATATAGCAGCCTGTCTCCTGGCCAAAGGTGACCACGGTCCTGTGTTTAAGCATCATGGCTAGACCCTGAGAGTGAATCCATGGCACTTTCCTCCCCTGCCGAGGTCTTAGCACTGAGGCCCGGACCCGCGGTTCTCCAACCTAAACACCTCTCAGGACCGCCTGGCATGGAGTCAGTGTGGATTCCAGGGCCCCACCATCAAGGTCCTGATTCAACAGGCCTGTCTCGAGAGCCAGGAAACAGCCTTTTTAAAAGCGTCCCAGGGTGGCTCCATAGTGTAGTGGTTAGCATGTCTGCTTTACATGCAGAAGGTCCTGGATTCATGCCCCAGGTGGAGCCATACCCTGGGTACACCAGGCCCTGGGTGCATACTGTGAGTACTTGGGAGAAGACACCCCACACCTTCAGAGATCCAGTTCTTAAGGGGTAACAGCAATATCCTTAGGTCAAGGGTGGAAGTGGGTGTAGGAAGTGGGGGCAGGGGAAATTAAAGAAAGAAAAAATAAAAAAATAATAATAAATAAAAGTGTCCTAGGTGATGGGGGGGGCGAGGGGAATGTGATCAGGGTGTATTAGAGGGCCTGGGAATAGGGATCCCATTCTGGTTTATCTACGTTTGGTAGATAAACCAGACGTGGCCCTTGCAAGGGAAATTTGCAAGGGGGCGTGGCCACAGGGACCGCTGCCAGCTCCTGCTCCACAGTTAAGGCTGCCGGGGCTGTATCCCTACTTCAAGGAGGCCCTTGACTTTGACTCTTTGAACAAGTCAGGGCAGGGCACACAGCACCCAGTTCTACCACCTTTCCCACTGCTAGTGGGAACATCAGCCAGAACCAGAACGGCCAGATACTGGCTCAGCTCTCTTCCACACCCTTTTGATCATTGAGCCTCAGTCTTCACCCTCTGTAAAATGGTCCTGTTGATACCTGCCCTGGACGCCTCCCACAGCTGCTGTGCCAGGGGTTCTGGCCCATGTTCTCCCAGCTGTGTGACCTTGGGCTCTTGACATTGCACCTCTCAGAACCTCAGCTTCTGCATCTTTAAAGTGGGAATAAAAACAGTACTCCGCTACAGAGTCATCTAAATGAGCTTATGCAACAAAAGCACTCAACCCAATACGACATACACGACGAGCACGTAGGAAGTCTGACTTACCGTATTTATTAACGTGTCGCATGTGGATGTGCTTGGGAGGGAACAAATATATGAGGTGACGCTTTTCACTTTTATTATTAAAAAAAGACCAACACTTGTGCCTGCATGCCATCCACCCTGTAATCACAAAGCATGGCCCTTGGGAGTAGAGGTGACAAGAATGAGTTTCCAAGAGGCCAACACTTTTATTTCAAACGTGCGTTTTCTCTACTCTCCAGGCAAGAGGCCATGAGATATCTCAATAAATAATGACTGAACACAGACGAAGCAGAGGGCCCTAACGACAAAGGAGGGGTCCCAACTCTGATGCCTGCAGAGCAGCCATCCTCAGGAGAGAGCCACAGGGCACCTCAGGCAGAAACATCTGCAGACTGCACTTGACCTCACCCTACCTTCTGGCCACACAGAACCATGCACAGATCTCAGAACACACCCGGGAATTTCTGTTCCTCCTAATGGTCAAGCTGTTCCTGCTTCTGGAACTTCCTTGGCCTTCAGTTGCCTCAGCCAAGATCTTCTTCACCCCAATAATCACTCAGACTAGAGCTCACGTGTCCCCACCTGAGGGAAGCCTTCTCGGGCACTCCTTCTATATTGCCATCCTGTATGTTTTCTTCAGAGTACTCACCCTTCCCTGAAGGGACCTCATCACAGCCCCTCTCCCCTGAAGATCAAGCTCTAGGGGCCCCTCTGTCCCGCTCGCTGTGTCAACAGTGCCTGGCACAGAGCAGGAGCTCAGAAAACACTTGTTGACCGACTTGTATATCCCAATTAGGGTGAACACAGAACCCAGGCACCCTGGGATCACCCCACTTGAATATCTGTGGTCCTGGGGTCCTTTTTAACAGCTCCTCATTTAACTCTACTAAGTGGCTGGGTTTGGTGGCAAATCTCACACTGTTATAATGAGAGGTGACACAGCCCCGGGCTTAAAAGCCTGGACGTTCTAGACTCAAACTTTGGTATCAGTCCCATGCTGTCACTTCTTGTCACGTGATCCTCAGCAAATCATGACCTTCTGATACAACCATCCTCAGAGCATTCTATGGAGACTGAAAGACAGCACATGTGCAAGAACTGGATGAGTGCCACATAGTAAACATTCAGTAAGTGTTACAAATAGTAATAATGACAATGGCATTAGTTCTCTGAAGACAGACAGATTCCTGGGTCCACCACCTACTATCTATGTGACCTGGGCTCGTTTACCTTTCCTCCTTGCCACTTTCTCATCTCCAAACTAAGGGAAAAAAATTCCTAAACACACAGGATTGTTGTGAGGATGAGACGAGATCATTTGGGAAAACCACAGTGCTTCGCACATCCTGAGCATTCCATAAACGGTAGCCATTAGTCACATACATACTGTCACCTTTCTTCCTAAATTCATGAGTTTCTTGAGGACAAGAGCCCAATGCACTCATTCTTTATCTCCAACACGAAATGCCTAGCACATTTCTCTGGAAAGAAGAAAAAGCAGTGGCTTCTTCTTGAGGTCGTCGCATGCCCATCGCCACCCAGCTTGATTCCAGATGGGAGAGACAGGAGATGAGAACAGGGAAGGCTGTGGCATGGGTTAGAGGCACAGCACCACGAAAGGGAATCAACTGGGAGTGTAATGGGTTCACAGATGGTAAAACCTCCAGCTGATCACACACCTACTAGTGGGAGGGGGAGGCTTGTTAAATGTTAAAAATGAGTCAGCCTTCTCTGAGACAACCAGAACAACGACGGAGAGACGGAGAGACGGTGATGGCTGATGGTGAGAGGAATAAACAGGGTGTGGGTGTAGGCGAGAAAGGGCACCTGAGCGGGGCTCCTGTGAAACTTAACCCTTTAAATGCAAGTGGGGTGAATCTGGGGGCGCAGATGTCATTTAGACCACAGCCTGGCTCACAAGATGCTCGTTTCGTGCTCCACGAACACCGCTGCAGAGATCAAACACAGGGCGGTTGGGTTTTGTAGGCTGTCAGATATGTCAAGTCCGTTAACTGTTTCTGAGTTTAGCAATTTGGCAGATTGTGGAGTGGGGCTGCTCAGATGGCCAAGGGCTTTGATTGCAAAGCGAGTTTCTTTTGCAATCTCGTCCCCTTCCGCCAACTGTAAGATAAGATTATGAAGCTGAATCAAGAGGGCTGCACTAAGCACTGGTCCTCAAAATGGAAAGGCAGGCTCTGGGGGCTCCCGGGATGGTGTGTGGTCAACGGTACCACCTGCACCGCCACCACCTGCACCGCCACCACCTTCAACTCCATGACCAATCGATCCCCCAGTGGCCCTTGAGCTGGGATGGGTATAGACTGATGAGCTGCATCCTGGGCAGCATGGGGCACCCCATAGAACCTGGACCCCAAATTCCTATCCGAGAATCTCTCCCACTTTCTTATATTCTTATCCCAGGCATAAATAACACTTCCATTTCCCATCAATCCTGTGTATGGTGAGACCCCAACTGCCTGTGATGTGCTCAGCTAGAGCTACATGGTACAGAGATCACAAAATAGAATCACATGTCCTTGAGCTCTTCTCTAAGCTTTCAAGGTGACTGCTCAGAATGGGAAACTGGGAACATAAGGGAGACTTGTCTGTAAGTAAACTGTCCACAAATCCTGATAATCCTTTAAATAAATTCAGCAGCTTCTATTTGTCATGTGTCTTTTTTTTTTTTTTCATTCCGAATATAATACATTATGAAAAACAGAGGGGTCTCATAAACTGAGCTCTGGTAACTAATATGGTTACTTCAGGAGGGTTCTCTATGTCTAGAATTCCTTCCACCAGCATAACTAAGTAGAGACGTTTCTCTCGTTGTGATTTATAAGTTGGCAGCTTTACTTATGAGTGTGCCATCTGGAGCCAGACTACCGGCCTCCAATCACAGCTCTGTCACATTCTTGGTATTAGTTACTGAGCCTCCCTAGGCCTCGGTTTTTCGTCTGTAGAGTGGGAAATAGCAGTACTACTTAACTTCTCAGGGCTGTTGTGGGATTAAGATACTATGAGGGCACTTAAAAGAGTGCCTGGCACATTATTAACTACTTACTTTATTAAGTAAACACTTAAATGTAGCTATAAACATAAGACAGCATTGACTTAAAGAGCTAATGACCTACTTTTCTTCGAAAGATCTCCATGGGTAGGTTTCTACTTTTGTTTTAGAAATAGAAAGGCAGTAGAGAATACTGATTAGGAGCACAGACAATAAAGCCACATTGCCTGGGAATGAACCTCAATTCTGCTTCTTACTTGCTGTGCGACCTTGGGCAAGTTGCTTAACCTCTCTGAGACTTCGTGTCCTCATCTGTAAAATGAACATGATATAGTCTCTTGTCTTCAGGCTGAACTGAGTTAATAAACGTAAAATACATTGCAAACAAGTAATAGCAAAATATGATAGTTGTTGCAATTCTAAGGGAGGTCCCATCAGCAATACCCATGGTCACAGTTGTAAAAAGCCTTAACATTCAAAGTCTCAGGAAGCAACGGGGTAGCCAGCCATGAACCGCTTTCATCTCATCTTGGCTCTGTTCAGTGTTACTGACTTACAGTTCATCAGTAAAGATGTAGCAAGAAGAATTCAATCAAAACTGGCCCCACTCACTGCCCCAGACCCCTCTGTCCCCATTCTGTGGCAGGGCCAAGAGCTAAGGGGGTAGAGGGCAAAAAAGGAACGAATGCACAAACAGTGGGAGAGAGGCCCACTGGCCTTTCCACGGCAGCAGGAGCTTCCAGACAGCAGAGCAGCGTGTGCCCACAGACAAAGAGGGGAGCCTGGCCCTTCCCCCGGTCAATGCACCAAAGCATCCACGAGGCCAGAGGGCAAAGGGACCGCAGCCCACTCCTCTGAGTCCTGCTGTGGGAAGGCAAAAGACACACTGGCCTTTCCCTGTGGTCACCTGTCCTGGGAAGCCACAGATACACAGACAAGCTTAGCCTCTAAACCTTTCGCACAGCTCATGGGAACGTCTCACCGGAGACAGAACTACACAAGACAGTGTGTGTTTCAACAGGCGTGAGACCAGAGGTGCTGGGGGCACTCAGCAGAGACAAAGTTTCCTGGAAGAGGGAGCTGGACACAATGAAGTGGAAGAGGAGGCAGGGAAAGAAAGCCAATGACACAGGCCCAGTGTTCCCAGGGAACACCTTTCTATCCACAGTGAAACAAATCACTCAAACCTTTTTCTGCCTTCTAAGAAGAAACTAGATTTTCTGCCAGATCTCAGTAAATCTCAAAGGTATCTTGTAACTGTACTTCCTGCCTACCTGAACACACCCCAACTTGTCACTGATCTTCTATCTCAGATGCACAGGTGATGTGGCCCATGGGATGTGCCTGGTTCAATTTCCCAAGAATTCTTGCAACTTTAACTTGGCCAGTTTAAGTAGCTCTTATATTTTCAGTGTAATAGTACATTTTATCTTTTGGAGACATCAGCAAATTTTGCCCTGGTGAATTAGAGCTGAGTGAGAACTTCAGATTTAAAGGTATAGGGGCAAAACACACTCACACACACACTCACACACACACACACACACACACACACAAACTTTCTATATATGTGTGTGAACTTGTATGTGTATATATGTATATGTATAAACTTTATATGTGTGTGTACATGTGCATGTGTGTACGTGTATGTTTAAACTCACCTAACAGGAAGACCTGTCTTGAGCTAGATACCTAACATTCTAGGTCTCCATTTCTGCCATTGCAAAGGCACAGGGTTCCCCAAGCTTGGGCCCTATGGGCCAAGGCTTCTAAGGCTCCATCTGGTTCGACATGGATGAGGGTGCTGAGAGCCACTGGTGATGTCTGCTAGGGTCGCACTAAGGTGAGATGGAAGTTGAGTTTGCTGGTACTTGGATCAGCTCAAAGGACACTCCTGGTAATTTTAGGATACTGAATAATCACCTAAGTCCCAGACAGAGGGTATTTTAAAATCTCTAAAGGCCTTTAATTCAGATGCTCTGAGCGCTCACATAAGAAGGCCACACTCATGGGTTAAGAGCAGTCGCTCTGTTGCAAGCAGAAGGGGAAACGCTGTGTGCATTGAGATGATCCCTCCCAAGCTCTCTCCCACAGCCCCCTGCAAGCACGTGCCACAGGCCCCCTGGCTGAGGTCCCCACGTTTCTCCTCCATCAGGACCTGGGGAGATAGGGGAACGATTTCCCAGGTTTCCCAGAATTTTGGCACAGCTGTGGAGTCACGACAACGACTTCTATGAAAATCTAACCGTATTTCTGTTAGGGGCAAGCTTTCACTTTATAGATGAACCCCTCTGCCCTCACCCACACAGTGCAACTTCAAAAAGGGAACAAGAAAGGGGAATCTCACACAAGTGACAATAACGACTTCGATGGAGTCTGAGTCAGAGCTTATGGGAAGGGGACAGGTGCATTCACTCTGCCTCCCTACCCCCTGCCCTGCTGCCTGCAGACTCCTCCAGTACCACCGGTGACAGACAGTCTGGCTGCTGGGGGCAATCTGAGCCACAGGCTAATACACAGTAGGCAATTTACTAAAGTCTTAAAAAAAAAAAAAATGGGGGCTGCACAAGGTGAGCTCTTAGGCACCCTTCCAGGACGGGCCTGCAGAGACACCGGCACCTGGACACCGGCAGCTAGTCTGACCACCACCACCACTTGCCAGCAGGAAGCCTCAAGTCCCTACCATCCAAAGCCCCCCAGCGGCTTAAAGGCAAATAAATATCTTATTGGAGGAAAAATAGCACATTGAAAATGACCACTGACTTTCATCCTGAACAACCCCCTCCCCCGGCAGACTTGGGGAGAAAATGGGTAAGACATGATGAGGTTTCGTGCGGAAAAGGAAGTGAGCTTCAAAAGCCCTGAGCAGTCAGGAGTGACAGGAACATGAAAACGGCAGTTAAAATTTTTTGCACACCTGCGAAACACGGGGTGCCGCGATTCAGAGGTCAGAAGCACTTCTCACTTAATCCTCTCCGCCACACTGAGAGGTAAATACTATTACCCCTACTTTACAGGTAAGAAACTGAGGCACTGAGCGACTCAGTGACTGGCTCAAGGTGACACACTGTGCATTCATTCCTTTGGCATAAATTTATATTTCACATGTGGCTCCAGGCTCACACCGCACCAGACTGGGAGCCAGAGAGTGGCCGGGCTGGGATCCAAACCCAAACGTTTGGAGTCTAGACTTAATGCCCCAGGTGGGTCAGTCTCTACAGGGAAATATAAAGTGTTTTCTGAACCATGAAGACACAGGAGGAAGCACCCCCTCCCAGGGGAACCCAGGTTTCAGCCCGTTTTGGGGTGTCCTGGTTACTCCAGGAAGTGGGGCGGAGGGGCTGGAGGAAGCTCAGGTCCCGCTGGACAGCACTCCTGGAAGCTGGGACTCCTTCCTCTCTGAGTTAGCCCCATCCTTGATGCCTCCTCAGTGTCTCCACGTAGCAGGATTGCAAATAGCTGTCCCGAGAACATATTCTGCTCACACCTCGGTAGTGCCAGGCCCCCAGAATCCCTCACACAGAGGGTGACCAGGAGCTGATGGCAGAGACAACCAAGCACCCTATAAGGAAGGTCCGCCAGCCTCCCTCCCCCCCATTCCAGCACCTGACAGAGCTTGCACTGTGTCCCTCCCAACCACGACCCTACACCACCGCCAGGGAGCCCCCTTCATGGGCGCTGAAAACCACCGAGAGTGGATATCCACAGAACCTTCTTCCAGATCCGGAACCAGAACACCACCTCCACGAGGCTACACCGGGCCAAAGACAGGTGGGTTCATTCGTCGCCAATTAATCACGGGGAAAGTCAAGTTCTGGGTGGCTAGAACAGGCTGAAATTAAACTAGTGGAAGAAAAGGCTATTACGTTTATTGAAGAATCCATGCATAAAGCAATGGAGACAGTCAAGGTAAACAGAAAAAGGTTTTCAGCTTATGGGCCTTATATCAAGAAATACTTTAGAAGACAGATGTGTGGATTAACTGGAAATAGTGTGTGGAGGCTCAGTGGCTGGCACGGAGCAAACACTCAATAACAATAACAACAAAAAAAATTGGGGGATTGTTCCCATCAGACTCCAGCAGAGTAAAATCAATTTCAATTCAAGCTGCCGGTGACCCCTGAATCACTTCCATTTCAAGGTTTAGAAATATCTTTTATTTTGCTGTGGCAGAGACTCGATTTGACCCCGCCCCCATAATCTGATCTTGCCTTACTTTATAGGATTAGAAATTGAGTCAGCCATTCAGACAACTAGAATAAAGACTAGATTTCTCAGCTTCTCTCCTGCAGAGAGAAATGGGCCACATGCCCCGGTTCCAGCCAAAAAGATGTGAGCAGAAGTGCTATGTCAACTTCCAGGTGTTGTGGAGAGCCATCTTGAACCATGCGGATAAGGTCAACACTCCAGGGAAGGCAGACTCATACGACAGAAGGAATCTGGGCCTCTGACACCATGGACCGGCCACATCAGGCCACATCAGGACTGTTTCGGGAGAGACGACCGCCCACCTTCTGTAAGCCATTGTTATTTGGGGAACATGTAATAGCCGTCATAATACATACACTTGTGTTTTCCCATCCAGTCCTCACAAGTGCTGGGTGAGGTTGGTAAAATTATCTCAGTCATCTCACAGATGAGGAAAAGGACCACAGGGGAAGTTAAGTGACCTGTCCAAGCCACAACCTGTCCAAGCCACACAGCCCTGAAGTGGCTGAGCTCCAATTCTAGGGTCTTCTTCCAGGTTATGGGACACTTCTGTTCCAGACTTTGCCCCCAAGGAAAACTGCTGACCCCAGCAGAATTCAATTCACAAAAGAAGTCGATGAGCACCTTCTGGCACCTCTGGCATTCTGCTAAGTCCAAGAGACACGGGATGGATAAAATACAGCTCCCAACTTCAAGGTATTGTGGTCTAGCAGAGGGGTGATAATGTAGGACCAGCACCTTCTTTAGAATACTAGTGACAGTTTACAAAAGGTCTCCTTAATTATTGTGGATAAAAGAACAAGGACATAAGCTTCAGAAACTAAGCTTGTAGAGGTTAAATGACTAATCATTCACAATCTCGCTCAGTCAGTGGAAGAACTAAAACCAGATCCCTTATCTTCCTCCAAGTTCAAGTCGGGCTTCTTTTCTGCTACCCAGTTACAAAGCACGATAAATTACTGGTGTTGTCTACTGGGCCATGACCATCCCTGTCTCCTATCTCAAGATGCTTTCCCCATGTTAATCCTAGAAGGCACCAGGAACACCACCAATGGGCCCAACCAAATCCTCCTATGGCTCCACCATGTTGAAATCCTAGGTTAACTCTAAAGCTATGTCTCTCTGTATGTGAATAGAGGGTAAACTGCAAGCAGAGGTGAGTTGAATAGTATTCAAACACCTGCCCTGTCTTTTTCCAATACTAATTCAGTTTCCTATAGGTCTACCTTGATATGCCTCCAGATCATAACTCACCTGTATTATAATTAAACACCCAACCTTGACCTTCAAGCTCCTGCATGATGTAGCCCTTGCCGACCTCTCTGACTCCACCCAAGCCACACTGTTCCTCTCAACATACCAAGCTCGTTCCCACCTCTGGGCCTTTATCCTTGGTGTTTGCTCTGCCATGAACATTCCCTCAGAACTGCACGTGGCTCACCCCGTTGCAACCCTTAAGTGTCTGCTAAAAAGTCACCTTTTCAGAGAGGCTTTTTCTCAGCCACCTCTTCCAAAATAGCTTCCCCACGCCTGTTCCCTGACACTCGTTTATGGCATTCTTCGTTACTCCACCACTATGTGATTCACCACGCATGTGTTTAGCTGCCGACAAGCTGTCTTCCCTGCTGAAATGGAAGCTCTATGCGAGCAGGGGCGTGGTCTGCTTCCTTCACTACTGTATCTCCAGTGCCTGGAACGGAGCCTGGCACATCGCAGGTGCTCAGTAAGCATTTGCCAAATCAGTGGATAAACTGATTTGTTGAACAGTTACTATATGCCAGGTACTGTGCTAGGCTCTGAGGATACAGAGATTTAAAAACAAACAAACAAACAAGGCAATATTCCTATCCTTGAGTTCACGGCTGAGAGACGGGAGATGCCTAGAGAGGCGTCCAAGCCCACAAGTGATAGAAGAGAGAGGACCTCGGGTGTTCTGGAAGCACTGCCCCACCCCCACACTACTGCTTGACATTGAGGACCCACCAGCTCCCCCTCCCCGGGGGGGAACCCAAAATTGCAAGACACAAACCCTGCCCTCAGACTCACCCTCCACTGGTGGGAGACAAGGGCTCCACACTAATGCCAGATGGAGAAGCTGACCTCACCATTTCTTTATGTTGGCTCAGTGACTAACCTGCTTAGGAAGCAGTCACCCACACAGAAGCTTAAAATGATTAAAAGAATTTTTTCGCATTTTCAAATAGAGATAGAATTGACATGCAGCATTATATTCGTTTCAGGTGTGCAACATAATGATCCGATATTTGTACATATTGTGAAATGATCACAATAAGTCTAGTTTAACACTCAGTCACCACAGTTACAAGTTTCTTTTCTCGTGATGAGAACTTTTTAACTTGCGCTTTAGCAACCTTTAAATATTCAATACGGTCTTATTAAGTAGAGTCATCGTGCTGTGCCTACATCTCCAGGACTGATTTTACAGCTGGAAGCTTATACCTTTCACCTGTCTTTTCACCCCTTCCCTCTCACCCCCGGCAACCACTCAAAGCCGTTTTTGAAAAGTTTCTATTAGAGATGCTGCTGGTGCCTGAGGACTCAGAATGAAGAGTTTCTGTCTAAAGAGAGAGGAGTATGACAGACGGCACAATGAAATTCAGGTTTCACACTAAAGGGAGTAAGGGGATAGGCATGTCAGACCCTAACTGGCAGGTGAAGGGACGGGGGGCTTGGTTTCCAGAAGCCTCTGGCAGGCCCACCAGCCCAGAAGGCTTCAGTTCTTCCCGTTATTTACTGAGGCTGCTGAGGAAAAACAAAAGGCAGAGGCGGACGTTTTGTGACAGCTGAGACCGAAGTCTTGACGAGGGACAGGAACAGTGCAACCCCGGGACAGGAGGACAGGGTGGCCACTGCTTCTGCAGGAAAAGGTTCTCGCGACACATCGAAGCTGGACCCTTGGTGGCCCCGGATGGAACTGCCCAGCTCCAGCGCTGGCCCTCCATACAGTACAGGCTGTCCCCACCCCTGAAATCTCTCCCTCCTTATTGCTCTTCCTCATCCCACCGCTACGTCAAGACTCCCTTCTCCATGAAGCCTTCTCCGATTGCCGCAGCCTGCACTGATTTAGAATGACAGAAACTTTGGCATGTCGGAGCCAGAAGGAAGCTTTGAGACTATCGGGTCCAGACCCCACATTTTCTGGTGGAGTGACCGGGCTTCTGTGCCTCTCTCCCATGGTTGTCCTCCCTCCGTGATCTCTGCTCAAAAAAAAAAAAAAAAAAAAAAAGCCACCCTCCTCTACTGGCTCCCTCCAGTCATTCACTAAATATTCCCTCCTGCCATCTGCCTTCGGGACTGAGCCCCGCCCACTTGACCACTTAAATTCCTCTCCAGCCACCCCCTTCTTTCTCACCCTTCGTTCGTGCCTTGGCTCAGGCCCTGCTCCTCTCTCCCGGGGCTGTTATATAAGGCTGGTGATGGCACCCAGGGTCCCCTTTTGTCCCTGTACCTTCCTCCCAACACTCATCACACCCACCTGACCACACCTCCCCCCACTTCAGACTCTTCAATGGCTCCCCCAATGCCTAGTCCAGGACTGAATCCAAAGTCCTTAGCAGGCCCCATAAGCCCTCCTTGAGCTGGCCTCTCCAGCCTCGGGGGGCCCAGCTGTGAATGAGCTTCCCCGACCCCTGCTGCCCATTCCTACCTTACAGCCGTCTGCACTGTCGTGGGGTAAATCGTGTTCCCCCAAAAGATATCCTAGTCCTAACTGCTGGGTCCCTGTGAATGTGACCTTATTGGGGAATCGAGTTACAATGAGGTCAATGGGGGTTGGGTGGGCCCTAATCCCATGACAGGTGTCCTTATAAAAAGAGGGAAATTTGGACACGCCGACAGTCAGAGAGGAAGACAATGTGAAGGCAGAGCGCACAGAGAGAGTGCCGTGTGGAGGAGGAGGCAGAGATCCGGGAGATGTGTCTACAAGCCACAAACGCCGAGGACCACCAGCAACCTGCAGAACCTGGGAGAGAGGCACAGAAAAGATTTTCCCTCAGAGCCCCCTGAAGGAATCAAGCCTCGATTTCAGGATTCTGGCCTCCAGGACTGACAGAATGTTGCGTTGAGCTATGTAGTTCATGGTCACCTGTTATGGCTGCCCTGAGAAACTGGCACATCCTCGCAGATTCCTGTCCTCTGCGCCCCTTACGACCTCTCAGCTGGTGCAATGGAAAAGCAGGCTTTGGAACCAAACCCGGCTTCCAGTCTTAGCTCCATCCATAACTTCCCAGCCGAATCACCTAGAACCAGTCCTCTGATATCTCTGAGCCTCCCTTTCCCCTCTGTTAAATGGGCACTATGTTATCTTGGGTATTGCTGATAATATTGCTGATAATATACATAACTAATCTGCATAGATTAGAAGATAGATAAGCGCCAGCTGCTATTATGTGACTTCTCTTTCTGGGAGGTCTTTCTTGTTCTTCCAAAACTCAGCCCAGGACCATCATCTGCACACGGCAAATCCGAGACTCCAGGGGCTAGAGCTGCCTCTGCCAAGTTTTCCAGGGTCTGCCTTCAGGAGCATCCCCCGTCCCTGCTCTGTCTCAGTCATCCTTTCCTGCCCCCAGGGTGCGAGAGGGCCCTGGACCCCCAGCCCAGAAAGGGGTGTGGAGTCTGGACTGCCTTGGAGACTTCTCTGTGAGGCTGCCAGCACCCAACCTGTTGCTTTGACGGACAAGCCCCTGGCCAGCTCCATCTGCCTCAGGGACAAGCTGTTTAATGGAGTGAGAGTTGTCTCCAGGGAAGACAATGAATTTTAATGCTTCCAGACAGAGCAGTCAGACAGATCCCAGCCCTCCAGGCGTGGCCAGGAGGGACTCCTCTGCACCTGAGCTCAGGGTGTCTGGGTGACTTGTACAAGGTCCCACTGCTGGCTAGTGGCAGTTAGTTCTAAAACTGAGACCAGTTGTCTATGAGTTCTACGAAGAATGGCGTGTTCTATAGAAGCTAAAAAATATGCAAAAAGGAAGAAAGGAAACCAGCAAAGCAGGGGTGCGGGGGGGAGGAGAGAAAAGGGAGAGTTACAAACCTCTGGTCTCGAAAGTGAGCAAAAGATTTTTTTTTCTGGGTCACTCTAGATTCGTGGAATTTAAACCACGAGTCTAGAAAGCGAAAATCCTCTTACAAAAAAATATTTCCCTCTCCTTTGGGTCAAGTTCTTCTTACTAATTTTCACTCCTCATTCTTCCCATAGACACTCCTTTCTATTGGAGTCCCATAAAAGGGAGGGACAATGACCCTGATGGAGTGATGTCAAAGGAGCAGAGTCCCCTGCCCTCCTCCAGAGAAGCCTCAAGGTGAGCAGAACCAGGATTATTACCGGCGGTCCTAACACTGCCGGGATCAGAGTTTCCTAACCCATGGGCTTAGCGTTAACAGCATGCATTGGCAGTGAACTTGAGAAGGCCCCACGGTGACACTGAACACCATGTGCCTAACAGGGCACTGAATGAATAAACAAATGAATGACCAAGTGCAGGAATGAATGAAACAGGCAGTTCTTCTGACCACAAGCTTAGAAACTGGGTTTTCCAGTAACTCACCAATCTCAGTGCAGCTTCAAGCCCCTGTTTCTCCTAATTCTGCATGGGGAGAACACTGCCAGTATGATCAGCTGGCTCAGGGTCTAAGGTTCTGGTCTTGGCTCAAACCCATATACATGAACCTTAAAACAGCCAGCATAGGAGGGCCCTCCGAGGGCAGCTACTGAGAGTGGTCCCAACATGTTAAGTCATGGAAGTCTCTATTAAAAAAAAAAAAATTGGGGCAGAAAGTCCAGTACTGGACACATAATGAAACAGAGCTGCTCTGGTGGGAAGAAAAGGGATGCTCACTCCCACCCCACCCCGGGCACCGCCATCCTCCCCAGCACCCCTGAGATTCCTCTGCGGAAGCCCAGGTGCCCCGGCACCCAGGTGAAAATGACCGATTTCATTTCATGCAAAAGGAAGGCTAAAGCTAGGGACATAGTCTCAGTCATGGCCAAGGGCGGTGGGTAGAATCAGGGCCAGAGCCCACGTATCCTTGTTTCTGGTCCATTCTCATTTCCAGTTACTCCTCCAAACACTGATTAGCTATGCCCTCCAAGACAAGCATTTCCTCAAGAGGTCAGAGTCCCTAGTGCCTCTGTGTCCTTGCACATGCTGTTCCCTCTGCCTGGCTTGCCCCTCCTCTCTTGCCCTTGTTCCCTCTTGCTGCCTATGGTGGACACACTCTAAGACAACCCCCAAAGGTCCCCAAATCCTGATATTCACAGCCTTGTGTAATATACTCCCTTGAGTGTGGGCTAACCTAAAAACCTGCTTCCAACCAACAGAATACAGTAAAAGTGAGATGTCACTTCTGCGATTATGTTGCATACGATTATAACTTCCGTTTTGTCGTCACTCTCTCTCAATGGCTTTGATGAAGCAAGCTGCCATGGTGTGAGCTGCCCAGTGGAGACACCCGCACAGCAAGTCAGCCTCTGGCCAACAGACAGAAGGACCTGAGGTCCCGAGTCCAACAGTCTACAAGGGACCAAATTCTGCCTACAACCGTGTGAGCCTGAAAGTGGATCCTTACCCCGTCAAGCCTTGTGATGAGAAGCTAGCCCTGACTGACATCTTCCCTGTGGCCTGTGAGACAGCCTGCAGCAGAAGACCCACCTAAGCCTTGCCCGTCCTCCTGACCCATAGAAGCGACGAGATCATAAAATGTGTGCTGTTTTCAGCTGCCAAATTCATGACAACTTGTTATAAAGCTTTGGTAACTAATACAATGCCCTAAAAAAAGTACTACTTGCCCTTTGAAATTCAGTTCAAAGGGCACTTCTTACGTAAAGCCTTTGCTGAAAAGTTAGGTATTCCTTCTATAGCCACCACCACACCATCACCACCACCATCATCACCATTGCATCATCTCCATCATCACAGCTAATATTCCCTGAGGGCCTACTCTGTGCCAGGTACCGTGCTAAGTACTTTACTTCTACTAGCTCATTTAATACTCAAAACGAATGGGTGACGGAGGTACTGTGACTTAACCTCATTTTACTGATGAGAAAACTGAGGCCCTGGGAGGCTTTCAAGTCACATGGATTGGATCCCACAGAGTATACACTGATACATCTTTCCCTACACTCTTTCTCAGCCCCATAGTTGTAACCAGTTACTGGCTTTTCCATCTCTACTTGTGGTCAGTGGGATCCCTGGGGATGGGAATGCTGACCTTTCATGCAACAAATGGTACTGAGCATCAGCTACATGCCAGGCTTTCTGTTAGGTACAGCCAAGGGTGGGAGGAGGAGACGGTGGAGAACAAGACAGGTGCGTGCATGTTCCTTGCTCTCTCTCTCCGGGAGCTCATTTTCTTGTAGAAAGAGACAGAAAAGAAATATGAAACAAGACTATCTCAGAGAAATGTAAATCAGAGGCTAGGGGAGCTACTTTCGATTCAAGCCACCAGGAAAAACCACCCCAGCCCTGCTGGATCAGAATCTGCATGTTAATAAGACTGCCGGGTGATTTCTGTGTGCATTAAAGTTTGAGCAACTCTGGTCTACGGCACTCCAAAAACTGTTTGTTGAATGAATGAATGAATGAATGCCCTGCAAATCAAGTTTCCAGTTCCAACTGCAGCCTTCACAACACCCAGACAGCCTCCCCATCCCAGACAGCAGGGAGGGTGTCAATCTCACACCCTATGAAGCAGGCTGATGGACAACTGTGAGCAGAACGTGAAGGAGACCACCAGCCCATTTCAGGATCAAAGCACCCAACGGCTGCCCCGCGCCCAAGCCTCTCACAGCCTCAGATCCCTCCACCCCCAGCTGCATCCCCGCAGCCACGCGTGAAGCTCTAGATTCCGTTACTAGTCCCCAAATGGCTATCAAACCCACACAGCCTGGTTAAAAATACTCTTCGCACTTGTTAAGTCTCCCCCGCCATTAAATCACCTCGAGGAATCTGACAGCTCTAATTAACAAAATATGTAAATCCGGCCTTTCCATAGAGGGAACACCCTTTTCTAAGTTACGCTGGCACAGCACAAGCCAGAAAAGAGGGGGTGATGTGATGTCACTCTTTCTTGCAAGACCTAAAAGTCACTGAAACTGGGTGATTCTAGCAACAAGAGCGGTGCTTTTTTGTCCCTTAAAGACTAAAAAGGTCCCTTAGAACTACCTCTAATAATCTATATATAACCAATACACGAAATCAGGCAGACACCAGCTATAAACGGAAGATCAGGCAACCTCCCTGTACCCCACCCCATGGAACTGCTGCTGCGGTGACCTTAACACCGACATGGGCGTCATCGACGGGGCACCCGTCTGACCCGGGAGCTCCTCTACTTGTAACATGAAAACTGACCTGGGCCGCGTGCGACTGCGCGTCCATTTTTTTGTTGAAAGCCTGTCAAGAAAATCACATTTGTAAAACTGGAAGCTGCTTTTCTTCCTTCACAGAGTCCCCCTCTCCCCACGAGTCTGGGAGTACATGCTAGTGAATTCCAACCCAAGATGGTAGAGTAGGGCGCCTTTGAAAGAAGGCCAAAGCCTGGAAACTGTGAAGAATTAAGCTGTAATGAACTTCAAATGGGGATTCGACTTCGTTTCCTCTTTATCCAGACTATTAGGCGGATGAAGGAATAAGAGAACGAATGCAATGCCCCAGTGAAGTCCTGGGAGAGAGTAAAACTGTGGTCACCCTTCTAGCCAACACCACCTCACCGGAAATCCCACGAGCTTCACCATCCGGAAAATGGCAGTGACGTCACCAAGGTGACCCAAAGATGCTCTCTGCCTCCTTTTGCTCCCCACTTTGTTTCAGGCGAGGAAAGGTCTTGTTGCATAAGGACACACTGACTTATGCAATGAATTATGATCATATTGGGCCAAGTGAGACATTCCATCTAAGACCCCTTAGAGCACCAGTTTGCCAGCGATGGTCCACAGGCCAAATCCTCCTGGCTGTGTGTTTTTATAAAGTTTTCCTGGAAGACAGCCATGCCTGTCCATTCATTTATCACCTATGGGTGTTTTCACTCTGTCACTGCACAGTTGAGAAGCTGTGACAGACACCGTGTGGCCGGCAAAGCCTAAAACGTTTACTGCCTGGTCCTTGAAAATGTTTGCCAACCCTGCCTTCAGAGAAAGAGGCAGTATTCACAGCAGAGTAAAAGTACAAGGCATTTTCCATTCTGCTGAAAGAAAGATCAAATATGCAACTGACGCCTGATTCCCCAGATCCTGATCTCTAAACTTAAAAGTAATTTTGCCTTCATATCCGAAGAGGATGGTCCAACCACGTGGGAAACTGTCAACTGACTCAGGAAAAACGCTACGAACAACAAACCCACACTGCTTCTCTGCTATGGGCTACAAGTTCTGTAGCAGAAGAGCCCAGAGGTGCATTTCCTGCATCCAAAGGTGGTGAACTCCAACTGATGCTCCCCCTACACGTCCACGCAACATGGCCGAGAGGGGCACCTCGAATCTGGTGTCACAAATAGTCCAGAGGGTGGGCAGCAGCTAGGGATCGGCTCTGACTCTCAGGGTACGGTTTGCAGCCTGCTGAGAAATAACAGCTTCTTCTCAGCATTTCTTCCAGCTGACGTGAGTCCTCATTCCAAAACCTGGTCTGGGTCTTCCAGCGCTTCATCATTCTCTCCTCCTTCGATGGACAGGCAGCAGAGCCTAGACTTGCTCATCACGCCAAGTCCTCCAAGCACAATCATTCACCTCCTCACATCTCTTTTCTTCTCTGCCTTTGCTTTCCCTCTCTGGGCCTCCGATGAGGTGGAACTGATAAACCACTTACAACCTTTTTTTTTTTTTTTTTAAACAAAGAAACTGACACCTGGATATAAAATTTGCAAAAATCCTGAAGATGATATAGAAAATATCCCTTAAAACAGCTTTTGCCTTTTCCCCTAACAATGGCCCCAATTTTGGCATTCTCCTTTATTATATATATTTTCCACCTGCTGGAGGATGGTGATGACTGTGAGGTGAGCAATTTGCCAGGAGAATATGTAAAGGAAGAAGCTGACCTCATAAGGAAGGAATTTTACAGTAGACATCCCCAATCACCTCATTCTCTCCACCTCGCTCCCACCACAGCCTGTCCCCACCCCGAGCCCATGCAGGGCTTTGCAAGTGAAAGGCAGTGAGTCTGCAGGCAGGAGCTCTTGTTTCTTCTTTTGGACACTTCACTGCAAACATGTTTTGACGATCTGCATCTATTTCCTTTCTTCCAACCTGATTTATCACTGTGGTTGGTACTGGTTTGAGAAAACCAACTGTTCCGCCGTGAAGGACAGGTCAGTTTATGATGTCTGGAGTGGTATCCACTGAGATGGAGGAAGGCAGGGAAGAAGTTTATCATTTTGATGATAACGGTGCTAGCTAACTTTGTTGAAAAGGCAGTTTGAAAATTAAACCGTTCTACTCGGAAAGTCTTGCCCTTTTGGACATTCTTGGTTGCCCTCCAACGGCCCGCTTCACTGCCAACAGATGTCTGCCTGTATTCAGAGAGGCAAACGGGCCAGCTCTAAGGAATGACACATGAATGGTCTATGCCAGTTACAGCACGTTCGCCAACCCCATACCTTTGTCCATTCACTTTTCCTTGCCTTTCCTGCAGCTTGGAAAGGCCACGTGACCCGGTTCCGGGTGAGAAGGTGTAAAAAGACCACTTAGAGGGATTTGCATCAGAACCTGGCACAGAGTAAGCTCTCTATAAATTTTAAGTATTGTTATTGTTGTTATCATTGTTATTATTATTCATCTTAATGGAACCTTTTCTTCCCTTTTCTCTCCTTTTTCTTTCTTCCTCTGTCCCCCGGGCAGTGAGCCAGGGCTGGTAGGGGCCAGCTCACAGGAGCTGACCGTGTGCATCTCTGCCCAACACTGAGCTCAGCAACATTCCATTAGTAGCTTGGAAATCAGCCATGATGGGAATATTTACACCTTGGAAATGGGCAAATGCCACAAATCCAAACCTTCATTCCCAGAGAACTAGTAGTTAAGCATGTACCAGCATACCACTTCTACCTACCTCCTTCTCTCTTTCCAGCCATCCATCTTTCTGTCATAAACCATTGAGTATCTACTGTGTGGGGGGCATTATGTTTGGTTCTCCATGAAAACTCAAAAGTAAATAAGTCATTGCCCTGCCTTCAGCGAGTTTACAGTCTAGCAACAAAGTCATATCAATTATGGTACATTTGGCTGCAAAGAACAGAAAACTTAACCTGCAGTGATTCACTTAACCAAGTCTACAGGTAGGCATTGGTCTGGCCGCCCTGCAGTTATCAAGGATCTCAACAGTTCCACCCTTCTCGGGGGCCACCCTTTGTGTTTTGACTCTCCCCAACCCCAACCCCGCTCCTGCTCATTGTCTCATATGCACAAAAGAGCTGCTATGGTTCCAGCTATCAAGACTGAATTCAAAAGCAAGAAACAGGGGCAAAGACTTTTTTCTTTGTATCCAGGAAGAAAATAATTGAATACTCATAACCAATTCATGAGATAGCTACTATAACTATTTTTATTCAGAGAAACTGAAACCTAAAAAGATTAAGTAATTTGCTCCAGGCCACACAGCATGAGCAGCCAGCATATAAACCCAAACACTCCAACTCTAGAGCCTATGCTGTGTGTCAGATATACCACTCACTAGAGATGCTAGCTAGCACTTAGGAGCAAGACCATGCAAGCTACTGCTTAATCACTCTGTCTCCTACTAGTCTCTACTGGTCAATGTACTCAGTCTTAGGCCTCAGACTTTTTGTTGCTCAGGGATGGAAATCCTGTTTGCTCATTCATCTATGACCCCTGCCCCCAATCATGGACATAACATCAGGTGCCTGTATTTGTTAACTGACATGCACCCATCTCAGCTCTAAGACCATCCAACCTGAACGGAAAATCTTGCTGTTCCTGGCGCCAGCAGGCCTGCATTTGGCTCCTTCCTGTTCTAATTACCCACTTGAAAACCTGAAGACTTGGGCTCCAATCCATTTGGCAATCAAACCATCTCCCTGGCCCATCTGCCTGTAACTGCACACCCCCCTTCTGGGGCTGCATTCCTTTCTACTGTACCTACTGCCTGAGAAGATCTTACAATTTGTACCACCCCGATTATTCCTCGTCACAAAAAAAATTTCAGTCTACGGCCATGCCACCCTGAACAAGCCTGATCTCGCTGATCTCAGAAGCTAAGCAGGGTCGGAACTGGTTAGTACTTGGGTGGGAGACCACTTAGGAAGACCAGCTGCTGTAAGTGTAAAAAAGAAAAACATAAGGGGTTGTAAGCTGATAAGGTTCTTGCAATCTGTGAGGTCAACCAAGGGTTGCCTCAACCCCCCCCCAAAAAAAAATTCAAACTCTACTGGCACCCCACCACAAAATGGTATTCCTCCCTAGAATCAGGATTTGCTTTGAATACGTTTTCTGTTACGGCCAAAAGACTTGAGGACTTTATCATCACAAAATGTTTAAGTGGATAAAGTAAGTTCTCTGCTTGGTTTCTCTGGTGTCTCTATGACCTATGACAGAATCGGAAATACCGCTCCGCAGAGAAAGTCATCTGGTTTGGAAATTTTAGGACCACTTGACTAGAGTGTTAGAGGCTACGGTCCCAAAAGGCACAGCCTGGGGCTGTATTTGTCATGGCACGTTTGGGCTCACTCCCTGAGCAAGTGCCAGTGGCCCAAGGGAACACGCTGGTCCTTAACACCACATCTGTCTTGGCTTTCGCTTGTGGACTTTTTGTTTTGCTTTTGTCTAGGAGAGAAAAGAGGTGGCTGGACAGAGGTTGCTGCAGAAACCTACCAGAGCCTGACATGATGAAACCTTTCTCCACCCTAGGGGAAAAAAAAAAAAAAAAGTCACCAGATGCCTCACGTGCCCCTTTCTGGAGCCACATTTCAATTCCTTTTTCAATATGTGTTGAAGCAAACCCTACAGCTTCCTAAAAGGGCACTCTGAGCATCCCTCTCGTGCTGCCAAGAACTTTGGAAGGAAGGCTAAAACCTTTACTATCCCTGATCAACTGGAAATTTCAAGAAGTAAAATTAGTCACTTATGGTTCCACGACCTTGGGCGAGTCAGGCTGTGGTTCAGTTTGGTGTAGTGGGTAAGTATGGGCTCAGGCTCTGAGCCGGCATATCTGGGTCACTGACTAAGGATGATCTTGGGCGAGTTCCTTAACTTGTCTACGTCTTGAGTTCTCATATCTACCTTCAGGGCACTGTTGAGAAGAGTCAGTCTGTCCACTTACACATAGAATACTTGAATATACCATTTTGTTTGTAGTTAATGTTCTTTATTATCATTATATGCCTCACCAGATCTTGGGAGAACTATGGAAAAATAACATAATTAGAACATAGAGTTCTCATTCCATAAATATTAGTTTCCCTCTCAAAATAAAAATTTCAGTATGTTAATATCCATTTGTTCTATATTTAAGCCCAGGTTTCTAGACAGTCAATCAATCAATCAATCATGTGCCGGGCAGAGAGAGACAAGGGCTGTTATTCTCAAAACCCTGACTCCAAGAGGGGTTTTTTCCCTCCATCTGCCATCAGAACACAGTCCACATTCATTCTCTGAAGGAAACCTGGACAGACTCCGTGAAGAAACGCTGAAATGACTGATGAGATCCCAGGGTCCCAGCATCTGAGTCTAGCAAAGCTAGGATGCTGCCCTGCCCTCGTGAGGCCATTTGCTCATGGTCCTTAAACCTTGCCTGGACAACAGGACAGAGAAGTTAGGGGCAATGAATTGATTCCTGCCCTCCCCCGCCCCCCCGCCACACACATACACAATTCCAAATAAAACTTGTCTGAGGTCCTTTTCTCCCTTCCGCCCTGCAGGTAATAGCAAGGATGCTCGGCCAGGATCTGTGCACATTTTTTGGAGATTTCTCACTTTCCACAGAGACGATCCAAACAGAAAGAACAGTGTGCCACTCCTGGACACCTCCCACTTCTCAGAACAAGGACACTTCAGGGCCAGTCCTAATAAACAACACCTCCCCATTTCTCAGCCACAGGGCAAAATGACGACATACTTCTAAACCGTGAGGCCGCCGTGAAAAAGCCAACATCCACCCAATAAACTCCCTGTAGTGATTCAGATGGGGTTGAAAGGGACTTTATTTATTTTGAGAATCCAAAAAGAAAGAACCCGATCCTTTGTCTCTGGGACAGGCTTTTCACCCCCACAGCTCTTTAGTTCAACTCAAACTTCTGATTTTTCCAATAGCGAAATAAATTTTCTCCCTCACATTCCCCACAACCAACCTGTTAGTTTTTCTATGCCGATATGGGGCACAGTCCCTCTAGTTTACACTTTTCTCAAATATCCTTAACTAGGCTCATTATTTTCTGAGGAACTAGCTGAGAGAAGCTGGCTGGCCGACACCTTCTTTAGAATCAGGAAGATTCTCTTCAGAAATCCTACGTACGGACATTAACCGGTTCTTTTCACACTTCTTAACCGGTGGCCAAAGTAAGCGGAGGGCAGAATACCCATAATCAGCCCCACTCCAGTGGAGTCTGCTGGTTTGGGGGGGGGTGGGAGAGGAAGAGGTAGAAGAGGAGGCAGGAGAGAGGGAGAAATGGTGACTGTCACTCTGCCTCATGATGCCTCTTGCCTCATAAAGTACGCTAGGCAAGATTCAACCACAAGCATTACCCTCGGCTTATACTCCCGGGCTCCTGCGAGACTGAGCCGGGGCAGGGAGGTAGGGGGAGATTCACCAGATGCCTCAGGAGAAGAAGTTTTAAAGGCTTTCAAGGCTAGTGTAGATCACCACACCCTTCCCCCACATTGAAGAACAAATGGAAACACACGAAAGAGGGCATGTTGACAAAAACTCCTGTCCTGATCATGTGAAAACTGGAAACATACCACGTGTCGTCCTCCCACACCCCCCTCCACCTTCATCTGTGAGAACCTTCCAGAGACAGGGGCGAGGGGCGGGGGGCAGGGGTAGTCACTGACTCCTCTGCAAGGCAGAGGAAAGAACTTTCACTACCCTTTTCTCAACTGTGTTCCAAATTCCCCATGAAATGAAACCTTCAGGAGCAAGGCTGTCTCTACAATATCGAACAAATGCGATCTGAGTAAATATGTCATCCTCAACAGGGAGTTTGAAAGGAGGAGGCAAAGGCCAAATCCTATTTCAGGACATCCACTGGGCCACCATGGAAATTTTGTAAAATGTTAAAGAGAACTACTTCATAAACATGAGACAAGGAAGTCTGAATAAATGCAAACGAGAGCACTAGCATTATTTTTGTTTTAGTGAAAAGAATTGCACAGAGACTCCATGCAAACTGGATGCAAATCCGTTTCTAATAAAAAGGAACCCTGAAAGAGATGTTAAGGCAGATTGTCATTTAAGATGTTAACTTCTCCAACGGGTGATGAATCGCTCTGTAGGTTGACACCACTCTTTGTAGGTCACCTTCAAGGATTTCACATCTCTGGAGCAAAGCCAAAGACAGCTGATTAATCACCAAAAGAGAACAGCATAACTATGGAAGATTAAAAACTTCTGACGTGTGCGTGTATGAATGTGTGCGTGTGTGTGTCTGTGTGTGTGTGTGTGTGTGTGTGTGTGAGAAATTTTTTTTTTAATGCTACTGGATATAATCTCAGAGACTTTTCTTACTCTGAAAACATTCCGTGAGATAAAAATTTATGTTGCATTCAATTCTTACAAGATGTTGTATTGGATACTTCAGCGATGCTGGGTCGTCTTCTAAAAGTATTTCGGAAGTTCTGTCACCGGCTCTTTGCTTTTGCTATCAAAACGTGGTAGGTGATAAGGTATTTTTCCGACTTGACTTCAACCTTAACTCAGGAAGCAAAATCTCAGAAAGAAAGCTCAGTTTCCACTCTACTCCTTCAATTCAATATGTATGCGTTTAGATAAAACCATGCATTCAGAATGAAAATGTGGGCCATTTTAAGGCATCGAAATCTCTCTGGCTCACCGCGGGCCATCTGGATCCCTCGTCTCCAGTTCTCATTAGCTTTGTAATTAGAGAGGAGGGAGCCTTGGCGTTCGCAGGCTGAGCACTGTGGTTTTACCCATTTTCAAGTTTCCCCAAAGGTCCTTGACATGTCATCAATCATTTCCGATTTCGCGTGGCGTGCATCTGAGTCAAGAGCATCCAGTAAAAGAGGACAGGAGACGTGTCCTTTAGGCCCAGCGGCTTGGGGTTTCTATCTCTTGCACGCTCACACATTCTCTTTCCATTCTTTTTTTTTTTTTTTGCAAAAATATGGTTCTCCCCAAAAAGCTGCCTGCCAGAGCTATTGATAGAAGCAAAGCTATAATTAAAAAGTCTAGGAATAGATGCTTCTTAGCTAAAAATGGTGAATACCCCCAAATCTGAGATGCTACCTATATTCTTCTTATAGATCCTAAATTACAATAAAATTTTAAAACACAGGTCAGTTTAATGGCAAACTTTATTTATTAATGTTATTTATAACTTTTACTCTGGTACATAGATATGGATTAAAAGTCTGGAAAGGTTACTGAAGTTTTTCAGTTTATGTTTTACTATATATTATGCTATCGTGGCTGATGATTTAGGGGCTATGAGATGCTCTTGAGATCCGTCCCCTGTGAATGACAAAGGTCCTGACTTGTCACGGCTTTCTAGTACCTTCCACAATGGAGCTCCTCCATCTTTTTTTGAGAAGCTTACCATTCCATGCATAGCCATTCTACTTTTAGGAAATGATCCCTATTTTAAATATTTCTTCTTATGGCCCTCATACTGACACCGTTTTTCATTCATGTCTCCCTACTTTTAGTTCAGAAAATATGGCACTTGTATTTATAACATGTGATAAATTATTTGGTTTGGTGCTTCACATGCATCCTATCATCGGAGCCTCTCGGGGAAGTTCCAGTACTATTATTACCTCTCAGAGAGGTACAGTATTATTATTACAAATGCAGAGACTGGGAAATAACTTGCCAGGGTCACACGGCGGGCCGGTGCTAGAGCCAGGATTAAAACACGGGGCTCTCATGCTCTGCAGAGTGGACTCTCTGCTCTCATAGAGAGAAGTGGTAAGCAGAGTTATCAGCAAGTATAAATATCAGATAACTCCATGGTTTCCAAATTCTATTGCCCAGCTCTGCAATGTACTACCTGTGCAACCTTGGGCAACCTTCTCTGTCTCTCAGTTACTTCATGTGTAAAGTAACGATAATAACAGTAACTGCCTTATAGGGTTGCTGTGTGGGTTTAATGAGTCAGTATATATTAAGTGCTAGTACTGTGTCTGGCACAGGAGATTGTGTATAGATATGAGTTTTCATTGTTATCACTTGAACTTCTTAGGCCTCAATTATTCAAAATTCAGCACTTCCAAAACTATGGATGGCGAGTGCTCTCCCAGTGATGGGTGCTGCAATAGTGAATTAGGTTACAGACTAGAAATCAGGGAGCAGACCCCGAATGACAAGTAATTTGGCCAATTGCCCTCTAATGTCTACACAAAGCATCCATGGCTTTTTCCATGAAGAAAATTATAGTCTAGTGGTGGAAAGAAAAAAAAAACAAAACCTGGATTACAATACAATGTAGGATGTAGAAAGTGCTGAATAAAGAAATAAGCAAAGTTTTTTTAAAAAAATTCTCTTCAACATGCTCCTAAGTGTAGACTACAGCTAATTACTTCTTCCCAAAGAATATAGCATAGAAAAGGGGTGAGATGTGTGTGGGGGGAGGGCAACTTCACAATGGAGAAACATGACAAACACAGCCTCAGCCGGGTGCTCAAGGTCAACATCAACAAGGATAAATCATGTAGAGAATAGGTACCAAAAACCCCAGTCAGTTCATGAGGTAAATATCAGACAAATCTCAATTGAGAACTATTCCACAAAATACCTGACCAGTATTCCTCAAAATGATCCAGATCACCAAAAACAAGGCTGGTCTGAGAAACTGACATAGCCACATACCTAAGGAGACATGACAACTAGATGCAATGTGGCATCCTAGATGGGATCCTGGACCAGGAAAAGAATAAGAAATCTAAAAACACGGACTTCAGACAGTAATAATGTACTAATATCGGTTCATTGGTTATGGCAATTGTTTCACACTAAGGTAAGATGTTAACAGTAGGGAAACCGGGCATGAAAGTATATGGGAACTCTGTACTCTCTTCATCATTCTTACTTTTCTCTAAAACTAAAGCTATTCTAACCTCTGATAAGGGCCTAATATCCAAAATATACAAAGAATTCATATGACTCAATAACAACAAAAAAATAAACGATCCAATCAAAAAATGGGCAGAGGACCTGAACAGACACTTCTCCCAGGAGGACATACATATGGCCAACAAATATATGGAAAGATGTTCAACATCGCTAGCTATTAGAAAAATGCAAATCAAAACCACAATGAAATACCATCTCACACCTATCAGAATAGCTATAATCAACAGGACAAGTAGTAACAAATGCTGGAGAGGATGTGGAAAATAGGAACCCTCATACACTGATGGTGGGACTGCAAATCAATACAGCCACTACGAAAAACAGTATAGAGGTTCCTCAGAAAAACTAAGAATTGACCTACCATATGATCCAGCAATCCCTCTAGTGGGTATTTACCCCCAAAGACTTGAAAACCCATATTCAAAAAGATATTTACACACCGATGTTTATAGCAGCATAATTCACAGTGTCCGGGACATGGAAGCAACCTAAGTGTCCTACGATAGATGATTGGCTAAAGAAGCTGTGGTACATATATGCAATGGAATATTACTCAGCCATAAGAGATGAAATACTGCCATTTGCAACAACATGAATGGACCTCGAAATAATCATACTAAGAGAAATAAGCCAGACAGAAAAGGATGAAAATCACATGATATCATGATATCCCATATATGGGATATAAACGGATATAAACCTAAAAGCAACAAATGAACAGGACAAACAAACAGAGACCCATGGACATGAACAATGAACTAGTGGTTACCAGAAGGCAAGGGGGAGTGGGGAAATAAAAAATAAAATGTTTTAAAAAATTATATATATATATATATATAGTATGGAAAAATTAATTAAATGGCATTGAAAAAATAAATAAAGCTATTTTAAAATTTAAAATGCATTAAAAAGATTTTTTTTTAATTTCTATTAAAGCGCCGACTCGAAACCTCAAGGACCAGGTGGGACATAAATTCATCTGCAGTTGTCTTATGAGTGGTATGGTTTAATGAGGGTCCATAACTTGCCCATGATCCAGATGCTAGAAGAAGACAGAGCTGAGATTTCGACCCAGTTCATCGGACCTCAGAGCTCACCTGATTAAAACCTGGCCTCCCTGCCCCCTACTATGAAGGAAAGTCCACGTGGACATCTCAAGACGGGGGCTAATCCTGGGCACCCACGAGATCCGTGCTTAAGAGTTCCAACCAGTGAGCTGTATCCATGGGCAATCGCATCGCCCTAGGATGTGCTGTTTTAGATCTTCCAAGTCTCACAACCACACCCCCAACCCAAGGTGACATCGATTTAAAATTTATCTGAGCTTTTCATTCTCCCTCTCATTCCAAAGTGACATGATGATAGAAACTGTGAACTGATATTTTCCCAGCAACTGCTCCTTTTCGTTCCCCACACCTGTGTGCAACGTGGTACATACCCAAATCGTAGCCATGGACTTGCCCAAACCTGACAGTGAAGGTGCTGTCTCATTACAGGCTTCTAGAATGCACTCTGTGGAGCTGGGGCTCTTAGGACTGCTGCCTCGGACTCACACTGAATTTTCCAAAGGTCAAGGATTTTAAGCTACAGATGCTAGTGCTAGACAAACAGCTACATCACCACCAACCATGTTCCAGGCACCGAGAAGGGACATGGAGGGAAAAAAAGATAAACCAGACATTTAGCTTCTTTCAAAAGCATGTGCAATCGACAGGGGAAATATGACACAAACATCACCGTTATCACACTAATCATCACCACACACTAGTTGACTGGCTCTTGGATGATTACTTTACAAATATTCTCTTACTTAATGCTTGAAAGATCCTTCTGAGGTGGTTGCTCGAAGGTGTGGGTACTTTCTACAAGGACATTACCTGGACAGGTGAGGCCTGAGAGTCTAACTGCTAACATCTAACAACAGTGCAACACTGCTGGTCCCC
Organism: Macroglossus sobrinus; assembly: GCA_004027375.1. NCBI lineage: Eukaryota > Metazoa > Chordata > Mammalia > Chiroptera > Pteropodidae > Macroglossus > Macroglossus sobrinus. Next base: position 497,398 of record PVKZ01000524.1, on the reverse strand, counting down.
GGACAACACACTGAGCAGAAGCCCTTGCCTAGCCACAAAGGACATAAACGCACAGCCAGTTCTACATGAATGAGAAGCTGGCCTCATTATACTTACACCCTGGGTTTATGGACACAAACACCAGACTTAAAGTCTATTAAATGGCCTTACTCTGCCGGAAAGGGTGTGAGAAAGTATTCACTACCATTTCCCATGAACCCCAAAGCATCATTTCTCAGCCTTTCTGAACCCATGTTCCTAAGATGCTTTCTTAGTCATCTTATCCCTGTTAGGCAAGCAGTCTTGTCTAGTTTTACAATCTCTCTCCCCCACATTTCTAATGCACATCCCTTCTATATGTTGCTGACGCACCAATGAAAACAGGCGAATTAAGAGATATAAGAAAGAGAAGTTATGTCACATAGTAATAAAGATCGTCCTTCACAATCTAACAGTATAAAAGACTTTAGAATTAAGCTACTTATTACATTGAATCCAAAGCTACGATTTCTTTCATGTGTCTATTTATAAATATATTTATAAACTTTCTATCATACCATAAATGAATACATGGTCCTATTTAGAAAATAATGCCCCGGTTTATAACTTTGAGGTTACCGATGAGTAAACGAATGTCCTCACAGACACACAAGGCAGTGTGCCTTCCAACCCCTCCCGCCCTCCCCATCTGCTCAGTGTACCCATGTGAACTTAATTTTAGTAGATACTGAACCACCTTGGCAATAGGAGAGGAGAAGATATTTTCGAATACCCCAGCTCCACAATGTAAGGTTTATGTTTCTTGGGGCAAACAACATTCCACATGGCTGCTGGAATGCAGCAAAGTCCGTGTAAGACCTGGCCCTGAGGTTCAAGGACAAGAAGACCTCACTACGATGAGCAGACTGGAACACCCAGATATGAAGGCCCTCTTATACTCAGGCATTTGTAATGAAGACTCAGTGCGTGCTAGCACCAAGGACAGACACCAGGGACCATGAAGCACCACAGAGAGACACTTCCAAAGATTAACTGCCACCCGAGAGGAGACCAGGTCAGACTCTGGTGTCTTTAGACTCCTCTGTCATTCCACCCCCATTCAACTCTAAAATTCAGAAGGGGTGTCAAGGGCAGAGACCCTGACCTGCAACTCAGTCCGCAGACCCCAAAGGGCAGTGAGGCCTCTGAAAAAAAGGATCAGAAGACCACATGCAATCTTTTCACATTTGCGTGCTTTCTTACAAAAAAGAAATAGCTCCCACCAGGAATGATTTTACAACCCAGTATGATGAAGTCGTCTAGCCAGAATCTTTGCCACAGCGGTTTTACAAAAATGCAAATGTGGCAGGTTTTACCCTAATTAGCTACTTTTGAAAAAATGGATAATTCACACCTTAACTTGCCTAATGAAGATAGGGTGGTGCAGTTAATCAGAAACTCGGCTTCTGTGAACTAAGAATAATTGAGCTCCTTAATAAAATTAAATTTAAAAACTTCGCCCTTATGTTCTGGTAATTAATAAACTAGTATGCCAATGATAATAATCCAAACAAAAGCTTCCCTCAAAAACCACTCCATACACCCATTATGTTCTTCAGTCTGGCAGACTGGAGATTAGCAGAGCTTCCAGGCCTTGCATGTCTCACGGCAGAAACCATGCGAAGCCAACACAGGGTTACACACCTAAATCCTTCCTTCCTGGGGGAGAAAAAAAAAAATTAAGGTGCTAGTAGCTGCTCTCACATCCTCAGTGGGATGAGCTGAAATCCATCTGCCCGGCAACCTTAAGATATGTGTCTCCAATGTGATAAAAATGAATTTAAAAGTCACTCGCCGCGAAGCGCAAAGTTCAGCGAAATGGAAATCGCTTAAATAGGAATCGTGAGCGGCAAGTGACTAACGGCAGCTTGGGAAAAATGTTGCTGGAAATGCGTTCTTGTTCTGTTTCCCTGGCTCTGAGGGAATCGGCGCTGAGAAGCTAAATCTTGATAATCGCCAGGGAAACTGCAGATGGTTGCGGGGCCCATGTCCTCATGCGCGGGGTCTGTTACGCCATCAGAGAAAACTGAAATGAGAGACATGGTCTCTGATATTCTTTTTGCTGCTCTCCTTCCTTTAATAAAAGATGCTGAAGAAAGACACCGAAATTGCCTCAGAAATATTTAACAGGTTGGTTTGCCGAATAAGTTTATTTACCCTTAAAACTTTGTATCACTATAACATTAATAATTCTGAAGGGGGTAAAAAAAAAGCTCAGTTACTTCAAAATGAACCCTGCCAAATATAAGAAAATTATATTTTAGTTCTCTTTTTCTAGTTAAAAAAAAAAAAAAAGTATCTCCACTAACCCAAGATCTAACTTTATTATGGGGTAACTTTAATCCCATTTAAAGGATTAACCGGGGCAGGGTAGGGATCGGGCGATTTTAGTTTTACTCTAAAGAAATGTCTTCAATATTGTCAGCCTTAGGTCAATCCAGTGGAGGCTTATATTAATAGGATGTGAGCTATACCCCGCAAAAAAGACTTATCCTGGAACGGTTGCATGTGACTTCGCTCTGAGCATCCATCCAGTGACTTAAAGGCCATTTCAGAGAATTTTTTTTTCATTGCTTATTAATCAGCATTTGCTACTTGGCTCCCACATTCCTTTCTCCCCAACAAGCCATAGGGATCCACAAAGCACCACTTAAGTGTCTTAGGGAGCACAATTTGGAAAGAAACGCGTTGAGAAGAATGCTTTTGCAATGCCAATTCCCTTCCCCTTCATTCATTTAACCTATTTGTTCTGTTTTCCTTGGCAAGTCCGGATTAAAAGGGTGATGAGACACAATCATCACAGCAAATCTTGATGAAAAGTGCTCCAAATTTTAGTAACCCTCCCTACCTATTTCCAACAGTCATTTTTTTTTTTTCAGAATCAGAGAAAATTAAACTCATGGGACCTCTCCCTGATACTTCACAAAATACCAGTACTTTTACACTTGATGCCAAGATGAAGTGTGACCAAGTACAAAACAGCAAATGGATCTATAATGCTGGGAAAGCTCAATCATGTTCACGGGTTAATTTAACTTCTTTCGCTTCTTCTGAACTCAGGGATTTTGAGATTCCTCAATTCTCGGTCTATAATCCAAGGGGAATGACAATGAAATCCACAGGCAACTGTGGCAGGACCCATGAGGGCAGTAAACGGAGGCTCACTCAAAATACGATGAAAACTCATAAGACACCATGAACATATCTGTTACAGGTGGAGGATTTGAGTGATCTGGGGGCTGATCAAGAAAATAAATATGATAAGGCAAGGCAATAACACACAATGAGTGTTGTGGGGTGAGGCTTAGACAGGGCCACAGAACCGCAAGAGAGGGGAAGCCCCTCACAGCAAGAGATTATCTGAAGGCTTGACTCAGGGTCCACCATTCAGAAGGGGAGATAAGGAAACTCCTGGGGAGGGAAGAATGAAGAGGAGGCTCACATATTTGGGTGATGACAACCAGCAGCAGGCAGGAGAATCTCTGAGTCACAGAGCTCCAAAGGGCAGTAGTAGTAGCTTAAAGTTGTATAACCATAAGGCTCTGTCTTATCAATGGCTGTATTTCCACGATTGTCTCATTTCATAACAATATGGCTCTGTCTTATCAATGGCCAACATATGCTTGGTGTAGTTTTTCAGGGTATGCAAAGCAGGCAGGCCCTAAATAGCTAAAAATCTGCTTGTTAGAGCTGTTTTTTGAAACAATTGGATGTGTAAAAATTTGAGTTTGGTGTCTGTAGGATTTTTAGCTAGTGGTTCTCAGCCTGCAGTGAAGAAATAAAAACCTAGGAGCCAATACACAGTGGCCATCTTTGGCTCATTTACATAACAGGAGGAGAAGCAGGGTGAGGGTGGGGATGGGGGATCTTCATAAAGGAGACTGTGAACTAGACCTTGAAGTAAAACTCTGCCAGCCAAAAACGCAAGAGAAGACACTCTTGGCAGAAGAAACTGCAAAGGCACAGAAACAGTGACGTGACAACTCCCAGGTCCTGCTATTCAAGGTCACAAGACAGGTGTAAAAGTTGATTAGCGGTTCTAGAAGCTTGGGCATGAGAGAAGGAGGTAGTCAGAGAAGAGGGCAGAAAGAAACAAGACCAACACAAAAGGTGGTGCTTGACAGCACCGGTTCTGGAGTCCAGCTGCCTGGAGTCCAATTCTGATTTCGCTATTTTTCAGCAGGTGCCCGTAGGTAGGGAACTTAATCTCTCTGGCTTCCATTTCTTCAGCGGTAAAAGGAGATTATAAAGCATGCCTACCACCATGCCAGCTATTCTGCCTGTTATTGTTAGCAAACTACCATAGTGATGGCCTGGCCAGATCCATGCTGGGAGAACAGGCATGGGATGAGGCAGAAGCAGGAGGCAGGAGCCAGGAAAACCAGGAGACCACTGCCACAGTCCTAGCAAGGGATGCTGAAGGGATGCCTAGCAAGGGATGCTGAAGGCCCGAACTAGAATAATAAAGGAATAAAATAAAGAAGAGGAATTCTCAAGAAATTTCTCAGGGAGCATCAACAGAAGCTAGGAGGGATAAAAAATGAGGGAGAGAAGAAAAACGATGGTGATTCTAATGTTTCTTTCTGGAGATTTCCCAGTCCCTTGTCTTCATAGCCCCTAATCTTTAAAGATAAGTGACCCGATACAAAGAAGCAAGGCCATAATTTTAGAACACGTTTTCCTAGGAGAAAATGCCACTTTCTGACACCATAGTTTAAAAAGGTGAAGGGAGAAGACAAATGAGGGAGGTGAGACTTGGCTCTGGAAAGCATGAAGGCTAGCTCGCCTTCCATTAAATCAGCCTCCCTGGGACTTCCAGTGGGAAAGTGGCATCCATCTTCCTCAACACTTTAATGAGTCCCAAGTCCATGTGCATTCTCAATGAACCATCTCCACCATGAAAGACTCTTGCAGAGCATTTAAATCATAAATGAGGGTCTGTGGCACACATCCCTTCATTTATTCACCATGCTTCAGAAATAGAAGGAACGAACTCAGCTTCCACATCCTGCCAGGGCTAAAGACTTTGAACCTGTCGTGTTTTGGAAATTGCAAAGGTGCGTCAGGAGGCTGATATCTAGAGACTGACGCTTTGAGGGCACTGTGGAGATGCGAGGCGTCTTCAGCGGAGGGCATATGTGAGTGGGAGCAGTGAAACAAAACAAAACAAATTCTTAACCTACATTTAAAGGTAGTTAAACTTTTATCGTCCCACATCAATTTTTCCTGCACTATTTTAATGAAGACTTTATGCTCGAGTGTACCCTGTTCCTAAATTGTCAGTGTCTTCGCCAGCCTTAATCTCCATTTCCGTCACACAGGATATTACAGGGCTGTGGTTACTTGCAAACCTCTAGGTATATAAAGGTGCCAGAGGTACGTGGACATGAGCAAACTGTACAATGGAATGAAGCACAGGCTAAAATGGAAAATAATGGGGCAAATCAGAATGTGGGAAAATGAAGGGATTTATAGGCTACGATCAGAAATGATGATGATCAAGGCAATGATAATAATGATGATGGGGATGATAACGAGCATTTATTGAACACTTAACTCTTGAACAGATACTGCCAGTTGTCCCCTAATATCCAGTCTCTCCTTTTTACACAGTAATAGGGCTTTTAGTGAAGCACTCACCTAAAGCCAAAAATTTCCTCAACTCTCTTTTGAATGATGTGGTCATATGACTCAGCTTTGGCCAATGGGATGGGACTGAGATGTGGGCAACTTTCAGACCGTGCCCTCCACTTCCCCATCCCTGTTCCTGGCTGGAATGTAGAAATGATGGCAGGAAATGAAGTAGCCATCTTGGATCATGAGATTGAAGGCACATATTAAGGATGGCAAAGCAACAAGGTCAAGAAATGTGAGTCCCTGATCACTCTGCAACCTCCATATAAGCCCTAGGCTGCCTCCCCTGGCTATACATTAGAGAATAAGAAGTTGTTATTTTTTTATGGCCACTGTTATTTTGAGCCTCTTTGTTGAAACAGCTAAACAAATAAAACTGTGCCCAGGTCCTATGCTATAGACATACATTATCCCATTTAACCCATAAGCAGCCTATAAAATAGGTACCATGGTTATCTTCATTTTGCCAAGGAGGGCACTGGGCTGGAAGAACAAATCACTTATCTAAGATCTCATAGGTAAGCAAATGGAAGGGCCAGACTGAGTAGCCTGATTCCAGGGGTTAAAATATGATACTTCCCTGCCATACAACCAGGTGACTTGAACCAAGGAAGGAATATGACGAACTTCCAAAAATTTAGCCCAGGCTCCACGATCTCTCCAGCCAAGCTGAGTAGGCATGATTCCTTGGCTGTCCTTAGCCAGCCTGGTTTCCAGATGATCAGTTGGCCCTTCATCTCCTTCTCCAGAAGAGCTCTTTCTACCTCTCCAGATAAACTTCATTCCACAGCGTTTGTCCAGGCAGTGAAGTGAGAAAGGAATAGTGCTAAGCACTGCAAACACAGCTACTTCTTAACCTCAGCCAGCTCTCCCAGCCCTAACGCTGAGGTCCTCCCAGCCCAGCGATGCACTTAGTGCATGTCTACACTCCTTTAATCTTCTCGCTTCCCTTCCAAATGCTACGGTTCCCCTCAGCAGATCCTGTGGCAGGGCACAATTCAGAAAGAATGGCAAAGTCAGTGTTGGGGACACAGTGGCACAGAGGAATAATACTATCAAGTGCACTGAATCAAAAAAAAAAAACAAAAACAGCCAAGCCATCACTCTTATTCCTCAGCTTTTCCAAGAATAACTGAAGGGTCTGATAGTACCTACAGTGAGGAATGAATTGAAAATTCTCTCCCTGAACACTACAAGGAAAGTTGCATCCAGTAGCATTCACTCACAAACTTTTCTCGCGACTTGACAGTCTCAGAAAACATCACATGCAGAGTGGCGGGTTGAAGGGCAGCCGCTGGCTACTTGGCTCTCAAGCTGCAGGGTGCCCAGTAAATTCGAGTGAACAGCGTGTGTGCTGAAAGCCATTTCTTCCTCCGTTTTCAAATGAAGAGAGACTTACAGGAGGTTTCATTTTCATGCCAGTTTCATTGAAATTTTACTGTGCGTTTGGGCATCTTAAGAAAAGTCTGCTTTGGGTATCAAGGCCTACCAGAAAGGACCTGAAAATAAAGAAGGCTTTCACTTCCAGCTTTTCTTGCTCACAGCTAAGTTTACACCGACTTCCAGGGAAAGTTGGCTCAAGTTTATTTGAAGATATGCTGACTTAAAAGGGTACTACGGTTAAATAAGCCACAGGTGCATTTGACATATAGAAGGTGCTCCATAAATACAAACTAAAATGCCCAGTGCTATCATTGTCACCTGTTACTATTGTCACCTGAGGACATATCTGTGTGGCGCTATTAATTCCCCATGGATGGAGAATCAAGGTTTATCATCTCTTCTATAGGACCCAAAATTCAGGGTAGGGTTCCAAGGAAACGGAACTGTAAAGGGTAAGTCTTAAGTGATTCCATGAATAGAGACTTAACTTCCAGGGTCCGAGCGAGGTGCTAGGGAGCATCAAAGATAAACAACATTTCTGTCCTCAAGGTTTCAAAGCCTAATGCAGGAAAGAAACAAAAGAACAATTACAGGATGATTCATAAAGCTGTGGCCGAGGCAAGCTTCAGGAGTACCCAGAGAAAGATTTAAGTGTGTGCGGAGGGGAAAAACAGGGAACAGAGAGGGTGGTTTAGGAGGGCCCCACAGAGCAGGTGGCCCTTGAACGTAGCCTTGACGGATTTGTAGTTCATCAGGCAATACAGGAAATATCTGCCCACAGTCGCAAAGGAAGACAGACAGATATATCCCATAGGTCAAAGGCAACCATGAGTATGAGTTGGCTAGGGCTGCTACATCTGAACATCACAGACTGGGTAGCTTAAGCAACAGAAAATTACTTTCTTACAGTTTTGAAGGCTGGACATCCAAGATCAAGATGTCGACAGGGTTGCTTTCTTCTAAGCCTCTCTCTGTGGTTCACAGGATGGCTGCTGCCTTCTCACTGTGCCATCACAAGGACTTCCCTCTGTGCATGTCTATGTCCTAATCATCTCTTCTTACAGAGACGGTCAGATCGGATTAGGGCTCACCCCGTAGGACCAACTTTTATTTCCGTCACCTCTTTACGAACTCTGTCTCCAAAAACAGTCACTTTCTGACTGTTTTCTGAAGGTTAGGACTTCAGCATAAGAATTTTGGGAGGTCACTATTCAGCTCATATCACCATGAAAAGACAGATTTGAGGGAGGAGGGTGACAAGAACGGGTTTTCACTTTAGAGCGAGGACTCCGGTGGTCGTGAGGAGAATGGAATTTGGGAAGGGAGAATCTAGAGGCAAAAGGAGGCCACTGAGAAGACAATGTAATAACCCTGCCACCCACGGACATGTGTTTAGCTGGAACTCGGTAGTTTTGTTCAAGAAACAAGCTCAGTGTCATTCATTTGATGCAAATCCTTGCCATAGCCTGCTGGAGTCTCCTTGTCAGTGTGGCTACTCAGAACATCTGTTCTAGCATATTCCCAGGCTGGGCCTGATAGCCCACCACCAATAGCTGCCATTGTCTGGGAACCCCCAAAAGCTAAATAAGCAGTGGTCTGGGGAGCAGAAATAAAAACAATGCTGCAGTGAATTCCAAACACAATTTGGGTGCCATAGACCCCAGGTCTGAGAGTCAAGCTTCAGAGGGGAAGAACAGGAGCTCTGGTGTCCCCACTGGCCTATCAAGGCCCCTCTAACAAGCGCCCCTCACAAATAAAGCCCCAGCAGGAAGCCCATTAACGCCTTGAAGGGGCAAACCTCAGGCCCCATAGGAGAAACTTCAAAAGACATCCCAGCAGCACAGAATGCCAGAAAAATCATCAATCAAGTACACCATCCCAGGAAGTAGCCGGCTGAATTGGGGGAAGGAGTCAAGCACATAAATTCAATGTCCCTAAGCCCCCATATGGCTCTCGATTTATTACCATGGAGGCCAACTGTGCTCCTTAAGTTTAAAAAGGATCAAGGCCTCTATAAACAGTATATAGAACTACTTTCCATAGGAAAAAAAAAAAAAAAAGGAGAAACTCTTTTTTAAAGAAAATGATCCTTTTGTGAAAATAATTCCCACTGCACTGAACTCTTTGCCTCAAGTGTTATAACAAAATCCGACCTGCTGGTCAGTCCTTTAAAAAATATATAATGTCAGCTACAATAACCAATTGCCTTTTTGATCTGTTGAAATTAATTTCAGAACAAGATTTTCTCGTGAGTACCTGGCGTGCCTGAATGATACGCTAATAATACTCAGGCCTGTTAGGGGGAAATCTCTGACCTTGGTTATAAAACTCTTTCTTCTACCTCTCCACAGACACAAACACTCACCACCCTTTAGCTGCAAAAACAGCCAGTTCATTCATTATTCATCCTCATCAAAGCAAAAGTGCAAAGAAGACTATATGAGAAGCATTAATATCTCTCAGGGGATTACTAGTTGTATAATCCCAAAAGGCATCATACATCTCATTTCCACCACTGAAACTTCAAGTTGCCAAGATTTCTTCCCCCTTTTCTTTTTGGAACCATCCCAATTCCTTTGCTCCTAATAATAATCAAAACAACTAGACTTTATAGCGCACTAACTAAATGCTGGGCCGGTGCACTTTGCAAATCTTTGATCTCGCTTCATCTTCACAATAATTCTCTCAGGTGAATACTATCGCTATCCCCATTTTACAAAGATAGAAACGGAGGCTCAGAGAGGTTAAGTAATGCGCCCAAAGTCACACAGTAGAGAGTCATAAAATGAAGATCCAAACCCAGGTTTGTCAGACCCAAGCCCATGCACTTAACCACCAACTTTAATGACCTGTCCTTGTGCTAATTTGAAAGATGAAATTCTCTGCTTCCCAAGTGGCCTTCAAGTATAATATATTTAGAAGGTGTTTTGCACTTTAATTTACCCAAGGCTCAAAAAGCAATTTTGAATATTATAGACTATGAGGCTTCAAAAAAGGTTTTAAGAATTCCAGCAGATACCTTAACACATTCTTGCAGTCTTAAAATTTGATCTTTCTTTCTGGATTTTGGTTTCTTCTCTCTTTTCTTATTTAATTATGTAAGCACTGTGCTCAGAGTTATGCAAAGCATGAAATCCAACTCTAGAACTTGGGTTTATAAAAACAAGTGAAAATGTCACAGTGGTTCCATGCCGTGCTTGGTCCAAAAGAGAACCAAAACGAAATAAAAATAGGTACGTGTCCAGTAAGAATGTGACTTAAAATTTAGGAAAACATCCTGCAGCTTAGACTACTGGTTTCTTGAGGGGAGAGATCCTGTTTTATGCGACTTTCTACCCCCAGAGCCTAGCACAGTATTGGCACACGGCAGGTGCTTAATAATCATTTGCCAAAATAGAGAAAGTATGGATGGGTGGGTGGGTGGGTAGGTGGGTTTGTGGAAGGACGGAAGGATGAAAGGATGGAAAGAAGGATGGATGGATGGATGAATAGGTGAATGAATGGATGAAGGATTGCTTCTACCAATGGTTAAAATACTGAAATTATCTGTAAGGAACTTAATCTCTATATGTTTCTATGTCTAAGATTGTTTTGTAGATATATATTTTTCAATGGTCCATCCTGGAATCAGATAAATGAATGACCTAGCTGTAGAGCCCACTAGTTCAGTGACAACAGGGCCAAATGTGGGCTGCTACTGAACTATGATCTTCCCTAAGGACAGACAGACAGATGCCAGCAACTATGCACTCAATAACTGCCCATTTAACAAACACATGGCAAACGCAAAGAGTTTTACCAGAAGGCAGCTCCATTTGTTGGCACCAAAACATATTCGTGGTCTTCTCCATTTGTGCATCCCAACTTGAGACACCATAGTGGGAAGCAACATTTAACTATAAGAAAGATACCTGGAGTTAGTAACTACTCCATAAACAAGTCCTACTGCAGTGTCATTAGGCTCAGACTGAGGAGCAAAGAGAAAGAAAAAATTATCTTGGTTTTTGTGAACACTAGCACTGAGGTGTTGGTCAGAGCAGCTTCACACAGGTACCTCACACCTTCCCTCCCCAACAAATACAGCACAAGCCAAGAACAACTTTTAAAGACAGCCCTGGGGGGTGGGATATGGAAAACCCATGTGAGATTCCAGAAAACCCTGCTTCAATGGGCTTGGGGGCTATAGCGCTCCCAGGGCACTAAAAAGCAGAAAGATAAGAGAAAGTGAGGGAGGGAGGGAGGAAAGAAAGGAGGGAAAAGAAAAGAAATTAAACTTACATACAAATAATTCCCCGTGTTAAACAGAAAGAAATAACAGATAAGCAATCACCAAAAGTACTGAGCAAACACCAGATACTCTTTATATGACAAGGTGACGTGGCCCTGTGGTTTCAAGAAGCATTTTTACATAAAATAAGATTCTATTTGGGAAAGCAAAGTGAATGCCCCCCATTCAACCAATGAGGGAAGCAAGGTTCACCCTATGTGGTTCAATGACTTATTTCGGGTCACAGTACCAGGAAGTGGAAAGGGGAACGTTTTGCATTCTACTCTGATATATTTCTCATTGTTCAATGGAAACACAGCCTCATGTTGAGAGCCAGGCTGTACCTAGGTAAGTTCTAGCTGGGCATGGTTCCATCTTCACAAAATTTCCAGCCATTTAAGGTTTGGAGCCAGAAATTAAGCTGGATTCCCTGACTCCATCAAATTCCAGAAAGCAAGTGATTAGATAGAGTTCTCCCTGTACGAAGCCACCCGAGGAGGAAGGAGGAAAGGAATTGCAGGAAGAGGGAGATAGAGAAGAAATCCCACCCACACATCGGAAAACAGATATGAAACTGTAAGCTGACTCTCGCCACCCCACCTCATAACTATCCCAGAAACAAATTTCTGTGTCTCGGAAATGAACCCAGTGGCACCTGAATAAAGATAATCTACTTGTTTTTAGAAGTATTCAGAAGGTCTTTTTAAGGAGCAAAGTATCCATTTCTAATTAGTGAAAGCATAATAGCTTCTCTTTACTAGACAATTTGTAATGGTCCCATTTCCCACCACACACACCCGTCCCAACACATAGAAATAACTTGCTGTAAAAACAGAGCCCTAATTGAGCTTGACGAAATGGCCAGAATATTTAAACCCTCAACTCATTTATACCATACCATCATTTTATCTTTATAATAGATTTTTTTTAAAAAATACTAATAATAAAATCTACTAAGGAGCCTTTTAAAATAATGGGATGCTGGGCCCACCTCTAGAGATTTGAATAAGTGGGTGGTTCAGGGGAGCCCCAATATCTGGTGCTGGTGGTACTGGTATTTTAAAGCACCCCCCAGTAATTCTGATGATCCATCAGCTTGAGAACCCCTGCAATACACCTACACGGATCATCCTAGAGCAAAGGCTGTCTGGATAGCATCCACCTCGATTTACAGGCCCACTACAAAGTACCAAGAACTGAGGGACACTTATTCCACAGAGTGTAATTCCATGTCATCCTCACAACATCTCTAAGTTTGGCACAATTACACCACTTTACAGATAAGAAAACCGGGACTCGGTGAGCTATACTGATTTGCCCAGGAGATCTGAACGTGCAGGCTTTCCTAAGAAAGCCGGCTCTGTGCTCCCTCAGTGCACGAAAATGTGAGAAAAGAGCCAGAGTGAGAACTGGGACCCAGAGACCAGAAATGCATTTGAGAAGCTGGCATTGGTTCAAGGAATGTCTTGATTTAATTTCCTATTATTGATAAAATATAACTGGGAAAGAAAAGCTACTGGAAACAGACACCCCAATTTTATAAGCTCCAGGAGACTCGCATTCCCGGGTGTAGGGAAGGTGGGTGCTAAGTTCCTGTCTGGGATCTCAACACCAAGCAGGAACTGCGTTTACCCTCCAGCTCCACCGGCCACAGCCTGGGTGTCCCATTCAGCAGCCATGAGAGGAGAAAAAGGCAGAAAATGCTCACTGGCAGGGAAATAGGACACGATTTGCCAGGCTGGGGAAGGCAGAGACCCATTGCAATCACACAGCGGAGCAGACCCAGGTCTATTTTCCCTCAGTGTCCAGAAAAACAAAGAATCACCCTGACATTGATCCCCCAGGGGGAAAAAGTGAAGAACTATGACACCCTGTGCCGGACATCTCCATCCAGAATGTCACCTCTGCCCAGGGCATTCTGGGACAGAAGTCACCGCCTGCTTTCCCGGAATCAGGCCAGAGCTGGAAGGAGTCGTGAGATGTAGGTTTCTTTCTGGTGGCCCGCCTCTGTGTGTTCTTGGGCAAGTCACTTCACTGTGGGCCTGAGTGTCTAAAACGCTGAGGTAGAATGAGCCCATCTTTGATTCCCCGCCAGCTCTGACAATATTTAACACCAAGCCGGCAGGACAAGGTCTGCAGGGAAATCTACATCTCCTAAGATGCCGACCACAGAGAAGCGGTAGGAGGAAGGAAAGCCAACCCGCTCGTAATCACATTTGCCCATGCTCATCTGTGGTGGCTATGCACTGCAGAAACGCATTCAGATAAGAAGAAAGTGGTTAGATGGGAGAAAGAAAAGCTAGAAACCCTGGGGACGATGGGGGAGGGTAGCAGGGGTAGGGGGAGGATGTTTGTCTTAAAGGTCCCCCGGACTTGAATCGAATGAAAAATTTCCAAATCTTCCTCTGTAGACCTCTAAGTCATTCATCCACTCATTGAATAAACAGATATGAGCAACTGCACAGGAAGCCACAGACACTGAGGTCAACTATTATCATCATTATTATTAGTACTAGTACTATTATTAAATTAAAGCAGCTGGGCGGGGCGGGTGGGGAGGGGAGACATGTCTACTTAAGCAATACTACAATTCTCTTAACGGAGAAAACAGTCTACCAGCAAGATTCGGAATATGTCCAATTCTTTCCCCCTCGGCTCACATATTCCAAATAAATATCAGGCAGTCAAGCTCAAAGTGAAAGGCCCACAGCCTCTCCAGAGCACAGAAGGGTAGACACAGGCTCCGCAGCCGTGAATTGTCTGACTTCCTGAACAGAGACGAGCAAAGGTCAGGGGCTCTCGGGGGAATTCAGGCCTCCCCCTCCAACGCTCAGAGCACGGGACAGACGTTAATTCCACCCACAGGACATTTCACCATACTGGCTGGAAGCATAGAGCTGACCCTATACGCTGCCAGGCTTGTGCCCCAGGAAAAAGATCCTATCGCTGAACAAAATTAGTACATCCTAAAAACCTCCTTCAACAAGTTCTTTGGAATTTCAGTAAACTCAGTAAACTCAGATGGAAAACAAAAAACCACACACACACAGTTGGCTAAGTAGGAGCAGCAGTATCCTCCTCTTCCTAAGCACTAGCCATGTGCTAACTAGCTTTTCTTACTAACAACTACTACGACTACTACTCCTGCCCTGCTAACTAATAACTAACTGTTAAGCTATACTGCCTCTCACTGAATGGACCCACATCTGTTCATTCCTTTACTACTTGTTGGTTATCTTACCTGATGTGTGAGGCCACATGAGATAAGCAGGGTGGGTATTATTAAACCCATTTGACAGTTGAGAAACCGATGCTTAGCAGTTCAGAGATGCCACCGAGGGCTGACAGCTGATAAGCAATAATGTTTTTTTTTTTTTTTGCTTCCTCATTCCTTACTGCCTGCAGCGTGGCTGTGCAGAGAGACGAGGGACCCTGATGGCAGCCGTGCATCCCTGTTCAGTTCTGATGCCTGCAGCTAGGAATGACCGTTAAGGCAGGAGAAACTCCTGTACCCCTAGTAGGTCCCCTTCTCTTCTACAGCTGGGCCTCCTAAATCACACACACACACACACACACACACACACACACACACACACACACACACACGCATGCATGCTGCAAGCAGTTTCCCAGGAAACCCAGTCCACTCCTTTAAGAACCAACCCTGCACCTGCAGGACCCTCAGTGCGAAGGCTTTGCCCCAGCAGTGCTCAGAGCTGTGGTGTTGGTCGTGCTGCTGAGCAGGAACTCTCCCCCTGTCTTGGAAAACCCCACTTGCAACCACGTGTCCCCTCTGCAGCTTCAGATGAATGGAAATACCCATGAGAGTCAAGCAAATGCACCAGGCAATCACACAAATGCTGGTGTCAAATCAAACCTCATAACCGGTAATTACCCATTGAGCCAGGGCTGGAATAATGGGCTACTTGGGGTCACTTCCCTGGATGGCAGCAAGGTGGTTACTGAACAGGGAGTTGGAACTGGACAAGTGTGATGACAGCCTTAAGAGACAAGAATTCTCCTCATTTTTCTACAGATATCCCCACCCCAACTGCAAAAACAAAAACAAAAACAAAAAATAAAAAAAACAAACAAACCAAAAAAAAAACTCTGAGGTCAAAACTCATCCCAAGGCTTGGGTGATTGTGAGCGTGCTAGGGCAGATTTCCATCTATAACACTGTGCCCCTTCTAATTTTAAAGGAAGTCGGCTTTAGATAATGGTCTAAAAGGTGCTTCCTTTCAAAACTGCTATAATTAAACTAGAAAAACATTAATTTGTACCCTCCTGGTAAGAGCGCTTCCTGGAAATTCCTTAAAGGAAGTCTATAATTGATAGAGTGGCTACTTGTTGTACACACAACACCAAACTCTGAATCAAGTACAGTTTGCGAAGGCTCAAGTTCCCCGGCAGAGATACAGCCTACTTGTCCACACAAAGTATTGTGCCACATCTCTATGGAGGTTGGTACTGTTTTGAAGAAACACACACACACATGCTCTCTCTCACACACACACACACACACAGAAAGAGAGAGAGAGAACTCTATATTTGCAGCACTGGGCCTCAAATCTCCTTACAATAATAAGCTCCGACTCTATACTTCAATTCAAGAGAGAAGAAAGCATAAAAAAAATTTTTTTTAGTTAAACAATAGTTTCCATTAAAATGTATAACACCATCTTTCAAAAGATGAAAGGATTTAATAGAAACACCGTAAACCTCGGAATTATACAGTAAATTGCTTCTTTTGTTTAAGGCAAATTAATATCAGATCACAGGTAAAAAAGAAAGCCTCCCAACAATCCCAGTTGGATGTTACATTCATTATGCAGCTTGGGACACTGCAGGTTGACTATTTTGCAGAGAAGGCATAAAGGGTTGGTTATTATCACATTCCCACTCAAATCCTTAAATCCTGTCTCATCACCTGAAGTGTTTTTCTTAAAAGGGACACACAAATGATTTTCTAGGCTCTATTTTCTTCACATGAACCATCAGGTACAGAGCGAGGGAAAAGCTCAGAGTGTATTAACTGTGACCTGCCCAGGGCCCTGAGTCTTCCCGGGACACGATGCACAGACATTATAGGATCTGAGAGTGACATTCTTTCCAGGGGCACTTTATGAGAGTCAAATTAAATCTGGCACAGAGGTAACTGATAAACCTCCTTAATATCCCTTACTGGGCCTCCAAGAAGCCGACTCCTTCAGAATTCATAGAACTAATGAAGGAAATAAAGCTTGAAAATGTGTGTCAATCTGAAATCTTCCCTCCTATCCATAGGCTATGGATGGGCATTCAAATGAATGGCAGGCTTACTAACTCAGCGATGGTTCTTGACTGAAATGAGTTGCACTTCTTTCTCATTGTCAAAGTGACCTTAGCTCCTAAGTGATCCAGTGTGCTACCCGGTGGGAAAAAAAATGAATGCACATAGCAGGTATCTGGCAAAAGGATCCATTAGAAAATGCCTGGCTTAATTCCACCAAGCTCGTCCACAGTCACTTAAGTAACACCACATCACAGTGACTCCACACTCCCCTAAAAGAAGGACTTCTTTCTGGTTCCTGAGTGTCTTCTAGGGCAAAATCCCCCTCTCTGAAGTAGAGGTAAAGGTGACATCATCAATAACCAGCTATTCCAATGTGATCAGCTCCACCTTGGAGCTTATTAGAAATGCAGCCCCAGGCCAGGCCTGCAAAGGAATCACAATCTGCTTTTAAACCAGATCCTGGAGAATTCCCCCACATTCATGCCTGCCCTATAAAGAGTGGTTGTAGGGACACGGGTCAGAAAGGCTCCTTCATACACCCTGGAACTTCCAGCCTTAATGCTGGCAAGCTTCGGAAAGAAGAGGACACTGATAGACAGAAGGACAAGGACATGATAAGACTATTAAAAATAGCTCCATGAAGGATGTCAGCCCATTGCTGGTCCATCGTTTAGACAGACTGGGATCGAACTGGCTACCAGAGACTTGTCCACGTTCACGCTGAAAAGTGGATTCAGTGACAGGTGCAAAGCTCTGCAGGGGGACCCCCAGAATCCCAACAGGCATTGAGTTTTAGGGGATCACCTTCATTTCCTGAAGAATCTTCGGCGTCCTCTGATGTCGCATCCATGATTTTATAAAAGAAACAGGCTGTGGGGATCAAATTCCAGCTTTCCCAAATGGCTTCACTGCTCAGTTTAGGAAAGTTGCTTAACCTCTTAAGAACCCTTTTCCCTGTCTGTGAGTGGAGATGACAGCCCAGATGGGGAGGATTAAGAGGGTGAAACGGGATAATGCATACCGAGTGCTTCCAGCACATTGTACGTGCTCAATAAACATTAGCCATTGCTCCTTTACATCTATAGCTCTGGAAGGAAGAGCCAACAAGTACACTGTGTCCCACGACCAGCTTAGGCACAGGTTAGGAAGTGTAGGGGAGGAAATAAACCCACATGGCTACAACATGCAACAGAGTCAGAGAGGCGTTTCCTATAGGCCCTCCCAACTTTCCTTTCGTGGTGCCCTAAGCATACTGCGAGATAAAAATACCATGCCGTCCAATGTCTGCTGATTCATTCTGGCTGCCATTCCTCTTTACAGCAGGTGTCCCTTTCATCCAAAATGGTGGGTGGTGACATTAGGCGTCCTGGGGACTCCCCTGGGTGAAGCAGCCGTCTTAAATGGATAATGCGTAACATTGGGGCCACAGAGGAACAGCATGAAAGCTTCTCCCCTTTTTTCACTGGAACCACCTCCTCTTTCCCACCACATTAGCTGGGCTGCCTGCTCCCCACCACTGGGGTTCAGAAAGACAGCAGACTAGGGGGCCTCAGGCATGTGTCTTAAGCAGTTAGGCTCCATTTCTGCCCATCTCTGAAAGTAAAAAAAATGACGTCACCTCATTGCATCATAGACCAATTTGGAAATGGCCGAATGGCAGCCACATCTAAGGGATGATGATTATTAAAGGAAAAGAAGCAAAAGATGACCATTTTGGTAGCTTGTATTGCAACACAAGGATCTAAGCCGATCATATAAATCATACAAATATACTTAACAAGACATGAACAGACACTCTGCTCTTGGCTAAAGGACAAGGTGAATGAGAGAAAACCAAGCGCCAGGGTCCCTGCTCTCCCAGCTAACATCTGTCAAGGGCCGGGGCCAAACCAAGCACAATGCTGAGGCTGGCTGCTTTCCCCCATTTAACCCCCATTTAATCCTCTCGACAGCCCTAGGAGATAAAATGAGGCCCAGAGACCTTAAGTAACTAGCCTAAAGCCACACAGCTATCAGCAGCCTAACCCCAGGGCACTGGTTCTACCTGTGGGTGATTTTACTTCCAGGGAACATGTGACATTGTTTGGAGACATTTCTCATTGTCATAACTGGGGGAGGACAACTGGGTGAAGGCCAGGCATATTACCGGGTACAGGACAGCCCCGAGCAACAAAGAATTACTCTGCCCTAAACATCAACAGTGCAGAGGTTGAGAAACCCTGGCCTGGAGCTTCCATGTTTATCTACCGCACTATATGATCTCCTGTCTGGTTTTTTAATGTGCCTGCAGAGGACAGTAAATATTTTTTTTAACGTGATCATGAATCGGATTACCATAGCTCTAGAGCCAATGCTGGAAATGTAAACAAACAAACAAACAGAACCCCCACCACGCACGCCTGGCTTTCCTTGGCTTTCTCCAGGTCTTCCCCCCTCCAACAAGGCTGATTCCTCACATCCTTCTCCACCTCAGTTTACCTTGAAGGAAACAGAGACCTGATATTACTTACCCAAGGTCTCAGAGCCTTGGCCTTCTGATGCCACTGCTAGAATTCTGTCTGCCCTTAACAGACTGTCACAGAACCTTGCCAATAATGTATACAAAGTCCTCAATTAACCCATCACTGACTTCTGAGAAGTACCGGGGAGCACTCCACTGAAGTGAACATCGGAATCGGCGAGAATTCTCGTATTAAAACACAAACACCGAGGCGACAGGGGAGCCACAGGCATCATCTGTCTCAGCACAGACAACTGTCCCACTTGCCTTGCAGAAAGAGAACGTGGGTAGCAGCCTCCTGACCTTTGGTGTTACAGGAAAAAGTTAACGACACAGAAAATTGGTTGTGCTGCCCGGGATTACAGATAAGAATGCTAAAGGCGAAGGCTTCACGATAAACACACAGGGCGATGTTTTAATACCTAAGCCAGGCGTGACTCTTTCGCCACCTTAATTTCACAGATGATTCCCAGATGGTAATTAAGACACTCAAATCAAACGCTCAGGGGGGAAGAAATTCACATTCAAAGCCCAGGAAGTTCGCACTGCATTCTTCATGATGATGCCTTAGAAATAACCTCTGAACATATATGCATATCAGTTTAGGGCACTCTCCAAATCAACTGCTTTCTCAGTGTGCAGGAGACCAAGCACAAAAAAAGCGAACGAAGCCCAAAGGGTTAACTACCTTGCCCCCACCATCCCCCACCCCCAGGAATCAGGTCATTTTCAAGCACTGGTAGAAATGCAAAAGTCACCCTG
The DNA here is from genome assembly GCA_004027375.1 of Macroglossus sobrinus. Lineage (NCBI taxonomy): Eukaryota > Metazoa > Chordata > Mammalia > Chiroptera > Pteropodidae > Macroglossus > Macroglossus sobrinus. Next base: position 477,559 of record PVKZ01000524.1, on the reverse strand, counting down.
AACTTCACCCCTCAGGACCTGTGCTCCTAGAATCAAAAAGGAAATGGCCATAAAAACCAAGGTAATGACCTAGCTGAGCATCTGAGGCAAGAGACCCCTCCCTCATGACGTACTCTCCAAATCCTTTTACCAGGGCCTTCCTAAGGTGAAGGGGAAGGCCGAATAGTTACGAATTTTCACTGATGGGTGAAACATAAATGCACAGGCCCGGGCGCCCAAGGCTGTTTCTTCACACTCTGGAGTTCAAGGTGGCATCTGCAGTGGCGTTTCTGTCAATCACACTGGAGGTGTTCAGCTGATCATTATCTCCAAAATGCCTTTCCCTCGGCCTCTGCCCCTGCCTCTGCCTCCCTGGCCCTGTAACTAACCATCTAGCCTAGATTCAACTTGCTAAGGAATACCATCACTTTTTGTGTGCTCCTTCCTGTCCAGAGAACTTCAATAGTCTTTTTCTCAATAAACTCCCTGTGTCTCAATAACAGACTGGATTAATGATTGACATACAACTGATTTCCTAAAGAAGGACACTTCTGACTTCGGAAATGAACAGGACACGATTACTAATTACTCCAGGAAAACAGCCGTAAACCAGGACTGTCCAGGGCCAACAAGGACACAGGGTCATCCTACCAATAAGGCCTTGGAGGGAGAGCACCCTTCTTTACCTTGGTATCTCTGTCCTGCCTTTCTAACCTGAAACACTATAAGTGCTTGATAATAAATAGTTGTGGAATTAAATCTGTAAATAACAGGCACCCTAAATGGCACCACAGGACCAGCTATTACTACTGATGTGCCTCTACAGAGGATGCTGTAGATCATTACAAAATAAAATCATACCAGAAAAATCACTGCCTGATTTCCTATTTCATTTCATTTCTACCATGGATATCTTTAAAGGTCTTATTGATTGTGATTTTGTACATAATCATAATGATAATTAATAGTTATCGGTTACTGAGTCCTGCGTATGTTAGTTAGAGTCAAGGAACTTTAAATACATTCTCCCTATACCCCTAAGAAGGAAAGCATTAGTGTACCTAGTGTCTATGCAAAGAAACCCAGGCTCGGCAAGGAGAAATTATCCACATTAAGGTCTCAGAATCTGGCCAAGCTCATTCCTTTCCATGGACTAAAACACTTACCCACCAGAATATCTCAGTTCCAAAGTGTTACTTTTCAAACCGTTTCATGACTAAGAGAAGGCGGCATAACATCCAGCAAACTATACAAAGCCACAAAATTGGCCAAGCGTGATCCAACCACAGCACGGACTCCGTTGTACTTACTATATATAACATGATGTGGATTCAAACCAAACGCAAAAGAGAAGACCTGAAAGAACGCCAGCAAGACACTGATAACGAACAGTCGACCCTTTTTTTGAGAGAAAGCACAAAAGCAGAAACTGGCATGCTGATTTCCACGTTCCAAATAAGTTTTGCTGGCCAGCCCCACAAATGGGACTCATAAAATTTTCTACACGATAGTAAGAAGTGAGCCCCTGCTTTCCTGGAGGGAGGGGAGGCGGGTGCTGGGAGGAGGGGGAAGAGGTACTATTACTGAACAAAACTGATGAAAACTGCATTTACAGAGGGAAGGGGATGTAGGCTGTGAACTCCATGAGGGCAGAGACTGAACCAAGGGTTTGCCCCAAACTGCTCTGGCATTCGGTCCAACTTCTTTTGCTCAGTGAAATTCCACACGACCAAGTCTAGAAAATTCATCTCCCATGATGTTTTGATGTATGGCAGTTTCACAGATGTTGTTGGGTTTTTTTTTTTTAATTATATACATCTAAGGTCCCCCGTCTACCTCACCCACTTTAAAGTATGTACGAAGTTCCCAAATCTATAAAACTAGGGACTGTCATGAGTATAGTCCTCAAGTTGCAAGTTACCAAAATACTTCACAATGACACAATGGGTGGTGACTTCGAGAACCGCAAATATATACTTGCAAGAGATTCCTCACAAATACACTCCCAGAAAATCAGCTGGGCACCTCAATTCCAACGAAGGGGAAACACTGTCTGCCACACAAGAGTCTCATCATTAGTCTTCCTGACATCGATCAAGATAGGCTGTACAATGTTTCTACGACAGAGAGAGAGGAGTAAAGTGTTGCTGCAGTCGCTAAATTCAATAGTCACCAACTCTGTGACATTAAATTCTGCTCCCAAAAGCACATTCAGCCATCACTAATCTCACAGCCTTTAAACCAAGCAAGGTCTACGGGTATGCTACCCTGAATAAGCCCAATCCCGTTTGATCTTGGAAGCTAAGCAGGGTCAGGCCTGGTTAGTATCTGGATGGGAGACCACCTAGGAAGACCAGGTGTTGTAGGCATAAAAAAATTTTAAAATAAGGGATTGTAAGATGACAAAGTCCTTGCAGTCTGTGAAGTCAACCAAAAAATAAGGGATTGTAAACTGACAAGGTCCTTACAATCTGTGAAGTCAACCAAAAAATAAGGGATTGCAAAATGACAAGGTCCTTGCCATCTGTGAGGTCAACCAAGGGTTGCCTCGCCTAAAAATTAAATAAATAAACAAACAAACAAAAAATCAAGCAAGATGAGCACTGTGTTGTTCCTTGTAGTTCACAGCCAGCAATACCTGATAAAGATTTAGCCTAAAAATTAAGTGTGTTCTAAGAACAGCACAGAATAACACTCTCATCTTCACCACGCATAAACTGTGAACAGCAACGCACATTCCCCAACCCCACCTTTCTGTTTCAAAGATCCCCATTTTGTCACTGGGCTGCAGACTAGGACCCAAAGTTACATGAAACCAAAGTATGACTTGGTTAAGCTTGGCTTAAACGTGGAAAATCAGATAAAAGTGTAAAAAATAAAAAAGAAGAATGCTGCATGCACATCTCTTGCATAAACACCATCGTTTGAGGTCTCGCTAAACAGAAAATGAACATAGCTAACGACATTTCTCTGCACCACTGAGACCAAGCTCTGGCCAGTGGACTGGGAGCAGAGTGATGGGAGCCAATCCCAGGCCTGGCTCAGTAAACTCAATGTCTTTGTCCCTCTGCTAACTGCCTAACAAAGATGACTTTCAGAGTGACCTTGGGAGCTTGATGTTGCAAATGACAGATCAATAAGATGAAAAGAGCCTGGGTCCCGTAAACACCAAGTGGAGGAGAGCTGCTTAACCCGGAACTCCTACTCTAAACTGTTGCAAAAGCGAGAAATAAAGTGTTCATTCATCGAAATTTGGGGATTGATGTTACAGAAGCTAGTATCACCTTAAATAACTCAGGCAGTCATGAAGAGGTGATTTATAAGTATCTAAGTTAGAGCCCCCACGGGATCTGGGGCTTCTTGACATGTGCCCATCCACAGAATCCAGTGTCTCACGTCACTTATGAATGTGATTCTTGTTTTGTACCTCCAAAGCCACAGCGGTCTTTGGCCTTAGAATGAGGGTATCACTAAAGTGTGGTAAAACACCTCTGTCAATAGTTCCCAGTAGGTATTAATTGAGCACCTGCTATACACCAGGTTCTGGTCTAGCCACTAAGGTATAGAGACATGTTTGTTTGTCCCCTTGTAGAGGGGCAAACAGGAGACCCATCAATAAACAGTGTGCTTCAAACAGTGTGAGTTAACAGAAGCAGGTACGAGACACAGAACAGTAGAGTACTATTTGTTGGTGGGAAGCTGGTTAGGAAAGTGATCAGAGAAGAAGATATGGCAAGAGTTTTGAAACCTGGTAACAACAATTCCAGTTGTGATGCTGGTGGTGCTGGTGGTGCTGGCGGTAACGGTGGGTCAGCTCTTAGAAGGACTGTCCCGCCAAATAAATCATCACAAGAGATGTTTCCTGCCACCAGCATGACATTCTCTTGCATGATTATCATATAAAAAAAAAATCATGTCACCCTATGTCACAAGAATCACCATTGGGTAGGTGAAGGTTTGCTTGTAATATAAGAAACTGTGAGTTTAGTAATTGTGGTAAATTACAAAAAAAAAAAAAAGGACCCCATTTCTTCATGCCTCCCTGATACACTCCTTCAGCCGTGTAACTTTTCGTGCCACTCTGGGCAGGACACTCCCCCATCCCAACTCTGAGCTCGTAACTTGCTTTGGTCAATGGAATGTTAGCAGACATCCCACGGGAGATTTAAAAGCGGGCCCTTGCACCTTTGTCGTATCCATGAGGACTGGCCTGGGCTACCCTGCCAGAGGATGAGAGACATGTGGAGCAGAGTGGAACTACCTCAATCACACCGGCCAAGGTCATTCTGGATTAGTGATCCTCAGACGTGTGAGCAAGGCCAGCCAAGATCAGAGAGCCCTCTGGCCACCCAGATGTGTGAACAATCAAGTTATTAGCGGGTGCTACTCAGGCTTAGTGGTCGTTAGCTGGGCAGCATTATTGTGGCAATAACTGATAGAGAACTACGTGTCATCATTCTCATTGTATGCATGGAGAAACCGAGGCACGGAGGAGGGAAGTAACTTTATCAAGCTCGCACAGCCGGTACGTAGCCAAGCTGGTACATGAAAGCAAGCAGTGGCTCTATAGTCTTTGCTCTTATCCATTTCATGCACCTTAACTTCTCAGTAAAGCAGTTAAGAGCTGAATCTTTATCATCAGGAGGCAAACTGCTCTGCCTGGGTGCCCAGATGGGACCCTTTAGACTGGGGGAAGGGATCCTGATATCCTGCTAATTGGCAGCGTTCACCCCACTAGTCATTGATTTAGCGCTGGCAGTGATGGAAGCCATCTGCTCTCCCCAGGAGCTCCGCAGCACGCAGAGGGAGCTCGCACACCTGAGCTCACCCTGCCCTTGCCTGCATGGCACTCTCACAGCTCAGACCCTTTCCTCCGAAGATGCCTACTGGGGGCCAGCACCTGGATCCAGGGAGGCTTCCTCTGCACCTGACTTCCTCCCCACATTCACCCCCTGCAAAGCCTTCCGGCTTGACAGTCTTGAGTGTTCACACTTGCCAGGAAATCTGCACAAATGCCTCTAGCACCTGCCTCTGCTCTCACCTCCCTCACCTCCACTTCTGGCTTCCAGATTGCTTAAACCTGGCTCCGAGGTTATCCCATCTGGAGGTCAACTGTTCTGACAGCCAGCTGTAGATGTCCCTTCTCCCCTCCCCACTCCCCCTCCTCTTTCTAAGTTATGAAGGATGGCTTAGCAAAGAAAGCATAAGCCTCTGCCAAACTAAAAGGTCTGTCAGAACAATGCTCAGGACTTACCGTGTCCTTTTACCCCTCTGCCTGGCCAGGTTTCCATCTCTGCTGGACACCACAGTACCAAAAGTGACCTCTCTAACCTTAGCAGTAGGACTTATTAGCACTGGCACACCAATCCCAGTATGCCCTGGGGTACTTATTTGAAATGCTGATTTCTGAGCCTCAGCCTGGACCTCGTGAATTCAACTACCCCAAAGAGGCTTTATAAACTCTGTTCGTAATAACTTTCCCACGCAAGTCTAATGCATTAACTCTTGAAGACAGGCTTCCTAGCGACAACCTCAAATTGGAGGCCTAGAACAATACTGGTCCATAGTAATATGCATGCTTCATCTCACATCAGCCTCACTTCAACTCTAGAAGTAGGTACAATTTTCTCTCATTTTAGAGATGAGGAAACTGAGATTCTGAGAAGTTAAATGATTCCCAGGTCACATGGCTAATACATGGCAATGCTGGGTTTTGAACCTGCTCTGAAATGCCCCTCCGCTAGATAACAAATATTTCTGAATGCTGGTCAAATTGGATATCTGTGTTTACTTGCCACACTTCTCTATTCTCCGTAAAAGCGTTATGAGAATGAAAACCCAGGAAACGGGCACCTCGTTTTCGGGACATCTTTTCCATAGTCACTTTTGGTGACTGAGTGCAGGATAACTGCCGTGTTTCAGGGATGTGATGAACGTAGCTGATTTTATGTCTCCTGTTCCATCCTCAGTTCCCACCCAGTGCCAGAGGGTGGGGTGACTTATGAGTGTAAATAACACCAGTTAACTTCATAATTCACCATCACAGAGATAATCCTTTGCATCTCCTCCCAACTAATCCTCTTTTAGCAAAACATTAGGCACAAAGAAGATAAATGAAACATTAGACAAATAGAACTGAACAGCTAAGCAAATAATAACAACGGTAGTGAAAATAACAGCTACCCTTATTGACTGCTCGCCAAGGGCAAGAACCCCACTAAGCTCTTCACAAATATCATCTCATCTGACCCCAAGTAACATTATCCCCATTTCACAGATGAAGGAACTTAGAGGTGAAGTTAACTTGCCCAAGGAAACACAGCTAATTAATAGAGGGATGATTCCAATTCACACCAGGGTCACCCCGAAATTGACCGCTCTAGAAAACACTTGCTGTGTGAAGTGTGATCCCCAGAAGGAGAGCATCAGGAGCTTATTAGAAATGCAGACTCCCAGGCCACACCCCAGACCTGCTAAATCATCACCAAGTGTGGTTAAGTCTGGGAAGCACAGGGCTAGACCGGGGTTTCTCACCTCAGCAGCACCGACACTCTGGGTGCGATCGTTTGTGCTGTGAGGGCTGTCTTGTGCACTGCAGCACACTTAGCAGTAGCCCCGGTCTCTACCCACTAAATGCCAGTAGTGCCTCCCCTTCCTCCCCAAGTCATGACAAAAATATCTCCAGCAGTTGCCCAGTGTCCCCTGAGGACCACTGGTTAGAGGAGACCAAGTTCAGCTGAGCTGAGTTTCTGGCAGGAATCAGAAGTTTATAAGCAAAAGTTACAGAGGTTTGTCTCAGAGGGGTCTGTAAACCCAAAAAAGAACTTCCAAGTTCCAAAGACTGGGTGTGGCCTATGTCTGTCACTGACTGCTCTGTGAAGCTGGGCGAATCACACGTTTGCACCTTGGCATCCGGCGCCAGCTCCAAAAAGGCCAGAAGCTCGCTGCATACTAGAATCGCTTGGGAGTGGTTTTAAAAATACGGATTCAGGCGTGCCCTACGCTACCATGCAGAGCTACTAGGAACCCCCAAGTAAGGCCCAGAATCTGCTTTTTCAAGATATCCTAATGTACCTCATCCACAACCTGGCTTTTACGAAGAAGCACTAGATCGGAACATAGCAAGGGCCCTAAATTCTAAGATTTCACCCTCTTTATAAGTGACTCAGGCCTCCTCCCCATTCAGCAGTGTCACTGACAGATGACTGAAGAAAACCAAATCACAGAGTCCTGGGCCACCATAAGCTGAGATCCAACGGGCATGAACCGCACTTGCAGCGATGGCACTCAGCAGGACTGAAGGCAGCCCTAAGATGTCCGATTTTCCTAAGTGCATGTGCCATTGGTGCCTAAATCTGCCACTAATTCCATCAACATAGCTCGGTGGAGTCAGGTGAGGCTGCTCCAGTCCTCACTGCAGTCCTGCGAAGTGAAACATACACAGGACTTTTCCAACTTTTCTACAGCTATAAAACCTCAAGAGACCGCAGGGAGCAGTTCCTTCACAGCCACCAACCCTCTTGCAAGACGGTGATTAGAGGATGCTGCCCTGGGGGTACACAATACCCCCAAGAAAGATAGCCAGAGAGCTGGGACCAATTTCCAGATGGAAGCAGACTCATTACAAGAGGTCCTCTGAAAAGCCAGAAAGAAAAACTGACATTCGCTGGGTGCATCCAACATGCCAGGCACTCTTCCCGCACCATCTCGCTCATCTCCACCCAGTAAGGCTGCCTCTGTCTTACAGAGAGAAAACTGAGGCTCCAGAGAGATCCCCCAGCCCCTTCCACCACATGAGGGCACAGAGAGAAGGCACCAGCTATGAACCAGGAATAGGGTCCTCACTCAACCACGCTGGCACCCTGACCTCCGACTTCCAGACTCCAGACTCTGAGAAATCGATTTCTGTTGTTTATAAGCTACTCAGTCCATATTTTGTTATAGCAGCTCAAGTGGACTAAGACACCAGAGTCACACACGTAGGAAGTGATACAGGTAGCATCTAATGCAGGCATACAATGCCATGCACCACCGTGAGAATGTTTAGGGAGGCATATAAGTCCCATGTGCCAATAGTTTCTTCTCCTTGTTACTAACACCTTTAATTACATGATCTAGATCTACAGATTAATGCCTAATCTGAATATTATCTAAAACCTCACTATGCAAGGGTGGTCCTCAAACCAGCAGCATCAGCATCACTCTGGAGCTTGACAGAAAGGCAGAATCCTAGGCCCTGCCCAGATCTGCTCAATCCAATTTGAGAAGTACCAAGTAAGACGCTTATCTTGCTGACTCTACATAAGGAGCTGAGCTCCTTCCGAATTCGCCTCTCCTGCGTTCTGGCCCTCAGGAGTGTTGAGATTCCAACAAAAGTTTTATTCGTGTCCATTGCTGTGCTGCGTTCAGGAACCCCTCCCTGCTGGCTCTGCACATCAGCCTCCTCCTTGTCTAACTCATTTCACACTTGATAGTCGGAACTGCACGAGGCCTGCCAGCTACCCAATTTAGCACCCCGCGCTGTCTCCCAGCTGGCTCACACCTTAATTGTTTCACACATGCAGGGGTGGGGCTAAAAAGATAAAAGACTGATTGCAGAGGGGATGAAAGTAAATGTCACTCACAAATCATATCATCTCCATCCAATTAAATTACTAGCAGTCTGGAGTAAAGACCTGAGTTCTATTTGAGGGTGGGGTTTTGTTTGTTTGTTTTTGCCCCAACCAACAGGTACTCCAAAAAGTGTATGCCTCCGTTAACTGAATTACCTGGCCAAACCAGTGGATTCTAACAGCCAAGCACTTAGAAGGCCTAAGGGAAGAGCAGCTGAGGTGATGGATGAGCTGAGCTAAGAGCCTCTGTCCTGCCCACGTGCTGTCAGGGGAAGAGAGGGAAAGGTCAGCTGTTTGCCCCAAACTGTGCCTTCCCCTAAAATCGGCAGGGGCCACGTGTTTGATTAAGAATTTCCACAGTGACTGACACCAGGGTTTGTCGGAAAGCACTTAAAATCTCGCCAACAACCTTCTGCAAACGCTCTAGGCTCCACCACGCTCCTAGTGGGAGGCTGGTTCCTTCATCCAGCTTCTAAGGGTACCTGAAGGAACTCGGTGCACGCAGACAGTAACTCACAAGTTCATTTTCTCCAGGCTGACTTCACAGGGCCAGGCCCTGGGCTGAGCTCTTTACCAGCATTAGCTCTCTCATTACTTCCTGGATCCAGGGGCCCAATCATGGGTCCACCCAGGGCATATTCTAACACCTGTCCCTCCTTGGTAATGTCCAGGCAGAAGGCTTTACAACCAAGGGCAGCAGTCTCCAACATTTTTGGTACCAGGGACCAGTGCTCCTATGAGAATCTAATGCCTGATGATCTGAGGTGAAGCTGAGGCGGTGATGCTAGCACGGGGGAGCAGCTGCAAATATAGTTGAGGCTTTGCTTGCTGGCCCAACCGCTGACCTCCTGCTGTGCGGCCCAGAACCTAACAGGCCAGGGACCAGTACCAGTCCATTGCCTGGGGAGTTGGGGACCCTCGGTCGAGGGCACAAAAGCTGCAAAAGACATAACTGGGCTCATGACCCAGCTGTGAATGCAAAGAGGGGAGTAGTCTCTCAAGCACCTTTCTCCTCTGTCTCAAGCCTGAGATCTGGATTCTGGAATGCTCTGAAAAGGGGCTCCACTTTTATGCCTGTCTCTAAGGCTGAAAAACTCAGAGCCTCTCCAGTTCTCAAGGACGCGGAGGGTAATGAAGTGGCCTTCACGGCAGGCTCTGTTTGCACTAAATGCCAGCCCTGCACTAGCGATGGAATCAACCCTTTCGATCAAACCTACCTTCCCACCCAGGACCCTCCAGAGATCAGAACCCGAGGAACCTCCTCCCAGTTTATTCCCTGAAGTCACCAGACAAAACCACCAGCCTGCTGCATTCATTCAATTCCACCTCTCCTTCCTTACTTCTTTCGGAGAATCAGATGCACTGAGCCTAAGACCCTGTCGATGAGCCACACACAAACCCAGGGCAAAACTGATTGATGGCTTTGTCATCCAATCAAAATCTTCAGTGTGCAGGGCTGGTACTCCCTCTACTAAGACAGGCTTTGGAGGGGAAGTATATGTAGAACTTCAATAGATTTAGCATCACGATCTCATAGCACTTTGTTCCTACATCCCTTTCTATTGAATGCTTCTTTATTAGCTCAAGGAATCCTTTCCACCTGCTTCACAAACACCAAGCTGAAAACAAATGTCTTGTATCAGTAAGACACCAAAGGGCAGTAGATGTCAGAAGTTCATTTCCCTTCTTCCTTTCTTGTTCATTTCTAGCATCCTGGGTTCATTTTGCCCCTGATTAGTCACATGGCTTAAAACAAACCATTTAAAAATCTCTGTGCCGTTCGTTTATCACTAGGCTGGGACTGACAAATGCAAACTCTTAACCTCCCGACGTGAAAAATGAGAGGTCAACAAACCCTTAGCAAGCCCCAGGCCTTCTGAAGGGGAGGCAATATCGTACATTAAGAAAATAAAAGGACAGCTCAGATATAAGCTGTCAGGTATTAATGCAAAGTAATAAACCAGGAAAAGGCCCCAACAGCAACATTTTATGGAGACGAAGCAAGAACTTCTCCCAAGGAGGGGAGAGGCCAAGAACTGAGCTTCTAATCTAATAAATCATAGCACAAAAAAAAACCAAACCATTAACAAGGCCTGGCAAATGTATCTCAAAAGACAGCTACAGGGCAAAATAGAGAGAGCTTATGGGTCACCTGGGGTGTGGGATTAAAAGTTCACAAGTGAATACTGCAAAGCTGTATGAATCTGATTTAGTGACAAAGCCAGGCTCTGGGCTGGCTATGCTGGGTACACGGGGCTCAGAACACCCTAGACCCTAGGGTGGCAGCCCCATGGCCTAGGGAACGTGGGGGGTACAACAGACGACAGCAAGGGTGGAGGGAGAAGAGAATGAGAGGAGGTGGCCCTGAGGACCTAAGCAGTACAGGAGGCAGTCTGAGGCCCCAGAGAACTCTCCCCATCTTTGATAATTCCTCTTTCTGCCATTTTTTTTCTTTTTTTCTTTTTTTTTCTTTTCTTTGAATTCTCCAAAGTTGAGCTACGTGCTGTCCAGACTTGTGTCTCACTGATTTACATAAAAATGACTTCTTTATACTCACAGGCTCTCATAACCCGCCAGGATAGTTCTGTGTCCATTTGTCAGGGCACATTTTCTCCACGGCTCCCCCTTGACGTTTTCTTACAGAAGCCAAGGTTAAAGAATGCAGCGTGCGGCCCAGAACTGCATAAAGTTAATAATCAATTGCTGCTTCCAGCTTAGGGGCAGCCGAAGAACAGCCCAGGCACCTGGACTTGGGGTCCCTACTTCATCCTTTCTCACCCCATCCAGGCAGGAGACCAGAAGTAGGATAGCAAGCATTTCTCTCTCAATGGTTAGGGCCCCAAGAGCTGGTCACAGGCCTCACCTCAACTATGATCCAGACCCAAAGACACCCACCATCCCCACTCCCACTGACCTCTACAGAAAGCCCGGGCACAGAGAGATAAACAAAAACTAATTTCCTGCTTCTCAACAGCCCCTAAAAAAAGGAAGAAAAACCTAACACCTATTCCTTCCCCCCAAAAAAAGACCAGCCAATAAGTATTTGCTGAGTCCTTGCCCTATTCTTCGAGATCCATGAAGGCGAAAAACAAGAACCATGGTCCCGACAGGGAGAGCTCAAGTAAACTAGCCCTGGGAGAAAGAGGATGAGGACCAGCAACAGGGAGCCACTAAAGGTGGCAGAGCTGGGGGACTGGTGGCCACACTGAGAGGGGTCAAAAGATCAAGAAAAACAGTGAGAAGAAACTCAAAACTGAATTCTCCCTTCCCCTGTCTCTCTCTTTACTGCTGAAAAGAATATAAACAATAATAACTCTTCCCTCCAACCACCAAAAAAACTATTATATTAAAAGTTCCCTTAAAAAAAAATTAAAAACCTTAACAATGTTATCAGCTGCAAAAGACTATTAAAAACAATGACTAACTAAAGTATCCCAGCTCTTTGAACTGAATCAATCTCCCACGCCCACGTGAACAGGCTCTCTAGGAAATCATTAAGAGCTGCACAAATAACAGAGAGTTCTCTCCGACAAGTCAGATGACCCGGAAGTGAAAGCTGCTGAACTCTTCAGTGAAAAGGGTCTCTTAGGGAAGTTGCCAATAAAAGCATCTTTGAAGGCTTGGCCCTCCTGTGAACCCCACAGGTTATACAGGTCATGAGGTGTTGACACCACCCCCACCCTGCATGTGCACATCCCTTTGCTCTTCCTGCTTTTTACTGGGTTGCAGTCAAGCCCACCCGGGCTGTTTAAGATTCCCCTAAAATCTAGTCACTTCCCATTCTATCTGCCCATTTCCTGGTAATGGTTGGCAGTAAAGCCTTGAAAATAAATGCTTAACAAAGTGAACATGCTTACATCTGACCCATACAGAGACCAGGCGGGGGAGGAGATGCCACTCTCAGAGACGGTTTAAGATGAAAGCTGAGGCCCAGCAGCCCTGCCATAGGATCTAACAAGGTAGGGGACAGAAAGATGGCCCTGGAAGATGTCCAACAGTGGCAAAACAATCCAAGGGTCCTCAGAAAGAGTGGGAGAAAGAAGACAGGAAACAGAAACGGTAGGAAAGGTTAATGAAGGCCGAGAGGTTTTGGCCTCTAGTATTAAACCCCAGAAAAAAACTGAGAAAGAAACCTCCAAGGAAACTATTTGTAGAGAAAGTGGGATGTGAACTTTTTTTTCCTATACACAAAGTACTCAAGAAGTTCTGAAAGCATCAAAGAAATTAAATGGAATATGAGTTTGCTAGAGCTGCCATAACAAAACCACAGACTGGGCAGCCTCAGCAAGAGAGTTAATGGTCTCACAGTGCTGGAGGCTGGAAGCCTGAGATCAAGGTGTCAGCAGGGTTGATCTCTTCAGAGGCCTCGCTCCTTGGCCTGCAGATGGCCACCTTCTCCCTATGTCCTCATAGGGTCTCTCCTCTGTGAGCGTGCACCCCTGGTGTCTCTTTGTGTGTCTAAATGCCCTCTTACAAAGACAGCAGACTGGATCAGGACCCACCCACATGACCTCATTTTAACTTAATCACTTCTTTAAAGACCCTTTCTACAAATACAGTCACATTACAAGGTTGGGAAGGTTAGGGCTTCAACATATAAATTTGGAGGGGTCACGATTCAGCCCCTAACAAGTGGTCATAAAAGTAACTATCCTTTTGAATGACAATCATATTTTGCCAGGTCCATGATGTACCTCAACTTGTCTGAATCTTTGCAGAGGCCCCGTGAGGCAGGTATTCTCATTCACAAGTCATAGATAAGGGCTCCAAGTGTCATGCAGTTAGAAGGTGGCTACATTACCCACAAGCAGAACCACAGCGGCAGGTCTGATAAGCAGGCCCCTCGGCAGCCCCTCTGGTGCCAAAGGCTAATCCCCATCAGTGAGACCCAGGACACGCCACCAAACTCATCCTTTAAACTCTGTCTAGGATTTTGTGACAGGAAGCAGCATTATGTTTTCAAATCTGTCTTGTTTAAAAAGAAAAAGTTCTAGGGGATTAGTCTGTGAGTGGAGCGCTTAATGGAGACTTCATTCTATGGTGCCAAAACAAGAAAAATGTCAATAAAGCATATCGAAGAGTGAGGAGTGGCCCCGCAGATTTAATGGGCTCTATTAAATGGCCCTGCGCCAGTGTTTACTGATAGGACCAGCAGATGTGAATGCGGAATCGCTCCCTGGAGTTTAAATAACATAACATATTTTTCCTAATGTAATCTGAAGCACTTGTTAATACAAGAATCCAAAACAAACATCAGAACTGATATGAAGAATTATGGCCAGCGTCACTTAGATAGCACCTATAGGGAACCGGATTAATATGAAGCCTAATCAAAAAATAAAATTAAATTAAATAAAGATTAGCAAAAATTAAACCAAATATTTGACATTTATTTTTGATTTGATAGGCATTCCAGTGCTTCTATGATTTTCCAGGAAATCTGAAGGATCTGAGAAAGAACCTTCTAATGCAAGAAATTCATTCAACACCCCCTCCCCCCCCTCCCCGCACCCTGCATACACAGATACGGAATAGAAACCAAATTCAGAAATTGAAATACTGCCAAGAAAGAGATGTTCAAAATTAGGGGTCTCTTTCCTCACTTTCTCCATCATTTACTCAAGAGTTATGGGACTTCAAAGCAAAAAAGTACAGAGTCCTTTACAAGTCACAGGCTTAAAGAGAGATGGCCACCGTTTATAGTGTCCCAGCTTCAAGTTGCTACATGAGGCTTCAGTGATGACTGAGGCAAGAACCTTATTCCAGAATCTTCAGCTCCTGAGCCCGCCAAGAAACTCAGAAAAGGATCTCGTTATCTCCTGATATGGGTCAGCTCAGGACATGAATTTTACGTAGCTCAGTTAATTAGAAACAGGGAGGCAGAGGGTTCCCTGGACGCCAGACAGCTGGGTTCAAATCCAGACGCAGGCCTTTGACTGGGTGACCTTGGCTAAGTTACTTAAATTTGCCAGCCCTCGATTTCCTATAAAGTGGGATAAAAATGGAACTTCCCTCACAGAGTTGGGGTGAGAATTGAGTCATGCAAGTTGCTTAGAAAACTTCATAAATACTCAATAAACAGTAGCTACTAGGTTTTATTAGTGTGCTGATTATACTGTTACATGATTACATTTTATGTTGATTACAATTTAGGTATATAAAACATGAAGTAAAAAGTAATGAAACTACATTGTTTAACTATAATGAGATACCACCTTATACCCATGATGATGGCTACCATTAAAAAAAAAACAAAACAGAAAATAACAAGTATTGGCAAGGATGTGGAGAAATTGGAACCCTTATGCACTATTGGTAGGAATGTAAAATGGTACAGCTGCTACGGAAAACAGTATGGAGGTTCCTCAAAAAATTAAAAATAGAATTACCATATGATCTAGCAATTCCACTTCCGGGTATACAGCCAAAAGAACTGAAAGCAGGATCTCAGAGAGATATTTGCATATGCATGCCCATGACACCACTACTCACAATAGCCAAGAGCAACCCACGTGTCATCCATCAATAGGTGAACGGTTAAAGAAAGCGTGTTACCCCGCACACTACAAGGAAATGTTATTCAGCCTTAAAAAGGAAAGGAATTCTGAAGCCTACTACAACCTGGATGAACCTAGAGGACATTATGCTAAGTGAAATAAGCCAGTCAGAAAAAGACAAATACCATGTGATTCCACTTTATGAGGTATTTAAGTAGTCAGATTCATAGCATCAGAAAGGGGAACGGTGGTTATTTGGGGCTGGGAGTGCGGGGACATGGGGAATTGTCACTTAACAAACACTGTTTGCAAGTGAATGAGCGTTCTGGACATCTGTTTCACAACAACGTGAAGACACTTAACGTTCCTGAACTGTATACCTTAAAATGGTTACAGTGATAAATTTTGTTATGTATTTTTTCCCACAAGGTAAAATGTTTTAATTCTTTTTAAAAAATCTCCACAAACACACACAGAAAAAAAACACCTGCAGTGTTTGTTTTGAAAAATGAACTCTAAATGCCTCTAAGTCAATAAGCTAGCCTCCTACTCCCAACCTAGAGTTATTATTCTGAATTCAATGTGACTTACAAAACTAATATGACCTACAATGTTGCTCTGAGAAGTGGTGGAACTCATGGTGAATTGGAGGAGTTTTGAGAAGTTAACTTGAAAAGAAATATTGACTTAGAACAGATTCTATTTTAACGCTTTGAGACAAAATCTGTCGCCTGGAAAAGTGCCTCCGACTCACCACATCCTCAGAAGTGGAGATCCTATTTGTCATGTCTGAGATGTTATCACTGAGCCACTCAAATAAGAGCAGTGATAAGGAACATTAATGTGGGGTGCCAAGGCAGTAACAGCGTGTGGGGCAGGCTCTATCTTTCATCTGTATGGCATCCCTTCAGAGGGGATGCTGCTAGAGATTTGGAGAGATGGGCCAGTTCCATGCACCCCATCGGTAGCCCTAAGTCCTGGTGCAATGGATGGGCCACGAATCACAAAGAGCTCTGTACACACACAACCCCCCAGGGGTCATTCATCAACATATTAAATGCTTTGGGAGGGAATGCCCTCCACAGATCTTAAACGTTGTCTCTCTACATACAAGACACTCTTGTCCTTACCTTCTGACCAAGGTGAGTCACTGCTAACACTAGCCTGAGCCAGAGTCCGGGGAAGAGAAAGGACAGAGGGAGGGAAGCCTTGCTGGCCTCTCACATCTTTGGGCCATCAAATCACCCCTCCAAGGCCGACCCGAAGCTGGCTTTCCTAGTTCATCTCCCACACAATCAATAACACCTTACCAATTATGAAGCCCCTGGCACATATTATTTCCACCTCTCTCACGTAGGACAGCTACTCTATTACAAGTTAACATGTCTGTTTTAGTGATCAATGTCTCCCAGCACCTCGCACCTAATAGGTGCTCAGCAAATATCTGTTGATGCACTGAATGATGGATGCACTCTAAAACACCTATGTCTATTAAAGAGCCGATTAAGTAGCCTAAGAGCTTCCTGGTTCCAGGCAAAAATGTTCTGTTCTATATCCACCATCGGAAGAGAAAGCAATAAAGATCTTGTCACAGTGCTAGATAGCAGCTCTGAAGTCAGCACCAGACCAGAGGCAATGCCTCCCCCTCTCCCCACCCCCCCGACACACACACACACACACACACACACACACACACACACACACACTCACACACACACACACACACACCCCGGGTTTTAGGAATGTGAAAGATTGAGGCTACACCCGTTCCTAGCAAACCCCTGAGCCCTAACACATCATTCCGATTACTGTCTTGTTTCACTTTCTGTTTCTTTGGTCAAGGAAATCTAACTTGGCTGAAAGCCACCAGTAAGAGAGCTACAGGTAAGTATGCATATGATTTCGACTTGAAATTTTCCTCCGTTACATCCTGGATTCTTGTTAATAAAATGCTAATCAGATTAGCTCAACTGATGGCAAGCTCCACGGCAGTATCTCCAAGCCGAGTCTTGTTCTAGAAACAGAGTTCAACAGCCGAAAGCATAATTTTAAAAATGAATTCCATTCTTGACTCACAGCTTCCAAAGGGCACTGAGCGAGATTTATTCATTCAGTGAGTCAACAATAATATTTATGGAGTTCTCACTTTGGAGTAGGCACTGGGATTGTGCCAGGAATACACAGGGGGAATGAACAGACAAAGGCTCTGCCTTCAGGCAGCCTCTATTCTGATTGAGGAAAGTGGACAATATCAAAGAAAAAGCAGAAAGAAGCTGATTTCAGGGAATCAAACATGATGCAATAAGGGGGAATTCTTTACAACAGAAGGTCAGATTGATGAAAATCCCGCAGTCTTTAAGAACGGCATTCCAGGTAGAGGGACCAGCAAGTGCAAAGGCCCTGAGGCAGTTATTGAGACAGAAAGAAGACCTACATGTCTGGAGCACAGCAAGTGAGGTGAAGAGTAGTAGGAGATGATCAGAAAGGTGGGCAAAGCCTGGGTCTTTAAGAGCCTTGTGGACCTAGTAAGTGGTGAAAAAGTTCAGCCCAAGTGCACCCTGGGAAGTTCCAGAATATTAAGGAGGGGACTGAGGTTAAACTGAGTTTTGTTTTTCAAGATCTCATTTAGACTGCTATGGAAAGAATAGACCATGGAGGGTGGGGGAGCAACTCTCCATTCTGTGGATTTTACTTATAGGCTCTTGCTAAATTCTCCTGTCCATCCTACCCCAGGCCATTCTCAGAAAAGTCTGGATGGAATAATGTAGGTGTGGTGGACTGGCAATTCCTTCTGGTGGTCGTGAAGGGAGATATCAGGAGGAAATCTAACAGGATATTCATTTACTATATACTTAGTGAGAGATTACTAGTAGAGAGCTTAGAACCATGTGTAAGCATAATAGGCTCTTGGAAATATCTGTTGGATAAACAGCTCAATGATTAAATATACTGTGTCCACTAGGCTCAATGCGAAGACAGAGATCAAAAAGTCAGAGAGTTCCCCTGATGTCCAGCACAGTGTGGGGTTCACAGGAGGGGCTCACAACACGTTAGAGAAGGGAATATAACCAGAATGGCAGGCTTCACCAAAGATCGCCCTGTGTTTTTCTCTTTGAACTATGCTCAATATTTTATTATTTCTCAAGTCTTACTCTAGAATTCTGGAAACGGTTCAAAAATATATACACTCCCGAGATCTAAATTTTATTTCTTCAGGCCCATCACATGCACTAAACTTTTTTTTTTTTTGAAATGTCAGTTCTGGTGATGAATCCATCTTCTCTCTTTTCAAGGGATGAAAAGAGAAGCCCAGTTTCCACTTCTCAAATTCCCCTGACCAGTGTTCGGCAAAACCAGTTTCAAGACTTAACATCTAATAAAAATGCAGCATCAGATCCAACCTCTCTCTTGATTTTGTTGAACTTTCCAAGACAGGAAATCACTTGATCTGGGAACAGTGAGGGCTCAAGGCAAAACACTGGTGTGGTAAAGTTTTCTGACAAACTCTTACACTGTCTGTTTTAAGTTTACCTTAAAACACAGTGGCACCACCTGTGTGACACGGCGTATGTCCATTTTAATCTAGGTGCAGTCCAGTAACGTCTAAGTCCCCTAAGTGGAAAACGACGCATACAGATGGGGGCAGTTAGTATTTGAAAGAGGACGATCGAAGACCACTCCCATATTGGCATGCTAAAAGCACATCTTTATCCGCCATCTTTATCTCCCATACCCACCAGAAGGTGGGAAATTAAGCACCATGAATATTAGAAAAGAACTTCATGTTGGAGGAAGTGAGGCGGGTTTAAGATGCATGGTTTGGCTACACTTGTTTGCTTTTCCTCAACAAACTCTTAGACCAAGATCCGCATCTCTCTGAGTACCCTCTAGCCCAGAGTGCCACCTGGTCTGTGCGCAGACATTTCCCGATGATTCTGCTGCCTCCTCCAACTAGGAAACGGAATGCTGCCCCCAGAGCTTTCTCAGCAGCAGTGAGGAACACTTCCATGCAAGGTGCTATCAGACAGCCTAGAGAACTAGGATGTCACTGGGCTCCAAGCACAAGCTATAACGCAGGTTTATGTGGCATCTTGCTGAACAAATGTACATGAGCTGGAATTTGGTCTAAGGCTTGCTCTCGGCAGAACATGCCCAAGATAGATTATATGAGAAGTCCAATGGCCCTCGGCGCCCTTGACATGCTGAAGGCACAGAGATTTTTAAATATCTCACACCAGAAACATAGTTTGCTTTTGTTTATTCTTCACCCTATCCAGGTATTCCTCTTTACAAAACTCTAGTTCTATCGGATTGCTAAATTGGATAGACTCTTATTTACCTGTGTAACAAAAGTAGAAAGCTAGCAAGACACCCGCCCCACCCTGTGCCTTTAAACTCTGTCCCCCATCAGAAATCTGTTTCAGCTGCAACAGGAATGGATTCAGAGCCCCAAGCTGGGGTGTCCCTCCCTACTCTAGAGAAGGTCTCTTCCCTCTAACTTGCTTAGAGTCTCTTTCCAGCTCTGAGACTCTATGAATCTGTGATTCAGTTTCTCCCACAGAGCAGCCCTGGCAACCGGGCCTTTCGTGTGAGGTCATGAAATACGCACTATGGTGAAGCCTGACCAAAAAGTTCCAGAACACACCCTCCGGACGGTCTCACCATCCAGGAGAAGGAACCAGAACACGAAGCTCATGAACTTGGCCTGGCTCTGTCGGACTCTCACACGGGCACGGGCTGTGAGGCCCAGGATTAAGCTCTGGCTAATGAACCCCACAGTCCAGTCACGCTGTGTCGCCAACAGGCAAAGAGCCAGACCCCCAAAAAGCTGAAGTCATCATTTCCAAGAGCGAGGAGGCGCACCGCGGTCCCTCGGCAGACTCCCGTCTGAACAGCCACAAGCCAGAATGGTCCTCGCATCTAATATTCATTTCCACGCTATTAGAATAAAATTCACACCGACTTGGAAACACTTTTCTCCCAGGGCTATGAAGTGAGGCAAGAAGACTGCCTGGGATGCATCTGCTCAAGAATACAGACTTAATGATCATATTTTCCCTAAAGAGAAAAATCTAAAGGTCAGGCAGGAATGACTAGCAGCATCACGGGTTGGAAGGAACCCAGCACAGGAGGGAAACTCACAGTGCCGGAAGCACTGAAGCCGAAGCAGAGAGGGCTGCGAGGGGAACAAGGGACACACACATACACACACACCACACACATACACACACACCACACACACACACACACACACACACCACAAACACATACACCACAAACACACACACACACACACACACACACACACACACACACACAGCCACGTGATGCTTTACGCTACAGCTTCAAACCAAGACAGGCTGTGCGAAGACCGGATTCACCTTAGATCACCCTGCCACCTAAAAATGGCGTGTCAGTAATTACGACCTAAGGTGCCCCCAATGGAGAAGGAAGGTGGGCCAGCAGGAAGTCTGCGGTCTGAGATCTTTTCATGTCTCCACTGTTTCCATTTTCAGCTCAAGCGCCCCCGATAAGCCCCACTGAGCACAAAGGCGTCGTGGTTACCGAACATTAAAGATGCTCTGGATCCGAATTCGAGGCTCCCCACCACCCAACGCCGGAGTCTGGATGGAAACAGGAAGGGGTGCCCAAGCCAGTCTTCTTTCTGCAGAAAAGGTCTACACAGCATCATTTCACTGCTGTTATAAGTGCAGAGAACGCTGAAGTCAGGGCTGCTGTTGGGTGTGCAGGGGCCACCTTCTGGTGTGAGGTGAAGGCCGGGAATGGCAGAGTTCCCAGTGACTCTGGACCCTGCTTGTGACCTGCCATCCCGGGCCTCCCTGCTGTGGCCTCAGCCCTCTTGGTGTGGCTGCTGCTACAAGTCCAGGTCATGTGCTGCTGCCCTCCCGGCCCACCTCACACACGCCATTCTAAGACGAAATAGATACTCCCTTTTATTCCCCTGGAATCATTTGCCATTGTAGAGATCGATTTCAGATTTCCCAGAGCCACCTAATCTTCCAAGGGTGTGCTTCTCAAAATGATGTCTGGGAATCCCCTGAATGCGAAGATCCCCTGAGGGATCCTCTTTGTTAAATGGACTCCTAAGTCCCGCCTCAAACCTGCTGAATCCCACCCACAATCTGCATTTGGAGCAAGCTCTCTGGGTGAGTCATAAGCACATGAAAGTTTGAGATCCCCTACCTAGTACAGCAATTTGCAAGAAAATATCCAAGGGCTGGTTTAAAAGAAACAAATATTTCTAGACCTACCAGCCTAGGAAAGTACCTCCTTCCCTTAATCCTGACAGATAAGGTCTGGGATGGGGCCTGAAATTTTAACTCCCCAGAGAGCACCCGTGGTCCATGGTGCGTGAGCTCCTAATATCCAATCCATGTTTCCAAAGAAAGTGGCCCCACTCGCTCCCCATCCTTTTCCTAACTGCCACTCATCCGCGTCTTAGTGCCAAAGTGGCTTCCTTAGGAGAGGAAGACTTCTGTGACCACCACCACTACACCCCATCCCTCTGTGACCACCACCGCTACACCTCACCCCTCCACCCCGCCTACACTAGATTTCCTGGCCACAGCTCCTCTATCCTTCTCTTCTGTATAACTCACCACAATTTTTACCAAATATGTATCTGATTGATTACTTATTTAATGTCTGATCCTCCACTAGACTGATGATAATCACAGACATATATCACTGACAACCTATAATGTCCCTGGACTGAGATCTCCACTGAGCCTCACCTGGGCAGAGGGTAAAGCTCAGAAGACAGATCCACTGATTCCAGTCCAAATAGGTTTTCCAAGCAGCCCAAAAAAACAAACAAACAAAAAAAAACAAACAAACAAAAAAAGAAATCCAAAGACTACTACCTACCCTAAGAGTGCAAGCTGCCTTTTTAATTCAATTATAGATTTTTCACCTCTTGCCTCTCTTGTTTTGTTATTCATCGGGAAAAAAAAAAAAAACTTGAATATCCTTTAACGACCTATGGTGACCCTGGGCCAAAAGCGGTCGTGATGCCCCATGGAAACCACATCTCCAGTGCCACACGTATCTGGGTACCTAGGTCCCCAAGTGCATCTCTGGAGTGAACATACCCAGATGCTGTCTTATCTTTCAAGGTTTCAACAGCCAAGTCTAAGGATCTTATTTCGATCACAAGGTAAGTCTTAGAAGCTCTTACCTGAGCTCGTCAATCAAGTCAAGACACTGTGAACTTATAGGATTCCAACACTGGCTAGAATTCCTGCTGGCTGAGTTATTAGACTGATTGATATGTAGTCGCCATTTCGCTTTTGCTTGATAGCTCCTCCAACAGTCTGAACCCCAAGTCCATTACCACTGGTACAGCTCCGCTTATATCCTGGGTGATTTCTGTCCAGCATCCTATGCTAACAGCACCCCCAGTTTGCTTTGGGAATCATCCTCCCCTTCTCTCTGCACAACTCTTGGACTGGGCATGTGACCCCAGCCATATCAATGAGATTCATTTGTTCATTCATTCATTCACTCACATATTTATTGAACACACACTGTTCTAGCAGCTGGGGATACGACAATAAACAAAATATAAAAATACATGCCCTCATGGAGTTTGGATACCAAAACTTTTGTGAAAACTGCTAGAAAAAAAAGAAGTACTTCTTCTTTTCATTGAGATTGCTGAGAGGGTGGGATGGGGGGCTGAAACTGCTGGCAACCATCTTGCCACCACAAAGAGAGATAAAGCATGAGAGACCAGGTCCTGGGACCCTGTCATACTGACTTTCTCAGTTCCCTGCACCAAAGAACAGTCCCTTTTCTGCTTAAACTAAAGTGAATGTAGTTATAGGGAGGGAGAGCTTGCATCTAAAAGATTCCTGACCAAGACCTTAAGATTCCCTCAGAAAGGTATTTGAGGCAAGTTTGGAAATGCCAAGTAAAGACAGGTAACTTTTCTGAAAATGGCCCATCCTTGAACATTCCTCAGCCCCAGGCAGTGTTTTAATGGCTCTTTCCATGGTGTCATTTCCAGTTTAAAACAAACAACAAAAAAACAAAAAATCACCCTCTAGTAACCTTCTGCAATGGAAGAATCCATTCACAGGCTCTCCCATCGTGCAGTAAGACCCAAACCCCATCACAGCCCCCAAATGACCACACACTAGATGGTTCCAGCCACCTCCTGCAGCTCTTAACAGTCCATGCGACTGGTGAGGGCTACGGGTAACATCCCCTTTGTCTCCTAAAGGGCTATGTCACCGTGGTTTTCCTCAAGGTGGTCACTGGGTCTCAGGGCTTCAGATCACAGCGTTCAGTCCCAGGCCCCACGCTCCAGGGCACTCTGTGTACTTACTGTTAGGAGTGTCTGAACTAGACACACAGATAACCGGAGTTAGGTGACCACATCCGACTGAACAGGAAACCTAATAGCCAGCTATTTTAGACCCATTCTCACTTCCCCTCATCCACTTGGACCACAGGGCTAAACTGACGGGGACTCTGGGTTTGCATAAAAGAAAATATGGGGGAAGGAGCAGTAAAGACCCCAACATTCTTAGGAGAGATTATCAAGTGGGAGGAAGGCGCCCAGCATGGCATTTGTATAGCAAACATTGCATTCTTCCTCAGCGTGCATTTTGGGGTGGAAGTTGTGGGGGTGGGGGTCAAAAGTTTCCCCAAAGCCACCCCCTGGGTGCTGCCACTGGCATGGTTTACATCGTTTCATTCTGATATCAAGAACAAGAGATTTTCCATTATTGTTTCAAAGAAATGATATCAAAGTCAGAGATTTACATGTAAAAATATTTATCAAGGCTTTTTTTTTTTTTAATTAAAAAAAGAGAGAGAGAGAGAGAGAAAATCTTGTAAAATGTTCGAGAAAAGAATGATGAAATACATCCAGGCCTCCTGTCTAGAGGCGCAAGCAACAGTGATATCACACGGGAAGCCTCCATCTGCTGCGTGTGCGTGTGTGTGTGTATGTGTGTACGCATAACTATCGCCAGCATCTTTCACTTTTGAAAAGACAGTCCTAGGTTGGATTTGGTTTTGTTTCTCTCACCTCCCACCCTCACTTCCTGTTCAGAGGAACCTGTTCCCCAAATCTGAGAACTTCATCAAGAGAGTTTCCCAGACAGGTGTCATCCTCAGGACATCACCGTCCTAAGAGTGGCACAAGGTATGTAAAGAATTGCTCCATCGTGTCACAATACCTTGGTCTGTGTCACTGAACAAACTCTCTCGCATCTAAATTCTTTCCTCTCGCGGACAGAGGACTGTTGGGTGCACAATGCCTCCTGGAGCCATGATCATGCCTTACCAACTGTAGAGCCACTGTCCGTTTTCCTCCCAGCTCAGAGATCATCCCACTATACATTTTTCATCTCAATCACAGAAGGAGGTTTTCACACAGACACTAGTCCCGTGATTTGCACACACCGAAATGAATTCCTAGCAGAGCGTTTGAAGTCCGAAGGTCCTGGGAAATCCAGCTCTACCCTTATCAGCTGTGTGTCTTAGTCTGTTCTGGCTGCTGTAACAAAATACCACAGACAGACGTAGTGGCTTAAAAACAACAGGAAGTGACTTCCCACAGTTCTGGAGGCTGGAAGTTCAAGGTCAGGGTACCGCCAAGGTCGGGTGAGGGCCCTCTCCCTGATTCATGGATGGCTGTTTTCTCATCCCGCTCATAAGCACTCAATGTTCATTACCTATGCGCCTTTCAAGTTCCTACTTCCTATTCGCACATCAGGAGTTAGGATTTCAACACAAGATTTGATTTGGGGAAGAACAACGAGCATTTATACCACAGCTCTGTGTTATCTTAAGTTCATTACAAAACTTCTTGAGTCCCACCTAAAAAATGAAGATCAGAAGAATGCCTCCCACACCAGGCAGCTGATTTAATACAGGAAAAGGGCACCCAGGAAGTAAATAATCAAGCCGTATCTTTTCATTGAACTTCCATCCTGAGGATGAGGCTTCTTGGACAGGAACTGAGATTGTGGAGGTGGTTTTACAGACAAGCAGTTGTCTACTGGTGAGTTTTCCTGCACTGAAAGTCCATTGATAAGGTACTTTGGGACAATGACAGAGGTTCCATTCTCTTCCCAGTGAAACTGCCCCCTCCCCTCCTTGGCTCATTCATTCATATGTACAAGCATGTATTAAACAAACATTTACTGTATTGCAAATCTATGATAGGGCAGGTACTAGGGGACACAGCCTGTGTTTTCCAGAAGCCTATAATCCAGTATGAACCAAAAACCAAGCAAGAGCATCCATGCTGAGACTGAGGGAGGCTCAGTTAGAAATCTAGACGACAGCTAAATCTAACTGTCTCCTAAATCAAACATTGTGATAGGCTGCTGGTTGGAGCAGAAATGGATACAACCTTCCAGAAAACAACTGGGCCACATCTATCAAGAGCCTTCAACAGTTTACAACCTGTATATTCCCCTTCTGAAAATTTATTTCAGAGGAACATTAAGTAGCTCACACAAAGATTGATGTACAAAAAGGCATCTCATGATAACTTTTTAAGAGGAAAAATCTTTTTCAAAATTGTTCAACAAGAATATGACTAAATTATAACCATCTGATGGCATACCCATAGGACAGAACAGTATGACAGCTATATGATGAAAGATAGTGCTGTTTTCAAAGAAAAGTAGATGACATGAGAAAACACCCATGATCCAGTATGAAGTGGCAGAAGCAAGGTACTCTAACAGATGCGTGATGACTTCATGTTTATAAATATCCATATGCATAAGAAAACAGATTAGTGACTAGAGGTCAACAGAGATCCTTCCTCGGTGGCAAGGATCAGGGGTAACTTTTTTAGAAGTGGGTCTGGACCTTTTTTCAAAAATCTCTATAAGTTTGTAATCACAAATATAAATACACACACACACACACACACACGCGCGCAAACAAATATTGCTTTACTTTGACATTGCTGGGGTCGGGGAGACGGTGAAGGAGCCAGTGGTGTCACCAATTTTGCCACTTGATAAACTGTATGCCAAGAATGTCAGCTCCACTGAGACAGGGATTGTTGTCTGTTTTGTCCCCTTTTTCCCTAGCACTTGGAATGACCCTGGCACACACAGTAGGCTTATTGCATAACTGAATGAATGACGGGAGTCCTGCTCAAATGTTCTTAATCTGTGACGTTCCTTGACCTCCCCTAAACTAATTTGGCCTTTTTTTTTTCAAGCTGCCCATAGCCATTATTACAAAGCATAGCAGCTCACAATTATGGGTCTGTCACCACTTACTAAATTGCAAGTTATTTGAATGCAGGAAGTCTCCTTTAGATTTGTCTCTGTAGTCAGATAAATGTTTGAGCAATCAATGTTTCAGTGATGGATGGGAGGGTGGATAGAAGTCCGTTTGTTTATACTGTATTAAAAGGAATTATTCACTTTGTGACTTACCTTTAACTGTAAATGTGTATCGATTTTGAGAATTGTTAACAGAACAAGATCTGAGTTGGGAGAAACAGTCTTAGAAATAATAAGCAGTAAACTGCAAAGTTGTTGGTGGTTTTAGCCTTGAAATGCTTTCATCTAACAAAATTGTACTCAAAAATCCCGAAATATAAGACAGGCAAGGAGCCATTCTGATAAGGGTGGGGTTACTGGAACTCACCTTGACCTGAAGGTGTCTGCTCTGGACCCCTGGGGCTGGAAAGGGCAATGTCTATATTTGTTAGTAATACATGAGACAGTCCCCAGAAGGAAGCTGACCCCCACCCATGCCCTTCCTACTTAACTGCACCTCCCCTTTCTGTGAGGGTTGCCGTGTTTTACAGCGAATCAGATACTCAGTGATGACCGCCAAAAGCCTTGGGCACTGGGAACTCAGTGCTTTTAGTCCACGGCTCATGTATTTCCCGTGAAAACAGAGGAGGAATGTTGCTGTGACTTTCCAATGGCGACATCCTTCGCTTTGCTAGCATCTCATTTCCAGGAAGGCACTTACTATCAGATCTGTGTTTATTTTTAAAATCTCAATTTGCTTTTACAGCCACAGGAAACAAAGTCTGTATAAGCTTCAAAAGAATTCTCTCTTGAGTCCAGTAGGAAAGAGCCCTGAGCCACTCCCCTCCAGAATTAAAGGGATTATCCTAAAAAGAGCAGGGCCACCATGACTAGTTAATATTTTTAAGCACGGATTGTCTTTCATAGGATGGCTCACACTCTCCCAACAAAAGCTGTTTTATCACAAGTGACTAAAAGATTGCCTGCTCAGTTTCTGATTTCAAACCTACACTTCCATTTCTGAAGAGTAAAATTATACAGAAAGCCCTACGTACTATAAACCCCCAACTCTTAAAGGATTCACTATCTAATTCTTCCATTTGCAGAATAATCTTCATCCTAATAGAAGTGCTGCCTTCATTAGACCTTCCAACCCCTCACCCTTAAATCCTTCAAGTCTGTAAGTGTAAATCCTGAATTTCCTATAGCTTGTATGGCCACGCGCTTCCCTAAAAAAATGCTGCACCTTTACCATGACAATATAGTACTTTTTGTTTCTAATTAAGCCTTTGGGAAAGTTCTCCCTGTGTGTTGTTGTTTTCTTGGGGAAAAGGGAGAATAAAGGTGGTGAGATACCCCTCTCACCCGCCCCCACACCCCCTGAAGAAACTGGCTCTAGGGTATTTATCAACAGGTGTCAAGTGCCACAGGCTAGCACAGGAAATGAAGGGGGCCCTCAGTTTTGTAGCCAGCACATGCCCCCCACCCCTGAAAGCAGGAGGTGTCTTTATGGTGTCAAGAGCTCTATAATTCCCCCATCCTCTCTCCCACAGCCCAAGAGTGAGGACCTCAAAGGAGGCAGCCTTTGATATGAAGATTACACAGGGCAGCATTTTTCAAGGGGACAATGAGCTCCACACACAAGTGCACAAGGCGAATCTCCTCCCGCCCAAAGCCTGACCCTTGGGTCCTGGTTCCCAGAAGGAAGCGGCTAACTTTGGTCCAGTCTACACTGCTCAACTCCAGGACAGTCCACAGCTGCATCCTGACCCCAGGCAGACCCATGAGCTCACAGAGAAGCGAGAAATTCTCCTCGCTGTAACTATTTACACTTTCCCCTTTTCCTGCCACTGCTTCCAGGGCCCTCAGAGGCTGAGGCCAGGGCTTCATTAGCAACTGAGAGACTGAAACTTAACCTCCTAGGCCTGTAATTTTGGCACAATCAGTGCAAACAGCAAGAGTTGTAAATCTCATCACAAAGTGCTTTTAAGCTATTTCTTATGCTGCACTTTAAACTTTCATGAAAAAAATCTTCTTACCTCCCATGAAATTATAATAATAGGTGCTATTTCAAAACGGCCCCGAATTCATTTTGAGAGAGTTGAAAACTTCTGCTTTTCTAGTGAAAGTTTAATTAAACTGAGCTTATATTTTATCATCTGAAAAACGGGAGACCCCAAACTTTCTACAGCTCCCTAGTCCTGAGAATCAAATTCAAACTGCAGAGCATTCAGAGCCTTCCAGGTCCATGGCTGACCCACCCCTCACCCTGGAGACCCTTAAGTTCCCAGACATCACTCCCCTGCCCACCTCACCCCTGCTCTGGCAGGCACCCTCACCTGGAATGCCTGTCCTCCCCCTTCTCCCACCTTCCCTAACAAATCTCCACTCAGGGCCCAGTGCAAACATCCCCTCTCCCATGCAGTCTTCCTCAGCAGCCCCCTCAATATCAATCCGCTCCCCATCTGTCTTTGCAACCCTAATCACATATAGCCCCACAAGACAGTTAATCACATGTGCTTCTGTTCACCCCAGTAGGATGACTTTTCCTCTGAGGGCAAAGAGGGGCCGTCTTTGCCCTCAAATGTTTGTGTTCCGACCATTTTAAACCAAATTTAAGCAATTCCCTGAACCCTTCTGAGCTTCCATTGTCTCCTCCAACAGTGACAGTGGCACAGTGACAGTTCCTCCCTACAACAGAGTTTGCTAAGATCACAATAGGAGGTCAAGCTTCACATAGTGACTGATTAACTCTGAAGATATCTTGGAAGCCTGAAATTACTTCAGCTATACTCATTCGATTCCACAACTAATCTCTCTTATTTAACATCTCATGTCCCAAGAGGGTCAATAGCCTTCCCCAAGGGTATCGCTTACACTCAGGAATGAAACCATGCTCTTAAATAAAAAAGGAAGGAGCCAAAAAAAAAAAAAAAAAAAAAAAAAAAAAAAAAAAAAAAAAAAAAGCAAACATACAACCCCAAGCTGATACCTCAGAGCTACACTATCCTATATGGTAGCCACCAGTGACACGTGGCTAATGTGCACTTGATATGTGGCTAGTCTGGACCAAGATGTGTTGTAAATGTACAATATACTCTAGATTTTGGAAAACTTAGTACAAAAAAAAAAAGAAATATAAACTCTCTCAGTAATTCTTAATATTGATTGCCTATTAAAATGATAATATTTTAATTTCACCCATTTGTTTTTTACTTTTTTTCAAACTGGCTACTAGAAAATGTAAAGTTACACATGTAGCTGACAGTACATTTCAGCTAGACAGCTGCCCTATGGGACTCTTGTTTCGGATCTTCTCATTCTGAGCTGAATGAGCGGGCCCCTTCCCAGGATACACTGGTCACTCTTGTGGTTACAGCTGTAGAACCACATCTGTGACAGGTATTCATTTTTCGGCTGTGTCCACATCTAGAAATGGTATTAAATAAGTTATTCTTTGCTCCCTTACATGGCAGCTCACTCACTGTACAATCAAACCAGCAATGAAAGCGGCTAAAAATTTCATACCTGCCATCCCAATAAGGGAAATTTTCTGCTTGGATGCCGGTTACCATCAGTGTAGTCATTCTGTCAATAAATATTTATTGAGTGACTGACTACGGCTGTAGTCTGAATGTTTTGTGTCCTCAAAAATTCATACGTTGAAAACCTAAAATCCAAAGTGATGGTATTGAGAGGTAGGGTCTTTGAGAGGTGATTAGGTCACCAGGGTGGGGCCCTCAGGAATGAGATTAGTGCCCTTACAAAAGAGGGCCCAGAGAGCTCTCTCACCCCTTCGCCAAGTGGAGATACAACAACACTCTGTGCCCCAGAAGAGGGCTCTAACCCAACCACACTGGCACCCTGATCTCTGACTTCCGGCCTCCAGAACTGTGAGAAGTCACTTCCCGTTGTTTATAAGCCACCCAGTCTGTGGTGTTTCGATGCAGCAACCAGAACTAAAATGACCACTAAGTACCAGGCTCTATTCTAGATGTTAAGATACTGTGGTAAACAAGACGTGGCCTGCGCTTAACGAGCCAATGTGCCAGAGTGTGCAACAATAGGAGTGTGTACACACCAAGTATCACGGGATGCACAGGAAGGACATCTGTCCCCTTCTAACCAAGAGAGGATGGGGGAAGGTTTCACACAGGAGACCACGTATGCACTGGACTTTCATTTCAAGACATGTGCAAACTGAAGAGAGAATGAGTGTCATCTGAACACAGATGACAGCACCGGACCCAAGCGGGGATG
Source organism: Macroglossus sobrinus (assembly GCA_004027375.1). Lineage (NCBI taxonomy): Eukaryota > Metazoa > Chordata > Mammalia > Chiroptera > Pteropodidae > Macroglossus > Macroglossus sobrinus. The sequence continues at coordinate 446,947 of PVKZ01000524.1, read as the reverse complement.
AGCTCACCCCGGGATAGAGTGTAGGGTAAGAAGAGAAGGGGCTATCACTGAATGCCCCACTTAAGAGTCTACAGCTGAGCTCAAGGCCCTTATAAAATAATTACCTCTTGACTTAATTAGCTGAAACCAAGACCATATGAACAGGGTATACTGGGGAGGTGAAGAGCTGATCTTCAGTGTCAGTCTGACCCACCCAGGCTGGGATCCTGTTCCAACTTTCCAGTTATGTGATCTTAAGCAAATTCCTTGACCTCTCTAAGCCTCAGTTTCCTCATCTGGACGACGGGACTGGCAAATGCTCACCTGACCACCTGACAAGGTAGCGGTGCAGATTAAACGTGATGATCCAAGTACAGCAGTTGGCACATTGTCTGATACATCGTAAGCACCCAGTAAGTCATCATCCTGGTTAGGGTTATTTTTAACAAAACATCAGAAAAATACTGAATCTAAAGAAGTATTCCCTATTGATAGCTAGGCTGAATTATTCTTTATTGGCAGGGGGACGGGGAGGCTGTCCCGTTCTTCTAGGATGTTTCACAGCATCCCTGGCCTCTACCGACTCGATGCCAGCAGGACCCCCTCCCTAGGTGTGACAACCAAATTATCTTCAGACATTGCCAAATGTCCCCTACAGGGGGAAGAGAAGGGAGCAAAAGTGTCCCCAGTTGAGAACCACTCTTCTAAATCAATAATCAGGTGAGGCGGAAAGTTCACCTGGAAGGACGAGTTCTTAAAAAGATACTTTCCACTTGTAAAGAGCCATGGGTATTGACAGACTTCCCCACCCTCTGTTCAAGTATCAAGTTCAGCAGAGACTGTCTCTAAGCGGGGGATGGATGAGCAGGGAAAAGTATTAGCTCCATCCTTGACCTAGCGTTGAAACCAAATCAGCATTAGTCTTTTAACTACATTTCAGTACCTGCTCTGGTGACCCATGGCGGAAATGGACCTCTGCCCACAGTATGAATGTCACCCATCCAAGGAAGTGCCACCAGATTCGCAGTTAAGAGTGGGAGGGAGACTGGCCTCTGCAAGAAGAGCCCCTGAGGTCCTTCTCCACACACTATGGGCCTGAATGTGGAGACACAGGCCAACCAATCCTGTCCCAAGCAATACTATGAGTCACACTAAGCTACCAAGCCACTGCTCACAGTAGGGCTGCCATTACACGGCTGCTAGTTTGCTGAATCACCTTTTGTCCTCTTAGAGTTCAGCCTCAGAAATGGCACTGACAGGTGCCCCATGCTGTTTTGTTCTTCAAGTGTCACTTTTTAAAGGTGATGGGAACTGAGGGGTAATTACGTGTGTAATTGGGAGGGGGAGGGGCTGTGGCCTTTGCATTCAGCATGAAACCACAAGGCTCGTTTTTCACCAAATAAACTCTGCTTTGGCAAAACATTCAGTCTTGGCCTTGGCGAGGAAGTACACCAGCACCAAAGGCAGACAGCTGGGCACAGAAAGCAGATATTCCTAGGAGTCTAGAAGCCAGACTCTCACAGAACAGGGCACACGTAAGAAACCGATAAACATCTGCTCAGGTTTCAAAGAGAATAAAGTACAACAGCACTTTGTACACATGAAGATTAAAATCTCAGCAGGAGAAACCACAATTATATTTTTTTTATAATAACGATGTGTGTGTACTGGTTTTACACCCATTTCTAATGCATTTTCACATTTGTTTCTCATATAGTCCTCGCCACTACATCAGAGAGGTAATATTACTACCTTTGCTTGGCATGTGAGGGGACTAAATTTCTGAGTCTGTGACTTTCTCTCAGTCACTTATTCGGTCAATTGTTAAGCCCCTAGAATGTGCCGGGCATTTGCCCAAGTCACGGGGTATAACCAGGTACAATGGCAGATGCTGCTTATGCGTGCAGAGTCTTGAGGTATTTCTCAGGGAGGAGCGTTATTGGCATCTGGGCAGGATGGCTCTTTGCTGGGTGGAAAGATGCTGTCCTTTGCAGAATATCTGGCATCCTTGGCTCTGCCCACTAAATTGATGTCATCAATCCCTGAAACAACCAAGAGCATCCCTACTACACATTTCTAACTATGTGTATCTGTGGCAGGGGTGGAGAGGGGTGGGGAGAACCCCCACTTGAGAGCCCCTACTAGACATCCAGAACAACAAGTTTTAAGTCAGACAGCTATGGTTTCATTCTAGTTCCAGCAATTCCTCTCTAGGGTGACCTTAGCAAGTGACATTATCTATGCCTCAGTTCCCACCGCCACCCCAACTCTCCCCTCCCCCACCATGTAAACTGGTAATAATAACAGTGTGAACCTTACAAGATTCTTGTGAGGAATAACATATATTAAAAACCTGACCTATGTCAACTTTCAATGAAAAATTCCTAATAAATACCTGTATTATTTCATCGGTTCATCTCCTGTACATCCTCATCTGCCCGGACCTCTAAAGCCATCTTCTCAGGGAGCCCTCCCTAACCACCCTGTTTATAATTGCAACCCCCTCACTGCTTTCATTTCACATCCTTCTTCTTTGCTTTATTTTTTCTCTGAAGCACTTGCCACCTTCACATATACTCTATATTTTAAACATGCTCTTGTTTATTGTGTCTCCTCCAGTTGCATGTACCACGAGGACACATATTTTTGTCTGTTTTGGTCTCTGCTGTATCTTTAGCACCCAGAACAGAGCCTAACTCTTTAAAAAACATGCAACAAAAATATCTTGAACGAGGTCAAACAGCCAAGGCCTGAAAGCTGACCTCTGGACTGCAAATTCTGTGCTCTTTTCACTATGGCGAGTGATCACATATAATGATATTAAAGGTAAAATATATAGACCATTAAGAAACATGAAGTATTATATTGCCACACTACCTGAGAGGTGCCTTTCGGGTGTCCCTCTTCTGGGAAACTTTGAAGTTAACAGCTGCTAACAGAAACCCAGTCACCAGCCCATTTCATTTGAGTTGCCTTTGTGGGTTTTTTTTTTTCCCCAAAGCTTTTAAGATAATCACTTGAGCCAGAGATTGATACTGGCTTAAACACTTACATTATTACCTGGTTTCTTTATCTCTAGCCACATCTGCCTGAGTAAGAACTGAACTCCAGTGATACTGGAAATACCTACCCATGCTATTTACCGAAAGCCAAGCTCTGACTCTCCAGTGCTAGAACTAGCACCTGGTTAATACTGCACTTTTACCAGATTAACCGTGGCAGGTCTGAAAGTCACTAGTTACATCCATGACAAGATGTGGGGTCCCAAAGTCTCGTGGACACTCCACCACAAGGGAGCCTAGCAAGGAAACATCAGACCTTCCATTTTTATTCAACCTAAAAAAAGAAGTTTAATTAATGTTAAAAATATAAATTAATGTTAAATATGAAGTAATACAAACAACCCCATCTAACCTGTCATATCGAGTTACATGCCACTTAGGAAACTAGGTATCCTGAAGGTGATGGCAAGCCACAAATAAAGGGACTATAGCAGCCACCTCCACAATCCCACTGCTCTGAGCATATTTCAAGGGATCACCATTTATAATTGAATCATAAATAGATTTACAGATTATATTATCTATTTTCACGTAACCTAATCCTAACAAAACAGAATAGAAGCTTAAAGAGATCCTCATACCACAGCTTGGAGATAATACTCACAATGCATGTACACAAGAAAATGGTATTCCTCTCTCTCTCTCTGAGGCTTCATATGCCACATCACAAAGTAGAGAAGGATGACAGAATCAGAATTGACAAGGAGTCAGCTAACATAGCTGTCCAGACAATAAATAATGAACATGTAGCTTTATGGTCACATATTGTTAGAAAGTAGAAATTTCCTTAATTCTAGATATTTAGCTGATGGTAGTAATATGTACAAATTATCTATAAACAAAATATGTTGGTGATGACAGTTCAGTGGGTGGGGTAAGTATTGTGGATGTTTGCTCATCATCAAATCCACCCCCGTTCTACAAGGCCCTTCTATACTGCAGAGGCTAGAGATTTAGAAGCTGTATTTCCCTGGTTTTCTTTGAAGCTGGAGTTTTGGATAGGAATATGGTTCCCCCAAAGAGAAGCACTCACTCAAGATTTAGAAAGCAGACATGAGCGAGAGGCCACCTTCCTGTCTTCTGGGTTGTCTGCTGCTGGCAAAAGTGGTGATGGGGACATAAGGGTTTTGTGTAAAGCATTACCGGGTTTGCTCTCCAGCTTCCTGGATACTGAGTGGCAGCTGCAGTGGGGAAGCATCCAATTCTGGAATCAGGATTTCTGATCCATGATGCTGCATCATCAGTTTGTTCTTGAACTCAGGAATTCAGAGATGGTCTCAGAGGTAGCAGGAACCCCTGGCGGGTCAGTTTTGAGCACCCATGCAAAAATATATCTGTTTCTAAATTATTACTATTAACTGGGACTCACTCCTGAAGGCTCAGCCAAGAGCCCTAACCCACCAATTTTGTAAGCACCAGACACCCTCCATTAAATACCTTTCTGCTTTAAATACCTAGACTGCTTTCTAGTGTCTGCCCTGAACCCTGAATGCATCCTAGCAGACCAGGAGCAAAGAGGTTTGGGAGACAAATGGAATACACCACAAAAGATGCTGTTTGAACACGGAGGCCAACCTGGCTCTTCCCTCTGGGCTCTGTGCATATTGGTGAGGTGGGGACAGAGCAGAAGAGAGGTGGCTCTGACGCTCACTTACAGTCATGCGCCGTGTAAGGATGTTTTAGTCAATGATGGACCACATATGGGATCTCATAAGGTTATAAAGGAGCTGAAAAATTCCTATCCCGCAGTGACCTGCGAGTCGTTTTAACACTGTAGTTTGATGCATTATACACGCGTTTACGGTGACATTGGTGCACACAAACCTACTGTGCTGCCAGTCTTATTAAAGTATCCACATGCAATTCTGTGCAGGACGTAATACTTGACAATGGTAATAAATGACTATGCTACTGGTTTGTGTATTTACTATACTATATATACCTTTTATCATTATTTTAGAGTATACTCTTTCCACTCATAAAGTGTTTGCTGTAAACAGTATGCCCTGTTATGCTGGCAGCATCCTCATATATTTCATGTTTACTGTGTCTCTTGATTGCATCATTTTCTCTCGTGCTTGATTTAATCTCACGTTGTCTTATAAATTTAGTGTAGCCTAAGTGTACGGTCCTGCGGGCTCCACTCATGGTAAGTACCCTAAACAGGTGGACCATTTTTATCTTGTATATTGTATTTTTACTGTACCTTTTCTATGTTTAGATATGTTTAGACACACAAATACCACTGTTATAACTGCCTACAGTATTCAGTACTGTAACATGCTTACAGGTTTGTAGCCTAGAAGCAACAGGCTGTACCATCTAGGTTTGTATAAGGGCATTCTATGACCTTTGCGCAAGGACAAAATCATCTAAAGGCACATTTCTCAGAACACATCCTTAAGGGCTAAGCAGAACAGGCTGTATTTACTCTTTAAATGTTTCCTAAACATCCCTGGGCCAAGCTTAAAGGTGGAAAGGATCCCACGCTGAATCAAAAGAGGAAGAAGTACAAATAAACAAAGGGCCACAGTACATTTCTAAAAGGGCTACTGAAGAGAAATGCTAACGGCCCTGAGAGCTCAGTAGCCTAGAAAGTAAGTAAAATCCACACTGGTGATACTTTCTCCTAGAAATTTCTCTATTTCTATTTGAACTTCCAGAGTCAAGCCCCAAGTTAAAGACCTTACTTCCCCACCCTTCCCATTCTAACTCTTACCAATCTCATCAGCTAATCAAAGAAAGACATTAACGGTAAGCCTTAAGGCTCTGAAAATAGGTGCAAATTTCCCAGGCAGAGAAGAAAAGACTTAATGGCCTGCCTGCTGGCCAAGGCTTCAGGAAGCAGGTGATCATGGCTAACCCTGTACTTCCAGGCCCTCGGCTGGAGCCTGCAAGAGTGCCTTTTTCATCGCCTCACCGTGATTATGGACAAAAAGTGCTTTCACAATTTACACAAGTGCTACTTTACATGCCACTAGGAAGGAAAAAGGCTGTCTGTCCATCAAAGGGCAGCACAGTGCTAAGATGCCATCATACGACATAGTCAAATTTCATAAGCAAGAAAAGGTGGGGAAAGAAATGAGTCTTAGAATCGAAAAAATACGATAATTCCTGGTGTTAGGAAGTGGGGAGACCCCACACACGGTCTTCCATTCCCAAATCATCAATGCGTTCAATCTCTGTATTTTTCCTGAGTGTCTACATTGAGTCAGGGCTATGTGCAGTTGTTTTTATTCATGAGTGCCAGGGATTGCACCCTGAGCATTTTGTTTAAGAATGTCCCAACACAAGCTCAGTTAAAACTTTTCTCAAATCTCTTCCTCTGGATTTGTACATTACTGCTTTAAAAATGGAGAATGGGGGTGGTCTAGTTCTGGAGGGGCTGGCACAGCAGAAACAGGATTTTTACAGAGTGACCCCTTTACCAAAGTACACTAAACAAAGAAGGGCAAGCAAGTAAGAGGCTCTGTCACTTTACCCCTGTCCCATGCCCCCTCCACACAGTCCCCTGCTCAAATGCCTCCAGGGCTTCCCATGCCATCACCAGTCAAGATCAAGGCCAAAGCCACAGCCCATACATTTTCCACCTCATAATGTGTCTGCTCCCTCTCTCAGCTCCAGACACTCAGAGCTGCTAGCCTTGCAAGGTGCCACCTCAGGGATGGGACTTGTGCAGCTCTCTGCCTGGAACATTCTGCTTAGGACAGACATATGGCCACTCCTTCGCTTCCTTCAGGTCTCTGCTGTCCAATGTCACCTTATCGATGAGATCCCCTAATTACCTCTATTCAATTGTAACCCCTGCCTCTCATATCCCTCTACACATCTCTGCTTTCGTTTTCTCTCTTCATACCATCTGACACATCATATATTTTACTTATGCATTTGATTAAAGTCTGGCTACCCCACTAGAATGTAAGTTCCGTGAGGGCAGAAATGTTTATGTTGTATCCTCGAGGCCTAGAACAATACCAGGCACAGAACCAAAGAGACAGAGAAAGAAAGAGCAACTCTGCTCTTAAGTTTTGATTCATCACATCTGACTTAAGATGTATCAAATTACAAATTCCAGGAATTTTTGCTGGACAGATCAGATTATTCAATGATCTCACAGAAAGAACTCCTTCCTCCTTTATTTGTGATAAATAAAGATGGGGGTCTCAAAATTCAAGAGAAGAAAAACTAAAAAGAAAATGAGTAAGCAAAACAACTTCCAGGTTTTCCCGGAATCTGAATTTAGAAGCAGCCAGCCAGCAATGACTTTCAAGAGAGCCTTTTTCACTTACCCTCTCCAAATGAAGAGGTTTGTCCTTCTGGATTTAAGAAGAGAAAGGGCAGTGCCTGCACTTGTAAACCTTTGATTCCTGTTTTTAAATGGCTATACTAATAGAGCTCATCCTGAGAAAAATGACTTTTCAACCTGATACTTATAAACAGATGCCAGCTCTGCTGGAGGATGGATTCCCTCACCCCTTGCCCCACAGAAATTCCCCAACAACTCTTTCTCTGGTGCCAGACTACCACTTTTTTTTTTTTTTTTTTTACAGAAAGCCATGAAATGAGGCCTCCTCAACAGTGACTAAAGCTGCCACAGGAAATTGCCTGAGTGTATCTCTCTCATCTGAATGCAGCAGAGAAAATGCTCCATTGAGGCCCAAACACTTAAACCACCAAGGGGATACCCCATACTGGAAATGGCTTACTCATCAGTTGCTTACTGCTGCTTTCAAGATTCGTAACCGTCTAATATCTGAGACCCTCCTGACACCTTTTCAAAGGAAATTTCAGATAGCTAACATAAAAACAGCCCCTGTGAATTGGTATGATGCCAAACTCATTTCACATATAAGCAAAAAGATTTTTTTAATTTAAACTTAAATGTGTAGCAAAAAAAAGCACGACGGGACTAACATCTTGAAAAGGTGAGGGGTGGAGGTATGTGCAAGTCTATAAATTGAAAATGTTGTGGTTACATTTTCTGTCTTTAAGCTTAATAACTAGTCACCATAATAATGTATTTTTGAAAAATACATATTATCAAACAAGATACAAATGCATGATGTGATCTCAACTATTTTTATATAATAGAAAAAATTACCAGTTGCTTCAGGGTGGTAGAATAAGAAATGATTATTTCTCTTCTGTACTTCCTAAATTTTCTAAAATGAGCACATACTGTGTTTATAATTAGATTAAAATTATAATGCAAAAGCATTTTACATTCAATCTAATCAAGTAAAACTTCAAAGGGCTGACCCAAGAAGTCTTTAAATAAAGGGTATAATCTTTCAATACTTTCAACCAAAGTAAAGTAAAGAAATCCCAGGCCACAGTGAAAGTAAACATATTGCAAACTGGAAAAAAAAAATGAAACGAGAGGAAGAAAATGAGAGAAAAAGGCTTTCTCTTCCTCAGGCTTCTCTGCTGTGAACAGGAGCTTTCAAACAAAACCACAGCCCTAACAATCCTACAGAGGAACACAAAAGGAAGGTTGGGAGGAGCTGTCTTCACACCCTGGGGGCACAAATGCAGCCTGGGGGCCTCCCTCTGCCTTTCAGGACAAGGCTGCATCAAAGCCCTGCCATGTGGGGTAGGTATGCAGACACCTTGATGGACCAAAGCACCTTTACAGGATGCGTTCACTGAGAGATTCACGCATGTGCAGCAACCACAGGCATATGGTTCCATCCTTACCAACTTCAAGAGCAGTTCGTGCCGCGGAAGGGGTCCATCCTTCGGATGGGTTTCTTCAGGTCAGTGGGCTAAAAACAAGGCGAGGCTTCCCAGGTTCCCAGGATGCTGAGTAGTGCCCAGGCTGCCTCACACCTTGGGGCACCACAATCGAGGTCATGGGGAATACTCCTGTCTGGTGCATTATGAGCCTGGACCAAACCATGTCTCAGGGGATCTCAGAGATCAGGAAGGCAGGCAAGTGTCCCCATCAGACAGAGCCAGACTTACTGATCAGGCATGCGTGGCAAGGCCTGACACAACCTTCCTGAATACCAGAGAAGCTAGTCTTCTAGAGTTTACACACTTTATGCATTCACCTAGCAAATATTTAATTGAGAACCTACTATGTGCCAGGCACTGTGCAACACAACAGGATTGGAATGGCACCTAAAACCTAGGCCCTGCCCTAAAATATATTCTTAACAAATACTGTTAACTCAGAGTGTCAAAGATCTAAAGAAAGTGCCTCACTGACTGACAAGGCCCACTTCTTCTGAACCGTCAAAGCAAATTAAAGATCAATTACTCAAGTGTACAATGAATTAGAAAGTACAAAAGACAATGGTCTCCAGATTGGAATCAGAGGAAAAGACAGCTCCCCCCCACACCACCTGTCCCCAGCTGTCTCCTTTTATTCTTCATCTCCCACTTTACACACTCCAGGTGTTTTCTTGCCACCAATGAAGCCAGGAATTCGTTTCTTCTGCAGCATTTCTTTTCTATCTCAATTCTAGGTATTTGGAACTCCTGCCAGAGGGCTCCAAATTTTTAGCAACACAATCTGTGCCATGCTGTGGTCCCTTCTGCCTCTCCCAGGGTGAACTGGAGAGCCAGGCTCAAGGATCAGCTATCATTACCCTAAATCCGATGGAGAAGCAAAGATCGGCTAACTTTTAAAAGAAATTCAAAGCAACATGAACAAGATTTAGCATCAGACACCATCAACAATGCAGTTTTTTTAAATGGGGGAAAAAAGAAAATAATTAATATGGATTTCAAAGCATATTTTATGTCCCATATTATAATAAACCATTGATATGGAATTTTTGTGGAATTATAAATAATTCAGAATAAGGAAGCCCTTTCAATTAAACTATTTGCAGTGCTACATGCAACAGAATGTACTGAAAGTAGCATTTGCTATAGACAGGGAAAAAATATCAGGAGAGCACACTCAAATAGATGTACGTAATAAACAAATGCCTTTTCTTAGGAGGAAATGGGACCAGGAGAGAAAGCAAAGGCTGAGAGAAGAGGGTCAAGGACAGAGGATCCTTATTAGGACAGCCTTAGAAAAGATTTTGACTCTGGTCCCAAAACACTAGACTGAAAAGGGCTAATGCCACTTCCGAGTCAGCTTAATATTCTAACTGGAGCTGGAAAGTTTAGCAAAGTGCCAGTTACAAGTTGGAAGTTTCTTCCTGGTATCTCTGCCTAGAAAGTGACTTCCTAATTCTCACACTGGGGGGAAAAAAAAAGCATGAGATGCATGAACACCACGGATAGTAGCAGTAGTATCAGTATTTCACTGGAAAACTACCAGGTACAGAGAAGTTGAAGTGCATTCCTGCTGGAGGCTGAAGAGTATCTCTGTTCCAGGAATTCCTGCAGAGAATTACCTGGCATGTTCCATCTAGGCAAAACTTTAAAAGACCTAAACACATCTCTGGAGTCTCCACCAAAGCATTCAGCCTTTTGTTTAAACTGTTGGTGCACCAATGTATCTATCTACACACTACCCAATCCTCTGGCCCTCTGGGGTGGAGTCAAGCCTGGTCTCTACGGTGCCACTGTCTGTCTGGTCCTGCCCGCTGGAACCACCGCCCGGCTGCCTGAATGCAAGCGAGATCCATTTTTAAATCCCCTTAGAAGTTTCACCACCACCGGTTTGGGTGAGGTGACAAACACGGCTGTAGTTTGCTGACATCAAACTAAAAATACCCAACTGCAAACAAAAGCCATCTTTTACAAGGTTGGCTCGGGTGTCCCGAGGTTACAAGTGGTAATGTCAGACTGTATCCTTGGCAGCGTGGCCGCCTGAATAACTGCTCCTCGCGTGGGGCAGAGGGGCCATTCTGTCCTCACGCTGTCAAGGAATCTCACAGCCGGCAGCCTGCCTATTTGATGGAAAGAACAGCTTTATTCCTCTGCCATCGACCCAAACGCACGCAACATGAAAAGGGCCTGCGTCGGCTCAAAGTGTTCAGATCCACACTGAAAGAAGGCAGGAGGCAAAAAAAAAAAAAAAAAGCCAGTAACCTCGTTTGCCTGGAAGGAAACGTGTTTCCAGCTCCCTCTTCCTAGCAATTACAAAAGCAAATTATTGCTGTGACTATACTGAGAAAGGCAACTCGGAGGCGTAAAAAATGGGTTTCGGAGCCACTGTGGCCCAGGAGGGGCTTTCTGGGGACAAGGGGACGCCGGAGGCAGCGGGGGAGACCCCGTTACCCCCGAAGCCTCCTCGGAAGGTTCTACCTGTTGGGCTTCAGAGCCGAGCGGCGAACCGCCGGCTGCGACGCTCCAGGGCGCCGATCCCTCCCCGGGTCCCAAACTTCCCTTTGCGCCCCTCGGAGGGGACGAGCCTCGGCTCTCCCCCAGTTCGGACTTCAGATGTGAACGTGTCTAAAGCCACCGGGGGCTGGGGGAAGGGGACTCATTCCCACACGGTCCGGGAGACTCCGGGTGCTGGCAACCCAGAAGTGGGGGATGCAACCTGACGGTCAGCCCAAAGCAGGTCCCGGCGGAAGTTTCTTCCAAAACTGCGGAGGCCAAGGCGGGACCCAGGAGTTCTGAGTCGCCCAGCGCAGGGTCGGGGCTGGAGGTGGGGAAGAGGATGGAGCAGGCCCAACCGCACCAGCCGCAAGGTCAATGCGCAGCCGGACCCTGGGGGCAAACGGCCAGCGCCAGGCCCCTCTCCCCAGCCTGGTGCAGGGGTAACGCTGGGCACCCAACCTCTTCCCACACCTGCTCGGCGCGGCGCGGCGCGGAGCCCCGGACACGTGGGAGCATAGCCCCGGGCTCCGGACCTCGCCGGGGCGCGTACCCTTCGGCCCCTCACCCGGAAAGGGGCAGCGCACCCGCAGCAGGACGGCGGGCTCCCGGCGCCTCTTTCACGCAAGGGCTTCGGCTAGAGCGGGGAGGGAGTTTCGTTCTGCCCTTAGTCCCCAGCAGCTTCCTACAACCTCCACCTCTCCCTGTTATCTCCCAGACGGACAGACAAGGGACACAAAGAAAAAAAAAAAAACTACCGCCCCTCCCGGTCCCATCCTCTAGCTCGGAGCCAGGGGGAAGCAGAGCAGAGAGCACATCTTCCCTCCTCCTCCCCATCCCGACTCGGTGACCGGGCAGACCCGGGCAGCAAGGAGCCCCGAGGTGGCCGAGGGAGAAGAGGTAAGGGTGGAGAGGCAGAAACCAGGCGGAGCGAGCGAGCGAGAGCGCGAGAGAGAAGAAAATATCCAACAAAACCACGCTAACGCGCCCCCTACCTGGGTGCAACATACTTTGGAAATAGAAGATGACCAGGATAAAGGATCCCAAGCAAGTGGCCAGCACCATCCGGCAAATTCTGTTCATCCTCATCACTTCCAGTAGCGCCGGCTTCATGGCTTTGTCCTGCCTGCGAGAACCGGGGTGTCCGGGAGGCGCGCCCCGGGCGCAGGAGCCGGGACCCCGCGGCGCGGAGCGCAGCCCAGGAGGCGTAGGGCAGGACGAGGCAGGGCTCGTGAGGAGGATCGGGCTGGCTTCGCGGCCGCTCTCGGAGCCCTCAGCCCCGGGCAGGGGTGTGTAAGACGCCGGAGTTGCTCTGGAAGTGCGGAGATGCCTGGACCAGCCGGCTGCGCGCTCCGGCTCCTCCCGCTGCTCCTCCTCGCCTCTCCGCCGCCGCCTCCGCTCCCGCCGGCCGCCGCTGCTGCCTCCTCGCGGGCCGGGCGGCAGGGGTGCGAGCGGTGATGGTGGTGCCGCCGCCGCCGCCGCCGCCGCTGTGCTGGTCTCTGTGGCTGTGGGACGGGTCCCCTCCCTCCTCTCCAAAGGCTACTTCATTGCGCTCCAATGATCTATATATTCCGGGGCTGGGTTTTACCAAATGCAACTCGCAGCCCCCGGCGAGGGGAGGGCGCCTGCGGAGAGCAGGGCGGAGGGAGGGACCCGCGCGCCGGGGCGGAGCGTCGCGCTCCCCCCGCCCCTACCCGAGACTTGGTCGCGTCCAGCTGTTTCCCGGGGAGTGCTGAGTGCGCGCCGCGCTCCCGCAGGGTCCCAAAAGCCCTCAGTCCCGGCCGCGCTCGGCCGCCGTCTGGAGGTTGTGTCAGCGTTTCCATGACAAAACGTGGAGGAAAAGAAATGCGAATAAGATCGCCTCGGTGCTGCCACCCACTCGTGCGGACGGTCGAAGAGGGAAATGGAGGGGAGCGGGTTGGGCATCGGAAGCGTGAAGGGGCTCTGGTGGCACGCGATCATTTCAAATCGCTGGACAGAGAGGGCGGCCGCGAAATTGCCCCCAAGGAGCAAGTGCCCTTTCCCGATGCTCTGACCTGGACGGTTTCGTTTTCCTTTCAAATGACAGCCCAGCTGGAGCGACGTTTTAGAAAGAGGTTAAAGAGGCTGACTTCAGGTCAAGGTTAGGGAAACTGCACAGCCCACAAGGGTCAGGCGACAGCCGAGCTTTCCCGGGGATTTATGCAGTTTCTGACATCTACCCCCTGGACAGGGCAAAGGGCTTTCCGAAGGGTAGGGCCCTCTCCAGAATCCCCGAAGTGCACAGGAAGGAGTCTTGGCTGGGTGGATGTGACAGGATGCTCCCTCGGAGTCACTATCATCCCAACCCAACAACTGCTGGGAAAACCAAGCAGCTTGGCATTGGAAGGTAAATGGAAAGACAGTGTTGCTTTCTTGTATCGTGTGAAGTGATTTAAAATGTCTAATTCCGTACATTTAGGTTGTTTAACAATAAAGTGGACGCAAGCAAACAGTGTGATCACGGGCTCAGTACTAACTGAAGAGACTCAGATGCTATCCACGGCTTATCTACTACCCAGAATCTAAGATGTGGTTCTGCCCTTGTGGTTTCTGTAAGCAGTTAGCCACTGTCATACCCTTTTGTTTTTCTTAGAAATTTCACAGTGTTTTTAAAAGTTAAAGCATTATTTAAATTCTAATAAGAACATAAACCAAGAAAAATATTATTGTAAAGACTGACTTGCGTGCCATATTATCAAATCGTTACTACTATAACTTAATTAATAATGAAATAAGGTAATATGTCTCTCAGTGTCTCTCACAGAACAGGCGGGTGACGAACACTTATTGAAACTGAATGTAATGAGCCTTATCCTCCTCTCAACACATCAGAGATACAACTGATACATACAGCAAAAACCACCTCTACAGCCTCAGTTCCCTTCCCCCAAAGTTTTCTTCCAGCAGTTGCAATGTAGGAAAATGAACAAAGTCAGCAGCCTTGACTTTGATTACAGAAGACAATCAATTACAGCACAATATTTATGTAGTCATTTTATACTATATTAATTTGTACTCACTTGTGAATGAGTTGCTTATTTAAGGCACCCAAGCTGAACAAACTCCAGTACAAAGTCATTCTCCAGCGATTCCACACACCTCCCCCCACCCCAGGAAATTGGGGATGAGAGCAGCACGTACCCCACTCAACCTCCATCCAAGGCAGGGAACATGGCTAGATGAGCACTTGCACTTTGCCTAGAATGTCCTGGTTTTACAGAGTGAGGGGAAGGGATTCACTCCCAGGTCACCCAAATGGTCTCTCACCTTCCAAGGCAGAAACCACGCTGTACCTATTTGAAGGTCTGGATGTGTGTAAGGCAGCCTGGGAAGTCACAGGGCCCAGGGAAAGGTCACATGTCAAATCTCTGTTGGGTTATAGAGGGCTGAGGTGGCCCACGTGGTGGGAAAGGATGGTGAGCCATGCCCAGCATACATTTCTGCATTCCCACAATCAGGAATCAGCACAAACATACAGTGAGGGGTAAGGTTCTGACATATAAACTACCACCTCTTCCAAGAAGCCTGCCCTAATTTCTCTCCTGAAGTGGCCTCTTTCCTCCTCTGTGATCTGAGCACTAAGTCCAAACCCCGCTTGAGTCACTGTACCCACTAAGCTGAGTTTTATTCATCTCTGTCTCTCTCTAGTGCTCAGCATGGTGACTGACACCCCAGCAGGTACAAGTAAATCAAAGATGGAGGGATGATGTCTTCTCAGGATGAGAAGTTAAATTAGATCATCTCTAAGGTCTGTGGTTATGGTCAGTGGTACTGGTCTACTATTCTATGAACATCAGGCAAAAGGCAAAAGCTTCTATTTCTTGTCTCCCTAATCATGCTGTAAATTTCCCAAGCACAAGTAGAGTCATTGCTTTTTTTTCCATTCCTATCCTAACAAAACTTTTTAATATATTTTATGCATACTACATGATAAATGTTGATCAGATAAAAGACAATTTTGACCAGTAAGACTGTGGACAAAGATCTTAATATTTCAAACTTTGAAGAGAAGGAAATGGAAGTCTGACTCTCACATAAAGCCCTTTGTTTTCCCAATGCACCAGTCAGAACAACAGATGTTGTGCTGCAATAACAAACAAGCCCTAACATCAGTGGCTTAAAGCAACCAGGGATGACGCCTCACTCCACTACATGTCTCCTGTGGGTCAGCAGAGGGGCTGTACACGTGGCACAATTCAGCAGTCCAGCCCCAAAGAAACATGCATCATTCCTGTTCATCATTTATAGGCCAGAACTACCCACAAACTGCTCCACATCATACCCAGGCCAGGAAGTCAGGGTACCTATGGCCTTCCCAGCAGCAACCCCCAGTCCCTTTTCAGGTCTTATTTTCCCTCTTTTTTCTAAAATCTATTTCACCCCAAGAGCTTCTGCAAACCAGCGCCATGCTTATTGTGGGACCTGGCTGGACCCTCGTTAATCATTAGGCATAAACCTTACTCTCATAATTAAACACATGAGAGAAATGGGGGCCTGTCTTTTTCAAAGCCTGGTGTGGCCCTGAAAACCAAATTGAGAAAGTCCTATTTACGTTGATAATCTTGGAAAATTTATAGGAGAGGAAGAAATGGATGCAAATTCAGAATTCCGGCTTGTGTGTGCCATCAGCAGTGAACAGATTTTTTCACCAAGCTCTCCAGTACCTGTAGGCTGAGCGCTACCTTGTTCCTGCAGATGACGCCTTCAATGCACTGTCTTGTTGAGACCTTGCAGGACTGGCAGCTATGCTCCTTCCCACACTTTGTGGGCTCGAAAAGTGGGCCCAGGGCACTGGCAGACAGAGAGCTCCTTAGCATCCTTGGGGAAGAGGGTTATGTCTTCTGCCAGCACCAGCCAAGGGCCCCAGACTGGCTCCTCTGAGGACTGGCTTTGCCTATTTGCATCTCTCTGGTACCTCCAGCACAAAGTATGCTTAGTTATCCAGAGCACAGTAAATATTTGTGGAGTAAAATTAAAAACCATTTGCCTACAGCATGTGGAGATCTTAGGGTACAAATTTTCTACAGGTAGGTAAACCACAAGTACACAAGTGGGTTACTCATGACACAGCTCTAAGAGCAGGCTTTTCTTCTCAGGCCTTTTAGAACATGGCAGGGAAGAGAGAAAAGGATAGAAGAAGGGATAGATAAAGAGGGGGAAGGAAGGAGAGAAGGTAGAAAAAAACAAGAGAGAGAAGAGAGGGAGAAGGAAAGAAATACCCACTATAATTCTATTTCACTTACTGACTCTGCCTTTGCCCTTCTGCCCAGTGTAGGCCCGGAGAGACTCTCCCTTCCTCCCCGAGCAAAGAGGGCCGTTGGACCCATCCTCTACCTCAAGCTCACTCCACCTGCCCCCTGGGTGGTCTCAACCACCCTCCTATCTCCACTCCCTAAGCTGCTCATCTTTCTCAAGGATCTCTTAACTAATGGCCCCTAATCAACTCCCAAACTCCCATTCAGATGACCTGGGGGCTCTCCAGATACCATCAAACGAGGTCCCTGGCCACCAAAATACCCCTACTCAGGCGCAGCCACAGTGGGAACCACCATTTACATGTCTCTCTCCAGGCCAGGCCATGCTCCAGCTGCCACCCATTTCCCCTGACCCAAGCCCTCGAGATGGAGGCCGTTATTATCTTCTTATATAGGGAGAAACTGAGGCAGAGAAGGAGAAACCAGACACTGAGTGGCAGCGGCTCCCAGGTCCCTACTCTTCTCCTTTCCAGACTGCCATTCATGCTAAGGGCTCGGAATAGATAGATGGACCTGTGTGATTCAAGGCATGTCACTTTACCTCTCTGAGCCCTACTCTCCCTGCCTACATAATGAAGCTGCCTCCATGGACAGGCGGCCAGAGAGGACAATGTAGTACTCAATGACTTTTGGGGGCCCTCACTGTTTTTCTTTCTCCTTTTGGCCCCTGCCAGCCCCTCCACGTGCCCCTGTGACCCACCCTTCCAGGACCTCAGCCTCTTGCTGCTCCTCAATTATGACATTAGCATGTCTTAAGCATACCTTAACATTCGTGGAGCAATAATTTATTGATAAGATTCATTTGTGTTTGTTCTCCTGTATTTTTTTACTTCTCCACTCCCCCACCAGTTCAAATAAGTTTTGTGCTATCTTTCCTGATTTAATCAAGACTTTCTTGGATATAATTTTTAAACGATTGAAGAGATAACGCCAGGGAGAGAAAGGTGAGCTTCTGGGGAGATTTCCGAAGGGAGGTATGAGTGCTCTCCCCCACTGTCCCCTGGAGGCACAGTGTGTCAGCAGTTACCAGGAGGGGCTGGAACCTGGCACAGTGGCCCCCCACATCACCAAGGATCCCAGTGTCCCAAAATCACAGAGCTGCTGACCTGAGGGAGCTTGGAAGACAGGGCTGGCAGATGCATTGGAGGTGACCAGAGAGACCAATGTATAACCAAAAGGACCTCCAGTTTTTTATGCCAGGGCCAGATTAAGATGAGGAGAATCTCTAACTGCAAACCTTATGATGTACCACTCCCCTAAGCAATTCAAAATAGAAATCATACCAACACAGAAATACAGATGAAGAAAGCCAAGAAAGTTCAAATTTGCTTATGATTTTTTTCCCAGCTCTACTTAAGTGTGATATCCATAAATAAAATCTACTCATTCCAAGTATAGTTTGCTGAGTTTTGGCAGTTGTATACAGATGTATAACCTCCATCACCACAGTCGAGATACAAAACATTTTCAACATCCAGAAAGTTCCCTCTTGCCCCTCTGCAACTGATCTCCTGCCCAGAACCTGGTCCCCGGGAACAACTAACCATCTTTCTTTTCCTAGTTTTGCCTTCTATAGAATTTCATATAAATGGAATCGTAGCCTGCTATATCTAGTATCCTTGACTTAACAAAATTATTTTGAAACTTATTTATCTTAACATTTAATTTTTTTTTTATTGCTGAGTAGTATTTCAAAGCATGAATTTACCACTATCTGTATTTCTATCCATTGGTCGATGAACACTGCTCTTTTCAGTTTTTAGCTAATATGAAAAATGCTGTAATGAACATGTGCATCCAAATCTTTGTATGGACAGATGTTCTCATTTATCGTGGACAAATACCTGGGACATTTTATAAGACACTGCCTAGCTTCTCTCTGAAAAGCTGTACCCTTTTGCATTCCCACCATGCAACACTTTATCAGTTTTTTTCATTTTAGACATTCTACCAAATATATAATGATCTCATTGTAGTTTTAATTACATTTAATTACATGCATCTATCCATGTGTTTCCTAATCATTCATAAATCCTCCTTTGTAAAATATCTGTTCAAATCTTTTGCCCATTTTAAATTGTTATTTCTTTTCTTATTGTCACTTGTGATGTTATTAAATTCTTCATATATTCCAGAGACAAGCCCTTTTTCAGATACATGTTTTGCCTATATTTTCTCTCAGTTCACTTGCCTTTTCATTTTCTTAAATGTGCCTTTCGGTGAGCAAAAGTTTTCAAAACTGATGAAGTCCATTTTATTAGTATTTCTTTACTGAGTCATGTTTTTTTGTGTGTGTTCTGATAAAGAAATCTTGGCCTAACTCAATGCCACAAAGATTTTCCTAAGAAGCATCATCATTTTAACACTAAACTGACATTTAGGTCTTTGATCTATCTTGAGTGAATTTTGGTGTATGATGTAAGATAAACATGAAGGCTCATTCTTCTTTTTCATATAAATATCCAGTTGTTCTAGCACCATATTATTATTTTATCTCATGTTGTACAACTGAAGTATGCACATCAGGATATAGTCCCATAGGTGTGGTTTGGTTCTCAAGACATTAATACTAGACAGGGTTCCCAAGCTGTTGTAGAAATAAAGTTAGAAAAACGATCATTGAGTTTGTCTTCTTCCCCTGGAAAATCTCTGGGAAGTTGCTGCCTTACCACCTGTGTCCCGCCATGAGCTGACAGTGGCAAAAAGAACAGCCGCCACCTCGGTCCATTGACAAATACGAGGTTACATCACCAGAAAACCTCAAAGGGCCTGTTTTGTCTTATTCACTAAGAACCTGGCTGGATAATCAGAGAAATGCAAACTTTAACAACTCTCGTCACGGTGTACAGTAATTACTTGTTTCATGTCTCTATTTTCTGTGGTCTCTCAGCTCTGTGAGGGGACAGCTGGGACCGTGTCTGCAACCCACCTAACACGACAGTGTTAATTCAAGGCGGTCTAGAAAGACACATTAAATGAATGATGTAATTGTTCATTGCATTTGGCAAATGTAATTAGATAATCTAGCAGCTGGCAAAAGATGATAAAATATTGATGATATTTTATATCGTTACTCTGAAGGGTGTGAGGAAAAGAGAACCCTTACATGCTGGTCGTAGAAGTGAGTCTAGATTTTTTAACATTTCCAGAAAGTGATCCAGCAATAACTTGACTAAAATCACTCAGATTTTGTTGAGCCAGCTGAAACATTCATGTACTTAGCTGTGCTAAAATCACCTAAGTGTCTAACAATTAAGTTAAACAAATTATAAAACCTCCATATGATGGAATACTCTACATCCACTGAAAAGGAAAATGACTAAATCGATTAAAAATGTGTACAACACAGTGTGTATATATATTCTTGTTTTTGTATAAATAAATACAACTACATTTATACATAAATACATTTTATACAACAAAGTATTAATAATTGGTATTTCTGGGTATTGAGGGTTTTTAAAATTGATTTACTGTGTTGTCTAAGTATTTTTTAAAGAGCACGTAGTATTTAAAAAAAAAGAAAGATATATAGCTATTTTCATTTTTGGAGGAAAAATCTTCTAATAAAAGGAGAATATATTTCTTAAATCGTAAAACCAAATTCAAGCCCCTACCTCCTCCATGAAGCTTTTTCTAATTATTTCAGCCTACAGAATTAGCTTTCTACTTATAAGAATTAAGCCCTTCCTCTATCACTTAGCACTTCTACACTGAGTATACAGTCATAGAGTCTTTGGTGAGCTGTGCCCCATCTCCCAGGCCACATGGCATAAGCTCATGATGGTTGACTGTTGGGACCTGTTGCCACAGACCCAATGCAAAAGCACACAGCAGATGACCCACAAGCGCTTGCCAGTTTATTTCTTGATACATTAGAATGGGCTCCTGCTGCGTACCTACTACTTGCCAGACTCTGCTAAGCACGTTACATACACCACCACTAATCCTCATCGATCATACAAGGGTAGCACAAGAATCCCCTTACACAGATGACAAAACTGAGCCTCAGAAAGATTAAGGGATTTGCTCCCATTTGCACAGCTGTTAAGTGCCGGTGGGAGGTGAGATTCGAACCAAGGTTACCAGCCACCGAGACCCATGGTTCAGAGTATCAACCAAGTCTATCTATCTGTGTACAGACATCTAACAGCACCTCTAGACTTTTCATCAAGATCGTGCCTTATCGAGATCAAGCCTAAAGGAACTTGGGGGCAGAGGTCATCTAAGCACAGCAGAGTTGGGGGTGGGCGATGAGGAGTTAAAGAAGAGCTCTTCCATCAGTCATCTGGGTTCCTCCAACTTTTACACTCAGACATGCTTACTTTCAGAGACTTTCCTTCCTACAGGTCAAATCCTAGTGACTTTTAAACCAGAATTTTAGCATTCTCTCTGCCCTCATCTCCTCTCTCTCTCCAAATAGTTGTTTAGATGGGAGGATAAGAGGAGTCTGTGTAAATGATTGGCAGGATGTTGCCTTTGTCTTTTTTTTTTTTCCTTTGGGGTGTAGTGAAAAACCATGCCTCTGAGAGCTGTTTATGACCCTCTCCCTGGAGATGAAAGGGCTCTGCTATAAACCTATTGACCCAAAAGTATTATGGCAAGGCAGGGTATGAAAAAGAGGAATTATCTAAGTATTCAGTGTTAGCGATGTTTTGCCCGAAAACAATCCCGTGAGTTATGTGGCCAGCCTGAGAAATATTTGTTAAATATTTGTACCTAAAATGTGAAACTCCTGTGTGTCAAAGGAAACTGAACAAAGTTAAACAGCAAATAAAATGTGGTGAATATATTCATTGAAAAAAAAAAAAAGAAAGAAAGATGAAAGGTTAAGCTTTTTCGCTATATCTAAAGAGCTCCTATAAATAAACAACTAAGTTAATGCCATCGAGACCCTAATAGACACATGGACACAAATCGTGGATGGAATTTTTCAAACATATGAAAAGGAAATATAAGTCGACAGTAGAATAGGGGACATGTTCAACCTCAGTAGTTAAAGAGCAGTAAACTAAAACAAGAAGACACCACTGTAGTCCATCAAATTAACAAATATTGGTGGTAAAGGATACACATCCCTTGAGGCTGGGAAGGGTGAAGTGAGAGGGGACAGATCTCCATTGTTGGTAGAAGCACCTGGAACAGACCCTGTGAAAGTTCACATGTGTTTATTACTGCCGTGGGGCACAGGCAAGGAACCTCGTTCCTGGAAGAGTGGGCTTCTGAGTCAGGCACACCTAACTTTGCCTTTGGCAAGTCACATAACATCTTTCAGCTTCAGTTTCCTTGCCTGTAAAATGCGAATGATGATACATACTTTCAGAATTGTTATGAGATTATACAAAGCTAAGTCTCACCAAGCGGAGGCACCCACAGCAGTATGTGGGATCCAGAGATGCTGAGGCAAAGTAGAGCTAGCAAAGCATCCGATTTAGTGGCTGTAGCTGGACAATCCAGTGTCCAACGTAGTGGTGGCCTCTCTGGATGCATTGTGTGCTGTGATTTTGACCACAGTTGGCCTCCCTTCTTCCTGCTGAACTGTTAACTATTTATCAGCCTTCCTAGAATTTCTCTGAGTCACCCATTGTCCTTTCAACAAATTTTTTTTCTGCCTAAGTCATAGTTGGTTTCTGTTGCTTGTCCCTAAGTACTCGGAATATACAGGTTAGAAGGTAAGAATGGAGAAACAGAACCTATAGCTGGGCTGTCAATATATCTAAAAGAGTTTGGCCAGTTTCCTCCCCTTCTATGCCCGCTTCCTGCCGGGCAATCAGCTAACCTGGACCTTTGTTTTTACGTTGTTACCCAGCACATCCAAATGTGGTGCGAGTCAAGCTAGGAGGTGGATTAGGAGCCAAGATGCCTATGCTCAAGTCTCAGCACACCTCGTGACGGTTTTGAACTAAACCATGTTCCCCCAAAATTCATCTGTTGAAGCTCAACCCCCAATGTGACTGTATGTGGAGATAAGGCCTTTAAGGAGATAAAGGTTAAATGAGGTCATAAGAGAGGGGCCCTAATTCAATAGGACTGATATCCTCTGAAGAAGAGATAGCGTAGCTGGCTCTCTCTGCAGACACACAGAGCAAAGGCCATGTGAGGACACGGCGAGAAGGAGGCCATCTATAAGCCAAGGAGAGAGTCTCCCCAGAAATCAACCTTGCCAGCATCTCAATCTTGGACTTCAGTCTCCAGAACTGTGAAACAAAATAAACGTCTGTTGTTTAAGCCACTCAGACTGTGACATTTTGTTATTGCAGCCTGAGCATGCTAATAATATGTAACTTTGGGTAAAGCACTTCGTCAAAAATGCTTGTCACGTTTAGAGCCACCCAGCTTCTTTTAGCATTCCTCATTATGAGTAGCTCGCACTCGAGGTGGAAACCAGAACGTGCCCTCCCAGCATTCCTTGCAGGTAGGGTGCAGCATGCGATCTAGGTTCTGCCAACCAGATGTGTGTGCTGTCTGGCAGGGTGACGGCAGAGGGGTCTGGCTCTTGGGAGCAGCTGTGAGAAGTTTACAGGAAGCAGTTCCAGGTTCATCCATGTGAACCTTGGAGTCTGTGCCAAGTGGTAGTGTGTTCGTTTCCTGTGGCTGCCAGGGCCGACGACCACACACTTAGTGGCTTAAAACAATGGACATTTATTCTTTCACAGTTCTGACAGTAGATTTTGGACAGTGGTCCAAAATCAAGATGCTGGCGGGGCGGCGCTCCTTCCGAACAATCTAGAGGAGAATCTTTCTTTTCCGCTTCCACCTTCTGTTGGTTCCAGATGTTCCTCGGCTTGTGGCAGCATCACTCTAAGCTCTGCCTCCCTCTTCCCATGGCCTTCTCTGTGTCTGTGTCCTCTCCTTTTCCATGTCTTATAAGGACACTTGCTTCTTTCATGAGGGCCCACACAGATAATCCAGAATGATTGCATTTCAAGATTCTTAACTTAATTACATCTGTCAAGACTTTTTTTTTTTTTTTGCAACTAAGGTCACATTCACTGTTTCACTGGATTCAGAGGATGTGGACATATCTTTTTGGAGATCAACAGTCAACCTACTACAGATTGTCATAGTGGTGTCTTTACTGGAGAAGCCTCTGAGAGTCCCGTGTCCTATAGAATAGGCACATACTTGCTTCTCTGACTTCTTGGAATTTCTGTGAGCTACCTAACATCTTTTAAAATATTCATGAACATGACTGATAGTTTCTGACATTCCAAATCTCACTTTTCCAACTGGAAAATGAAGGGATTGATGCATGTTTCTAAGTGAAAGAAGCCAATCTGAAAGGCTACCCACTATGATTCCAACTATGTGACATTCTGAAAAAGGCAAAACTATGGAGACAGGAAAAGATCAGTGGTTGCTAAGGGTTGAGGGTCGGGGAAGGGGGATGAATCAGCAGAGCACAATGGATTTTTAGGGCTGTGAAGAAATTCTGTATGATACCATAATAATGGATATCTGTCATTATGCATTTGTTCAAACCCACAGAATATACAACACCAGGAGTGAACCCTAATGTAAACTCAGCTCTGGGTGATTATAATGTGTCAATGTAGCCTCATCGATTGTAATGAACATACCATTCTGGTGAGGATATTGATAATGAGGGAGGTATGTGGGAGTGTCGGGAGCAGGGACATATGGAAAATCTCTGTACCTTGCCCTCGATTTTGCTGTGAACCTTAAACTGCTCTAAAAAATAATAATAAAGTTTACTTTAACAAGGACATATTTAAATTAAGGAAGAAATTACAATAAAAAAGCAAAGATTGGACTAAGTAACCTTCAAGATCTCTTCCTGTTATGACACAGAATCTAGAATTGTCAGCTGAGCTTGGTTCTTGTAGGTGTATCAGATCAATGCCATCAATATTAGAAACTCAGATGGAGATTCTTCTGCAAATGACCTCCTCCAGTGGGGCAATGTCTTGCCCCTCGAAGTGATGTTTCTCAAAAAAGAGTAAATTGAACGATGGGTATTGGTAAACAACAATAACCTTGGAACACAAACCTTATTCTGTTGAGTCAAATTTTTAATATTCAGGATGTTAAATAATCTTGTTATGATAATGATCAACCTAGGGCTGGGAAAATGAAATTAAGAATGCTGATCAGCAAGGGAGAGCAGCAGAGACTAATTGCGCACAGCAGGGTGTACATTTTCAGAGCCAAGGCAAGGGGAGGGGGGATCTTGGTAGTGCTGGAGCTCCAGGCGGCACACTTAACAGAGTGCAGTGCTAGGAGTTAGAAGTGGGAGCTCTGATCCCAGCTGACCTTGCAGCTTAAAGCAAGTGGCTCCTCTTCCCTGGGTCTAAATAACCGCTGGAGATAAAACCTGAGGAAAAAAAAATGATACACAGACACACACGTGTTAATTAGGGTCCGTTATATAAAAGAACTCAAGTAGTATCTCTCAGCTGTAATGTTTTATGGGGGCGGTGGGAGGTTGGGAGGGGAAGGACTCAGATTGTCTCCCTGGTTTGAATTGTTAGGTCAATGCCATTTGAACAAGAAGATGGCTCCTCTTGAGTAGTACTAGATTATGCTCAATAGTGTTGAACTTCAACGAAACCTCTCATCGAATAATACCATTCAGGTGACTCCTGACGAAGCAACTATATTAAGTCAGGAACGTTTGGATTCAGAAATCCAGCTCCAGCTGGCATGAGCAGAATGGGACTTTTATTGGCTCCCATAATTGAGATCTTCGAGGGGCAAGGCTGGCTTTAGGCAGAACTGGACTAGGCGTAACAGGTATCCCTGTTACTGTGCTTAAGGACCGTGTCTCTTTCCAGCCCTCTGCTCTGCTGTCCTTTGTGTTGTCTTCATTCTCAGGTGGCTGCCACCGGTTCTTTAGCTCCTCATCCACTGTAGAAATCACATGCCTCCTTCCGGAAAACTCCAGCAAGAGTCTAGTGCTTCATTCTGATGGGCCCAGCTGTCACTCACCCATGCCCCACCCGTCACTGGGACAGAGAGTGCGGTATTCCCATTGGCCAGGCCTGGATAACGTGTTCTATCCTACAGCCGGAAGTGGGGTCAGCCCCACCCACATCACAAGGACCAGAGTAGGGGCAGGATGGTTCCCCAAGAGATAACCACCCCAAGAGGACAAGATGAATTCTGGTCCAAGAAGGGAGGCTGGATGTCTCTATGTCCTACTGCTTCTGTAATAAATTCCCAGAAACTTAGTGGTTTAAAACAACACAAACTTATCACCTTAAAGCTCTGAAATTAAAACGTCCAAAATCAGCCTCAGCAAGCTAAAACCAAGGTGTCAGCATGGCTGGGTCGCTTCTGGAGGTACTGGGAGGAATCTGCTTTCTTTCCTGTTGTTGGTGGCCCCCTGCATTCCTTAGCCTGTGGTTCTGCTCTTCAAAGCCACAGGTAGCATCTTCCAATCTCTCTCTAGCTCTCACCCTCCTGCCTCCCCCTTCTATGGAGCCTGAGTATCTCAGGTCCACCTAGATACTCAGAATAATCTCCCCATCTGAAAATCCTTAACTTAGTCACCTCCGTAAAAGTTCCTTTTGCCATGTAACATATATACAGGTTCCATAGATTGAGATGTGGAATCTTTCGGGGGCCATTGTTCAGCCCACCATGCTGGATGGGAACAGATGAACAGAAGATTTTTACCACAACTGCGCCTGCCCACAGAGTGCAAGAATCAGGGAAGATCTATTGCCAGTGCTGAATGTCATGGAAGACGTTTATGGGACAGCAGTTCTGAAGACAGACATGGAAGCCTAAGCTCTGCCATTTACTAGGCATCATCTTTTAGTCTCAGTTTGTGTATCTGTACAATAGATATGTTCATCCCAGTCACTGAGTTGTTGTGGCATCCAGCCATACAACTCAAAGGACACAAGGATCTCCCCATGGAAGGAAAGGTCCCATCAGAGCACAGAGACCATTATGCATCAGCTTGGAATCTTGAATAGCACTGGAAGCCAGGATGTGCCAGGAGAGAAAAGAGCTCTCTATATTTCTTTAGCCCCCATGAATACAGTAAAAACAGCCAGGCCTGGCCGCCCAGATGCCAGTTTACTCTGAATGTGATGTTGTGGTTTTAAAGACATGGGATGCCACCTAGTCTCACCTCAGTGGATTATGGGAAGGAGAAGCAAAAAGGAGGCCCAGGGGGCAGCTCAAATGCCAGGGTCTTGTTCTGCCTTCCCACTTCTCTGGAAAGAAGTCCCCACGTGGCTATATCTAATATGGAGTGGCCGCACTGATGGAAATATGTGTGTTTGGCTGTCTAGCTGGCCTGTCACAACGCTCCTCTCTCCCTTGGGCCTGCTTGGGATATACATGGCCTCAGAAAGCGAATGACCTCCAGCAGAACCTGGAGCTTATTGTGATTCAGCAGCCACCAATGCAGGAATGAAGAAGACACATGGATCCGAGGCCCCTCGCAGAAAAGAGCGAACATAGCTGACTTGAGACGATTCACAAAGGTACTCCTTGCCTGGCTTCTGGGAACTTGGGTTCGGGAAGGAGTCTCACCAAGCCCAGAATTGACGAGAGGGGTTCACTGTGCCGAAATTCTTTGTACAAACAATATAGCTCACACTGAACGCCTGCCTTCCTTCCGGAGGCCTGAAATTTTTGGTACATGCTAAGTGAAGAGTGCCTACATGACTGACCCCCAACAAAATCCCTGGACTCCAGGGTTCAGTGGAGCCTCCCTGATAAATACTATTTTATGTGTGTTGTCACAGGTCGTTACTAAACAAATGAAGTGCATTCTGTGTGACTCCACTGGAAGAAGACTCTTGAAGCTTGCACCTAGTCTTCGCCAGTCTTCACCCCCATGTGCATTTCCCCTTTGCTGATTTTGCTTTCTGCCCACGAACTGTTATATCACAGCCATGAACGTAACCATATGCTGTGTCCTGTGAATCCTCCTAACGAATCTTCAAGGTTGGAGGTATCTGGAGGACCCTGACCCTTTTCCTCTATTTCCAAGACATCTCTTGAACCCTCCTCCAGATACCCAGCTGACCACACAGAGGAGCAGACATGGGGTGGAATCTGAAAGAATGAACATTTAACTTTGAGAGATCTGTCAGTTCATTGGATTAACTTTAATCCAATAAATAAACTTTATTGGATTTAATCCAAATAAACTTTAATCCTACCACTCATTACATTTCCTTTGTACACTGAAGTATGCTCAAGTCCCATGTTATCATTATTATTGAAAACTGTCCCCCTTTCTCACTATTCTCTTTTGTCCTCTCTCCCCCCACCCCACCCTCGCCCCATTCAGCAGGTGACTCAGCAATTACTTGACAATCCAGCTCCCCGCTCCCTCATTAGCCCAGTTTCTGCTACTCCCCAACACCAACTCCATGCTCTGGTCTGACTCTCTCCACACTGGCCCTATCTCCTCTCTCTCTCTCTCTCTCTCTGTTTGGTGGCCTCAGTTTTCTTATCCATCAAATGATAGTTGGAATGATAAAATATCTAAATTCTTGACTGCTGCTCATTAAAATTGTATAGTTATATACAAGTGTATGTGTCTCAGTGCAGACAGATCTGTGCTAAGCATATTGTCTTAGTCGGTTGAGGTTGCTATAACAAAAATACCATAGATGGGAGTAGGGAGCATAAACGACAGACCTTTCTTTCTCACAGTTCTGAGGGCTGACTACAAGGTCAAGAGAGCCCCCTTCCTGGCTATAGACAATCGCCTTCTCACTGTGTCCTTACATGGCAGAGAGCAGGAAGAAGGGGAAGCAAGCTCTCTCCTGTTCCTTCTTATGAGGGCACTAACATGTTTATAAGGGCCCCACCCTTGTGACCTAATTACCTCTCAAAGACCCCATCCTCAAGTACCATCACCCTGGGGATTAGGGTTTCAACATATGAGCTCTGGGGGGGACACAATCGTTCAGTCCACAGCACATATACTACATGCTTCATTAGGTTTAGAAATGTTTCATTAAGCTTTCTTTTTTTTAATTTATTGTCCTTAATAAAACCCCATAATCTTCACTGAGAAATTATTTTTATATATAGATTAATAAAAAAGTTTTGGCTGGACCATGGAGAGTAAAGTTTGTGTTGGTCGATTTGTATCTAGGTGAGTTAAAAGCAAATACCTTCGGTATTAAAAGTTTTTTAAATAGAAAAAAATTCCCAGACATTCAGAGCCAGTCTATAAACTGGTGTCTGGGAATCATTAGCCTGGTAGAACTCAGAAGTCCCTGCCAGCTCTGATGTGCTGTGATCTTTCCTGCGAAATTCACTCAAGACAGGTGTCTGGATCAGAAAGTTCTTTTCCAATGCTGTAATTTCATGTTTCTTAGAGTGTACGAATCTCTTTCTAACACTCTCATTTTCACTTTTTTTTTTGAGGTTTTAAGTTCTTTTATATTTTAGGAAAGAAAATGCAAAAATGAAAGACTTTAAGAAAAACCAAAATATCAAAATTTGAACAAATTTTGCAGATAGAAAAAAAGAAAAAGTGACGGAAAGACGCTTGGCCTTCCTGAAATAATTCACAAAAGCGTTTCTTGAAATGGCAAGTTTGTCCAGTATATGTATAACAGAATTTGATTTGCCAAAATGCAGTTTTTGTCCAAGAATCTATGGTATTAAGTGAAGCTTACCTATAATGTCAAAGGCAAGGTCACTAACTCCTTGGAAGACTGAGGGGGGCTGGTGACTCTCTAACTGGCTTTGGAGAAGTTGCAACCCCAATGTGACAATTTCCAAGTTTATCAGCTCTCCCTCCACCCAACCCCAGAGCTTCAAATATCCAGCTGCCTGCTTGTCTATAGTTCCTTTTGGATCTATAACAGGCATCTCAGTTTGTACATAACCAAAAGAAAACTCTTGATTTGCACCGAAATTTTATGTTTGTTTGTTTGTTTGTTTCCCCTAGTCTTTACCAGCTCCTTATAGGGCAATATCTACCCAAATATTCAAAAACTTAGGAGTCGTCCATAATCTTTATTGTGGAAACCAGGAATAAAGGCTGCTTTTGTTCAGCTGAGAGGTAACAAAGACCCAAAATAACTGGCTTTAACAAAATGAAAACTTATTTTGTTTATTCTTTCCTCCTGTAGAGAAAAGACATAGGCAGTCTAAGACTTTCTGACAAGGCTCTACTCATCTTTAGGGATGCAGGCTACTTCCATATCATTGCTCCATCATCCCTGGGTGTGGTCCACCTTTTCATGATACAACACAGCAGCTAGAGCACCAGCCATTGCATCAGGGATCCAAGCAGCAGGATGGAAGGAGGTAAGGAAAAGATGAGGCAAAAAACACACACTAGCTATCTTTTAAAGAAGATAATTTTGCTAACACTTCATAGGCAGAGCTTAGTCACATAACTGTTTCTAACTACAAAAGAGGCTGGAAGATGTAGTGTTTAAGGTGATGATGTAGTGTCCAGCCAAAAGTGGGGTTTCATCACTATAGAAGGATAGACTGGACATTGGGTATGAGGGTGGCCAGCAGTTCCTACCATACGTGGCTTGTAAAGCCCTAGGTGATCAGGTCCCTGCCTGCTGTCAGACCTCATCTTCTGGACATTGCTTAACATGATGAGGCCACACTGCTCTTTGAATTCTCAAGCTTATTCTTGCTTTAGAGCTTTGGGCTTGCTACTCCCTCCCCCAGGGATGCTGGCCCCCAGATGTATACATAGCCAACCTCTCATTGGTCCAGTCTTAGGTCAAATGCCAAGTCCTCACTGGGGCCTACCGTGACCACCCTTTCTAAAGCAGTATCTCCCCACCAGCCGACCCCAGTCACATAACTCTGTCTTGTTTTCTTCAAAGTACTTGTCACCAAAGCACTTGTCACTCTCTGAAACTATCTACCATTTGTTGTTTTGTACCTCTCAATTCAAGAATATGAGCTCCATCAGGGTGAAGATCAAGGGTCTTGTTTAGAGTTAGTTCTCCACATCGGTGAAGAGTAGCTGCTCAGTAAATGTTTGTTAAATAAATGAATGTATTTGTCAGTTCATTTGACCATCAACACATTTGAAATTGAACTTGTTAATTCAATATTGCCTAGGCTTCTGACATAAACAAACTGCTGCTGTCCCTGGCAATTGTTTCTTTGCTGTAAAGACATGGAGGCAAGAATTCATTGTTCCTGAGGCTCTGTCAGGAGAGATGGGAGAACAGACTGTGGACTTCAAAAGGAAGCTGTGTTTGTCTCTGACTTTACTGCCGGAAGCCAGAAACTGGTCCTAAGTGAAAAGGTGAAGAGAAAGATCAGCCAGGTGTTTATAACTTGTGCTAACCTGCTCTGAAGTTTCTGAACTGGGTCTCGATGGTGGCAGCAACAGCTCCCGGGCTGTGTGGCCTGTACAGTCAAGATCATTGTCAGTTCTGCTACTTATTGGCCATGTTAGTTCAGCCTTAGGCAAATTCCCCAACCTCCTATGCTTTGGTTTTTCCATCTGTAGATTGACAAGAATGATGCCCCACTCCCCGCCCAGCCTTCAAGGATGTCAAGATGATTAAATGAGCTAAAATATGTAAAGCACTTTTTTAGCTGGATATATAGTAAACATTCAATCAATGTAGCTATTATTATCGGATGTTGGGCACTTCACGTGTACTTTCCTTAAGCCTCCCAAATCACCCTGTAAAGGCAGTTGTCATTCTTTCCATTTAACAGAGGAGCGAACAGAGGCTTGGAGAAGGCAAGTTCTTCACCAGATAACTCCACTGCTCTTTACATCTCGCCACTCCTGGGATGTGCTTGGACCCGTTGCAAACTACCTGGAATAAATTCTGGTTTCTGAGGGCCGGACTGATGTCCTTGGAATGCTGATGACTTAGCACACATGCATTAAGTGGCTGTCACACTGGCTTATTTGGCCACCTGTACCATCTGTTCCATATGGGATAATAATACTTCCTGAAACCAAACAATAAAAAGTAGAGCTACCTAAACATTACTTGCAATAGCCCACACCAGGAAAAAAAAATATATCTGCCAACAGCAGAATGGATCAATGAAACTGGTGCACTCACACGGTGAAATACTCTACAACAAAGAAAATGAGCAAAACACTGCCCCCTGCAACCCCGCGTGTCAAGGGAAAGAAGCCAGACACACAAAAAACTACCCACTGTGTGGTTCAACTCACAGAAAGTTTACAAATAGGCAAAACTAACCCCTGGGTTGGAGGACAGGATGGCAGTTCCTCTGGGAAGGAAGGGGCCTGTGGCTGAGCAAGCTCACAGTGGGGGTTTAGAGGAGCTGGCAAAGCTCTATTTCTTCACCTGGAGGGAGGCTGGTTACACAGGTGCGCTCCCCTGTGCTAACCCATTGAGGAGCACTCTTATGGTCTGGGCATTTTCTTACATATTTTTATTTAAAACTTTTCTTTTTTTTTTTATTAAGTTGATAGGGTAACATTGGTTAATACAATTATGTAATTTTCAAGCGTACATTATCATTTGACATCTATATATTCTATTGTGTATTTACCACCCGAAGTCCAGTTTCCTTCAGCTACCATATATTTGATCCCCTTTACCCACTTCACCGCCCCCTTAACCCCTATATTTGACCCTCTTTACCCTGTGTATCTCCCCCTCCTCCCCCACCCCACTAGCAACCACTAGTCTATAGTCCTCTGGGAACCACTAGCCTATAGTCCATGTCCATGAGTCTCCGTAAAACTTTTCTTTTAAGCAGGGTTCTCTGTACCGGTTTTAAATGTTAATTTCAGGATCCGTATTCTAGAAGATGTCTGTGATCATGCAAGTTGAAATTAAATAAGCTAATGCCCCAAAGCACTTAGCACAGTGTCTGGACTGAAGAACTGTGCCCAACAAATGCTAGCAAGTGTTACTGTTACTATTATTGTGTCTTTGACTTGCCAGATGGCAGTGGAGAACTTTTGAATGCCACGCCACGACGAATTCCCAGCTCCAGTGCCAGGAGTTCGCTTAAAGGGGACCGGGGGCGGTACGCAACGAGGTGAGATTCCCCCAGCATTGCCAAGCTCCAGCGCAGCCCAGATCCCTTCCAGGTCCATATGGTTTTCTTTGCCCTTTTTTCCATGACCCACGCGGGACACCCGTTTGTGCTGTGAGGCTTCTGGACGCAGCCAGAGCACAGGCACATGTGTTTGCAGGAGAAGCAAAGTTGCTGCTGGGTGCTGCTGCTGGTCCCCCAGGGCCAGCAACCGGGGCCATCGAGTTGATTGTGTCTCACAGGGCACCTACACCCCCTCTCCAGCTGCTGCCTTCCTCCCACTGCCACCCAACCCTGTGTCCTTCTCTGGGTCTCGTACCCCCACCCCCCACATGCTCTCAGGGGTATGTTCATACATGAGTGCTCACTCTCACACACAGACGTATGTTCAGACTTACATGCTCACTCATATGCACTCACATGCTGGCAGTCACACCCTCGTACACGTGCTCACACACTCACACCACATGCCCACACACCCACATGCCCGCAAACACACTCTCACGCACGTTCACACTCTTCTAACCTACGTGACCTGTTTTGCAGTAATTACGACAGCAAAGAGGCGATGCGGGTGGGGTGTGGCTGAAGCCCAGTGGCTGAAAATTCCTTTTTTTAGTCCTAAATTTTCTCTCTGATTTTTATTATGCCTGTAGAACTTATTTGCTCCTGTAAGCCAGTCAGCAGGGAGTAAGGGAGGTTGGGGAAGTCATTTAGGAGAGAGAAGGTGATGCCATCAAACTACTATCCTCTGGCCCTGCATTCCAGAGCTCAGTAGCTCTCAGCACCAGTCTTCCCTGTACTGAGTCATTGGACTCATCTGGGAATGGACTCATTGGGTGAAGGTAGCTCGATGGTACCCGCCCTAGGGGCTGTGACGGTTGAGTTTCCTGTTAACTTGGTTAGGCTATAGTCCCCAGTTATTCAACCAAACACTAATCTAACTGTTGCCGTGAAGGTATTTGGTAAGTGTGATTAAAGATTATAATTTTAAGGAAGGACGATTTTCCTAGATGAGCTGGATAATCTGATTGTGTCTGATTTAATCAGTGCGAAGGTTTTCAGAGCAGAAAAGATGCTTTCCCCAGGAGGAAGGAATCCTGCTTGTGACCAGCACTGCAGCGCATTCCTGCCTTTCCTCATGGTCCGCCCCGCATGGATTTCAGACTTGCCTGGGCAGTCCCCACAGCTGCTTGAGCCAGCTCCCTGTGATAAATTTCACATCTCCTACTCATTCTGTTTTTCTGATAGAAGCATGACTGATACACGGGCTGACGGACCTTTAACGAAATTGCTATGTCAGTCCTGTATTGCTAATACTAGCATAGTACAGACATAAATATTTAAATACAATGTGTGCTTTGGATCGATCACAAATTCCCACAGAACTGGGCTCTATAGAATCTTCATATGGAAACTCTGGTTCAGTCTTAGTTCTGAATGACCCACCCAGACCTTCTTCTCCATTCAGACCTGATACCCTTTCTGACATCGAACATCTTCTCATGTTTAGTTCTTTATCTGAGACATGCTTTGAATAAGCGACAGCCCCCACCCCCTGCTCTACTCCTATATCATTGCCCTGCTCCCCCAACTCATGAAAAACAATTCCCAAGAAGCTATCCATGGATTAAGTATAAAACAATGACCTCTTCTCCTCATGTAGAAAATGAAGATAATGATACTTTTCCTGTCCACTGCACAGGACTGTCACAAGAAATGTGATAAAAGATTACTTTGAAACCTTAAAGTCATAAAGATGAAATGATCACCTTATCTTTGTAATTATCTTAATTATTATTATCACTCGACTAAACCCACCAATTATTCTCTTCCTGTTCACACCCCTTTCTAAGAGATTTTGCCTTCATCCACAAACTGAGGTGCTGGTAAAACCAGTACATCTCTACCACGAGGTGTAGAGAAGATAAATGACTGAAAAAATTTAGGTTCCTTCAAGAGTTGGCTAGAGTTCTACACTCAGTATCCTTGAAGAAGTCACCTTACATCAGTTAGAATTCTTGGATTGTCAATTTCAGAAAACGCAACCAAGCATAACAACTTAATGAAAAATAATGTATCGACTCACTAACTGAAAGTTCACAATTGACAATCACCACTAATGATTCCACAGTACTGCAAACCATAGCCAATGTCATAAAGAAAGAAAGAAAGAAAGAAAGAAAGAAAGAGAGAGAGAGAGAGAGAGAGAGAGAGAGAGAGAGAGAGAGAGAGAGAGAGGAAGGAAGGAAGGAAGGAAGGAAGGAAGGAAGGAAGGAAGGAAGGAAGGAAGGAAGAAAGGAAGGCAGGAAGGAAGGAAGGAAGAGTGTAAAAATTAGAAAGAGTGTAAAAATTAGAAATGATGAGAGCTAAAACTCTTATCATTTACCTAGAAAAACCAACAGGATCAACAAACAGCTTATTAGGATTTATAAGCAGTGTTGCCAGATACAAGATTACCCCATAAAAATCAATAGCATTTTTCTACACCGACAATAAATCAGTAGAAAAAATAACCTTCAGACACATATTTTTTCACATGCATCTTACACTGATGGCATCTTAGCTTTGAATAAAGACAGAATCAAAAATAAGACACCATTCACAATAGTCACAGATATTTTTAAGTGTCTTGGAAATAATAAAGAATATACAAAACCTCTATGGAGAAAACGCTAAAACTCTAATAAAAGATACATTAGATGATCTGATTAAGTGAAGTGACTTTCTGTATTCTCTATAGGATGATTTAATATTATAATGTCAATTCTCCCCAAATTAATCTACAAATTCAATGCAATTCCAATAACAAGTTTGTATGGCTGTTTTAGAGAAACTCAGTAAAAGTCTACATAGATTAAAGACCTCAATATGAAAGATAAAACTATGATTTCAAAAAATATAGAATATCGCTGTGACATGGGCCAATGGTTTTCAACCTTTCTCTATTTTCACCTCCTAAAGAGCTTTTTTAGATGTTTTTTTTTTTCCCCAATCATAACCCCCTATGCTCACCCTAGGGAAATGTTAAGACCATAGCTATACTAATTTTCTGTTAATTTAAAAATTACTCTTTTTCATCTCCCCAAAAAACAGTGTTCATTCTTTTGGGAGCAATCATCCTCCGCCCATCCCCCATTTCACCCACTGAGAATGCTACATGCATAAAGGTGGGGTGGAACTTCTATTAAAAAAATCCAAAAGATCAAACCAAAAGATTGATAGATTTGATTACTGTATTAGTTTCCTACCGCTGCTGGAACAAATGACCACAAATTTCTCGACTTCAACCAGCATTCCTTTATTATCTCACGGTCCTGTGGTCCAAAGTCCAGTGAGCTCAACTGGTTGCTTGGCCTCCGTACCTATCAGGCTACCCTGGACTCTTATCTGGAGGGTCTGGGGGAGAATCCACTTCCAGACTCATTTAGGTTGTCAATAGAGTTCATTCAGTTCCATGCAGCTGTGGAACTTGCTGGCTGTCAGCCCAGGGGACCATCTCAGCTTCTAGAGGCTGCTCCCATTCCCTGGTTCTAGGCCTCATTCCTCTGTCTTCCAAGCCAGCAACAGCGAGGCACGTCCTTCTCGTGGTTTGACTCTCCCTGACCTCCCGTCTCCTTCATTTCTCCTCCTGCATCTTTCTGATGTCAGCCAGAGAAATGTCTCTGCTCTTACCCAGACAATCCAGGATATTCTCCCCATTTTAAAGTCCACGCTGTGGTCTAAATGTTTGTGTCCTCCCAAAATTCATATGTGGAAACTAACCCCCGTTCCCCAATGCAATGGTATTAGGAGATGGGGCCATTGAGAGGTGATTAGGTCATGAGAACAGAACCTTCATGAATGGGATTAGTGACATCAAAAGGCCCTATGGGGCTCCCTTGCCCTCTGTCTTGTGAGGTTACAGCTAGAAGGTACCATCTATAAACTAGAAAGTGGGTCTCATCAGATATTCAATCTGCTGGCATCTTGATCTTCAACTGCCCAACCTCCAGAACTGTGAGATAAGTTTATAAGCCACC
Organism: Macroglossus sobrinus; assembly: GCA_004027375.1. Lineage (NCBI taxonomy): Eukaryota > Metazoa > Chordata > Mammalia > Chiroptera > Pteropodidae > Macroglossus > Macroglossus sobrinus. The sequence goes on along the minus strand of PVKZ01000524.1, from coordinate 410,419 downwards.
CAGTTTCTGGTATTTTTTGTTATAGCAGCCAGAATGAGTGAACACAGTCCATACCTTAATTACACATGCAGAGTCCCTTCACTGTAACACCTCAGTTACTCGGGGGATAGGAATCTCGGGGAGACACATTTAGATTTCTGCTTACCACAGTCACATTAAAATTAAGCATTTCTGATCCACAAAGGACACTGTGAATGGACAGATGAAAGAAAGGGGGAAATAGTTTTAATTTATAAAACCAAATTTCTAACATATTTTCAAAACATATGTTAATATTTATAACATATAAAGAACTCTTACAAACCAACAAGAAGAAATGGGTAAGGAGTATGAGCAAGCAGTTTATAGAAGTGGTAACCCAAAATACTTATATGTATATAAAGAGATGCTAGAAATGCCAGTTCTAAAACCATTAGATATTACCTTATATTTAATTGACTGGAAAAAATTAGAAAACTGAAAAATGCTAAGAACTAGGAGAGAAATAGCGATATTTCTGTTGGGAATATCTGCTGATAGGAGTATAGACTGAGACATCCCTTACACAGAGAAATCAGGCATTACTTAGTCAAATTCAGTGTCCCTCAATACCCAGCAGTCCGATTGCTGGTGTTATGACCAAGGAAATTCTTACACAGCTTCGCCAGGGCATACCACAGCATGTTCACTGTGTTTTGTGGCAGAGAGATGAATATGCAAAATGTAGTAAATATATGACAGGGAGAATTATGCGATAATGAGACCAGTGGATAATATGGTACCCATAGCATCATGTATGAACCTTAAAAACATAGTACTCACTGCAAAAAGGAAGAGTGAGACATGACAAAATTATTTGCGTTCGTTAAAAGTGCAGCAAAGCATGACACAGTTATGTGTTAAACACGTGAGGATGACTGCCAACAGGAAGAGACGGGGAAAGGGAGTAAGCTGTAGGAGTTATTGGGAGTAAGGAAGTAAGAGATTTTACATAAAGTGCCTGATCTGAGGCTTGTGATTAACTCTACCTTTTCCACTGATGTCCAGTTTTTCAAAAGGGTGGTGGGCGGGGATGGCTTCAGGCACAGCTTCATCCAGGCCTCAGGCAATGTCACAGGGGTCCATCTCTCTGTGTTGTGTTAGGCTCCACTCTCACACCGGCTTGGACAAAAGCAAAATTCGATTAAGTAGAATTTTCAAGGCAACTATATATTCTGCTTGAATGAATGTTCTTATTTAGGAAGCCATGCCCAGACTTCCGTTGAGAATATTAATTTATTAGTGGCCTTTCCTGCCTTGGCAATTTTAGTCCCACTTAAACAGGGTTCACTCAAGTCTCTGACAAGCCATTTTGAACAGCGGTGGCCACTGTTCTCAAGACCCACAGCGTACATGCCAATCAGCAGATAAAAACATCTGCACGTGGTTATGAGCACCTTTGGATGTGGTTGTGCTTTGATTCAGCGCTTGAGATAAGCGTGTTTATTTTTCTGACAACAGAGAGGAGAGAATAAAAGTTCATTACATAAGGACTCCGGCTTCACCAGGATGAAAGCTTTAATTAAGGCTTTGTTCCACTGGTGTGGTTTTTATTAGCAGTGGTGTTCCAGGGGAGACACTTCGCAGCTTGCTTCAAGTCTCCATGGGAATGAGCTTCCAGTAGGGTTGCACTCCTGGCTCCCCCTCGGACCCCAAAAGTGCCCTATCTATCTTCTTGGTGCATTGGGAGAGGACTAGGCCATTTCAGGCTTTGTCCCTCCCTCCATCTTTCAGTCTGTAGCCGGCCTCGGACATCAGTGTCCTTGATGATTGTGTTTGTTTCCCGGGGCTGCCATCAAAAAGCACAACAAACTTGGGGGTTTTAACCCTCCAGTGGTGTTGTTTTAAGCAACTACATTCTCTCAGAGTTCAGGAGGCTAGAAGTCTGAAATCGGCCCCTTCTGGAGGCTGAGGGAGAACCTGTTCCAAGCCTCTCTCTTAGCTTCCAGTGGTTGCTGAAAATCCATGGTGTTTCTTGGCTTGTAACTGCATCCCTTCGATCTCTGTCTCTTCACAGGGTCTTCTTCTCTCTGTCTCTCTGTGTCCTCTCCTTTTCTTATAAGGACACCAGTCATTGGGGTTGGGCCCCACCTGAATCCAGTAAGACTTCATCTTAATGAGTTACATCTGCAAAGACCCTATTAACAAATAAGGTCATATTCTGAAGTCCCAGGTGGACATGAAATCTGGGTGACGCTATTCGACCCACTACAGTGGTATAGCCCAGCATTCACCCAGTCCCAGGTGGGTCATTTGGCCTGATAGAGAGTGAGGAGGTAAACCATTTAGTTGAACCTCTGCCGTGCACTCAATATCACCTCATCAATGATGAAGGTCAGACGGAGTTCTGCCAAACCCCGGCCCTCTGCAGGCAACAAACACCTTACGCTTTGGTGGAAAGAAGTGGCCAAGAGCAGCAGTTTGCTTTGAGGCTTCTTATTTAAAACCCCGAGTTCCTCTGGGTTCCTCCCCAGCCAGCCATCCGAGAGCAAAATCATCTTCCTCCAGCTTCCTTGGATGACTCTTTTCCATTTAATTATGCAGCTACCAAGCCCGGCATGTGAACAGAATTCCTAACTGAAATCCGCACCCTGCAATCAAGAGGCGTATCCAAGGAGACTGACAGGTAAATGTGAATATGATAAATCAAGATCTTGATGGTGCATTCGTAATGCCGCTTTCCTCTGAAAGGGCCTCTGTGCGCTCCCGCAGCAGACTTGGTAGGGATGTAATCGAAACTGGGGCTGCACCTGAATGAGAATGTCACCCTGTGTGATTCCAGAACCAGGTGGGACGTAACCCTCCCACCCTGAAAATCCAATTCCTGTTCCCTGCTCAGGATTTCGCCTGGGGGTGGGGGTGGGGGTGGGCTGGGGATAGATTCAGCAGCAGTCGTCTCTGGAATCTTCTTTTCCAAGCAGCTTCATCTCACAACGGCTGGGTCAATACCTCTGGCCAGTACAGCCATCCTAAGTGAAGTGGCCATTCTTTATTTATTTATTTTTTTACGTTTCAATTGGTTGTTATAACGTGCAAATGCAGCTGAGGCATTAGTCATTTGTAAAGATGTCATGCCTCAAAGACTGCGAAGAAGCTTCGTAAGCTTTAAAGTGATCTGTGGGTGAAAGGTGCAAGGATTCTTTAAACAGCAAATTGTTTCCTACCTTTAAATCCTGATGGCTTGATGACTTGATCTATTCCCTGGATAATTTTTTGAGCGGTGTTTTGTTATCTCTTGTTGTGTAACCAATCACCCCAAACGTAGCGGCTTACACCACAATAATCACTTCATTTGTTTACAAATCTGCAACCTGAGCAGGGCTCCCGTGGGCAGCTTGTCACTGCTCTGCTCACTGTCCACTGGGCCAGCTCAACTAGGCTGGAGGATCTGCTTCCAAGATGGCTCACTCCCATGGCTGTCAGACGATGCCGGCCGGCGGTTCCTCTCCACGTGGGCCTCTCCACGTGGCAGCTTGGGCTTCCTCACAGCATGGCAGCTAGGCTTTCAGAGTCAGTATCCCAAGAGATAGGAAGCAGAAGCTGTTAGTTTCTTAAGGCCTGGGCCCCCAAACTGGCACAGCATCACTGCCACCATAATCTATTGGTTGAGCCATCTCATAGCCCAGATTCAAAAGAGGACACATAGATTTCATTTCTCAATGGGAGGATTAGCTATTATTATAAGTACCGACTACGTGTCCAGGCACTGGGGAAACAGAAATAATAGCCAACACTTACTGAGCACTTGCTTTATACCAGCATACAGTATTCCCTCATTTAAACCTTGAAAAAACTGATGGCTTGATGGGCTCCCAAAGATGCCCACATCGTAATTCCCAGAACCTGGGAATATGTTACATTGCTTGTGACTGTTATGTTACATGGCAAGGGGAATCAAAGTTGCAGATGGAATCAAGGTTATTAACTGGCTGAGCTTGAAATAGGGGGATTATCCAGGTGGGCCCAATGTCGTCACAAGAATCCTTTAAATGGGAAAGAAGAGTCTGTGTCAGAGAAGATGTGACAGTGGAAGCAAGGTCAGAGTGATGCAGCGTGACTTGTCATGCCCTTGCTGGCTTTGAAGATGGAAAAAGTGAACCACAAACCAGGGAGTGGGGGTGACCTTTAGACGCTGGAAAAAGCAAGGGATCTGATTCTTCCTTAGAGCTTCCTGCCAGAAGGAACACAGCCCTGCCTGCATCCGGATTCTGCCGGGTGAGACTCGTGCCATACTTATAACCTCCAGAACTGTGATGGGGAAAAAAAAATGGTATTGTTCTAAGCAATTACATTGTTCATACCAATTACATTGTTCATACCAATTACATTGGTAACTCATGACCGCACATAGTGCTGTTATTATCCCCACTTAACAGAGGAGAAAGCTGAGGCTTGTGGGAGTTAAGCAACTGGACCAGAGAGGTCAGAGGAGGAAACAGCAAAGCTGGGATTTCAGCACCTATGCTCTTAGCTACTAGGGTCCCTGACACAAGAAGCTTCGCCATCCAACGCGAAGCAGTGAGAGGATGCGATGACAGAGCCTATCCGAGGTTGGGGGGCAAAAATGAAAGAGGAATTGTCAGGAGGTTAGGAGAGTTTCACATAGAAGGTGACATGGGCCTCTTTCTGTGACAACAGGCGAAAACTGCACAGACTACTACACATGGAAGAAAGACTCTAATGGTTTTATGTGCGGAAAGTCTAGGAGGCCGACGAGCCAGCGTGTGTGAATCAGGTGCACAAACAATGTCGCAGCAAAACCTGTCTTTCTTCATTTCTTGGCCTCCTTTCCTCTCAGGTGGGCAAACTGTCCTCATGAGACAGCCAAGGGCCGCATCCTACCAGCACCTGCTGAAGAAGCCTTATCTTTCAAACAGCTGTTTAACATCTCCTGGGGCTGAACCAGATTGGGTCACGTGCCCATCCCTGAACCTGATCGCTGTGGGCAGGAGGCGAAAGGAGGCGGAAGGAGCCGATCGGCCATGGCCACCCAAACCCTGGGGGTCTCCCCCACTGCGTGTGATCCAGGAGTTGGGGGGAGGCCATTCTCCAAAGGAAAATCAAGGTTCATCAGAAAAAGAAAGAGGAATGATGTCAGGGAGGCAGATTCAGGTGTCCGCTACCCTATCTTACCTCGCAACCGCAAATTTAGCGTGTGAGGATCAAGCATGTGACATTTGTTCATTATGTGTGACAGACAGCGCTCTGCCCCTCCAAACCTGCATTCCTTGCTAACAGAACCCTGAATTTGATTTTTGCTCTGGTAGATGGTGCAAAGCCCTTGAGTTTAGGGACTGAGGATTTCTCCCCAGGCTCCAGGGGACAGATCATGATTGTTTTAAACCAACGTGGTAACAACACTGCGCTTTGCAAGATACTCTCTTTCCCATCCTCCCTTGTTACTAGACGTAGCTATGTGCCCAAGCCGTGGCCAGGGGAGACAATAAGTCAATTTGGGGACCTCTGGGAAATGTTTTGCTACCTGATTAAAAACTCAGGAAGAAGAGTTTCTTATCACTATCCCTTCCCCAGTTCTTGCCTTGAACATGGTTATGTAAGGAGAAGATGCTTGGAGCCACAGCAGCCATCTTGCAACCACGAAGCAACAAGGCTAAGGCCAAAATGAGCACAATGAAGATGACAGAGGGGAGGGATACAAAGTCATCAATGAGCCACTCCACCAATCTGGAACTGCCCATCGCTAGACATCTTTTTATGAGATATCTTTGAATGTCTTCATTGCTCCAGCCATTGTTAGGTATTCTTTACCACGCAGCCAGTCACATCTTGACATTTTATTATAAAAATGAAATATTATAGAACACTCTAGTCCGTTTTCCTTTAAGGATAACAAGAGACTTTATCGAAGCTCTCACCAATACCATTAACTCAGATGCTCCCTCTGCCAGAATTTCAGCAGCTGGCCATTAATATGATTTCCAGAGGCAGGTAGGGCATCTGCAGGTAGTGTAGCTAATCGATAAAGCTGTTTTGACAGCACAGCGTACTATACTATTAGCTGCATAAAGCAGGCAAGTTAATTTCCGTTCTCTCTGAAATACACAAAGGAACAGGGTATAATTCAGTTCTTTCTGGGTATTCAAAAGAAAATCACAAGGGATATTTTTCAGGCTTCCAACAGGGCTTTTTTTGGAATCATGAAAAGCAAAAATATTTTTTTTTAATTTTTTTAAGTTGTGAAAGTCCAACAACATACTAGCAGGATATTTTTGAAGCAATTGTAGAAACATCTTTTGCTAAATAGAAGTGAACAAAATCCTATTCAAACAAGACTCATATGCTGCAAAGTTATTATACATGACCTACCTATCTGGCAATCTGTGGAAATCCATGAACTTAATAGGAGATGGAGGCAGGTATTTTGTTTGTTCGTTTTGGGCTTACTTCATTAAATAATAATCAGCTATTTGTAAACTATAACAACAATTGCAACAATTATTTATTGAGTGCATAGTCTAATATATATATATATATATATATATATATATATATATATATATATATAGCCACTCTAGCTAGTACTTTCAATGTATCAACTTATTTAATATTCACACCCACCCTAAGAAGTAAATACTGTTCTTTTTCTCATTTTGCAGATGAGGAAACAAGCCTGAAGATATTAAATAAATAAACTAACAAAAGCCACACAGCTCTAATGGGGTGCTGCTTATTAGTTAGGAATTCTGTGAACCAGTTGTTAAACATGAGTAGTTTGAAATTAGTATGGTGGGAATATTACTATCCCAGAAATACAAATCAGGGCTCCCTTCCCCATTAATCAGCACACTACTGCATAGCTAATAATGGTATGATTAAAATGTTAACATTTAACAAAAAATGCATGATCCTACTAATGAGAAATGGTAGACCAGATATGTTGTTGATGAATAAGAAAATGGGCAGGGTTAGTGAATATTCCAGAAATAATAAACCGCCGGAGAGATCCAGTCAACGTAACAGGATGATTTTAAGGATACTACAAGAATCATCTCTGTGCTTCAGTAATTCTCCAAATAGAAAAGAATAAATTCCTCAAAGCTTAATCAGTGTCATGGCCCCCAGTTCAGTCATATGAGTTATGTAAATATCACAGACTTCAGGGCTGGGTATTGGAGAATACATTTACAAGACTATAACTATTTTAAAGATGTTTGCAGAAGCCTTCGCTTTGGGGTCATTGAAAAGATCACACCCCACCAAGAACAAGAATTAAATCCACTTACGAGCCCAGAAGACAAAAATGATGGCAATATTTTTGCGGTGTTTAAAATTTAAAAAATTGAAGCCAAGTGCATTTGTGATGCAGACAAAATTTATATTTGAACTAATATTCAAAGAAAAGTAAATAATCTTGGCTCTCAGCTCATATTATAGATCTTAAATCATTTCTTGTATTTCCTATAGCACACTTTATGCTCACTCTGACTACCTACCTGGCTTTTGCATATGCTCGTCCCTCTGCCTTTCTTTTGGCTTAAAACACTCCTGTACAGCCATTGAGACTCATTAAATATCACCTCCTCTTGGCAGCCTTCCTTGACTCCTCCACACAGCATCAGCCACTCTGTTCTCTGAAGTCTTAGAGCCTCCTGGTAGATCTCTCTATTTACAATGATTTGCCCAGGCGCACAATGATCTATTCCACTAGATGGCGAGCCCCAGGGACAGTTGTGTCTAATTCGTTTCTGTATTCCCAGCACAATTTCTGCTGCTTCTCCTATCACTCTGCCTTTATGCCCCACCCCAATCACACTGCCTTCTTTCTACTTCTTGAACTTGGCTGGACCATTTTCTACCTTAAGGCTGTTTCATGAGATCGTCATAGGACACTCTACACACACACACACACACACACCCTTCACCTGCTAGGCACCACTCCTAATGTTTGATTCAGTCTTTAGGCCTCGGGTTAAATATCGCCTCCTCGTGAAGGCCTTCCCTGATCTCCCAGGTTAGGTTAAATACTACCCCTCCCCTCATTTTATATTCTCCTACATATCCTCTATTTTCCCCCTTAACATTTATTACAATTAGTATTACATATTAAATTGTGTGTTTGATGTCTGTCTCCCCCACAAGTCTAAGATCTGTGAGAACGTGACTCTGTTCCTTCCTATGCTCCAATACTTAGCACAGTGACTGACACTCCAACACTTAGCACAGTGACTGGCACATAGCAGGTGGTCGAATTCATGTGTTGAATGAATGAATGAGTAGACAGGTGGACAGATAATCAGTTCGTCGTCAATTTATGATTTCGGATGGGTGAAGTGTTTATTGCGGTGACGTGGACTAGGTCCCCACCATCTCTCTCCTCTTCCCCTCTCTGATCACTTAATGCGTGTGTCAGCAGACCATTACAATATGATGTTCTTTCATCTGTCTTGTGATGGCTACTTGATTTTATATAAAGGAATTGCTGGTAAAAAGAAAGGATTAGTTTGGACTATGATCCATTCCTGATAATACTGTGTATTTTTCCCAAGTAAGAGACTCAAAGAGATTTTTCTTTATCCCTGATGAAGCTCAGGACAGAAAGGAGAGCAGACAGAAGCCCTTTCCACATCAGCTCTCCCTGAACCTCCCTCCTTAGGATTCATTTCCCACCAGAGGACCTGGTGAGGGGAGCCCCACTGACTGTTTGTTAAATCTGAAATCATCCCAACAAAGTAAGAATTGTCCACATTAGCTGGGTAGGAAAGCAGCCAAGTCAAACAGACCCTCTCTCTGGGGCCATTTCGGGTAAAGCTCTGACCTCCTCACATCCCCCGCAGGCTAACTATCTAAACATCTACGAGGTAATTAAGCCAATAAAGCTCCGCCCACCTTGCTCAGAGGCCTTTGACAATGGTCCTTCCAGCTCCTGTCCCCTAAACCTGCCTTTTGTAAAGTACTGGTGGTGGTATAGATGATTTTAGTTCGATAATTTAAGTGTCCTGGTTGCAAACTGACCTAAGCCAATTTTGTCATCACAATCTCTTGAGCTCTTTTTGATAAGTACAAGAATTTTCCAGAACATTTGAGGTGGGCAAGGACCAGCTACTTCGAGGCAACCTCACTACTGGTTATATTGAAAGTGAGCCTCAGACCAAAATTCACCACCTTTTACATATATTTATTTATTAACAAGCATGCAGTTGACAAATGGTTTATACCACATAATTAAACTTGAAGATTCCAGCTGATGTGCTCACGCATTACAGGTTACATTTTCCTGAGGGTTAGGCAACCATATCTCAGAGGCAGGATCCCGTTCCCCCTGAATTTGTGTTAGGCAATGAGCTGGCCCCCAACCACTGACTGCACAGAGGTGCCATGCCTCGGGGTGTGTGACAAGCCCTGCTGGATGTGAACGCCCTGTTCACCCAAGCACGGAGAGGGTCTGACAACATTTCAGCCAATTTGCTAAACCCGAATATCAACTATCTCACAGAGAAAGCCCATTTCTAACTTAGGTTAGGATATCACTCACAAATTTCACCAGTAAAAACCCACTTTTGCTATTCTCCGTGCTAACAAATAAGACTCCTGGTGTTTACCAAAGATAAGGAGAACAAATTTTGAGGTGCACCCCTCAGATGCACGCCTAGAGTGTGGAGTCCTAACTGCCTTAGAGGGTCACTAACACACACATTCATATCACACCATCTAGAACTAAGAATCTTAAAGTAATAACAGACGTATAACTCTAAGGTGTTACTCTTTTTTTAACCTGAGGTACACAGATCCTCAGGGAATCCATGCATAGAATTCAGGGAGCCCTTGGTTTTGGGTGGGAAAAAAATTACACCTTCATTTACCTCGGTATTTACAAACCCTGTAACTTTGTCATCAACAGAAGTCGGATACTCTCCTATCACATTACAGCTGCTAAATACATCTTGAAATATCATTAATGCACATTGCTTCTAATCAGACCCCCTAATCATTAATATATTATAGTATCACAATAATTTCTATATTACTATTTCATATGTTAATACATCGTAAGTGTATTTTGTAATAATCTGATAACTATGTTCCAACAAAATCAGTTCCCTTTGTTATCCTATGTATTTTGTTTTATGCATTTATAGACATTAATCTAAGAGGGGGTCTATAGCACAAAAAAGAATTTCTGACATGTCTGAGAAGGCTTTCGACCCGCAGGCCAGGTCTTGGGAACACTGTTTTCCTTCTTAGCTTCTGAACGCAAAATTTGCAGTATGGTGTCTAAGATTCTGGCAACAAGCAACACCTGATATTTTAGTGGCTTAAAGTCATTCTGCCAAAATCATACCATCTGTTGTAGGTTGGGTTCCCTGGGAAGCAGACTCAGATGGAGATGTGCATGCAGGAAGTTTACTGGGCAGTACCCTTGGGAACAGGAACCTGTCCTGTAGGGGGAGGAAAGGAAGCAGGTCTTAGACCCTTCCGGGGGGAGCTCTGCAGCTAGGTAGGCTTGCCCCAACTTGGCGGGAAAGCTGAGCCTTTGTACCCCCATGTCTAACAGTCACTGGATGTAGCTGACCCCAGGGAAGGAGGTATATGTCCTTGGATGAGGCAGGGCTCTGCGGGGACTCAGTGATCAGCCATCAGCTACCAACACAACCGACGACTAGGAGAATAAACACTTCGGTCCAGGAGGGTTCCAGCCGGCTCAGCACGCGACGTCCACCACCCCTACACTACACAACATCCTACCAGTCACTCACCTACGTGTGAAATCTCAAAACCTCACGGCAGCTCTGCAAGGTATGCTTAGCATCCCACCTCTAGATCTGAGAAAGGGGAGATGCACTCCTGCTACTGCCATCGGTATCTCAGGCTGATGGCTCGCTTAATGTGAGACTCAGGGTATATATCAGCTCTCCAAACTAGAATCAGCGAACCAAAGTGTTCCTCTATTTTCATTCCGGTTTCCCCTCAGAACCTACCCATCTCTTTACCTTCCCCGGGTCTGATTAGAGCACCACCTCATTGGGTCCACACCCCTGGTCCCTTACCGTCACTCACTCACTCACCAAGTCTTGTGCTTCTCATCATCCTCCCCGCTTCCAAGAATTGCTCAAGAGCCTCTGGCAGCTTTGGTGCCCCATTCCCAACCCATCTTCCTCCTCTCCCCATCCCCACCAGCTGGATTGATACTCCTCAAGCTGAGCTGTGACCACACCTGATTGTAGCACCCCACCACCTACCAGTCAGGCACCCATTCCCATCAGGAGCTCTCACCAGAACAGTCTCAATCTTCCTTACCAACCACCGCCTCCTATATACATACTCTGCTCAGTTTCCAGCTAAACCGGGTGACTCATTTTATTCCCCACTTTTGCTCACGATCTTCCCTTTTGCCAGAGATATTTTTCCTGCTACTTGTCTCATTCCATCTCCCATCCATGCATTCAATTCAATTCATTCAGGAACTATTTGCTGAGCACCTGTCATGGGCATGAAACCACCGAGGACAGAGCAATGAGCAAGACAAACTGGGTTCTGCCTCTCAGGCCTGTACCCTTCTACTGCAAAAGGGATGTAGGGAGCCAATCAATCAACATGGTAATTGCAGATTCTGGCAAAACAGGTTGGTGCAGTTCTGCTGGCTTCCTGGCAATGTGCCCAGGACAGATTACAGATGTGCAAGATATGGAGCCCCTCGAGGTTTTGCTCATCCATTTAGTCCCGTGAGCCCCAAAAGCATTGCTTTCTGCCTCCACTGTGAAGTGAAGAAAGCTTGAAAGGAAAGAGTGCTGGGAAAATGCCATGTGGAACGGGTGGGGGTGCCAGTGGCCTGCTGGAGGTGTGGATGTCTGAGCAGAGGTTGGGGAGAAGACTTATGGGCGCGGGGGGAGGGCAGGAAAGAGCAATCTGAGCGGAGGGTCCAGTGGGTTACAGGCCTGTGATAGGCCAGAACTGATTGTGCTTAGAGGATACCAAGGAACTTTCAAGGCTGAGCAGAGCCAGGCAGAGGCCTGGTGTGAGATGAGGCTGGAGGGAGTGGGCAGGGTTTAGGCCTTCCTCACTCGAAGTTCCTGAAAGTTCGGCCTGTGGATCAGCAATGCCCCCCTCACTGGGGAACTCATGAAAAATGCAGAATCTTGGCCCCACCCCAGGTCTACCAAATGAGAGTTTGCATTTTAATAAGATCCCCAGGTGATTCATCTGTCCATTAAAGCTGTATTTCTGGACGAGGTCACAAAGGTTCTCTTAGTCCCTGAGAAGGAATTTGAAATCCTTTTCCCCCTCTCTTTCGGGTCAATGTTAAGTGCTTATGCTTCTGGGAAGCTTGTCCTGATCCCAGTAAGCTGATGGGAATCCCCATAAGAATAATGGGTTTTACATCTTTATAGATGACTAAAATGTACTTGGCCCACTTACTGAATCATAGGCTCCTTGAGATCAGGGAGTATGTCTTAGTCATTTTGTCATCTCCAAATCCTCTTGCAACATTTTGCTCATCGTGGGTAAATCATTAGGGGGAAAAAAAAACAGAAATAAAATGAAAAAAAAAAACAGTACAATCATGTACTGATGCCATATTAGACAGGACTCCGAACACTTTTAGGGGAAAGTAACAAAATCTAACTCTGCTGGCTTAAGCAAAAAGTAAAAAAGAAAAAGAGAGAGAGAGATAGGTTTATTATTTTCCATAGCTGAAAAGCACTGCAGAGAAGCTTCAGGCATGGCTGGATCCAGGTAATCAACCAACGTCATAAGGAATCTGATTCCCTCCATTTCTCTACTTTGCTTTCCATCATACTGGCTTCATTTTTAGGATCAAGTCCAAATTGTTGACAAATATGGTCTCCAGAAGTCCTATACCTAAGAGTGTACCAGCCTAGCCACCTGAGGGAAGAAAATCCTCTTTCATGATATTTACAGCTTTGGCCCAAGGCCTATCCTATCTGCATCAAGAAGTAAGACTTAGCACCACCTGGACCAAATAGACTGGAAGTCAGAAGGAGGTCCGTCACAGAAAGTCAAGGTGCTATTATCAGAAAAAAAAAAAGGAGAAAAGATGTTGAGCAGGAGGGGAAGACATTCACTACAGCCATCACAAGACAGATCTGCTGTGCTATTGTTAAAATCAGGATGTACAAGAATATTTATTAACCTGGGGGGAAATTCATAGAGCCTTGCTAAATAAAAAAGTAGGCTGCAAAACATCGCTGGGAAATAACACCATTCAGGGGTATGAAAATACATTCTGTATAGTGTCTATATGTCAAGAATTAAGGTAGGAAGGTAGGAAGGAATAGGAGGTAGTAAGGAATTTCGACCCTGGAGGGTTGAAATTTTTTTCCTTTTTGCATTTTTACAATTTGCAAATTTCTATATTGAAAATGTACTGTACTTGTTGTCATTAAAAAAATGTATTTAAAAATAAATGTATGTGTGGTGGCTAATACAACATGTCGACGTGGCTGGGCCACAGTGTCCAAATACTTGGTCAAACATTATTCTCGATGTTTGTTTGGATGAAGTTAATGTTTAAATTGTGGACTTTGTGTAAAGCAGATTGCTGCTCTTAATGAGAATGAGCCTCATCCAATCAGTTGAAGGCCTTACTAGAACCAAGCCTGACCTCCTCCAAGCAAGAGGGGATTCTGCCAGCAGACTGCCTTTGAACTCCAGCTGCATCTCTTCCCCAAGTCTTCATCCTACTGGCCCACCTGCAGATTTTGAACTTAACCAAACTTCCACAATCCTGTGAGCCAATTACTTGGAATAAAATCTCTGTCTAGGTATGTGTGTATGCACATCCTGTTGGTTCTGTTTCTCTGGAGAACACGGACTAACACAGTATGGTTCCTGCCTTCTATTCTTAACTCCCCATCAAAGAAAACAGCAGTCTTAGGATCAGAAAGCCTGCGTTTGAGCCCCAGGCTGCCTCTGCCCAGAAGTATGGTCTCAGGCAAATCCATTCACCTTCCCAAGCCTGGCATCCTCATCTCTATCATGGAGATGACCATTCTGGCCTCGATCTCAGGGTGTAGGGGAAAGACCAGTGATATTACTAAGGTGACAATCCTTAGTATCTTTTCCTCAGCACTCAGCTGCCAGTCCCTTATTTCTGAAGATTAGGTCCTGCTGTGAATTTCTTTACCTTTGAAGTCGGCGCAAAAAAAATAAATAAATAATAAAACAACAAAATCTCTTGAGTGGGGAGACTTGCCTCGTCACTAATGAACAGATGAAAAGAAACGTCTGTTCTGTCTTCACACTTTTAACACCTTCAATGTCAATATATTTGCCAATCTCATTATTAGCGTAGAGCAGGCTGATTGATTCGTGTTTAAACCCAACCAGACTTTGATCCCACAAGGAAGGGACCCTTGCTTCTCCGCTCACCTCTCAGACTTTGTACTTCTTTGCGCACTGAACATCAAATATGCCATCAAGTGAGAAACGCGCTTCAAACCCGTGCTCTCTGCACTGCTGAACGGGACGTGAGAGCACTGGGGATGAAATGGCTTCTCTCCTGATTCCAGCTTGAGCTCATCGCAGACGCCCAGAAAAGAAGGCCTGCTTTTGTCCCAGATGCATGGCTCATTGAAGACACCAGCGGAGTTTCCCGAGGTCCCCAGAGCTGCCCTCAGCCTGCTCAAGTTCTTGCAGCATCAGAGATGCTCAAGGTGCCCCCCAGGGCATGTCAGAACCGGAAAGTAACTGAGAATCAGTCTGTCTAACCCGGTAGTTCTCACACCTGTCAGACCTAGCAGCCCTTTCATAAAAAAAAAAGATTGGAATGTTTCCTTCACTGTGTTGCAATGATGTTCATAGACAGTTTTACTTCCCTGAACACATGATTTAAAAAAAAATCAATAGAATGTCTTATTCATAATATAAAGGAAGAACAAAAGAAAAGTGATCTAGAATAAAAATTAAAGTCATTTAGGATAAAATAATATCCAGGCTTTTAATTATTCAACAAATATTTACAAGTGCCTCTTTCTAGGCGATTCTGTAGGTGCTCAGTGGTGGACAGAACCGGCAGCAAGAGGTATATGAAATGTTGGCAGTGTGGGTTCATATCTCAGGCAAGACCTCACCGGAAGTGCTAACAACCTAACCAGATGCTTGCATCTTCTTTGTTAATTAATTCAATATGTACTGAATGTCGACAGTGGGGCAGGCACTGTTCTGAGAGATGGGAGAGCAGCAGTGAACACACCCTGCCCCGGGGAGTACCCTTCTAGGCAGGGGCATAAGTTGGAAGGAAAGAGAAATAAGGTCATCAGGAGATGGTCTGTACGGGAACACCGAAGGAGCTGAAGGGACAGTAGACACCAGGATAAAAGCTAGGCTCCCGATTCCCGCAGAAAGTCTTTGTGCTTGGGTGGGAGAGAGTCATGGGTCATTCCCAGGCCTGACCCTTGCCTAACTTGAGGACGAGAATGCTTCACTGGAGCTGGCCAGAAATACATCTGCATCCCAGAAGACAGCCCGGGGCTGCCCCGGCCTCTGGATCTTCAGAAACAGAGACGAAGCCCAGCTCCCCAGCATCTTCCCATCTCTCACCTCATCGACCTTGTGCTGTGCTTCCCTGTCCTAGAAAGTTTTTTTCCCAGGCGGCCTCAGGGACTCACTCCCTGACGTCACTAACTGTGTGCTCAGGACAGCCCTCAGAGATGCCGTCCCCGTCCACTGTGCCCAGAGCAGAACCACCACACCTGTACCATCCTCCCTCGCTCTCTGCTTTCCACTCCTCGCTCCTTGATGTAATGTCACATGTTTACTAGTTAACTTGTTTGTTTATTGACTGTCTCTCCTATTCAATTTGCATTCCTTTAAGGCAGGGGCTTCATCTGTTTGATTCACTGCTGTGACTTTGGCAGCTAAGACAGTGCCTGGCACAGAGTGGCCCTCAACCAGCGTGTTTCACTTTTAATGCACAGCTAGTGAAGTGCTGGCCCAGCTCACACCAGCCTGTGAAAGTCAGTTGCCTACATCTCGTCCCAAACGCATATTCCATGACATGGTGCTGGCATCTGCCATGATGGGAATATTTACACCATAGATTGGCCAGTGCTTATATACCAGGACTTTTTCTGCCTGGAAAGTTGGCTGTTAAACATGAACCAGCACCTCCCTGAGCATAAATGAACATGTGCTTATGGAATACGTCTCTTTCATTAAGAGAGGTGGTTCCCGTATAACTTTAAGAAAAAGTATCTCATTTCAGGAACCCGGAGACAGACTGTTTCAACCCCAAGTTGTTTTCCTGTCACAGGCCTAACATCTGGGTGGGACGGTGCAAAGCCCAAGTAGCTTTTCTGTATTCCCCGTACACTACATTACTGATATTAATATGTAATTGCATTCTTACTGACACTAGAGCCATCTCCTCTAAGGGGGAACATTTTCTTTTTGTCCTAGTAATTAAACAATGGAAAATTCCAGTCATCAAAATAGGAAAGTAGAGAAATAGTTGTGTTAATTATGGCATTCTTCTCTTCAGAGAAAACAGCAATACTGTACGTAGTCATTTTCAATAAATATAGAAAATAAGTAATGATTGCTTGGGCTATTCATTAGAAATCTCTATTCCCGGTCTCGCTCTTGTGAACACCATTCATTGTTTAAAATAATCATTTTGAAAGGGCACGCCAAACTGCTCATTTGATGGGCACCCCCTCAGATGGGGAGGAGGCAAGCATGGATAGTTAGTTAGTTGTCTCAGAGCTGACTGTGGAAAACAAGTTTGAAAAGATTATCTTTTCCAACATGGAAAAAGCCAAAGAGAGCAAGAAAAAGCTAGCGTGTCTGTGCACCAGCCAGGGTCTGTGTACCAGGCAGGTTCGGAGATCTAATTAGGAAATGTGCAGTGGGTGAACGTCCCGGGAGGTTGACTTTGGGTCCGCTCAGCCCACAAGTGCTTCTTTCATGTCTAACCTTGACTGAACCATGTTTCTCAGAAAGTCTGGCCCTGATGGAAAACAAATTCTGCTGAATTCGAATGGAGCCATTAACGTCTCCCTTCTCAGGCCCTGAAACATTTATTTGCTTTAAAATACACACACTCATCTCAGTTTTATAGGAAGGCAGAGCCAGGTTTCAGCTCTGAGTGAGATTTATCTCTGCCACGCTCTCCCTACTCCTGCATGCTTTTCTCTTCCTCCTGCAGGGCCGAGCTGCCAGCAGAGGGGAGAAGGGACAGGGGACAGGAGACAGGGTGTGAGGAGTCCTATGGGCTCCACTCCCCATTAGCTTGTGGGAGGAACCTTGGCACCATCTTGGGGTGCTAACTCATGAGCAACCCCAAATCCCTGCTCCCTCCCAGGGCTCAATTTCTTATCTGAACAACTCATACTACCAATGATTGGAGAAAGACTGTTAGTGCAATGTTAGAGCTTTGTGTCCAAATCCTGGTTCTGATATTTAGGCAGATCTCTCTCTCCCTAGGTCTTAGCTTCTTCTCCATTTGGGAGGGTAGGTTGGACCAGCAGTGCCCAATGGGGACACTCTTCCCTGTGGGATGTTTTTGGAGATCTGTGAAAGTATATTTGATGATCACAATGCCCTGGATCACCACTGATATAAGTGGGCATTGGCAGGGACACTAGGTGTCCTACTATGCTCGAGACAGTCTTACACAGTGAAGAATGGTGCCACATCCCATGTGACATTAAAGGCCCCCCTGCCCATCCTGAACTTCTGTGATCTTTTTTGGGTAACTTTGCTTCTCCAGATTTTCCCTTCCTTATCTTTACCTGAGAAGTAGTGTTCTCTGGGCCCAGGCCCATTTGGACAGTATAGGTGTCTATGAGAGTGATTAAAATAAAAATGTTCATTCACAACAAATATTTCTTGAGTACCAGCTATGTGCTAGGTACAGGGCTGGGACCCAACACTGAGTCAGACATAGGTCTTATCTACATGGAACCCACTGTCCAGTGGATTCAGATCTGTAATCCTAGAAAGGACATGATGCCACCCAGATTATCAAGACTCAACCCCCATCTCCTAATTTCCCATTAGATGCCAGGCATGAAGCCACACTGGAAATTCCAAGAGGAATAAGACAGTTCCCTGTCCTTAGAGCTCAGAGTTAGCAAGAGTGATAAGCTAGTAAGCTAGTAAACAGTAAATCAGTCCTACAATGCTGCGTGATAAATCCTGTAATGCAAGTTTGCTCACTGAAAGAGCTACCACTTATCACATGCTTACCATGTGCCAGGTCTCGAGAGGTACTTTCCATACAACATGTCATTTTAGCTTCACAACAACCTCATGAAGTAAGCTGGCACTTGTGTGTCACCACTGCAATTTTTGCCATATCCACCTCATACTTGTTCAATTTGTTTGATATTTTTCTTTAATCGATTCACATGATTAAACCAACCCTTGTCCTAAGTAATAATAGCTCTGAAATCATAAAAGTAATGAGCTTCTTTTAGGTATATATGTATTTTTTTCCTAATACCTATAGAACAAATGTATAGCCAATCAAAATTTACAACTGTTTGAATGTCACCTAAATCATCTTGTGTACCAGCCACTGGGAAATACTGGGAATGTGAGTCAGGGTAAGGAATGTTAGCCACTATAAAAACAACATGATAGGGGTTGACTTTTTTTTTGCTCGTGTCACAGCTGTGATGTAGGTGATTGGGAGTGGAGAATAGTTCTCCACAGAGTCACTCAGGGACCCAGGCTTCTGCCATCTAAAGGTTTCATTATGCCCTGGAGTTTCAGGGCCTCCCCTGGATTCTCTGCATCCAGCTGACAGGTGATAAAAGGAGAGCATCACATCCCATTGGTCAGAATTCATCTATGTGACCCCACCTAACAGAAGGGGATGCAGGGCCATGTGGTTTTCCTATGGGCCCAAGAAAAGTGGAAAACAGATTTAGTGAAGGTCTAGCATTGTCCCTGCCACACTGAGATAGAATTGCTACTCTGGAAATACATAGGTGAGCAGTTCCATTTTATAAATGAGGAAATGGTGACACAGAAAGTGCCCTGCCCCAGGTTATAGAAGTATTAAGAGGTAGAGATTGGACTTAAGCCCAAGCCAAAGGCTGTTATTGTGTTCAGTGGTATTTGATCATCACACTTAATACCATAACCACCTCACTAACACAGACACACACACACACACACACACACACACACACACACATACACACACACACACACTCATCCCTTTTCTCTTATTTTTCTTCATAGATCACCATCAGGTATTCTAGATTTTTTTCAATTTTTAAAATTTTCTCTCTCCCCACTTTGGCATATAGGCTCCATGAGGGCAGGGATTTTTTTTTTTTTTTTTACCTGTTTTGTTTGCTGCTACATTCCCCGTTCCTAGAGCGGCTGGAAAATATTGTCGGATGAATGAATATTAAAATACATAGAAATGTGTTCTCTTCTTTTAAAAGCCCAGTACAATAGAAAAAGCTTTATTCAAAAATGTACAAAGATTCCAACCTCTATATACACATAGGTGTGGGTGGAGTCTGTTGGTTTTTCAAAATGCTCTCGTTGTTTCACTCGGCTCCCAAATGGAGCCAGTCACAGCTCTGACTCCCCGCTACACCCAAATCAGATGGGACTGAGAGAGGAAAAGACCATTTCAGCCTCGAGATTCTAGGGTGGTCTCTAATTTCTCCTTGAAAACCACACTACCCGGGCCTCCTGGGCAAAAACTACAGGGAACATTCTGCCAAGGGAGCCCTCAACTCTGAAGACCCTGCCACCAATGGGCACACCATGGTCACAGGTGGACAGCGATGAAAGGCAGCCCAGGACAGAAGGAACCAGCTGTATTTTTCTGCTTGATGCCTGATGGCCGTGAGGCTCAAGGGACTCTTTGTAAAGTGGAGCTTCTCAAACTTTTCCACATCAGTATCCCTTAGGGCAAATGAAAATGAACCTTCAGCCTTGGGGGTTTGAGGGTCTAGTGTAAAGCTGACCAGGTCAGCTTCATCTTCCTAAACTTCCTCTTGCTCAGAGAGCAAGAGGCCTGGGTCAGCCAGTGAGCTGTAAGGGTCTCCGATCTCAGTCTCTTTTTTTGTTGTTGTTGCCTTGGAAAAATCCTTTCCAAAGGAAATTTTCCATGAATGATGATGACTGATTCCTTTATTCCTGTTTTATCACCAAGGCTGTACATTTTGTCACCTGGAAATGAATTAAGCCTCCAAAGATTCAGTCTCCACGATCAACTCTAGTCACTCATGTCTCAGATTTCATTGTCATTATATCAATCTTGTCATGTGCAGTAAAAGCACTAACATACAATAAAATTCACACAAATTCAGACTTCAAAAAAAATCTGCTGAATAAAGTAAACTTGGGAGGTAGGCTTTATCGTTAGGTTAAACATTGAACCCACATTTTTACCCTTTGTCCTCATGTCTACTTAATCCTTCGTGAAGAAGATTAATTTAACCCCAATTCAACTCCTAAAAACTGGGATGGCCTTTTCCCCGGACAAAGCCAGCAAAAACCTGCGTAAAAGTCATCACTGAAAGTTACTCCCCATTTCAACATAAAGCTATGGAAAAAGACGGGTAGCCAAACACCTTTCATTTCTACTCTTTTCAACACTCCATAGGACAGTAAGGAGCCATGATAAACTTTGATGTGAAGTGCTTCCATTAAAATGAGGGGGTGCCTGCTGGGGAGGTTGGGATGAGAAATAACCTCTATCTAGGCTACCTCTGCAGCCCTTTGCCTGCCACAGCGCTCACCTCATCTTTGCAATATATTTCCACATTTTCTTCCTAATCCATACTGTGTTTGCTAAAACCCAAATCTGGTTGAAAATGCTTCACCAGTTATTATCTGACACGTTGCAAATGTACATGCTTCAAAGTAAGATTCTTAGTGTAGTTTGGAGGCTGGATGCTGGGACTGACTGCTGGCAGTGGAATCCCACCTGGCTCTACTAATCTCTGGCCATGCGACCTTATCTCCTAAGGGCCTCAGTTTCCTAATATGTAAAATGGAGCTAACAGTACTGAGGATCAGAATGAATTCATGTGTATGGAGTGTTACTGACTGGCAGGTAGGAGGCGCTACACGTGTGAGCTGATAACTACATTTCATTGTACTTAAGATGCCATCAATTGTAAGATGCACCATTACTTTATGTACCACTGGGAAAGAAAATAAAATCTTGCCAATTAAATTATCCAATGCTTTCTTAGCTCTTAAAACTTTTATTGTAGACTTAACAAAGGTACTTATTTAGTGATTTATTTGGACATATCACTTATCTCCCATGGGCATGCCTAAAGAGGAAAAATATAAGTGAAAAAAAAAATGGTTAAGTTATTCTCAAAACTTCTTCACAGAGTCCAAACTTTCTTAGTGATTTTCAAGTGAATGTTGTCAGTGTTCATCTTTTTCAACACAAAGTCACCCTCTGGGCAATTAATGGCATTGCTGAGGACACATTTATTTCCAAGTGCTGCACTTTGGATGTGACAGGTAATGTCAGCCATGTCATGACCTTGTGGCAAAGACAATAAGACACATCCCAATTACACAGCTGCTCGAAGTGTGTGTGTGTGTCGTGGGGGGGGGGGGGTTGCGTCTTAGGATCAATGAAATATGTTAATACCACTAGACTCGTTATAAATAGAACAGACAGCGCTTACTAAGATGGTTGAATCATTCCAGTCCATGCCTCCATCTAATTGTAAAGAACTGTTGACCTTGGTGGGACCGCAACCAGTTGTTCAAAGGCATCTTTTGAACACGTTCAAGTTGTCATTTCACAAGGGCAAGGCTGTTCAGCTTGGCTGTTTAATTTCGACCCCAATCAGGTGCATCTAAGTCTTTACCAAAGTTTCTCCCAGGATGTGTAGGTCGCCCTCCAAGGAGTTCTAAAAGAAAAGACCAAGTCCCTTTTTATTTCTTCACTGGATTACGCATTTGAAGGAGAAGGAAGCAAGCACGACACTGATTCTCTTCGGATGGGCTCTTCGCTTTATCCCCTCTGAGTTTTGCCCTTGAGTCCAGGGGCATGTGCCTAAGTGTAGTCAAACAGTGGTTCTCGCTCAAGCCTGGAGAGCTGGGTGAAAATGCAGACAAAGGGCTGCACTCCCGAACTGGACTAAAGCAGACTCTGGAAGGGAGCCCCAAGAATCTGTATCATAAAGAACTGGCCTCTCCCTGTACTTCAGAGGTAACCAAAGTTTGAGAGTCACACCTCCAGAAAAAAAAAATAAAGATGGTAGAAAAAATGGGCAAAAGATGGGATGAGGGACATGGGGAAAGGGGAGCATGAAAAAAAGACCATTTCTACAGAATGCATTTTCCAAAAGTGGCTCTTTTTCAACAGCTTTTTAAAGGTAGTACATTGGCTTTATGGTGCTGTTACAATGGCATAAAAGATGAGGAGAAAGCTTCAGAAAAGGCTGGGCTTATGAAGCTTTCTGCCTCTATCAAAAGCACAACCCTACAGTGTGAAACAATTAAGAAATGCGTCAGCCCATCCGGGATGATTTCAGAAGTGCGGGCCAGCATCTCGCTGAGAAAATGAGAGACCTGGTCCCTCATTCTGCCATATCCAGCATCCCTCTCGAGGCTGGAACCCTCAAGTTCAGAGGGTGACTGCCAGGAAAATTGGGGTAATGTGCTCAGCAGGCAGACCCTGGAAAATGGCAACCAACTGGTTCACTTGTTCAGAAATTACTTCAGGCGTTCTTTAGAAGAAATAAAATATCGTGTTCACTGTAGAACAGTTTAGAGGGTATTTTTAACTACTCGTAATCCCAGCAGTTTTACAAAGTAATTATTTCCATTCATTAAACGTGGTCTTCTAATTTTAATTCTTATAAACCCACATAATGTTTATATATAGTCACAGAAAATATATACACAGTTTTGTGTGTATATACACAGTTTTATATACAGTTATATATAGTTATACACACACATAGACATACAGCTTTGCGCACAATTTTTTTCTCCCCTTAATATTATCCCATAAACCTTTCTTCGTGTTTCATAGTTGCCACTGCATGGCATAGCTTTTTTACTTATTCAACCAAATTTGACGATTTCTTCTCATCATTCACTGTTACAGGCAACACTGCGATGACAGTCTTTTGCATACGGCATTCATACACCCCTAGTGCGCAAACTGATTTTCATTTTTACTCCTGTCCCGTGGAAGAGAGAAGAGCTGTTTCTGGAGCCTCGCAATCCGCCCCTCGGCAAATTGGGTTTCATTATTAAAGTAAGGAGCTTCAGATGGGGACATTATCCTGGATTATCTGGATGGGTCCAAGTAAAAAGGATCCTAGGAAGAGGGAGGCAAGAGGGTCTGAGTTAGTAGAAGGAGATGTGACACTGGAAGCAAGAGATCAGCAAGATGCAAGAAAGGGATCATAAGTCAAGAACCGTGGGTAGCCTCTGGAAGCTAGTAAGGCAAGGAGATTGAAGTATCCGGAAAGAATGCAACTCTACCAACACCTCGATTATAGACTGGCCTCTAGAACTGTAAGAGAATAAATTTGCACGGTTTTAAGCCATTACGTTTGTAGTCCTTGTTACAGCAGCAGTAGGGAACAAATACACCTTGTCCTAGGCCAGGGATGGGAAAGGCACAAAAATTAATAGTAGGAGTAATGATAAAAATAACTCCTAACATCCATTGTTTACTCTGTGCTACATATCTGCCTAGATTCAAGCTTCACAACACTGTGAGTGTCATTATTATCCCCAAATGACACGTGAACCTTAAATAACTTTCCCAAGGTGGCAGCCTGTGCATGGTTGAGTCAGGATTTGGACTTAGCCCAGAATCCTGGAAAGATGCTGCGGATGACTTGCTCAAAGCACACAGTGAGTGGCAGAGGCAGGACCAGCCTTGGGCCTTCATAAGAATTCTAGAGGACTCTTTCCTTAAAGTGTAGTAAACGAGGAGTAGGGATCGCTACGCCCCTCCAGAAGACTGGGCCTGGTGAGGGATCCAGGCCTGGGCGGGTACCGGGGTAGGTTCTCCAAGATTCCACTCCAGGCCTGGTTGGGGTGTCACTGCTTCCTAACCAGACAGAGGCTCGATGTGAGCATTCTTGTCTCCATGTGGATGTTCTTGTCTCAGCAACTACTCTTTGGTGCTTGTGACATATCCCAAGAGCCTCCAGCCAACACCACCCTCTCAAGCCTTAGCATCTTTGTCTGCAGGGAAGTCTGAGAAAGTGTTGCAAACTCCACCAGCCCAGAGCTCCTGGGGTCCTTGCAGGCTCTAGACTCTAGGGTTCCTTTCACTGAAAGAACACAATGCCCCACAGACCTGACTCCCCACGGTTAGCTTCTTGGATCCACCGTTGCCCATCGCTAGTAACGGTGCATCCTGAGCGCCACCTAGTGGTGTCCAGGACCCTGAGAGTTTCTTCTCAAACCTTGTCTAGAGGAAGGGGCTCCTACCTACCTTCCTCCTTCTGAGGTCTCTCCAGGGAAGCTTAGGTGACTTAAAGGGTCTTCAGCCTTCTTAGGTTTCAGGACACTTTAGAAGGCCCAAACTAGTTGGTTCTCTGAAACTCTGTGAGTTTACCTTGGGACTGCCCCCATCCTGGGCTATGCCTGAGGGTCCAGGATGCTGGCTCTGGGATAAGACAGAGAATAGTGCTTTTTGTCATTTATCATCTGTGACCTGCATGAGGGTGGAGAAAGCGTGTGGGGAAATCAACATCTCATTTCAATGTGAGAGGGACTAATATAGAAAAGTGAATTTTAAAAAGCTAGTGAGAACACACTAGATAAAATGAACCAATTCCTTGAAAAACAAACAACCACAACTCACTCAATATGAAGTAGGTAATTTGAATATACCTACAACAGTTAAGGAAAATAAATTTGTAATGTATAAACTCTCCAATAAAGAAGTCTCCAGACCCAAATGGTTTTAATGGAGAATTCTACCAAACGCTTAAAGAAAAATGAACACTATCACTACACATACTCTATCAGAAAATACAAGAAGACAACACTTGCCAATTCACTTTGTGAAGCTAGTATTACTCTGCTATCAAAACCAGACAAAAACAGTACCAAAAAAAGAGAAAACTACAAATTAATATTCTTCATGAATACAGACACAAAAAATCCTTAATGAAATATTAGCAAGTAGAATTCAGCAATCTGTAAAACGAATTGTACACCATAACCAAGTGGGATTTATCCCAGAATGCAAGGCAGATTCAGTGTTTGAAAATCAATCCGTGGAGTCCACCATTATTAACAGGCTAAAGAAGAAAAATTACATGATCATATAAAATGACACAACACAGAAAAATGTTTCTAATACCTCCACATTCAATGCCCATTCTTGTCGAAAACTCTCAGAAAAAAATGAGAACAGAGGAACACTTTCTTAATTTAATAAAGAACACCTACCCAGAAAGCCATATAGCTCACATACTTAATGTTGGAAGACTGAATGTTTTTGCCTTAAAAAGGCAAAGATGTCTACTCCCAGCACTCTTATTCACATGGTGCTGTAAGTTCTAGCCAGTGAAATAAAGCGAGAAAAAGAAAGAAACAGCATGTACCAGAAAGGAAGATGTGTTTGCAGATGATATGAATGCCCATGTGAAAAATCACCAAGGAATCTACAAATATACCCTCAAACTAATAAGTGAGTTTAGCAAAGACACAAGATAAAAGTTAACTATACAAAAATTGTTTGTATTTTTATATGCTAGCAATGAACACATGGACATCAGAATTTTTAAAAATATTGATATATAATTTACTATTGTTCACAGAAAATGAAATATTAGGTGTAAATCTAACAAAACATGTATAGGACGTGAATGCTAAAAACCACAAAATAGTTATGAAAAATATCAAAGAAGATTGAATTATATGAAGAGACAGAGTGTGTTCATGGACTGGCAGACTCAATATAGTAAAGATGTGAATTCTCCCCAAATTGATACACAGGTTTAACCCAATTCTTATAAAACTCCCAGCAAGATTTTTGTAGATACAGATAAGATTGTCTTAAATTTTATACAGGAAGGCAAGGGAATTAGAATAGCTAAAAAAAATTTGAAAGAGAAGAATAAAGTGGAAAGGCGAGGGATCAGAAAATGAAACATTATTCAGCACTAAAAAGAAATGAGCTATCGAGCCATGAAGAGACATGGAGGGACCTTAAATGCATATTACTAAAGGGGAAAAAAGCCCATGTGAAATGGCTACATACTATATGATGCCAATTATATGACATATGGGAAAAGGCAAAACTATGGGGACAGTAAAAAATAAAGAAAAAAGATCAGTGGTTGTCAGGGGCTGGGGGAGGGGCGAGGAATGAGTGGAGTGCAGGGCATTTTGAAGGCAGTGAGTCTGAAACATGAAGTGGCCCTACCTGTGAACCCTTTCGGACTCCACTTCTCTGCACGACCCCCTTGACTTGAGAGACAGCAAAAAGAAGAAGAACACACTGGATCAAAAGCCAGAAGCCTAAGTCATCTTCCTCATCCCATCCTGTATTAGGGACCTAATCTGAGAGCCCTTGCCTGCCTCCTCAGTGCCACTGGCATCCACTGGACGTCTGCTCTGAGGCATGAAGCAAGCTTGTCCTCTGTCTTTGTGATGGAGTTAACCCGGAAGTTGGGTGTAATGAGATCATCCATCCAGAAGAAGACTCTTATGAAACCAATAAAGGCTGAATTTAGTCTTCCCTCCACCCTGCCCCCCAGAATGAATCATTCCTCCTGTGTGTCCCCACTGGGACATGCCACCAACACTTTATCAAGCTTATGTCCTTATCTGTGTCCCTTTCCAAGACTATGATAGGAACCCCATTCATTCGTCATTCATTGAGTGAGCCCCCACCTATGCGAAACATGGAAGACAGAGCTGAGCAAGCCACGGCCACAGCCGCTGGGGAGAGGAGAGTTTGAGGGCCTCGGGTCTTGTTCATTTCCACATCCTTGGCATAATAGCACAGTGCCTGGCGAATAAAGGGCATGTTTGTTGAAGGAATGGATGAAAATTCCTAAATCACTCCACCTCAGGTTGCAAAAAATTCTGTCACTAAAATCTGTTCTAGGGCTTCAGCCATTTAGGCCTGCCTAGCCCCTGACCCCTGCACTCGGGGAGGGACAGTGATGAGGACGAGAAGGGTCTTCTAGTCACACCGGCAAGGAGACTAGACACAGGCCGCAGGCTCAGTGTTGAGGGCCCAGTACTGCCCTCTGCGTGTATGACAGCGGCAAACGGAGAACCGTTTTCAGGGATAGAAATGATGGACAGTGTTCTTTCTTGTCATTTTTTTTTTCTTTTAACAAAAATAGGACACTATAGCATTTACTACTTTGTAAGTTGAAGGTTTTTGCTGCCCACTTAACAGCACTTAATGAATATTTTTCCATATTACTAAATTTATAAGTCAAGCACTGATTTTAATGGTTGCAACGTGTTCCATTTTACGAATGTATCAGCCTTTATTTAAGCTATTTTCCTAGCTTGTTTCGTTCAGGCTGTTTCCAGGTTCATGTGATGAATATCTTTATCCCCAAATCCTTAGAAGAAATTTCTAGATGAAGAATCACCGAATCCGAGAGCACATGCCTGTCAACTTCTGGCCTTTATTACCAAGTTGCCTACAGGGACTGGAGGAGCAGGTGAGCCCCTGTGAGTGTAAGTGGCTGATTTTATGCCGATTCGCTGCACTTAGCTGAATCCCTTGGGACCGAATGTAGTTCAAAATTCAGAATTTTCTGGGTTCCAGAGAAACACTGCAGCGTACATTCCACATACCGTGTCCCTGCCCCCTGTGGGTTCTGGGGCGGACCCACAATCCAACACAATGTTAATTTGTCCTTGGTAAAGAGACGAATGTTCCCAGTTAGGGAGATAAACAACAGAGAGAGCTGCATGGCAACTCGTGGCACTCTAGAGTTTTAGAGCTAGACGGCTGTTTAAACAACAGCTTTCGGTGTTCAGGATCTTTGCAGTTTGGGTTTAGGGGTTCATTCTGCTGCTTTGTGAGAGGAATCGGCTTGGTGGAGTTCTGCGGTGTAAGGATGAAGTCATCGGTTTAGGAGGGAAATCCAGCTGTGTTGGGATCCCAGCTTCAACAGCTACAAGCTGGGCGCCCTGGGCCAGTAGCTCGCTCCTTCTGGGCCTCATCTCTGACGCGTACTCACGCCCCAGAGCGGTGCACGAGACGACAAAGGACGAAGCATATAAAACCCTTAGCGTATACCTAACTGGCGCTGAATAGATGAGAGCTGTTATTAAATTTGCTTTATTAAATGACAGAGCCGGGACGTGAATGCAGAGGGAGGCCCCTGCTTTCCCCGTAAGGTCAGGCAGGGCCAGCTAAACACTCAGACCCTTCTAGTCTGTCAGGCTCCAAAGCGGACCCTCCGAGTTCCGCTCTAACTTCTCTCAGTGGAAGGCCCAGGAATTTGGGTAGAAGAAAGGGCCCAGCATGAGCGGCAGTGGAATTTCCCTCGGTGGCCCCGAATGGCTTCTGCCTGCCCAGGTGGCAGGCATTGGGGCACTCCGTCTCCCAGGCGCCCCAGCTGGGTGGGGCTGAGCCCAGGCCAGCTCCACCTGGACCTCCGCAGAGAGGTTCCAGTGGAGAGGTCTCAGTGTCCCGGAGTGTGGTTGTTGCAAATAAAGGCCTGGATAGTTCAAAGCTGCAGCTCCGGGAGCGAGTCGACCCAGCACCTGGGCAGGACACCAGCAGGTCCCACAAAGAGTCCAACTGTCTCGTGAAGGACACGGGCGGTCCAGCAGGAAGAGGAGCGAGGATGAGCAAAGGTTTGCCTTCTGCATGTGCTGGGGTCCTCTGTCGGAAGGCAGGTGGGTGCTGGGGTGGGAGAGCAGATAAAGGCAGCTGGAGTGGCTGGGGGTGGGGGCAGGGGTCCGGGGTTGGCTGCCGGGACAGAGCAGAGGGGAACTAGGGACAAGGGCCAGGCTTCCTTTCACGCGTTCCAACCGCGCACACCTGGGAGAGTGAAAAACTAAACCCCTGTGTCGTTAGCTAAGATTGAAAGAGAAAGAAAGAAAGAAAAAGCAGACTTGGAAATAAAAGCCTGAAAAGCCCGCTGTCAAAAATCCACTGTTGACCAGCACAGATTATGGCACCTCGGTCACTGGAGGCTCTTGGCACTTAGAACTCAGGGACCGCTTGCTTCTGCCAGGAATAACTGTCAGGCCCCAGTTGCTTAGCTCCCGTGGGTGGGGAGATGGAAATTTTCAGAAGCCCCCTATCTAATGAGGCTTTCACAGCTCATCAAATAGACTCTGGAAAGGAGGAAAATGGCATGTTTTTGCAGAGATGTCTTAAAAATATTCTAGAATTCATTATAAAACACCATCAAAAGTGCTTCTTAAATGCTCATAAGCCCACTAATTTTACACAATAACTTTATTTTTAAGTGCGCCTTCCAGCCTTAATCTATATAGATTTACATATTTATTTTGTTTTAATCATGGTATTATTAAATTTCATCTGTTATTTTCCTGTATATTCCACAAATACTTTTTCCTGTTTTTATACTCATGTTAATTCTAATACTAGCATCCATTTCATTGCATTCAATACCATAGATTTCTTAACCAGACTATAAAAACTTTTTCACTAATAATGCTGCAGCAAACATCTTTGTGCATATGGTATTTTCACATACCAACGAGTTAAATTCATTTTCAGTTATTTATTTAACGTATGTTTATTGCATACGTGTTATGTGAAGCCCTGAGGATAAGTGAACAAAATAGATACGGTCCCTGCCCAAAAGGCTTAACATTCTATATTTTGAGTTTCTGATCCCCCTGAGTGGGTCTCAAATATAAAAACAATCCTCTGAATTAAAAAGTATAGCATTAACAGCCGAGAAAGCATATATTGGGGCCTGCCAGCCTCAGGAGCAAATGTGACACATAGAGAGAATAATCAATGACACCCCTCTCTTTCTCCCCCCTGGATCATGCAGGAGTTGCAGATGGGGAGCAAAGAGCAGCTCGTTTCCACAAGAGCTACACTGGAGGTCAGAGGCTGGGGACCATGAGCAGCATGACCTTGCCCACCACATCCCGGAGGGCAGGGCTGGGCCTCTGCAAGCCTCTCCCCGGCCCCCACTCATCCCTTGGGGCCTGCCCCTGTAAACTGCTAGGATTTGGGAAGCCAGGCGGGCAGGACATGTGCTTCCTGTGGACAGTCTGGCTCTGAAAGGGGGAAAGGATGTGCCAAGCAAGCTCACTCCTTTTCCTGAGCCCCCGAACCACATAGCTCACTCCTCTCCTGAGAGTCCAGGATGCTATTTCATCTGCAGCCCCATCTTCCTGCCCCCACACCACATGGAAACTGAAGAATGGGGACTACAGTAGCAATGGGTGGTGTCCACCCAACACCAGTACCTGACACCCACCTCCTCTCCAAACCTGGCTGCTGGGACTGGCCCTCCAGGATTCCAGGACCTTGTCAGCAGTCACAGTCACTGCTCGTGCGGCACCCACAGGCTGAGATGACCGGAAGTGGCCGAAGTGGGAAAATGGCAGCATTTCCCCCAAAGCTCGGACCACTTCCACCCTGTGCTCCTTCCGGGTCTGCCGTTTGGTGAGATGATGGATTGTGGGGCAGAGTCATGAGGCGAATTCCTCTCCTTCAGCCACAGGCTGCTTTTGATTGAGTTATCGTTGCTGAATTAACTTATTTGAACGCTTATTGTGTGCCGGGCTCAGCGCCAACCTATTCATATCAATCAACGTCCTATTGCATCTTCTGAGAAGCCCACTGGCCGGGGGCATTGACATCTCTCCTTTATGCACGAAGGCAGATAACTTCTCCAGGATCACAGCTAGTAAGGAGCTGTGATAGGATTCAACCCAAAACGTGCCATCAGGCAAAGTCTGGATTCCTAGCCTTCGTGCTACACTGTTAATATAGCACATGGTCATCTCCATCCCTTATCTTCTTAAAAATGCAAGGATTGCTTTCAAAATTACTGATCATGTTACCAAAAAGGGCTGTATTTTGACAGACCACACAAGCCATTTATGGGTATAGCCGGCGAAAAGTGGATCTGCTGCCCGCAGGTGGTTTACATAGAATAATCACTAAAGCTGACGAAGCTCTAGGTGCCGGCTCCATTGCCAATAAGTTGACCTAAGTCAACTTTTTTCATCCTCGTAAAAGCACATAAGGGAGATTCCAATGTTATCATCCCCATTTGCTGGCTGAGGAAATTGAGGCACAGAGAGGTTTCACGACAAGTCCAAAGTCACACGGGAAGTGGTTAAGCTAGGTCTTGAACCACCCACCCTTCTCTAACTCCTTTTTGACTGAAGAACAAAGCAGCCAGTTCACTCAGAACACAGGGCATTGTGGTGAGTGGTAGCAGCAGTTTCCCCCTCGGTCCTTTTGCTATAAGCACCTCTAGATTTTTCCACAAAACGGTCCCTGGGAACTGTCCATTATTGCCTAAAACGGGTAGGTGGGTTGGCAGAGGTGGGGAGGGGGCAGTTTATGGAAGTCTTGCTTACTCCTTAACCAGCAGACTCATCTGTGCCTTATTCTTATACACACATTCTTAACCCTTTTTAGCCTCTTTATTTATTCTAAAATGTCTCTCCGCATAAAACATTCCATTTCCATAATGTGGCCTTTCTAACGCGTGGAGACTTCTCTTCCCTGCAAATATTGACAGAGTTGTTTCCCACACTTCCCCCCCCACCCCCAGTTCGTGAATTAACACACGCCCAGCCCAGGCGACATGCACTGTGCCCATGTACGCCTGGAGGTTTTTCACTGATTTTATTTGCAGAGAGAACTGACTGGCCCCTGTTGCACTGAGAACAAAGAATGAACAGACAAGGAGGGATCACAAGAGGTGAGGTTTTAAAGCTTGTGCTTGGAATGCTTAATGGCGATTAAAGGCAAAGCCAAACCTTCTAACAAATAAACAGAAGAAGCAAATTGCTTTAGAATGGTTCGTTCTGCTTTCCCTTCCAGCAGATCTGATATTCTAAATGACGGCTATAAGTTGTTGTGTGGCACATTACTACTATCGTGTACACAATCTTCTCGGAACCCTACAACTGTGGGGGAGTGATGCGGCCCGTCGGAGGAAGTCAGACATGAAACAAAGGTTCTTTTTTTTCTCTGATTCCCTCCACTGCGTAGTGTTATCTCTGCTTTACATGCTGAGACAGACACTGCACATCAGCTGATCCACTCAACAGACTGGAAAAACTAAAAAGAACTCACTTTCCCAGCCTCCCTTGCAGCTAGAAGTGGCCATGGAACATGGATTTGGCTGAGGAGGTAAAAACATAAGTCTTCTAGGAAATGTTGAGACAGCTGCTTAAAAAGTAAAGAGGCAGTTTCACTCCTTTTCTTACTGCCTTGAATATGGACTTGATGTCTGGAGTTGCAGCAGCCATCTTGTGACCATGAGAGAAAAGACAAAAGAATTTTAAGGAGTCAGACACAAAACTCTGACTCCTGCTTTCAGTCTGACTTTCTGGAGCCTGTGCAGTTTCTGGAGCAATGCTAGCCTGGGAGGGGAAACCATAAGTCAAGAATAGGATGTGGAAGCTTGGGAAAGAGGATGACTCAGAGCGGAAAGGATGGCAGCATGAATAACAGCATGGGAAAGACAGTCTCTTATTATATTTCAGTTTTCTTATCACAATAAAGAGAAAGTTTCAACTGGATGCTATAGCTTCCTCACCATCTCCCTCTGCTCACTTATCTTCTCTGTCAGAGACAGGCCTCAGGCTTGGCATCTTCAGCAGGCAGCAGCAGTATCTAGGCAAACTTTAATGCCAGTGTTTTGTTTCCATTACATTTTTTCAAACTATTTGTTTTTATTCAATTCCAGAAGCAAAAAGTATAAATGGGAATACACAGGGACAGTCACCAAAGGTTGTCCCTCCGACCTCCATAGCCACCAGCCTTCTCAACACAGGTGATCGCTATGCACTTCTTATGCTTCCTTCTAGAAATACTTTGTGTGTGTGCAAGCATATGCAAACATGCTTTTGTATTAATTTTAAAAATTAATCTTAATTTAGAGCAAATGAGATAGATCTCCATTTATGATTTTGATATATGGCTTTCTTTTCAAATAAATGTGTTTACATTTAAAAGCAAGGGGATCACTTTAAAGTAATCCTCTCAATGTTAAGTGAATACACAGAGATGAGGAAAAGTGTGGCTGAGCCATGCGATGACACACACAGGTAAAGCTGGGACATCTGAGGGGCTCTGCTCCCAGCTCTGCTCTCTGCAAAAAACAGTCTCCACTCTCTCCTTCCACCAGGCTGGAAGATGCTTCGTTGAGATTCAGGCCTCCTGCTCAGATTCACTCCTCCTCCCCTGGGAAGGAAGAGGAGCCAGGTGGGGGACACAGACCCTTACCACGCAAGCTCCCAGCCACAGAGGGACTCTGTCCCCTGAATTCCACAGAAGGGTTTGGGGTCTGTTTCTTTTCTCACCTCCACACCATAGAGGCTCCATGAGATCCTGCCTGACATGTATTCGCTTCCAGAAAGAATATGTCACCTAAACACTGTTCTTCTTCTGGCTAAGGGGCCTGAGCATAGGTGATACGCATGCCTGAGTGAGAGTGCCTGTGGGTCCCCGTGTGTGTCTGCGTAAAGGAGCAGAGAAAATGCAGAAGTGGAGCAGTGACTCAAACTGTACCCAGCACAGCACTGGCCTGTCTACCAGCACTTGATAGTAATGAATAAAATAATGCATCTTATTTATGCACTCATCAATCTCATATACACAATTAATGCTCTCATTCTCCTCAGATACAGCACCTCGTGAACCTAATGAACAAAGCTGAGAGAGCCCGCATACTGTCATTAACCATAACTGAATTCAGATTTCTGAAGATATACGCAGACTCTCAAGATCAGCCTTTATAACTCGAAGCATATATAATTCTTACAGTTTTAGTAGAATTGCAACACACTTTGTGTTGAATTCCAAACAGGTGGGACATGTTTACCATTGCACAGAACAATTTTAAGATTAATTTCAAAAGGATTAGATGGAAGCATGCTCGGAAATGCCTGCAATTATCATAAATAGTCACTCTGTGTTGCCGCATGAGTCACTTCCACAGGCTTGATTTTCCTGTGACTCGATTCTTGCTCATTCAGTGGTTGGAGGGATCCTCAGGCCTTCATCCTGGCTAAACTTTGGGGAACCTACCTGAGTACCTTACATAGAGTTATTCACCGGACACCAAAACGTGGGCCTCTCAGGCGGGCGTGAGAAGACAGACCACGCCAACAGAAAAATTGTGTGGGTCTTCCATATTTGGTTTACATCTGTTTAGCTGCTTGTGTGTGTGTGTGTGTGTGTGTGTGTGTGTGTGTGTGTGTGTGTGTGTGTGTAATAGATTATTTTTTAAAGCAGTTTTAGGTTCACAGCAGAGTTGAAACTAAACGTGCATGAACACACACACACACGGATCCTCCTCCACTACCAACACCCCCTTCAGAGTGGTACATTGGTTGCAACCCATGAACTTACAATGACGCATCATCATCACCCAAAATCCAGAGCTTACGATGGGGTTCACTCCTAGTGGTGTACATTCTTTGGGGTTTGGACAAATGTATGATGGCAATATCCATCATCATAGTATCATACACAGTAGTTTCACCACGCTAAAAAAAAAAATCTCATTTTTACACACTGATTTCTTTTCACTGAGTTTATAAACTATCAGCTTTTTTGCATATTATTAAATATTTTCTGGAGAAAAAGAAAAAGACTTAAATGTCTGTATTATTTGGAGTACAGGCTAAGCTACTATCTCAGAGCCTCCAAAGTGTCGTACCTTCAAAAGAGTGGTCCAGATAAGACACATGTGCTTCTCTCTCATCCAGCAGATGGAGGCGGGCAGGTGCTCGGGGCTGGCCATCCAGTTGCCCTGGTTTTTTCCATCTTGTTGTTCCTCCTTTGTACTTTATCGGCTGAAGAAACCAGGTTGTTCACATTCTGTGCACGTGCCACCACCCAGAGGGTCTTCTGGAAAATGGGGTGATGTGCCCAACTCTCTGGTCCATCGGGGGGAGCTGAATGAGCTTATGCATGAAAAAGCCTTGGACGGCGTGTGGCAGAGCGGGTGCTTTTACTAGAGTGGCCTTATTTCGGAGGCTCAGGGAAGAGCAGAGTTTATGATGGTAACGGCAAGCTAGGCCCTTAGGAGTGAAGCACAGCTCTTGAAGCTCTGCACGTGGCAATGGGGAGCTCCCACCCCAGTCTCCCAGAGCCGCCTGTCTCCACACCCACCAGCAATGAGGCTAGCCCTGATCAACTGCTGATTTGCTTTTCTTCCTTTGCTTAACAGTCCTGTGAACTCCGACAGAGTGCCTCTAGGATTATAAAGAGAGATGTATAACAGGGCAGTCATAAAGCTATGTGAGCCACACAGGAGGCAAGGTATTCACATTCCCATTTTCCTGTCACCTCATATCACCATGAGAAATTCATTTCAGCAACTCTTAGGCTCAAATTCACTACAGCAGGAAGGAGGCCAGAGAAGAGAGATGTGTGTAATGGAGCCAGTCACCACCTCCAACCCCCTGGAGGGGGGACTCATTCCACAAAATCCACTTCCCACGGCTGTTTCCACACCAGTGATGGAGGTACAGGAAAGGAAGGTATTAGTTCCCCATAGTACCCACCACAATGTCATCTTATGGGGTTCCTAAGTGTAAAGGCACGTTACAAGGCCGTTTTTTAATTTTGTAATTACTCTCTTTGGAGGAGGCCTGTGTGGGTTCTGGGAGGGCCTATGGGGGCCAGAGGATGGAGGGGATTTTCCATCCAGGCCTCTGTACTGGTCCCATTGGCAGAGACAAGCCTTTTCTCCTGGGTCCTCCTCCAGCTGGCCCAGTGCTCCCCCTAAGGTCACCATCACATCTTTGAGCAGCACCTGGGACTCCAAGCCACATTTCCAGTCAGCTGGGCTCGCATTCACCAGGGAGGTATTTAAAAGTGCAGCACTGCCTTCCTCCTCCCTAGACCAACAAACTCCCCGGGCCCAGGGCCCAGGATCAGCACTGGGAGGCTGCTGCCTGGGTGGGAGGGAGGGGGCTGGGGCAGGAAGACAGATCTCCATCCTGGGCTTGAACCCCAGCAATGTTCCTTTCCTTATACTGAGAGCTGCGTTAATCCTCCTCCTCCTCCTCCTCCTCCTCCTCCTCCTTCTAATAATAATAATAGTAATAATAATAATAATAATAATAATAATAATAGCACCCACTCCCCCAGCACCCCCTTTGTGCTAGCCACTTTTCTAAGTACTTTTCCATGTATATTAACATGACCCTCACAGCATCTCTAGGAGGTGAGCTCTATTATCGTCTCCACTTCATGGGGAAGAAAAGAGAGGCACTGAGAGGCGAAGCCACACCGGCTGCAGCGTCCCTGGTCCCAGCACTGCCTGCGGGAAAGCCAGCATCGGTGCACTGCCCTCTTTTTCTTCACTTTCCTTTATTTCCATTTGCTTCTTCCTTCTTTACTCTCCACAGTCAGCTGCTCTAATGTGCTGGCCATGTACTCCTCCTCCATTTGTAGAGGTTCTTGCGAAATGCGTTATTTTAAAAAAATTTTTTCAGTTACAGTTGACATACAATATTTTATTAGTTTCAGGTGTAGTGATTAGACATTTATATAACTTACAAAGTGATCACCCAATAACTCTATACCCATCTGGCACCATACATAATTATTACCCTATTATTGATTATCTTCCCTATGCTGTACTTTACATCCCCATGACTATTTTGTAACTGCCAATTTGTATTTCTTAATCCCTTCACTTCTTTCACCCAGCACCCCCAATCTGGCAACCATCAAAATGTCCTCTGTATCGATGAGTTTGTTTCTGTTTTGTTTATGTTTGTTTTGTTCTTTAGCTTCCACATATAAGTGACATCATAAGGCATTTGTCTTTCTCTGTCTTACTCCACTCAGCACAATACCCTCTAGGTCCATCCTGTTGCAGATAGTAAGATTTCATTCTTTTTTATGGCTGAGTAATATTCCACTGTACATGTATACCACTTCTTCTTTATCCATTCATCCATTGACACCCAGGTTGCCTATATATCTTGGCCATTGTAAATAATGTTGCAATGAACTATGGATTCACATGTCCCTTTGAAGTAGAGCTTTGTGTTTCTTTGGATAAATACTCGGGAGTGGGATTACTGGGTCCTTCTTTGTCTCTTATTATAGCCTCTGTTTTAAAGTCTATTTTGTATGTATGAGTGTTGCTACTTCAGCTTTTTTTTCTATTTCCATTTTCATGAAATATCTTTTTCCAACCCTTCACTTTCAGTCTGTGTCTGAAGTGAGTCTCTTGTAGGCAGCATAAGTAAGGGTCTTGCTTTCTTATCCAGTCATCAGCCTACATCTTTTGATTGGAACACTTAATTTATTTACATGTAAAGTACTTGTTGATGGGTATGTAGTGCTGTGTGTCCTCCATCCGCTCTGGCCCAGTTGTCCATCCCCCAGAGGCAGGCATTGGGATTGGGTCCAACTTCCTAACATTGCAAACGACGTTAACAACAGACATCTTTATGCACATTCTCTATGCACGAGTGTGAGAATTTCTCCAGGTTGACTGCTGGGTCACGAGGTACACGGTGCTTGATGTATCCAAACACCAAGCAGCACAACAGTCTGTTCTCACAGCAGCAGATCCCGGGAGTCTCCTCATTAGGCATTAATCAGATTTTGATGTCTGAAGATTTTGGAGTATAAAGTAATCTCTCATTATCCTAATTCGCCCCTCTTAATTACCCATGGGTTTGTGCGTCTCTCCTATCTTGTTAGACTGTGGGGTTTCCCTCTTCGACAAATCACCAATTCAGTGTCCTTTGCCTATTTTCTTTTGGGGTTCCTGTGTTTTTCTTGTTGTTTGGACAGAATTCCTTGTTGGCACCTAAGTCCCTTGTCAGTTTTAGACCATGAAAATGTCTTCTCCCGATTCCATTGTCTATTAACTCTTTCCATGGCAGTCTTTGAGATCAGAACTTGTGTGATGCAGTCACCCCCTTCAGTGCTTCTGCCTTATGGCTCATGCTTTGAGGCCATGGTTTAAAAAGTCTTTCCCCACCACTAGGTCACAGAGATATTTTCCTGTATTTACCATATAAACTTTATTGTTGCATCATACACACTTAGGTCTTTAAATCTGTTTCTACCTTGGTCATAGGGTGCTAGATGAGGGTCCAGTGTCATACTTATACATCGAGCTGTTGGTCCTTCCCTTTTGATTTGGAAGCCCTGTAACTTTTGAGGTTTGTGACCTTATTCATTCAAGTGTGCAGTTTGTGTTCCAATACAAGTTCTGGATTATGGCTGCTGGGTGGGAGCTGCCTCCTGCTGTTCACAGAAATGGACAGTAGGGGATACCCCTTCTCCTTGTGAACTTACAAACTGTGTGAGTTTGGACAAATGACTGGATGACTCCCAACCAAAGAGTGGGTACGACTGTTCTGAGGGTTCTTGCAAAGATTAATGGAACTGCTGAATGTAAAGTGCTTTGGATATGCAGGTCTTTTCCTCCTCTTTGCCCGCAGCCCCCATCAATATTGCCTCCTCCCTTTATAGTTCCTCTAAGGGCCATTTTAAGGCCTTCATTATTCTACTATGCACTATACTTGCAAGGCTACTACCCGGACATCATTCTAAAAACAATGAAATGCATCCTCTTCCCATGTTAAATAATGTTTACAAACATATGGGATTCAGATGCAATTGTATTTGATTGGTTGAAATACCATGTAGACATTTAAAGGTTTGTCCATTGCAATTTTGCTGTGTTAGGTTTTTTTCCTTCATATTTTGAAGCATTTTTTTAAAGGTCTAAAATGTTTTCTCAAACACTAGGTGTTTTGCTCATGGCATTTTTAGTGGATAAAGCAGCTCAGCCTTCTCTACCTCAGCAACACTAATCTTGTGACCACCATTAGCCCTTCTGTGTAGATACTGACTCAGAACCCAGTCTTCCCTCCCTCCTGAGCCCGAGTCCCATCTTCCCATCAGTGGACCCCGCTAAGCACTGCGGAATTCCAGTGTGGTAGCCAAGAACACAGGCCCGAACCAGGCCAGCTAGGTTCAAATTCTCGTTCTAGCATTTATCAGCTATGACCTTGGGTAAGTTTGTTAACTAAACTTCTCTATGCTCATCTCCTAATATGTCAAATAGAACATGAATGATATCAACCTCAGAAGGGCTGGTGTCAGGATGTATAAAAGGAGTCCTATGTGCAAAGTGCCTGGATAAATATTAAATTCTCAATTGTTATTATCACAGTTCTGTTCAGAGAAGTAGTTGTCTCCACGGGATGTACCCCAGTGTTTCCGAAACTGGCTTGCTCATAAAAATCACCTGGAGTACTTGATACAAATAGATTCTCCAGGCCAGTCTCTTGAGGAATCTGATTCTGTTGGTCTGAGGTTGGGTCCTACAATCTATATTTTAACAAGTACTCAAAACCTAGATTCCATCTCAATTTTGTATTCTAGACATCATGTAATGTTAGGCAAATTATGGAATCTTTCTGAGCCTATCTCCTCTTATGTAAAACAGGGATAAAGCCTATCCAGATTGTTGTGAGAATTTAAAATAATAATATATATAACACCCTGCATAACGCCTGGGACATAGGTCTCTTTTTCTCTTCTATTGGTTTAGTCACTCTGGCATAAAAACCTTGGGTTGATTTTATTTTTCCAGTTTCTTGAAGCGAATCCTTATTTATTTAAAAAAAATTTTTAAATCAATTTTTTAAAAAGTCTCTAAATTTTCCTGAGTACAACCTTAACTGTACCACATATTCTTTTTTTTCAACTATTATAGTTTTAATTATGTTTTTTAAAAAAATGTTTCTCGGTACAGTTATATTTGCACTTTTATTCAGATATTATGGTTACACATCTCTCTGAAGTGTACTAAGTTTTCTTTTGTGATTTCTAGAAAAGTATAATAGAGAGAAAAGAAAATTGTGTATTTTCTATTTATAGAGAGAATTATACAAGCTCATTACCTATGTCAAATATTCTGTGTCCTCACTTATTTTGGTCTTTTTCATTGTTTTCTTGAGTCATTAAAAAACTCACCTTTGTTATTTCTTCTCCATATCCACGTATCAGCTATACTACTACTTAGTAAATTTACTTTTAAAAGGAAACCAGTATCATTTGTCCTTCCAGCTCAACATGAATATGAGTCAAGCACAGGGCACTGTAGGCCTTAAAATATCTGAGAACATGTCATGAGCTGAATTGTGTGTCCCCTCAAATTCGTATGTTGAAGCCTTAACCTCGGGAGGTGACTGCATTTGGAGATGAGGACTTTAGAGAAGTGACTGGGATTAAATGACAGCATATGGGTGGGTCCTGATCCAACAGAACTGATGTCCTTATCAGGAGAGGGAGGAGCACAGAGAAAAGGCCACAGCAAGAAGAGAGCCATCTACAAACCACAGAGGCCTCAGAAGAAGATATGCTTGCCAATACTTTGATCTTGGCCTTCCAGCCTCGAGAACTATGAAAAATGTTTGTTGTGATGTTGCTGGTATTTTGATATAGCCGCCTTAGCAACTAACATAATGTATCAGTGAGTGGTTCCCTTCTCAGCGGAGACCCCACCCAGAAACTAGGAGTGCTCTCTGTGACTCCAGTTCAGACTGACAGCTGGGGACATGGGGCCTTGCTTGGGACTCGTAAGGCAAGCCTCCCCTGGAGCTCCCGGAGCTCAGACCATACTCTTCGTTGAGGGATTTCTCGGTCAAGTCACCTCGGGCAGCAGAGGTCTACCTGCCCCAGGCCCTGCTAGAGAGACAAACCTTCCTCCTCTTTCTACATCTTCTCTGGCTCTGACATTTAACTGTCCTGAACTTCTTTCTGAAACTCAAGACTCCTGCGTCCAACTGCCTACTCAGCACCTCTGCTCAGATGTCTGACAGGCATCTCAGACTTGGCACCCAAAACTCAAGCTTCTGATATCCCCTTCAACCCAACACCTCCTTCCAGTTTCCCCATCTCAGTGAAATGGAACCTCCAGCCTCGACCCCTCCAGTGGTTGAAGGCTAACATGCTGGGGTCATCCTTGACTTCTCTCAACTTGTCAGATTAGGACTTACTCATCGCATCTACTGCCACCATCTTGGACCAAGAAATCATCCTTTCTCTCCCAGACCACTGCAGTAGCCTCCATCCTGTCCAAAGCCTCCGACTGCCCTCAACCCAGCCACCAGAGTGCTCCTGATGCTCTAAGTGGGACGATTCACTTCCCTCCTCTGCTCAGAACCCTCCAGTGGCTCCCAATAGCACCGGTTCATAATGGCCTGGGTACTTATCACCATCTAGCATTCTATAAATCGACTTATGATTTCTGCCTGTTTCCCTCAACTGTAATGTAAAATCCCTTGAGGACAAGGATTATTGATGCCTGTTCACTGCTGAACTCACTGGCCTAGACTAGTACCTGGAACATAGTATTTAACTAAAAAAATGAAGGAGTGACTGTGTATATTCACCCACCCCACCTAACCATATATACTTTCACAGCAAGGTCTGTGTTTGTTTCAGTTATATATATATATATATACATACACATACATACATATAAAGAATAAGATTTATTGTAAGGAATTAATTCATGCAGTGATGGTGGCTGAGAATCCCATGATCTGCCGTTTGCAGGCTGGAGCCTAGGAAAGCAGTGATGTCGTTCAGTCTGAGTCCAGAGGCCT
The DNA here is from genome assembly GCA_004027375.1 of Macroglossus sobrinus. Classification (NCBI taxonomy): domain Eukaryota; kingdom Metazoa; phylum Chordata; class Mammalia; order Chiroptera; family Pteropodidae; genus Macroglossus; species Macroglossus sobrinus. The sequence continues at coordinate 368,680 of PVKZ01000524.1, read as the reverse complement.
GAGAACCGGGGGCAGGGGAGGGGGGGTACCAAGGGCAGAAGATGGACATCCCAGATCAGGCAACCAGGTAGGAAGAGCCAATTCTGTCTTCTATTAAGGGCATCGGTGGAACGGATGATGCTCATCCACACCAGAGAGAGCAAACTGCTTTACTGAGTCCACTGATTCCAAATGCTAATTTCAACCCCCTCACGAACCCACCTGAAATAATGTTTAGCCAAATATCTGGGCATCCCATGATCCAGCCAGGTTGACACATAATTTAGCCATCACAGTGTTTATTCAGTTGGTATCCACTGTGCCTTGGACATACGGGGCATTCTCTAATCTTGTCTCTTCAAGTAATAACAGCGACAGGCGGCCATGGACTTTACAAAGTGCTGGGACCCAGAGTGAGCTGAAGTGGGGTGGGGTGGTTCTGCCACCCTAAAGACCAAGACTGACAGGTTAAATCAGGAGAAGCTGAAAACTGCACTTTGAAGAGCGGACGTCACTAACATATAACGTCAGCATGCTGACCAGGTCTGAGGGCCCAGTGTCACCGCCCCTCACTCCGCAGCTAGATCTCATGATCCTCACCACAAAAGCTTGTACAAAGAATCCCAGGACCACCAGTCAGTAAGAAGGCACACAGGGTGGATAGCAATACCTTTTAATGGTTCACATTGTGGTGTGTTTTTTTTTTTTTACCCCCCCTCAAGATTTATAACAAAAACATATGGAACTTAATAGGAATTTCAATACATTGGGCGATTACAGAACCTAAACAAGACAAGTCCGTAAAGTATGGTCCTTCTTGCCGGGGCAGAAGGCTCTGTTCCACTAAGCAGAGAGAACCATGACATGATTAGGCAGGATCATCTCATGCTGCCTAGTGTTCTGATTTCAGAGACTGGCAGACTCGGAGATAAAACAAATTAAAAGAAAACAAAAAACAAAAACGCAGTTAATGGCCTCAATCTCCTTGTCCTTTTTTCCTTCTCTCATTTTTGTCATATAAGCAGATGGGATGAGGACGTGAGGCAGAGCCCTGGGGGACAGGGTGAGGCGCTCTGCTGACCGAGGCCAGCAGATGCAGGAGTTCCCTGAGGCGACCGAGAAATGGACTTTGAATCAACCACTGGAGCTACAAGGACTGTCGGTGGGGGAAGCCTGATGTCCACAGCACATGATTAAAATCCAACTTCTACAGTGAAAAGACCTCAATATAACCCTTAGTACATTTACACAGAAATCTGTGACTGTAGAGTTAACACCTGTTCGTCATAATACAAGTTGGAATGCCAACAAGGCGTGAACCTTTCTGCCAAAAGCCCACCAGGCACAGTCATTCACTCAACAGAAGAAATCAAAACCATTTGGTTTTTAAATAAAAATCCTTCACATCCACCTGTATTCAATAATAATAATAACTTATGACATTAATGGCTTCCTTAAAAACAAGAGTTAAATCATAAGTGTGGAAAAACCTATTTTCCTATAAATGTAGTTCTTAGAAAGGGACAGATATATAACACACATGAAAAATAAAGCTGTGATATTTTGTTTTTAAAGTTAATATTACAAACAATTTTTTTTTTTAGAAAAGTGAGTGTTTCACTTAGACCAGCACCCAATAATCTAAATAAAGACATTTCTCTGTTTAAGGTGTACATTTGCTTCTATGATAAATAATGGTGTAAATTATATTAGACTATCGAGTTCCATGCAGTGGAATATTACTTCAAATAGGCTGGCCAAGTAGCCATTTCCTTTCCTAAACAGAAAAATAATAATTAGTGATGGAGCACACAGGGGTAAATCTGGCCAGACTCAGTGATAACTATACTTGTTCTGAACATGTAACTGAGTAGGGGAGACACTGCTAAACAAGACAGTCGAGCAGCACAGCACACTCGAGTCCTAGGGTGGTTCACTGTCAGGGGACAGGCCACTTAGCCCTCCAGTGAGCCAAATCGTGCCTTCCAAGCAAGAAGGCACCTTATTTTCATACTAGAGCCATGACTTGCTTTTGGATGAAAATCGAATGCTAACATTTTTCAGCTCTAGTATCATTAACATCTTGGAAAAATAAAAAATAAAAAAACAATCGACATTAGAAAGCTTGACAATGAGAATAAGAAAAACCACACAAGAAAAGTCACGCTGAAACTGCTTCGACAGTTGTTCCATCACTGCCCACCACCTGGGCTTGCGGCCAGTGACTTCATGGACGCATCCTTTCGATGCACTGCCGAAGGTCAGTTGCAAGTCCATTGTGGAGACCCCAGTGTGATGCTGCCTGTCTTCCACTCACCTGATCCTACCCACGAGATCCAAGGGGGCCTGGCGTGGTGTGAGCACAGGACACATGAGTGTCAAGGCCCAAGAACCTTCCTGAAAGCTCCACCTTGGATTCGGGCGAGGAGGCACAGCAGTGTCTGGAAAACGTGGTGGCAGCATCCACACTGGGCCTTAACCTCAGCAGCCGGCCTGCAGGATGCTTCCCCCAGATCGCTTGGTCACTGACAGGGTCGTGAACACCTGCGGGAGGAGACAGCACGAGATTCTCAGACACCGAGCCAATGAGCTCATGGGGGGCAGTGCAGATCACACCATTAAGATGGAGAACGAGTTAATCGACTATTTAAAATGAATGAACGAAACAGAGAAGTAATATGACCAAGGAAAGCCTCCATTTCTCCAGAGGATAAATGGGGGAAAAAAACATTTCAAAACCAAAGTGAAAGAGAAAACTAAGGTTATATCTAATGACATTTATTGGCACAAGGATGATAAAAAACAAATCAGTCACCCTAGTTGCTTGTCTATTCTCTTAAAAAAAAAAAAAAACACATCATGAAATATTTTGGATCCGTAGAAAGGGATAAAGTGTATTATTGCAAACACCCATGTGCCCACCCAGCCCAGGGAGCTTTATGAACATGGTTAGAGCCCCAATTGAGCCCCTCCCTGGGCACCCTTCTTCCCGCCCCCACATCAGTGCTCACCATTCCTAGGCATTCTTCCTGCCTTCTTCTGTAGGATTTTAAAACATTTACGTGAAAGTGGCAAGATGATGTACATACTCTACTGCTACCTGCTTCTTGGCACGATTCTCTATTTCTGTGATTCACCCATATGAACAGAAATACCTCTAATTCTTCCATTTTTCACTGAACAGTATTCAATTACTACAATACACTCACTGTATATGCTGTACACTACAATACTCCATTATTTAAATAGTGAATCTATTACGATGACATATCTAGGCTCCTTTGGCTGGCCTTTCAAGCCATTGCCAACATGCTCTGTGACATTCCAGTAGTCTCCTCGCACCCAGAGCTAGGGTTGGAGGGAAGGTGCAATATCGATGTGATGGGACTTGCGAGGTGCCTGACCAACTGCCCCCCTCACCTGCTGTGACTACGAGTTCTTGTTTCACATCCTTGCAAACATTTGGTGTTTGCGGACTTAGAGTCTTAACCATCTGCAGGCAGCTTTTATTTGTTACTGCTGAAGATCATTTATACACAAAAACAATGGTTCTCAAACTTCTGTGAGCAAAGCCTGGTCATGTATGGATTAAATACACAGAAGTTATATGGACTTTAGACCCAGGAAGGGCCCAAGAATCTCATTTTTAGCGAGAATGCCGGGTGATTCGTTGTAATGCAGAAATTCCACATGGTAGAATTTCTCATGGAACACCAGTGTTGGCGAAGCACTGTGAATTCCTGGCAATACCCAGAGCCTGGACGTCTACTGCATGGTAAACTAACCATCAGTTGTAATTTCACCAAAAAGGAAACCTACAGTGGAGATTCTAAAAAACATAATACCTCTACATCTAGAAACAGATTTTCATTCCCGACCTAATGGAATAATTAGTGCCAAACCAGCTCTCCTCACTGAAACAACCAGAAAACTGAACAAAATTTATGAAACAACCATTTTAGAAACCAAACAGCAGGCAGTGATCCCACTAAGAGAATCAAACGAGGTGAGCCTTCAACGGGCCTGGCTGTCCATCTAGGAGCATCTGCGAGACTCTGGTGCCATAGGATGAGTCCGAGGACCCCAGACATCTCAGCGACGTGAAAAGACAGAGGGGACACTAGGCAGGCTGAGGCAGCTCGGATTTGTGGGGCAGAACTCCCCAGCGGGGGGAGCTGCCCAGAGAAAGAGCTCCAGAAGTCTGCATGCAGGTCCCCAGTCTCTGGCTGAATACCAAACTGAGTGGGAACCGCTGAGGCCAGGGAAGAAAGCACAGCCCGAGAGCTGTGGGCAGAACCACCACCAGTGACTGTTTGGCGCTCTGAGTTCAGAGGCCTTGCCGAGGCACAGTAGAGACCCCAGAAAGCCACGCTAACTAAGCATTACCAACCTAGAGTAAAAGCTACTCTAGACCACCTGAATGAAGCTTAAAACTGGCCTCCAAAGCATCGAATGAGCCACGTTAATGGCTCAGCACTAGAAAATTCTACCTTCTTTAAAGAAGGATGACAAAACCCAGGTATCTGGCACAGATTCAAAGTGCTGAAAGGAAAAAAAAAAAAACAAAAAACAAAAAATAAAACACCTTGTCAACCTAGAATTCTACAGTCAACAAAAATGTACTCCCATGAACAAAGCAAGACATTTTCAGACAAAAGCTGAGTGCTTTTGTCACTAACAGACCAACACTACCAAATGTTGAAGAAAGTACTTGCAGCTGAGGGAAATGGTAACTAGGGAATGACACCTTTTCCTACAAAGGGGAAACAGCGTCACCATCACTGTCACCTGCTTGGAACGTGGCAGCCATGGCCTACCTGCTTTTATAAACCCCTTCCTCCCTCCCTCCCTCCCTCCCTCCCTCCCTTCCTTCCTTCCTTCATGACTCAGGGCAAAATGTTCCCCTCCTGCCAGGCAGTGCTTTGAATCCCATCCCCTCACGTTCTTATTTAATGCATCACCCACCCCTGCCCCTCTGTATTCTTAACCTTGCTTTCCCAGTGGTCCTTTCTCAGGTTGCATTTATCATGAAGAAATTCTCCCTCGACCTTATGATTATCTCTAACACTATCTCTCGTCCTCTTTACAGCCCAAATCTTAGGCTGTTGGTATTTACGGTCTATTTTTATTCCTCGTTTCACTGAAATCTGGCCTCTGTCCCCACCATTCCATGCGCACACCTCTCCTGCGGTTCCTCGGTAATTCTAACTGCCAAACCCAGAGGGCACCTTGCAGTTTTTACTTTACAGTCTCTCTGCAGCATTTCTTGTTGTTGAGCTCATCTACCTGTTAATAATTCTCTCCTCTTCTTGTTTCCTATTTCTTTCTTTTATGGCTATTCCTCAGCCATGGCATAGGTGTCCTGAGACCCCAATTGCACCCAGCCTTTGGGGTGGCCAGAGCCCCTGGGCTGGCTGGCTTGAGGCCTCAGCCACCTACTGTACTCACCTCAATGTGCTGTGCAAATACTGCCACTGTCCCCGGGTGTGGGACGTGACCAGGCCAGAACGCACTGCCCCAGGGTTCCATCCTAAGTTCTCCCCCCTTTAGATACTGTCCATTCACAGTGGTCTTACTCAGTCTCTTTTAGGCAGATGAATTAACCGACTCTGCAGTCACTGGGTCTCTCCTGAGCCCAACACCAGTAAGACCTAACAAACAGACTGGATGACACCTCAAACCTGACAAGCCCAGCATGGACCCCTGTATCATCCTTCAGTCCGGTTCCCCTCAGTGGACAGCATCACCACTGCTTAGATGCCCAGGCCGCACGCCTGGTATTTATTCTTAATTCTTCTATCTTCATTACTGTGACAGGTAATCAATTATTCAGTTTGCTTCTTAACTGTCAAATCACATCTCTTTGTTATCACTAACACTTAGTTCAAGTCTCTAGAATTCCGACTGAACAACTATGAGATATTCATTAGCTTCCAAAACATACAGTGCTTCACGCCCCCATGATGACCTTCTGTATGCACCAGGCTTTATACGTTTCTAGCTTGCTGGGAGGCAGACTTGGGGGCAGGGGCCTGCTCTAGCCAAGGACACGTGTGCGGCAGTGAACACCAGGTGAGCCTTCCTCTCTACCCCAGGGAGAAGCTGCTCCATCGGCCTGGTCCTAGAGTGAAGATGGCATGGAAGCTAACTGCAGCTGATCCGTGATGACAGTAAAGTACCAGCAAGGAATATGTCTTTCCTTTTACAGGCAAAACAAACCAAAACAAAAACACCACCCAAACTGTTGTGTTCGAGCAATTAAATTTAGAAACAATTAAAACGTCAATCTAAACCATTATGGTGAGAGTCTATAGAGTCCACCTGTCCTGCTCTACCAGACCAAGCTTCTCAAGCCGTTAAGCGTCTTACTGAGATTGGGGGCCATGGCTTATTTTGGAGTCTCGCGTGGACTCAGTGTGTGCCCACATCCTTTTTGGCACACCTGGGCACCCGGACAATATTTTTAGTCAGCTGCTTTTTGGTTCCTGAGAAACAACTGGTTTGTAATAAAAAAAGGAAAGAGCACAAAAAAATCAAGGCCACTTTGCCCTATACAGATCAAAGCAGTGGGAATCAGCATCAAAACTATTTCTGAATAAAAGGGGAAAATACTTTTGTATAAAGAAAGAACAGTACTGAGAAAAGCCCTTGGTCTGTTTTAGACTTTAAGCAGTGGCAAAGCCTTTTTTACCTCCTTATATACCGATACATCATCAGCACCTCAAAAAATTCAAACCCAAATAATAATGGCCAGTATCTGAAAACATTTAAAATATTAAGCCAGAAGAAACTATAAATAATTCACATCCAAAAAAAAAAAAAAACACTTAGAAGAAAAAAGGTTCATCCCTGCTAGCAAAGATATGTAAAAAAAAATCCTTGAAATAGTTATCTCTTTTATTCTTACTGTAGAAAAATTTACACTGAATTTTGCAACACTTTCATTAGCACTCAAATTCAATGCTGATGACACTGTAAGCTACTACAACTTTTTTGAAAAGCAATAAAATTCCTTTGTTTAAAAAATGTGTGACTGTGGATGAGTATGGAAAGACAATATGTGATAATGAAAACAGCTGTTAGGACAATGATATCATGGGCAATTTAAAATGCCACCATACAAGCTTCCTTTTCAATTTTTACAAAGGAAGAAAAATAAAGAGCCAGGGAATGCATTAAAACAGATTTCTGGCATGAATTTGCCACCTTAAGTTTTCTTCCTAGAAATTAATTTAGAAATAGAACATGTAGGAGATTTGGATCAAAAACTAAACCCATCAAAAATGAAAGCAGAAAAAAAAGAGCTCTTACCTAATTTTTCTTATACTGATAACACTGTTATCTTAAAAAGATAAAGGAAGCCATTATATTGCCATTGTTGAATAATCTATGTGAAAAAACTATGGGGTTTTGATGATGGTGTTAATTTTTATAAATATTTCATAAAAACTGTTTTCAAAAATGAGCACAGAGGTAGCCCCTTCATGCTTTTCTATCCCAACACAAAGAAGACTTCCAAAGGGTCAAACGTTGCTACAGGCATTCATTCACCTCGGATTCACATCTGGCCCCAGCACATCCCAGGGTCACAAGATCCCATCACTCTAGACTGTGACTATGTTGACGAATAAAACAAAACTTTTGATGTTTGGCACTAAAATTCATTTTAAGAGATTTCACAGGGGTCTTTTCTGAGTTTTTTTTTTTTTTTCCTCTTGAGCTATTATATTTCCCCTACAAATAAACTTGATTAGTTGAAATTACTACTCCAAATGATGTACAATCCATTTCCCATTCAGTAACTGCTGCTCAGATGTCCGGAGTAAATTATCTCCACACTGAAAAATAACGCTCATGAGTCACTGATGCTCCCGGCCCCCAGAGTCCCTCTCGTGTCGATACCAAGGGGCTTCCAGTTAAAACGAGAGTAGTTCCCGCCTCCTCTGAGAGCAATTCCAGAAAGAAAGCCTTTTGGAATGATTCTGCTCCAAAAAGCAGTCTTGACTGAGGAACCTGTCAGTTTTTCTAAGTAATCACTCCTCAGAGCCAAAAGTTGCTGAACTGCCCGGGTTATTTTATCGAAATGGCATGAATGTTTCATTTGATGCTTCATTCCGTCAACCACCCACAGCTGGCCGGAAATTGTGGCTCGTTCTAGACATTTTAAAGCAGTGCTCGGGGCCAGTTTTTTAATTATTTATTTCTAATCCATCCAATGGACTGGCATTTGTGAAATCCAACAAAAATGTATTAGGAAAATGGACATTTAAAGCCATGTAATAATAAAATCCAGTGTCTTCTTATATCAGAGACTGTCAAATTACTCTTAAAGTTTCTAAACCTTTTGTCTTCATTTCCATGTCTCTGTGGACTAGTGACAAATGGTGTGGTCAGCATTTTGAGCAGCCCCCTTGTACAGTACATAGCTAGCCATGAAAAAACAGGAGGTCCAATAGCAAATCCAATTACTGCCCAAGTCAGAACCCAGCAGAGTTGCTAAAAATCCCCTCCCAATCAAACTTCACCTTTCCTTGATCAAGCAATTTAAAAAAGATAAATGCAGTCAGGGGTCAGAAGGCTTTAGTTTTTCAAAATCCAGGTTCTAAGTAGTTCATGACCGAGGTTTTTTATATATCCTTCCCCACCAACTCCTGAAAAACACTGTAATGATGACCTTCAGTGAAGCCACATCATCTGTAATGAAATACCCTGGGGAAAACCACAGTCACTGAGAGTCTACCAAACTCCAGGAACTCTCCAAGGTGCTTTCCACACTGCTCTGCTCATCACCCCTAGGAGTCAGTATTTTATTTAGTGTATAAATAAACTACGCTTCTGAAAAAGCTGGGTGACACAGCCAGGTTCGGTGAGAGGAATCTGCTGAGAGATCACAACTCATGACCACGCTCATGTCGCCACCAATAAATCATTTCCATTTTTGAAGTTCTACATCAAATATCACTGGAGGTCTGTGCCAACAGAGCACCATCGTACAGCGCGGTGCCTCGAACGCCAGACTGCGGGGGCTAGAATCCTGGCTCTACCACTTCCGAGCTGGGAAACTAGACTCGATCTCTCCGTCCTCTTGTGTCAGGTGGAGACACCACTACCACCGACCTCACCGAGTCCTCCTGGGACTAAACAAGGTAACTCGCACAGAGCAGAGCGCAAACAGGAACCATTCTCAGTAACTCCCTGTACCCATTTCCAATCCACTGGCAACTCTGCTTTCTATGTCAATGTCTCAATGGCTCTCAATTTCCACTGCCACCACCACAGTGCCAGCTACAAATCCTCCTCCCCCGCAGCTAGATGTGTTTCCTCCAGGCCACTTTCCACGCTGTGGCTGGAGCATCTCTCTCAACAATATATCTGATTGTATCTGCTTTAAACTTCTCACAGCTGAATCCCTATGCCCCCAGACAAAGTGAAAATACCTGCACCCTTGGTTTATGAGGCCACGGCCTTCCACTTACTTCTCCTGCGCTCGTTGTGTGTGTATAAAGATATTTTTTTAAACCTCCTTCAAAGCTCTTCAAACTACAGCAGTAGTGAGGGTCTTTTAGCTCCCTGAATGAGCCACACTCTCTGCCACAGGGAGCTTTTATCTGGTGTTCCTTCTCACTGGCTAACACAAACATTCCTCTAGTCTGAGGCAAGAACTCCCTCCTTAACCACTCTGCCCGAAATCCCTACTCCAAACAGCCCTTTCTTTATACTATTTACCCCAATCCTAGAACTCGTCACACTGAACTGTAATTGTCATTTCAGTCATCTGCCTCTCTGCTCCTAAGCGAGTCTTAAATCCCGCTGTATCCCCGAGGGCCCGGCATAGTGCTATGTATGTAACTGCACAACGAGTGTGCTCACAGAGTGACAGAGCAGCTGACTTTTTATCTCATTAATCAGCTAACAGCTTGAGGAAGAAAAAAAAAAAAGCCCTACGAAAGCTGTGAAGCATTAGCTTCTGGGCTTCAAAGTCATAAGAGAACCAACAGATGGCGATGCACACGGCTAGTGTTTAAAAAAGGTTCCCAAGGAGAACAGGCCTTTGGCTGGCCTCCCGGAGGCAGAGGCTTTGGGAAGACACCCTGCCTCTTCACTGCATGCCTCTGCCTAGCGGGCAGTCACCCTGCCAGAGGCTGCCAGGCTCACTGCCGGGGTCACAACACAACACCATCAAGTGGGGCAGCAGGAGTCAAGCCCACGGCAGTCTTCTAACCAGGCCATGACAGCTGAGTTCAGATTACAAAATTAGACACAGATATGTAAATTGAGAAGTTATCTTTTCGTTCATATTGGAGATGATTGTGGTAGCTTTTAAGCATCTTGCACTGGCATCATTTTAAAATATACTCACTGTCGTGGATTGAATTAAGTCCCCCAGACAGTTATGTTCAAGGAGTCCTAAGCGGCAGTACCTATGGCCGTGACCACATCTGGAAATAGGGTCTTTACAGATGTAACCAAGATGGATGAGAGTGGGACCTAATCCAGTAACCAATGTCCTTATAATGAGAGAAACTTAAATACAGGCACACAGGAGATAAGGCCATGTGAGCCAGAGGCAGAAATTAGAGTGGTGCATCTCTAAGTAATGGTGCACAAGGATTGCCAGCAAGAGGCAAGGAAGGATTCTTCTCTAGAACATCTGGGGGAGCATGGCCCTGCTGACATCGTTTTCAGACTTCTAGCCTCCAGAGCTACGAGAGATATATTTCATGTTTTAAGCCACCGAATCTGTGCAGTTTGTGATACCTTGTTACAGCAGCCCTAGGAAACTAACACACTCACTAAAAGTGTTTTAAGAGGGGAAAAAAGTTAACTGGCTCCTTCCTGGGCAGACAGTGATCTGAGACATTATACTGAATAAAAGATAAATTGCACATTCTTTAAGAGCATTAATCTTTTAATGCTCTTTTTAATTTGTTATATTTTTGAAGCTTAGTTTTAATTCAGTAGACAGCAGTTTTCTATAAATAATGCCCTCATCACTGAACACGTTAATACTTTATGCTATCATCCCAGCCAGGTGCATATTAATTTAGAGGAGGATGCTACCCGCTAATTGCAGAAACAGCAAAGCAAAAGGGAACTAAAATATTCTTCCAGGCCTTGAAGCTGAAATTTCACACTCAGCAGAGCTCAGTTGTGCAAAGACAATCAAAAACAGAAACCAACCAGTTAGCAAGATGTTGGATGAAACCTGGCAGAGTGTGCACACACATGTGTGCATCTATGTATGTGTTTGTGTGTTTACAAGCACAATGTACACTGTGGAAACCACGGTGACTATGGTGGCCAGATAACAGTTGCAATGTTTAACTCTATACTTAAGCTGGCATTCTATGAAATGCCTCTTCCCAACCTTCACTACGTTTTCCAACACAGACACATTTTGAGTTTACAATCAATACTTAATAGTAAGCATCATGATATTCAACTCCTGGATAACCATGGTCAAACATGAAGAAACACTGACACCCAGAGGTCCAGAGTGGTCCGTTGCCAATTCTATTGTCATTTGCTTGATCTTTTAAAAGCAACACTTTCACATTTCATTCTTGGTACCAAAAGCTCAGAGGCAGACATATCATGTAGCCTCAAGGTGGTTCTGAGATAATTTGTACTGAAGCTCTTTCTGGGTATGATTGTCATTATTAACTAACTACCAAGAAAATATAGGAGAAATGATAAAAAGATTTAAGGTACATCTTTATAAATCATTCTCATCGTTTTTTACCATTTAATAGCCAACAGTACTTTCAGGAACGAAAAACAATTCCAAAGAGAAAATGTGCGTTCTAGAGACAACACCTTCCTTTGAGGTATTCTCAATCATTAAAGAGCTGTAATGGGGTAGAGAAGTAGCTCAAGTACAGCAGAAAGAACACTAGCTTCAGAGTCCTAGATCTGCCACTTGTAAGCCGGATGATGATGTACACTTTTAAGGAAAGCTAAAGAAGTGCAGGTGACCCACCTCTGCACAGACGGGGTGGATTCCAATGGTGCTGTCCAGCTGCATTTTGGTCAGGCCACACTTGAGCGCAGCTGCAAAGCCCTGTGTGACTTCTCCAGCATTTGGACCCAATACGTGGAAGCCCACGACACGTTCCTAAAATAGTAAAAAATCATTTTAACTAAGGTGTTAAGGATAGATAGCACAATTAGACTTAAGACCCTTACAACCTGAAAATATTTTTGAAGCAACAGGAAAATGTTTGACAACTCTGAAATAACAGTATGGGAATTATTTTGGATCAATTCTAACTCCCAAATTCGGGTGAATCTCTGATCTAGTGCATTCTACTGTTCAGATTTCCAGCGCCAACTGTGACTGAGCTGGCTGTCTAGACCAATGCCCAACCTTCTCCTGAGAGATGCAGCAGCTACTGCTGTAAGGTGCAGAGCCTTATCTAAGATTCAACACTCCGTGGAAACAAACCAGAAAGGAGGTCGTTCTGTTGCCAAAGTAATGTACTATTTTCCACATTGGACTTAGATTATTCATCTTGACAATTACGGGTTGAGTATATGGATAAGTAAAGCACAAAATATACTAGGTCTTAAAATATACTAGATGTACATGTAATAATATGGATAGATCTTGAAAAAATGAGGTTAAAAAAAGTTGCAATCTTCTGTTTAGCTGAGGACACCACTCAACTTAAACCACAATGTATAATGTTTATGGATACACCATAGGTGGCAAAAATACAATGCAAACTGGTGACACTCTAACCTCAAAATAGTGTTGTTTCTGGGGTAGGGAAGGAGTGAGGGGTACAGGATCAAGAAGGAATACAAAAGATGACACAGCAAAGGATAACGGTTAATAGCATAGAATCTACACTGCCTGGGATTGAGTTCCAGCTCTGTCATTAACTAGTAACCCCCCTGGCACAATTACTTAACTTCCTATTAATGTATATGCAAACAAACAAACTTTTAATAAAACTTACATCTAAAAAGAAAAAAACTACGTAAAATTGTTCTTCGTGTCAACTCTGAATAACTCATTATGGGTTATCCTAATATATTCATTTATTAAATATATCTATGATGACCTATTTTGCAGAAGATCCAGGTTTTCCTAAAACCCTGGGTTCTGCAAAAAGCAATCTGCAGCTGTGCTATCTAGAGTAGTAATTTCTAAAAATACATAGCTTAATGTTAAAATCCCTAGTTAGGAAAATTATGAGTTTATTAAACTTTTAACATGTGGATTTTTATAGCATCATTTATATTTTTACTAAGGACATTTTTCTCTTAAAATAAGATCCCAGCTATGTTAAAAATCCCAGTTCTCAAAAGATTTAATTCCCACCACTTACAGAGTATGTACATGGACATACATGTGACCTGGGTTACAACACAAAATGGGGGCAGTAGTTGGAAAACCAATGGTTTATTCAATCACTTTGTAAGTATGAAAACGAGTTCTGCAAGGCCCAGGCATTTGCCCATAGGCCTTCACTTCCAACTGACACAAGCAGCAGCAAGCAAAAAAGCCTTTCATCAGAACCCAATTAAGAGCTCTTCCCATCACGGGTTTCTCATCTGTGCCAGCTGCTTAGGAAATGAACGTGCACTGCTCCTGCTCTTTTTCATTTTCCCATTTTTTTCAGATAATCGATGACTTAATCGGTTCCCTTTCATATACACAAACACACACAGTTCTCAAGTTGCCTCTCTGGTTCTTTCATTCAGCAAGTTCTGACCACCTGCCTACTATGTGTAGGGCTCTGTCCTTGCCCCTGGTTAATGTCTGCGTAGCTGGGGAGACCAACAGGCAGAAAAGTAAAGGAATGCAGTGTGTGGCACATGATCAAAACAGAGTTACATATTAAAAACAAAATGAAATTAGTTGAAAGGATTAAATGGCAATTACACTTACATCGTCTTTGATATTACAGACTATTTTTGCGTAGCATTTGTTGTTATCTCTTGATGGAAGCGTCCATTCCAATGGCCAAAAGTAACTATGGTAAACCTAAGGAGATATAAGCACAATTAGACCCATCATCTTAGGATGTTTGTTTGTCAAACACCAGCTGTTGTATGAAAACAGCTTCAGTAGTTAGACTTCCATTAAAAAATAAAATTTAGGGACTAAATAGGAATCTGGTTAGAAAGTAAATGACTTTAAACTCCTTGTTGTCAGACCCTTTTTGCTAGAAGCTCATCTTTTAATTACATCTCAATCTCAAGAGTAAACCTTAAGTAATAATGATAACAAAACAAACAAATGAGAGAAAGAAGCCACATAATTACTTGCTGCCTTGACTTAAAAGTGAAAAAAAAAAAAAAAAAAGAGAGAGAGAGAGAGAAAAAAAAGAATCTCTAAACTCTCTTTTTACCTTATTGGAATGACAACCTTGAGCAAGAAATAAGGTGCCAGGAACAATTATAGCCATTACCTAGTTATCTTGCTTATGCTTCCAAAGACATCTCCTCCTTTGGCATTTTTCACCAAAAGTATTAAAGGAAAGAAAAAAAGAGGGAGGGAAGATGGGCAAATGGAAAGACACACAGATTTCCCTACTGATGTTTCAAAAACTTAATGGAGATTTATTTTCTCACACTGTAAGTCTCAATTCAAAACACATATGGTTGGCTACCTTTTTTAAACACATACTGATTATGTAGAAATTCTAATAAGTGCTCTTTTATATTATAAAATGGTGTGAACTTTTTAAAATGTGTTACAAAATTGAATGTACAGTATCATAGAATCAAAACAATCATACAGAGAACAGATGATTAAGGAAATTAACCTCAATTGCTATGTTACAGGTATAACTCTGAGTAACTGCTTCTCATTTCCTTATATTCTACAAAATTTCTTCAACTCAAATTCAAATCCATTACTCTTATAATAAAAAATGCAAATTCTAATAAAACAAAATCCAAAGACTGTCAAGAAATATGAGGTATTTTAAATATCTTTGACAGAACTCCATTCTCAGAAAATAGAGAAACAGTAATAAATAATGAAGAGGTTCATCATTCTAGTAATAATTGTGAAAAACTGTGAGCTATCTAATAAAAGAATGGAATAAAAAATTATTGTATAGCATCCCTAAAAAAATGTTACAAGTCATTTAAAAAATAGTGTTTTAAGGGGAAAATGCTCGTGGACCTAATATTAATTATAAAGGAGGATAGGAAACAGCATGTAACACATTTTTAAAAGTGTAAGACATCTATAGCTACACAAAATTACACACAATATATAAACACCTATAAATACTTAAGAGACTCGAATATGCCAAAATATTAATAGCAGTTATCTCTTCATGAATTAACACTTTCTCTTTTAGTTTTCTCATTTTTCAAACTCCTTATAATAAAGATATACATTTTTAGAATCAGAAAAAAATGTTAATAATGTTTACAAATAAATCAAGATCTTAATGCTACTACTAATGCATGTAATAAAGAAAAAGATTGCTAAGAGAGTTAAAATAGACTCTTATCATCATAAAAGTTACTCTGATTCACAAAATCTGGTCTTTTGGAAGATTTTAATAAAAACTTTTTTCCCAAATGATTTTAAACAACAGTCTTTTTGTGTACCCTTATTTGTGTACACGAAAATAACATATTTCATGTGTATTTTCCTTGACTGTATATGATAAAAGGTGAGTGGCAAAGTTAGTATATATTAGAATACAATGGTAAGGAAAAAATACTAACAGAATAGCAGAAATATAGTTAACTTTTAATTTTCTTCTTTGTATTTCCTGTATTTTTCATATTTCCAAAAATATTTTTTTAATAATAAAGAGAAACCAGTAAAAGTGGCTTTAAAAAGTAGAAGTAAGTATTAGTGGGTCAACTGACAAAACTGAAAAATAGAAGGCAGGTCAGATAAAAGTATTCTATCAACATGAAGTTTCCTAAAGATGATAACAATCCCGTGCTTATGTAAGAAAAGGTCCTTGATCACAGAAAATACACACTAAAGTATTTAGGAGTAAAGAGGCATTCAACTTACTCTCAAATGGAAAAGTATAAAACAGATGGGCAAAATGTTAATAATACATAATTCTGGATTATGAGTACAAGGAAGTTCTTTGTACAATTTTCAACTTTTATGTATGCTTGAAATTATTTTAAATTTGGGGAGGAAAAAAAGTAACAACATAGCAGTAAAGAGTAGAACTTACCTCAACATTTTCTTCCCCAAGTTTCTCCACAGCTCTCTCTTCAGAAAGGCCACAGGCACCATATTCCAAAGGAGTAAACACAGTTGTTGGGACATTTTCATAGTCACACTGTTTCAAAATGGAGAAGAATTATGACAGGAGAAGTAATAGCTCAAAACAGTATATACTTCAAAAAGGTTCAAAATTAGGGAATGAAAGCAGACTAATAAATTTCTACAATAAGTTCAGGAAGGTACAATCCCAGGTATAAATCTGCAATGCTGAGAAACATTAAAACTGATGTGATGAAGCTTTAGCAGAGGTTTAAAGTCTGGCGAGACCAGTCACGAATAAACGATTCACGTGGCTCCTCCATCCACCTACCAGCTGCTGTTAACAACAAGGACATACTTTTCTTCTTCTTTTAATAAAGCAGCCAAGAAAATAACATTAGTGTACCCAATGTTGACGGTCTCATTATCGGTGACAGAAACTAATAGACTTCTTTGGAAAATTAATTAGGTAATACACATTAAGAGTCATAAAAACAGTTTATACCTTTTGGCCCAATAACTCCACTCTTAGAATCTATAACAATCTACAGAAAAAGCCACATACACTGACTGAGCAGTGCTGCAGCAGACATCGACAGTGGCAATGCTGGAGCAGCTTTAGAATGCAAATAAGGATGCAGTTCTGTAATATGGACTCTCAGAGTAATGCCATGCAGGCATTAAAGTGGAATAAAAATGTAATGAAAACCACAGAAACAAAAAGCTAATGGTTATGACAGTATTTCCAAAGCATCTCGTTAATAGGCATAGATGACAAAAGGGTTCCAGAGTCAAAGCAGTTGTAAAATGCTGTATTAAGCAAATAAATAGGTTTCTCAACTATCGGATTTCTCAGAGCCTTTATTACGCTGATGTGAACTGTAAAAAATGTTATCATGTAAATGTCAAATATGCTTGTAAATGTCAAATATGCTTGTAAATGCTATTTGGTAAAAACCTACCCAGTCACATTTGTACACAGAGGTGAGCTTTTCTGCATCGAGAATATGAGATATTGAATTCTCGCTCTCTAAAACAGTAGGGTGAAATCTTCAAAACGTGCCTCCCTCTAGAAACAATAAATAGAATCCTTTTCCTCTAAGAAGAACATAAACCTTTGGAATTCTGATTTAAAGGCAAAGGCAGATATCCACGTATAGCCATGATGGTGTATTAGGGACCTTCCTGCTTTAAACAACTAGGAAACGAGACAAATATGAAACAACACTTTTTAGACATTTAACAACAGATACTGGGCAGAACCCCGAAGAGGGTGGAGCTGCACAAAGAGAACTCTTGAGATCTGCAGAGAGGTCCTCCTGAGGTTTAGGCTGAGTACAGATCTATAATGAGCCAGAGGAGAGGACTCAAGAGTGAGGAAAGAGCCATTGGAAAGCAAGAGGCCCCAAAATGACCAGGGCTCTTATAGGACTGAAGACAGTTCCTGCTCCTGCAGCCAGAGCAGAATTCATCATGTACAAGGAACAGGGTAGCATCTTCCAAAGGGCATCAATTTAGTAGTGAATCCAACTCAGCCCTAAGTGAAAGGTTGCTGTTGACAGACCCTAAGAAAGCTTAAAAGCAAGTTACAAAGGATAAAACTAATTCTATGTAACTTAATGGGCTGCCAGGACAAAGTCCAACCCTGTATAAAGGAACTCAACAAAACTCAGTACTGAACAATGTAGTATGTACAATACTTGCACCCATATGAAGCATCCAGATGTGCAAAGGAGGAACATGTGAACCAATACCAAGAGAAAAATCAACCAACACAGACACTAAAAAGAGATGATGAACTTAGCTGAGGACATTAAAAGAGCTATTATAAATGTTTTTTTATATTCAAAAAGGTAGAAAAGGAAATTTATTTTAAATAAAACTTAGAGATAAAAAAAAATCTATTTGAAGCACAAACTACACAGAGTGGTAAGAGTAAAGCCTAAGACAGTGCAGAAGAAGAGATCCGTGAACTTGAAAACATGACAGTAGGTTCTCTAAGAAAATGAAATACAGAAACAGGAGTGAAAAACTCATGAATAGAGCATCTGAGACCCATGGGATAATACTGAGTGAATCAACATTCATTCTCTGGAGGCTGAAAGGGATAAAAAAGGAGAAGACAAAATAATTGAGTGGCTGAAAAATTTGATAAAAATTATAAACAGATAAACCTAAGAACCTTGGACCAGTAGATTAAGTATGTCAAGGCATGCAATAACCAAATTACTAAAAAACAGCAAGAAAATCTTAAGAGGAACAAAGATAAAAATGATAGCATACTTTTCTTTAGTATCTATGTATTCACAAGATAAAGGGTAAATTATTAAAATATTTAAAGAAACACTGTAAATATAGAATTCTATATTCAGCAGAAATACCTTCCAAAAAAATGTAGGAAAAATAAACTTTTTTTAAAGAAAAACAAAAACCAAGAAAATCACCATGAGCAGACATGCAATCGATAACTGTTTAAGAAAGTTCAGACCAAAAAAAATGGTACATTAGATGGAAATACAGATCTTCATAAAAGGTCTTTGTCCTGGGTTTTCAATGGACTTAAAAGGACTATCATGGCTTGGTCTGGGAAATGTAATAACTTGTTTTTAATACTTTTATTTGTAGAGACCACTTTGCAGTTTTCACAACAGTCAACTTGATGAACTTTTAGAATACAACACACTCAGAGTTTGAAGATCTATGTTCTGTGGTTCTCTATAGTTTCCACATAAAATATTTTATATTTACTATAACATTAGGTTAACCTATAAAATACCGCTCTAAGTAATAATAAAGATGCTAATGTTTACTACTGGTAAAAATACAAGTATTTCAAGTGTTTGAGAGCAATTCTAAAAAGATCCAACAGATGACAACTGGTCATTCTGCCGAAGTGGCCCTCATACTGCCTGTGCTTTAAAGCTGATCCACGTGTCTGACCGTTTGGCTTTTTAAAGAGCTTAGTGGAATACCCATCATCTACAAGCTGACTTAGTTTTATGGTCAGTTCTCTATCCATTTTTGAAGTGATAAAAACTGTTTTTTCATTCCTTCAATCTTCCCCAAATAATGGAATATTTAGTTTATTAAGTGGCAAATATTTTTAGCAACTTTGCAAATGTCTTTAGTCATTATTAAGTGTTCAAAAGTTTCATCAATATTTTTCCCACTATATTTTCCACCTCATTTTATTTAGGAAAATTCTAAGTTATTTAGGTGTCTGCAAATTGGTGGATTCTTTTAAAATTTGTAGAGATCTATTCTCATCACCTATTCTTTTATAGGCAATAAACTGTCATGGTTAAGAGCAGGGCCTACAATCAGATCTGGACTTGCCTTATGCCTTGGCTGCCTACTAGCATTGTGACCTTGAACAGTTACCTAATTTTCTTGTAGTATGTCATCAGTCTCCATAGCTGTCACAAGGCTGCATGAGATAATGCTTACAAAGCACTTAGCACAGAACCAGGCACCTCCGAAGCACTGGAATGCAACTGGTCCTTGTCTGCTTTCCCCTGAACTCTTGTAAAGCAACAAAGAATATATAATACCAAATTTATCTTTTTTTTGGAAGAAGGCACAAATACCCATGATTTAATGTGGTTCTCCTGTAATCTCACAACAGATACTAACTTAGCCAGGTGTTCACATTAGGCCGAATTTTTCCAGAGAGGTGCTCCTATGGAAAACAGGTGTGGATTCTCTCATCTTCTCAGATACATGAGAAGGTTCTCATTAATGTATGTTGGACAAAATTAAAGGGATTATGCTTTAAAAGAAACTTGTGTAATTTCCCCAATGACAATTAACCTAGCTATCTACTGGAATTTCAGCTTTATTTACTATATTGAAGGACAGACCAGTGAGGTTTCAAACCCAGGAACTTGAGCGGCACCTGTCATATTAGACTAAAAATAAGGGGGGCGGGAAACAAAACTAAACTAAAAGAGTCCTTCAATTTACATTAAATACTGTTGCTGATAAAAGCATCAGGCACTTAAGAAATAATTTGCTCTACCTGGAAGATGCTAGAATATAGTACTATATCCACACATGGAAAGATATGTCCAAAGTAGGTGGGCAGACCCATTAAAATTTTTTAGAAATTTTGTGCTACAATTATTTCAAATTTATTTAGGAGCAAATTTTTCTACTTGTGCCCTTTAGTTATTGTTGCTATATAATAGTATCTCTTCCATTTTAGGAAACCACAAAGATAGAGGGTTAAATGCACCTCAAGCTATATTTCTAGATATTTTTTCTTGGTTTACCAGATACTAAACAACCCCAACAATGAACACAAGATGTAACTCGCTCAAGGTAAATTTACTCCAGATAGTAATATGAACCAACCAACTGCTATTCCCTGGATGATCATACAATCTGGGATTCAAAACTCTTTTTACCCTCAATCCTGTTAATTTTAAAATATAAGACTTTATCATGCTACAACCCAAATGAACCCCAGGTATATTCGAAATGCTTGTTACAAATTTTACCACCAGCATTCTTTGAAAACAGTTTTCCTTAGTCTAAATAACCTAATTCACCCCGTAATAATTTATACACAAAGAAAATGAGTATTAACTAAAAATTCTTTATAATCTGTATTTCCAGAATCCTTTAAAAAAATACGTAGGGAGAGAACGTTGATAACAGAGAAGACTCTGCATGCGTGGAGGCAAGCAATACATAGGGAATCTCCAATCTCTGTACTCTCCTCTCAATTTTACTGTGAACCTAAAACTTCTCTTAAGAAAAAAAAAAAATAGTCCTAAAAAAATAGAGCATATTGATTCTTTTCTTGCCATCTAGACCCATGAAACATATCTAAGAGCTTCCATTTCCTACAATGACTTTTAAACATCACTTTAAAATATTAATACAACACATTCAACATGCCAAGAGAGAAAGATATTTTCAGGAAGGATGGCAGAAGAAAGCCTGACATCAGTTTAAGGAGCTCTGCACATCTACAGTATTGTCTAGATCCCCAAATCCCATATAGCCTAGACAGATGCCACAAAAAGACTACTTATTTTGGTAATAGTGAAATTGATGTAAAATGAGTATGTAAAACATAACAGTACTGAAACTTGATTAATCAAGCTTATTTTATTGAGTGTGATTCCAAGAGAGAGAATTTTCATAATAAAGTCACAAAGGTCTAGTAGTCTTAATAATGTCTTGTTCAGAACACAGCTAATAAAGCACATTTAGGATGCCATCATCAAGATAACTCAATTATTCAAGACCTGGAAAACTTCCCAACTATCTCTAAATAGAAAACTGAGAATATTATTAAAAACAGTATCTCAGTGGGTGACAGCTATGACACTCACCTTGATAGTGGAGCCAGCATAAAGCCTCTGAGCCAGTAACCTTCCTGCCTGGATTGCTACTGGGGTGAGCTCCAGCTTCCCCTCCAGAATATCGCCAATGGCATAGATGTAAGGCACGTTGGTCTGTTCTTCATCTGTGACAGGTATTTTTCCAGTCCTGCAAATTTATTCAGGTAAAAATCATTATTAGTTATCACTATTAAGGAGAACAAAATTCTCTTTTCTCCCAAAGAAGCCCAAATTGTGACTCTAGCTGAGAACAATGTACTAATATATGACCAAAACAAAACAACTCAAAGGAAATAAAGAGCTTACAGACAATTCTGGGGGCTATTTTAGAAATTACAGGAATAAGGAAACTACAAGAAACCCTGGAATGGGAAACTAGAACATAATGGTTAAAAATAAGAACTCTAAAATTACGATAACCAGGTCCATTAGTTACTACCTCTGAGATCTTGGGAGAGCTATTTACTATCTCTAAGCCTCATTTTCCCTCTGTAAATGGGAATAATGACAATATTAGTAAGAAGAAAAAGAACATCATCTACGTTGAGGGGCTGTGAGGACTGAATGAGACTGCATAAAAAACATTCAGCACAATAGTCCATGGCTCACAGGAAGAACGGAATAAATGTTAGCTGCTAACATCATACAAAATCTGAACCTTGGAACATTGAAAACCAACGAGCAGGTTATGGAAAAAAATGAAAAAAAAAATCCTTCTAATAGGATTAAAAAGCTCTTCTGAAGAAATGTGATTCCTACAAAGAACAGCAGCTCACCATTACACCCAACAATAGGAGCTTGCCATTCACAGCACTTTTTTTTTTTTACTTGCATGTAAGAAAGGCGATATTGGGAAATAGCCTATAAGCAGATACCAGAGTCTCAGCTCCCCGGTGGAGGGGTAGAGTCCAAAGAATTTTAACTTTCAAAGTCTTTGAAGAAATAAAAGTTTTCATATTTAGCAGCTGTCACTACAAATGTAGTGACCACTCTAGTGATCCTAAAACTTGGTTATCTTTAAACATGGCTGAAACCTACATATTTTAATGAAGCTAAAGGATATATCTGTAATTGACTGAGGGAGTGGGGTGGGAGGGAGAAGGCTGTGATCTTTTTTTTATACATATAAAGAAATAGGCCAGTATATCTCTCATTTAGATTTTGAAAAGGGAAAAAAAATAAACATGAAATATTTTGAGTGGCACTGAAAGAAGACATTTTCTGAGCTTAAAAAGGGAATTCCTCAACAATGGTAAAAATTAACTTTAAAAATATAGAACTCCAATATTAATCAATATTATAAATACCCGAAATAGTATTCAATGAGATACAATAAAGATGTTTTCCTTACTTTTCATTTATCTTTACCCCCACGGTTTCTAAGCCAATTTTTCTTGTGCAAGCATCTCTTCCTATTGCCAGCAATACCTGAAAAATTATTAATATATTGTGACTATTAACAAAAAGGCTTTACATGTGATATTTATTCCTATTTTTCTCTGCTTATTAAGCCAATCTCATTCACCCAGACTTGGAAGGAAATATTTCATTAAGAAAATAATACAAGAGTTTAAACAAATTACAATTCTAAAAACAAACAAACAAACCAAAAAAAAAACCTTTGGACATAATACAGAAATCCTTATCCATTTCTTGTTAAGGGAGTTAACAATTCCTTAATAAACCTAGACAATTTTAAAGACACAGATAGCATAGCCTATGACTGAATCCAGTTATTACAAATATTAAAAGTGGTAGAGGGAAATGACAGAACAAAACATGAGACAGAGATATTTGAGTTCATTTAAAAATGCTGATGCCTGTTATAGCCATTTGCCAAATGATAATTTTAAGTTACAATGGAGAAAATTTGAAACCACCCCTGTACCAAAACAAGTAATTACAATTATCACAAGTAATAAAAATGTTTAAGAATGGGAATAGAACCAAAGGTCTTAGAAACATAGATTTTAAGCATGCAGCAAATACCCAATAAGCACATTATTTGCTTTCTAATGAATCACTGACCTGGATCCATTCCTTACCGTATTATACTCTCCTTTGAAGATTTCGTCACTATTGGTGGACTTAGCTATGACCCTGAGACGGCCTGGTGTCCCTGCTTCTATTTGTTCAATCTATAAAAGTAAAGTGATAAATTTTTACTCCACAATAAAGAAATTTATCAAGGTGGATAACTGTGTCCTCTCTTTCTATCTGATTAACCCAAAGTTAAAACACAAAATCTGTCCCATTGTCCTCACTTTAACATCATTAGGATGATATGATTCTTTTATTAATCCTTTCTTTTTCACTCCTAATGTTTATGAGGGGCTTTCCTTCAAACAGTTCTAAATTGAGTAAAATTCAGCAAGAAAATGGAAAGGGAAAGCCAGAGAAAGCACACTACAATCACTAAAATCAAAGCAATGACTTACTGCTTTTCCCAGGCTCCTATCTTGTAACTCACCCATCCCTGGAGAGCCACTGCTGCCCAAATTCAGAGATTCTCTTTTGACTACAGATGTTCAGCTTGTCCACAAAGGACAGACATGGGGACAGGTCAATCATGATACAAACAACAGCTAGAAAAGCCCTAAAACCCACAGAGCTGTGTGGTTTTATCCTGATGAGGGGCTGTTGTAGGTGTGAAGGATGCAGGGAGAAATGAGCAAACGCTGGTGCTTGTGCTAGGTCAGATGAGGTCCAACCTTGCAGCCCACTACACACAGATGTCAGTGACGGCCTACAGGCTGGGGGACAATGACTGAGAAACCCTATCCCCATGAGGCTTCCACAAGTGTGTAGCTGCCTTTGATGTCTGAATGATGGTCAAATTGTGGTTTCCGTAAAATATTTACTGGGAGAAATCCATAAAATTGCCTGCAGTTTCTACTCTACCTTTAAAATACAACCACTTTGTATGTAAAAATTGTCAAGGCTAATTTTTTTTCAACATCACTAAATAGTAAAGATTTCCTTCATGAACTCCCTTCCTTTCTTATACTGTTAAGTCCCTTTGAACTTCCTGGAAATGTCTTTCCTGTTTAACTGAAGTAAAATCTTTGGAGAAGAGCTGAACTGGTCCACAGCTTAGATTTGCTTAAAAACGGTAAGGGCCTCATCCCACTTCTAATTCTTTCCTGCCTTACTCACTTTTTGGTTCCAGTCTGGTCTTTTCTGTATCCAGAACAATTTCTGCATTTAGAACAATTTCAATCCCCAGAGCCTTTTTGCTCATACTATGTTCTTTGTCCAAAATGTGCTCTCTCCCTCCTCTCTGCATGAAGCTCTTCCACTCAGCCACTTTCTACCACGTCGAGTGTTTACTACCAGCCTCTGGGGACCGGAGACGCCCTGGTAACCCAAGCAAAATGTTATGTGCACAGACACGGGTTTATTTCACTCGGGACAGTCCACTGGGTCCTCAAAGGGGCCCACAACTCCCCAAGTGTTAAGATGTTGTAAGGAAAGATGTTACTTTTCTATCAGTAAAGCACATACATACAGCTATTGTTTTCTAATCACAGCCCTAATAACTTTCAGAAAATTTGCTACTTAATCCTCACATTATGAGATAGATTCATTTTAAACTTAACTTTGTACCAGGTACTGTCTTTCTAAGTATAAGGTAATGCCATCTGCACAAGGACTGAGACAGGTGCTATTATCACCCTAATTTTACAAAAGAAACTGAAGCTCAGAGAGGTTAATAATTCCCCCAAAGTCATAGAGCAAGAAACTGGCAGAATAGTACTGAGTCCCAGTCATTCAGATCCCAACACTCACACCTTATCAACGCTAAGAGATTTCACGGTCATGCAACAAAACTAAGTTAACCCACTGGGCAGTTTTTAAAATGACAACTAAAATTCTCTAACTGTAACAAAACAGTCCCATCCTTACCTCCACTAAAGAAAACTATTAATGTGATACACCTGAAGTGTTTGATTCTATCGCTCTCGTGTATCAGAATATCTGTGGACATATGAACAAGTCCCATATGACCTGGCATATCATTCAGCCTTTTCAAAAGATTAAATTAGCAAAAAAGGCCAGCCCACATAACAAAATTAGATGATGGTCTTCAAGGAAGACAGAATGATACAGTACATCTACTGACTAAAGTACACACCAAAGAGAAATGTCTTATGGAAAAAAGTTTTAAAATCAGTCTAGTCTTGAACTCTTATTTAAATCACTGGTATGAATGAAGCAACACAGTATAAGAGGCAAGAGAAAATAAAGGAACGCATAAAGGGAAGCATTAAACAGAAGAGAACCAAAGGTAAGAAAGTTAAGACAGAACTGAAGAAATTATTAATCTGCAAATAAGAACAGAGCTATCCGGGTGGCAGGCAGACACAGGTTTATACAGCAGTATCGCACAACTGAGGAATTACAGCATCCCTGATGGTTCATGCTGCTGAAAGGATGCTTCCACCACCCACTCAACTCTTTCCTGACTTTTAACATGAGATAGAACCAACAAACTACAGACAACCCACTTACTTTTATTGGTACAAATTGTCTTATAAACTTGACACCGTGTTCTTCCATATGTTCACCAATTTTGTTGGCCATGTCCTGGTCAAATCCTCGAAGGAGAATGGACCGCACCATAACGGTGACATCTAAACCAATGCCAGCAAGAAACCCAGCACATTCCAAAGCGACGTAGGATGCTCCGACCACCAGGGTCTTCCCCGGACAATAAGGTAAGGAGAAAAGATCATCGCTGAAAAGAAAAGAAAGTTTTGTTTTGTTTTTTTTTTTAAAGAGAAATATTCATATGTGAATAATGACCAAATCAAAGTAAATATTTTTACTCTCTGATGAAAAAGATACTTTTAAGATTTAAAACATTCAACTAGCTGCACACAGAACACATGAGACATTTTCATTATGTCTTAGACACTCTCTCTCTCTTCCCACCCAGGTGCCCGGGGAGTAGCACAGGCTCCCGTGTAACTCCTGACAGCAGTCCAGCTCACAGGAGAACAAAAGGGCTCGGAACCATTTGGAACAATTCCCCACCAGTGTGTTTAGCATCATACATTTGCAAACCCAAATCCCCACCCTCACTCTTCCCACCACTCAGCACTCTATGAGGTGGAAAATCTGTTCCTTCTTCCTCTCTGGAGCACCAGTTATCAAGAGTAGGAAGAAGAATGGGAAGAAACTTTCGACACACTGTTTTTGTAATATAAAAGCCAATTATAAAAAGTAAAACCTGACAAAATCCTCTAGTTGAGTGAAGAACATACAAGACGTGCTAGATATCACAAAAGCACTGTTAGGAAATGAATTTTTTTAAATATGAGAAGGGAGCCTATTCAAGATAACAAAGAACACAACTGCCGTCTGAGCTGCCCCTATATGTGGCACAAAGGAAAAAAAATCATATCCCTACCCACCCCACACACACAAAAAGAGCCTAAGAGAATAATTTATAACAATCAGAAACTCCTGGGCAAAAAGCATCCAAAAGGACATATTCATCAACAATCTGCCTTAATGTCTTCATGATTAAAAATACCTCCACAACAATGTTACCAGTATTATCACTTGATGGGCAAACATAAATCACATAACAAAACCTCCTTGCTAGACTCAATTATTTCAGAAGGTCCATATACACGGACATTGACCAGTCAAATGATAATGAATAGAGACTAGAGTTTGATAAATCTAATGGTCTGCATTAGTGTCTGCATTGCAAGTGTTTAAGAGTAAGGTAATAGAGAACCTTAATTTTGGGGGGAAAAAAGTGCGTGCGTGTGCGTGCGTGCGCGTGTGTGTGTGTGTGTGTATCATTTTATAAAATGTCTGTGAATATCCATCTGGTTTTATGTTATACATTTATACTATATACTTACATAAGTACATTTAAAATATAAAAATAAACATACATCTATATGTTAGCAGTAATGTTAACACTGGGTGGTGACATGACTAATGTTCATAGTTTTGAAATCTTACAATGTTCTTGTCTAAAATTATTTTTCCTTTCTCTTTTTCCCAAACCTGCCACTTTAAGCAAAAAAAAAAAAAAAAGGTGAAGTCCCAGGAAATGGACTAAATGGGTTTGAAGAAAAAAGCAAAAGCATTAAATCCACAATAGGTTTTTCTTTTCTCCCTACAATTTTGTCCTTACCTGCTGATGCAGTACTCTTTGTCACCAGGGATGCCCAAGTAACGCGGCCTTTCGCCAGTAGCAATGAGAAATCTCTCGGCCGAATAAATTTTTTCTCTGCCTTTGTTATTTGTTGCCTACAAAGGAACCAATATGACAGCTCTGAGTAAGTTGTTACCCCGTAGAATTGTAAACTTCACAGTTAACAAAGGCCATTCACCACACTGTCCAATTCGATCCTCATAAAAATCTGGTAATATGTAAGAGATATTAAGACTCTGAGTAAGGACTTGCCCAAGGTCATAATGCTAGTAAGTGGCAGGCAGAGCCAAGACTCAAATCCAAGTAATCTGGGCCAAAACCCAGTACTCTTCCTCTTTACCACACCATAAAAGAAAGCCCCATAAGATGTGATGGCAAAGCATCGCCACACTGGACAGACACTCTGGGTCACAGGGGCTGTTACTTTTATTAGGATAATCACTTTCTCTTTTCCTCCCCAACCTCCAAACCACAGCTTAACACAAACAAACCAAAAATAGCTCCTCAGGCTGTCACACCATTACCTTAATCCTATGAGAACCAACAAATTGCCCATACGCATTCTCATAGGTGACTTTTTTCTCCCGCAGAGCCACCCGGTAGCCCCAGTTCAGAGAGCCAATGTGATTCTGTACAGCTTCGGTCATTTTATCCCAATCATGTTTAACTGCACAAGAAAAGAAGACAAAATGTTTAGCTTTTCAATTGCCTGGCAAAGATGGTTTCTCAGTAATTATCCACAGGAAATACAAAGGGCAAGAGCTTTTAGTTAAAAAGGGCAAGTCCTTCATTTCAAGCACAAAAACCACCTTTTCAACCTTCAAATAGTCTTTCCTTTTTAGAAAACCACCATAATACCAAACAATGCAAGGCTTCCTGGCAATTCTTAAGACAAAAATAATCATTCACAACTTCTTTTCTTCTTTATCTGGAAATGAACAGGAATTTTACTTTGTGTTATAAATACTGACTGTTGGGTTGACCAGGTGTGGTCAGGCCTAGGACTCTGTATTTGTAATAATCCCTGAGGCACTCTGATGTAGACAGGTTTGGCATTACCAAACTGATAACAGGGGCTGCAAACTGAGGCCCCTCGAGCCAAATCCAGACCATCACCATTTTTATAAATAAAGTCTTAATGAAATACACCCACAATCATTTATTTACTTATTATCTAGAGCTGCTTTCGTGCTACAATGGCAGAGTTGAATAGTTGTGACAGAGACCATATGGTTCATGAAGCCTAAAATATTTACTCTCTGGGCCTTCACACAGTTTACTGATGCCTGGTCTAGACTAAAAATTTAAGAGTCTGTCTCATTGCCCCGTAAATCCTCATCTCACCAAAGACAGGGAGGTTTTTAAAAATTCTATGAAAATTAATCTTCTGAATCAAGGTACTAATATGGTATTAAATTTCAATGCATATTAAAATATTAATTAATGTCATTCGTTAATAATTTATCGATGACTAAGAAAAACAAGATACAGATAAAATATATGCTGGTGGTAGGCAGGAAGAAGGCAGGATCTGGGGAAGCTGTGATTTGAAAAGAAGCACAAGAGAATCAAAATATACTGAAAGCCTCTGTCACAGAAATGAGGAGTCTGAGTCCTCAAGTTCAGGGTTAAGTAGCTCAGCAACACAAAGTGGTGAAATCAAGTCTTTGAGAGCCAACGGCCGGCCTCTGGAAGTGGGAACGACAGCACAAAACTGGTTTGTGGCATCCTAGAGAACAGATTACACATATTCAATTCATAGAATCATAAAATGTTAAGATTGGAGTAAACCCTGAGAGATCTGTTCAAATTCTATTTTAAGTGCCTGCAGAAGCCACTGTGGTGGGGATGCCAAGAGGTCTAGGTGCTGGGGGAGGGGGAACTGGGGATGCTGCACGGACCAGACTATGGGTCTGGCATCCACCTACCACCACTACAAAAAGAAGAAGCAGGACTCACTGTTTCTCCACCAGGAATGGAACAGAATTCCATTGGCACATGTAACTCACCCCCAGCTGCCAATCATCTAGCTACAGCAATTACCAACACTTTACCTATCTCACCTCATATACCTCTTTTTTTCTAAACTAGAATATTTAAAGCAAATTCTAGACATCATCTTATCGGTGATGACCTTGGTATGTCATAGTGACAGGAATGCCAAGGGCCAGTGATGTTAAATATCCTTCATAACAGTTCCTTACAACTAGGAGCTGTCCAGCCAAACGTGCCAATAATACCCCACAGAGAACAAAGAACTAGATCACAGGGAGGCTTCACTTCTGAAATCTTAAAATTGTAGAACTACTAAGTGAATTATCATCTGCTAATCATACTGGAGAAACCATGTTCTAAAAGACAGAGTTGAGATGAAATAGTAGCACTGATAAATTCAGTTATTTCACTGATTAAACCTACTACAAACCTTAATTCTGTTAAAGCCTATCAGACCTCACCTGATTTCCAAACTCTTCAAAACCCATTTCCACCAAAGTCCCTTCATCCTCTGGTACAGTAGGCAGCCAACCCCAGCCACCCCCAATCCCTGGTGTGATTATGCTCAGGCAGAAATTTAAAGGTTCCACCCATCAGTTTGGAATTCAACATCAAGCCACTCTAGCTGCTCCGATGGCCCTGACCTTGCATTCCATTCTGAGAACTGAGTTTCTGGTCTTGTAAAATCTGAATTCCTACTTTATATACTACCAGTGGTAGCTGCTAGGAGTAGTGATAAGCCTGGAACCCCAGTTCTCTAGGGCTGCCCCACCTTCTGGTAATAGCCCAAATCTTCCCCCTTCCTGCATTCTCAAATATTTCCTGGAGAGTCCACATCCGCACACTCAGCCCATCTGCTGGCATAGCCTCAGCATTTCTCCAAGGCCTCCTGAGTCCCCTGGCCTAGGCTACCATTGGCAATCCAATGCGAAGCCTCTGGAAATTAGACTCTAGATGGACAGGCAGGATTTGTGTTTCACCTGGGTGTGACTTTCTGCTCGCCACAGCAACTGGATCACAAGCCATCTCTCTCCTGCCCCTCAGCCCACTACAGAGAGCCAGGCCACCCCTTGAGATTCAACAACGGTAATCAGACTAGCAGAACCGCCTACAATCTTTAATATCTTCAGTGCACCTTCTCATATTAACTTCAAAACACATGCAGGGGCACGAATTACTTCCACTATACACACAGAAAATGCAGGATGGATGACCGGCCTGAGGCCTCACACTAAGTCACAGACACAGGCACACTGGATGTGTGAAACATCAAGTGTGATAGAGTACACATCCCAAACTGCAAACCCCCCCCATTGTGAACCAATGATCCTGCTTTCTCTGTAATGAAAATGGGATCCAAACACTTCCCAAATGCTTAATATTTTAAAGGCACATTTAAATAAGCATAGAACTCAAGTAGAGAAATCTGAAAAATATAAATCTTATAAATCTTTCAGAAAGGACCAATTCATCCAGTTTACATGCCTGAGAGCTCAAGTAATTTTTTTTTAAGGCTTGAGACTTTCTCTGCACATTCTCCATTTGGAGTTGGAGCCTGGGGGAAAGGGCAGATCACAGGCTGAGTCCCTGAGCTGTCACTCCCCCATCACCAGGCAGATTCAGCTGTGCTGCCTGGCCCAGGTCCCTTTCCTCCCTCATCACACTTGGAACTATTTGCAGCATCAGAGAAGACAGCCTTCCCAGAAAATTGGAACACTGTTCTTTGGTGAAGGACATGAGATTAGATCTGTTTTATTTGAAAAAACGCAAAATAAGCCTTAAGCTTTATCTGTTGGGAACATGGAACAGCCTCTAGAGGTTTCTCATTTGAAAAATATACCTCCAGGTTTCTTTCCTCTTCTAAGATCTAATACATAGACATTTGTCTAAATCCACTTAATTTTCACCACAATCATTTTAGCATTAAGAGGAGGGAGGTAGTCACTGCTCCCTCAGTGGCGGGTCCTGGCTGTAAGGCAGGCCACACCCACAAAGCCCACGTCTGGTTCTCACAGCCAGGCCACAGCTTGCTTCAGAAGGCCCAAGGCTTAATGAGAAAGATCAGTGATCACAATAAACAAACCACGGGGCTTTATTAGGGAGGAGTGAAAGGATGTAACTAGAAGGCACAGCTCTTCAACAGCTGTCATCAAAGTCTGAGACTACTGCCAACCAATACCTGAGGTGGAAGGTCTAAAAAAAGAAAACTATGTATTTCTATTTTAAAATCTGGAAAAGGGGAAGAAACACAATAAAAAGTAAAGGTAGAATTAGTTGGATAAATAATTTCTGTCAGGATAGACAAATAAGACAACTGTAATTTGGTTCAAGTTTTAAAATGCCATGAAATTCAAGAATCTTCTGCTGGTTTTAAAGTGAAGATGTAACTGTGCCAGTAGTGGCCCTTTGTCACCTCAGGTCACTGTATGTTTATTCGTTCTTATTATAAATTTGAAATAAATAGGCATAACCAGTGCTTATTATTATTATTACATGGCAGCTATAGAGATGTGCTTTTGCTGGAAAGAAGATTTGTTAATTCACCAAGTTATATTTCGTCACCCAATCGATTATTGAATTTATTAAAATTATACCTAGTTGGCCTGCTAATAAAATTCACATTCGGCAGAGGCCTGTACTTATGTCTTACTTTTCTAAGATTCTAAAGATCAGCACTATTCCTACATTCCTAACCAAATTAAGCAATTCTGTCCCACTGACTTCATTGTGCATAAGAGTTGGTAGTTTAAAGCTAACATCAACTACTACGACATAACAATTTGTGTACTAGACCCTACATGAATGAATAAAAATTTTATGATGCCAAGTTATACCTCCCAGCAACGTTAACTTACCGAGACGTAAGGGTCAGTGGCATTCACTATGAAAAAGACAGGCAATAGAAATTATAAAGCTGCATAAATCAAAATATGCTTGGAACAATCTTACTTTTTCCAACAAATCCTACACTTCTTCAGATTAATATTCTTGTTGAATGTCCTTCTTTTTAAGAGGGAACAAACTTGCTTCAAATATAAACTTCCTATAACATCTGTAAATGTTTTTCTACAACCCATTAAACAAAGAACCAAGTAAGTGCTTGGCTAAAGGTACTCCAATTTATTAATTTATTTAATTAATGAAATTAAAAAGAGGGAAGGACAGAAACTAACATTTGTCGAGTGGCAGGTATTTTAATCACATTATTGTATTTAATCCTCATCGCACAGGCGGTAAACAACAAAGTCAGAATCTGTGTCCGGGTCCATGTTCTGTATTAACCCACACTTTAATGGGTCAGGAAGGCTGGGGTGAGGAGCTAACCCTACGTAAGTGGGAAAAAGCCCCACTGAGAACTGTGGTAAAGAGCATGTATGGACTAATTTGGGGGAGGAGGGAAAATAAAATGGGTAGTTTTATGTTTTCCTTCTAAACGCATAGAAGAAAAATGGAATATGGCCTACAGATTACATACATAACTTGCCCCTTTTAGGGAGAGCATGGTAAAGAAAGGCACACTCATAGCCATGGCAAAAACTTTCTGAGTATGCCTGCCCCTAGAAGAGCCCCTGAAGCTCTGGTCCTACAAAGGAGCCGCCAATGAAGCCAGCATGGCTTGGAGATGGCCTGTGGTATAAACCCCATGTGCTTCGAAGTCAAAAATGCTTCAGTCTAAATCCTAGTGCCACCGATTTCCCAGCTACGAAATGGGTGAAATCCTTCACCTCCAAGAGCTTGTTTCCTTGTCTGATAAATGGGAGCAACAGGATCTCACTCCAGGGACAGCAGGGTTACATATGCACTGAAACAGAGATGGAATGGAGAATAAAGCATAATAGGAGATGATCGATCCTGACCTGCAGAACCTAAATGAATCCACATGATGCTGGTGCCGAGGTTGAGATGGGGAGCAGGGGAAGACAGTAGCTTCCTGTCTGCTACAGCTCTTGTCTTGACCCTCTCTCCCCATTTTCTTACTGCTACTATACCCAGAGCCATGAAAGGAAGTATTTACAAGCATCTGTTCCAACCTGCCCTCAGTAAAACTGTGCAGCTGGCTAGCTAGTCTACATGTCCCTCCTACTACCTCTCTCTCACAGCACCCAGGGTGCTCAGCCCGCAGCGCCAGTCTGCACACCCACTCCTCATACATGTTCCCCACACACGCAGGCTCCAGACACACCAGAATATTTGCTATTCTTCAAATACGTATCTTACTCATTCTCTTTTCACTGCCTAAATGAAGTGACCTTCCCCTCCTCTGCTGAATGTCAAGGACACAACATCTGAGAAACCATCTCCAGTCGCCTTCTAAATCACATGTTCCAATTCCACCTCCAGGCTCCCAGGGTACTTGGTTTGTACATCAATGAGTCAGTATATCAACAATAAGAGATTCTGTGTGCCTACATGAATTGTATCATTTATCTCTATGTTGTCCCAGCACATACTCAAGTGCAAACAGTGGGCACACTAATAGTAATATTCTATAACTTCATTACAGAATTTCTAAAATGTCCACTAAGAAGTCTAATAAATTAATAGAAGGAAGTCCCTGTCATCAGCAGGTACATCTGCAGGCTTCCAGGAAGGGAAAGAGTATGCTCATGGTAGACGCGGTTGGCAGGCATTCAGAAATGGGAATAAATAATAGCTTTGGAGGTACTCGACTATCAGTAGCTTATGTGTTAGATTTTCCCTCAAATGTCGCATATCCCATAGATCTCAAAACTAAAATCAGACAGGGGCTGGAGTATCGCCCTTCAAGGACATAGTGACCTCGGTTATTAATTACCCAAGAAGCTATGCCTGGCCTATTATTCCTCTAGCAGGTAACACAATCTAGTTTCTGAAGTCAACAAATTCCTCTTCGACTTTTCTAGGGCTTCTAGGGCACGCTAAATATTTTTAATACAATAAACAATCCCCTTTTCAACAAACCATCCCCCCAACCCCAAAAGTATCAGTTCATGAAACGGATTTCTTTGGAGCAAGAGAAAAATGCAATGACTTCAAAGAAAAGCAAATGTAATTTGTACTCCCTTATGGAATTCTATGAGAATTTATTTGTAAAAATTCTGGCTTTCTATTAAATAAAGATACTCCAAGTGCAATGCCTGTTCTAACTATAATAGCTGTATAGCCACCTGACACAGGGTAACTGAAGTTATTTTTACCCATTAAAAATGTAAACAATAAAAACAATTTCCAGGTCATTGCTAGTCTCGTAAAAATGAATGGTGTATTGCAATATCACAGCTCAAACCCCCAAAAGCGCAAACGGTAGCACAGCGGTCCCCACCCATACCTGTCTCCTCAACGGTCCAGCCGTAGTTTCGGGAGTCTCGCAGGGCCTGTCCTAACAAAGCTGCCTGGTGCATCAGTTTTTTTGGTATGCAACCCACATTCACGCATGTTCCTCCGAGACCTGCAACAACATTGAGAAATCGGTTTACAGCCTGCTTTACGATCCTTCAAAGGGAAAGGTCCGTGACCGCTACTATTCTATGAACCATCATAATTTACTTGCTTAATGTAGCCAATACTATTTACACAAATTTATATCTAAGTCTTGTGACATTTCTAAGGTCAGAGAGTCTTATATACCAAACTCAGTGACTAAAACAAAACATCCTAAAATCAAACAAAAATGAGATCACCACAATTTCCATACTTCTAAGATTCAACATTAGCTGACTGCTGATAAAGATGCCAGAAATTGAACTTTTGCTTCATGCACAGCCCTAGACTTGGCACCGAGTCTATGACGAGAACTACCTGACAAAGGGGTTGTGAAGCTGGGCATAACAGGACTGCGGTGGGTCTGGAACTTCATATAAAATTTGGTGTATGTGAGTTTTTTAAACTGCATTATTAAGAAATCCACTCCTCTGCCTGTCACGGTTAACAGTGACAAATTCTGGAGGTGACTACACCCCACTCTCTAGACTCTCTAGTTATAATCACTGTCTCCTCTGTCTACTTCAACTGAAAACCCAGACTCATGAGGCCCTGACCTCTGCCCCACTATTCCTGGCAGATGCCAAAGTCAACCATGTAAGAGGCTTTTTCAGAGGAGAAGACAACTCTGTCTTCCCAGAAGACAAATCCTCTATTTTGCTTTATGAGGCAGATAGCAACCCCAAACCACAGACAGGTTGGGACCTGCGCAGGCCTCAATACATGAACAGCCTTTGGCTTTTGCTGATTCTCACAAAAGGATTCATGCCAAAAAAAAGGTTTAGCATGGCTGAGTTTAAAGAGCATAGTAACAGACGTCTCCAGAAGAACAAAATGTAGGCAGGTGGGGAGGTGAATAAAATGGCATGAGTATGATGAATGCAAGATGGTAGTGGACTTCACAGCTCAGGAAACATAAACCCTCTGAGAAGAATGCTATCAGTGTCACTATGGAGTGTAAGTGCCACAGGCCAGATGGGCTATGCCCATCACAAGAACAGTGCCTGACACAAAACTGACATCTAATAAATATTTGCTGAAGGGAGGAATTAGAAATTGTGATACTGTCTTATCTAGACATCCTGTCTCTTGCCTCCTAATTCCACCACCCCGAGGCATCTTGATAAAATTTACATATCACATTACTCCAGTCCTCAAAGCCTCCCCACTAAGCTTTGATTAGATCTAAATTCCTCATCCTGGCCTACAGAGACCCACCTGTTCACTCTGACACCTGCCTTCCTCTCCAATCTTACCCTCTAGCTTCTACTACCCCACACCATAACCTCAAAGGTAGACTCTTGCCTACCTCAGGGCCTTTATATGTGTTGTTCTGTGAGAAAGAGAGAAACAATGCCCATAAGCTTCTTCAGCTTTTGGCATAGCTGGCCCATTCTTAACTTTTGGCCTCATCTAAATGCCAACTCTTCAGAGACCTTCCTTCATATCTTCTTAAAGCTGAACTCTTCACTCAGTTTCTCTCTATTATGCCACATAATGTTTTCAGTAACACTTGTCATAATTTGTAAAGTTCTTGCTTCTCTTTGGTTTCCCTACTAGAACACGAATAAACTCCACAAAGGCAGAAAATCCATGTCTACTGTGTTCACTGCTATACTCCCATAGCCCTGGTTCATAATAAGTGTTCAGTAAACACTTGTTAAATAAATAAAAAATGAACACACAATTCACCAAGACTCAAAAGAAGCAAGGGCTATCCATTAAGGTATGTGATTCCAGTTCCTGCCAAATATAGAAGGTAGATTTAAAACAAACATTCACAAATAAAGAGTTTAAACTTTTCATTATTAAATCTCTAAGTATACTAGGTTATAGAAATATTTAGCCAGAAATCATCATAACAGCTGTAGAGAAGGTTTTGTATTATCTTGACTCTGCCAAAGAATCTAACTTTTCAACATTTAACTGGAGTCCTTTTAACTTAGACAAATAAAAGACGTACACAGTTTTTGTTTGTTTTTAATTTGGGTTTTAGGAGCCACTTAAACCAGTATTAGAGAAAAACCTGCTCCTACAAATTCACTTCTAAAATATTTTAAAAGCTTACCCCATCTAGTTCCAAGAGGGGTTGGAGTAACAAAATCCAGTACCATCACCTTCTTGTTATATTTGGCTGCCTCCTAGAAAATAAAATTATTGAAATGAGTTGGAAAGGTTATCATGATAGACTGCAAGCAGGCTGTTAAAAATCCATTCTATTTTTATTACGCTCTAATGCCTAAAGCATAGCTAGTTATTAAGACCTGGGCTTTTTCACATAACAGGATGATTAGTGCAAATTCAAGATAAAAAGTTAAGCGATAGTCATAAGGGCAGCTTTAAAAAATTTGCAGATTACAGTTGTAGAATTGTCCGTTGACTGGAAACCCTAGAATCTTCTTATATAATTCCACTCCAACAGTAATAAATTAAGCAACAATCTGAAAAATATATGCCCATTTCTAAGCAAGTGGTAAGCAGCCAGCAAAACAGATTTACTGACAGTCAACAACCCTTGATTCAGCCTGTGCCCTATAAGGTAATATTTTGTAAGTACTTTTAAGTTTTAGTTCAGTTTCTACACAGAATATTAGAGAAGTTTTTCTTCTGAAACTGTCAGATTTCCTTAAATTTTCAAGTGTGGAGTCAATGACAAAGTTGTTGGTGTCTATAAGGTTTCCAAATCTATTCTAGGAGAGTGATGACAATAGTCAGAAGTTCACTGTGCAGAAGACCCCTCATCTTTCTCAGGAAATACACTTTGTGTGCCAGTGGCTAGACCTCCAAAGGTTATCTGAAAGGGCTGAGGCTATGTGTCCTTCAAAACCACCATCGTGACAGCAAAATACATGTATCTGGTATTAGTCCTGAGTCTTTTATAGCAAAGCGCTGCTTAACAACAGACATTGGCCCGCTCCCCATTTGAGCAGCTTCATTTGAATCTACGTTTACTGATTCGCCATAAGCTATGCCTTAGGGATGTATAAGCACCTCATTTTTTATAAGAAACTCCTCAGGAAGAGTTCCATGGAACCCTTCACACATGGAAAATGTATCTCAGCTCCCGGCCAGGGGCCTCACTCCCATCACCCCCAGCACACAGAGTTAGTGGTTTTTCTCTTAGCTCACTTCATACACACAGGAGGCAAGTGATCTTTATTACCAAGTTTAAGAAATCCAACTGCTCTCCATATTTCTATTGAGAAGGAAGAGTTGTGAATAGGGGAAATTATCACAGTGGGAGAAAAAAAACAAATATTGATATTTATAAAAAATTTAAAACATATTTACTTAACTTCAAACCATTTCCGTACAACCACCTCATTATCTTTGAAAAAGCAAACAAACCTAAATGAATGAAAATGTGTCCCAAAATACTGCATCCAGTACTTTCATCCGAAGAACATATAGTTTGACCTGGAAAAATGGTATATGAAGTGGTGGTCCCTTAATGTGTCCCATCCAAGTTAATGTGCAAAAAGGCACAGGAGTGGCTCAGACAAATCCCACAGACCACCTGGAGGACTGTCACAACCCAGAAACATATGAGGAGCCTTGCCTTAGCAGCTGCCAGTCCTCCTGAGCCCCCTCCAATGATGATGAGGTCATAATCATAGGACTCGGGATGATCCTCAGAGCCATTCATTGTCAGTAGCTTTTGAAGTTTGCCCTCTTGATAAGCCTAAAAAAGAAAAACAATGAGAGGGAAAAGAATTTAACTTAAAAGTAGCAATGTCCGACAACCTTTTTCTGTTTTTTTCATTTATACATTTTTATTTGGAAATGTTTATATAAGTACAGTGAAAATAAATTTTAAGAGACATTGAATGTCATTATTTGGATATCATTAATTTATTATAAAAGAGACATGGAAATTATTCACACGATGAGATTTCAAAACTTCAGTGGAATGGGCAGCAGCTTCACAAGGTGCCATTTCAATAGTGATTTATTTCAGTCTACATACTTTCCGAGGATGTTGCCATGTCTAAATAAGAAAAAATTCTTGTCATCTAGAACTACTTTGGTGCCTCCATATTCTGGAAGAACTTTGTCTCCAAATTTAATGCTAACTGGTTGAATCTCTCCACCCTTTCCTTCAGAGCCCCATCCAAAAGCTACTACTGTTGCTTGCAATACTTTTCCTTGAGATTCTTCTGAAGCACAATGCCTCCTTTGGTTACAGTTTCTGCAACACTCCTTTCAACTAATACTTGGTCAAAGAGGGAAAGAAACTTTCTAAATGCCTGTCCTGCCCGGGCCGTGGGCCTCTGGCACACACAGGACTCACCATGAATTTTCCAGAAGAGGTTTTTGAGAAAATCTTTCCTTAAAGAAAAGCTTAAGGCATTTTCAAAAAAAAAAAAAAAAAGTGGTTTGATTTCTATCACAGTACACAAACAGAAATGTGACTTTATCGCATTGCAGATAGCCACTGTGAAGTGTTCATACAGTACTTTCACATAAGGAAGGTCTTGATGGCCCAACAAAATCAACTTTGGCCTAACTTAAGTTTGATGAACCCATTCTTCCTAGAACTTTTAAACCAGGTTCTAAATTAGGTTCATAAGACATCTTTACCATATGTTTTTAACAGAGCCATCAATACAACTTGGCAATCATCTTTACTTTCTAGTCAAGGGTAGAGAATAATGAGTGGATTAAGGTCTCAGATTAAGGTAGGGGCCTGGTAAATAGCAAATGAAAGAGATTAGCCAAATATTTAAGACTTTTCTGCACTATTGATGTAAGGCATAAAATCAAGAAATTCAAAACAAAATCATTAACTGACATACACCTGCTTGAAAAGTTAAATGTAAAAGTCCCTGCTTCTGCAGTGCATTTTAAATAAGCATGAAAAAAGGAAAGTGGGCACTCTGTAAAACTCATTTTTAAACCTACGCACAAAGCATCCTGTTTATATTTAGCATTTAGTCTGCTTATACTTGGTATGTGACAGGCTTTATAAGTGTTAGACTTCTCAGTTTAAATCATCATTTCGTTCCCCTAGTTTTTACACCCATTAGTTACATTTCATATTAGCTTTGAACACTTTTGGTGATATATTTAACATTATCTTTTATTAAAACAAAAATCTGTGCTAAGATGAGATAATTACTAGAAAAGATAACAAGCACCAAAAAAGAATTTTCTAAAAATCAGGTTTTAACCTTAATATAAAAAAAGCCCCCAAACTTACCAGCCTAGACTGTATATTTTTCTCCTGACTACCATCAGATGTGGGGGATGAAAGGCAGAGCTTAGGGTCAGCAGAACAGGATGTTTGGGGTGCGGAAGGGGGAACAGTGGAGGATGGAGGAGGAGGCGTGGCACGGTGGCTGCCCCTTGGCAGCACAGCAGGTAAGGTAGGTACACATGATGGCGCAGGGACTGAAGGGAGAACACCTGGAAACCAGCAACAATGGGGACAAGACTGCGTCACCCTGACCGTCTGCACAAAAGGTCTAACATGAGAGGCTGGTAAACATAGCCAGTATTCATCGACTGGCATTATGGCAGCGGCTCCTCCTTCAATACAAGGCACTGTTGGGGGAAAAACAATTTGGTGATAATAGCCATCTGGATCAAAGAATCAATATAAGCTTTGAATAACAAGTTACTCTCTATTTGGCCTCGAAGAGCATAAGGCTGACTTGCTGGTTTGAGAGAATTAACTAATAAATATAGCTAGATGTTCTTCTAGGAAGTAACCATTTTTAATCTCAGGCGCATTTGATCTGCATGTACTTAACCCAGATGGTGCCAGAACACAATCACCAGCTGCCTAAAAGAAAACCACCCCTCTTATAACTCCCTCCCCCAACATATCTACTAGAACAAAAGGAAGAAAATGCATTGTCATGCTGAAAAGCCACATACTTCTCCCCAACTATGTTTATTAATCTGCTCTGTATTGAAATTCTGTATCAGACCTGGGTTTTTATGGTTCAAGGTTAAAGTCAAATTACAAACCAGTGCCCAGATTTTACAAAGAAAGCTCTGAGTGAGCCTGAACATTTTCAACTGTAAAATCAGTAAGAAGCATTCAGCTGACCCCCAGAACTAAACATGATGTCTTTGCATTTTAATCCAACTTAAAACTGAAATTGCTGTCATTCAGCTCTAGGTAAGTGGTTTCCCTCATGAAATATAAATAAGATAGACAGCAGAAAGCAGCTCCCCAGACAGTTTAAGAAAGGAGCACACAGATGGGGTAGAGAGAGACAAGAGAAAAATGCTCCCCACTTTCTCTTCCAATTACAACTGCTAGAAATGGTGGCTGCTGGTCACAGTCGCTGAAATAGGAGTTCTCAAACTTTTTAGTCTCAGGATCCCTTTACAACCTTAATTTACTTAGGACCCCAAAGAGTTCTGGTTCATGAGATTTATTTATTAATATTCAGCATATTAGAAATTAAAACTAAGAAAAATTTTTAATATTTTAAAATAGTAAATATCTTAAATATTATTAAATATAAAATATTAAAAAGTTTTAATTAGCAAGAAGAGTGGCATTGTTTTATATCTTTGTAGTTCTCTTTAAGTGTATATCATAATAAAAGGCAGCTCATATCTTTTCTGTGTTCAGTCTGTTGTAATGTCACCTGTCATGTAGCCTCTGGAAAACTCCATGGTATACTTGCAAGAGAATTAGAGTGAAAAAGGCAAACAGCAACTTAGTATTATGAAGATAATTTTGACCTCAAGGACTTCCTGAAGGGGTCTCAGGGGCCCCCAGAGGAATCCAGACCACTGCTATAGGACATCAGCATAAACACACAACCCCTCACCTGCAGGTGTTTGCTGGGCTTACCACATATTGGCTATTCTTCCCTTTCTTCCACCCATCTCACAGCAAGGCCTTTCTCTCTCACCCACAACCCCAGTGAAACTGCTCCAGACTCCCTCCCCACCCTCCGCAAAAGGGCCCAAAACAATCCAAGTGTGCAAAAACAATGCTGAAAGTAATTCAAGTGTGCCTATTTCTTTAAAATTAGAATAAGTAATCTTTATTTTCCCTCAAAGCATGATTTATGTCCTTGGGCAGAGATTTATACTGGGTTTTCTCACCATTATACATGAGTTCCAGCGTTGAACTGACCTGGGTTAAAATACTTGCTCTACCACTCCCTAAACTAGGTAATTAGGGTTAATAGCCTGCTTCTTAGGAGTCTCTGTTTTTATGAAATTATATACCCCTGTAACTCACCAATCTGGGAAGTTTAAAAGAGATAAAATAAAGTAGAGCAGTGGCTACCAGGGAAAATCCCTTTAAGTTACTAATTCTCCCCTATCTAAAGAAAGGAATCTGACTGGGACTAAGTCAAAAAGCTCTAGAGTTTTCACAGATGTCCCCTACACTCCCCTGTACTCCCCACCTCCCTCAACTACTTGAAACGCCCTCTTCTCATCAAATCCTGATCCAGTACAGACAGACTGAAGGATGTTATCTTGTTTTTATTCAATGTATACAAGCACAATACCCTTTCTAAAGCATTCCTTTAGGGTTTAAAGTATTCTTTTATCAACATTCTAAGACTCCAACATAAGTCTCATTTCCCCCACTGACTCCCTAAAGTTCCCAAACAACATTCTCCTTTTCTTTCTTGCAACAACATTAACACAAGAGATCAGGGAGCACTTATTAGCACAGGCTGTTCTACCCCAGCCCTTTAACGTCCTTCAAGCTTTAGCTGGGAGCCTTTACTTGACAGTGCCCAAGCTGGGTCCTCCTCTGAGATCCCAACACTGGCATTTTCGCACATTCCCATCAACTCTGCAAGGAAAGGCATTTTGTCTTTCATCTCTGCATCACAAATGCTAACTTTGTATGTATGTGATGTTCAAAAACATTTCAGAACAAAAGACTTGGGTGCTAGGTCCTAATCTCTTATGTATACTGAGAGGCTGGGTTTCAGTTCCGTCTCCTCACCCACAAAAATAATAGTGTGAAAAAACACTGAAGTGCAAGGGGGAAAAGCACAGTGGGTTAGAAGTCTGGATTTGGTCGAAATCTGGACCTGACTTTGCCACTTATGTGTGATCTTGGGCAAGTTCCTTAAATTCTCTCGCCTGGGTCCTTGTTTGCAGATA
Source organism: Macroglossus sobrinus (assembly GCA_004027375.1). NCBI lineage: Eukaryota > Metazoa > Chordata > Mammalia > Chiroptera > Pteropodidae > Macroglossus > Macroglossus sobrinus. The sequence goes on along the minus strand of PVKZ01000524.1, from coordinate 325,419 downwards.
AATAACCTCCACCAGGTCCTAACTTCTTGTTTCCTTTGAAATCTCTTGTTTCCTTTGAAATCTGACTGCTCTGTTGCTGACATGGGGCAGCATCCATTGAGGTTGTACCTCAAGCCCCTTTGTGCATTGGAGGATTATGGGCCAGCAAAGAAATAACACTAAATGGTGGTTTGAATGCTACAGACCTTCTAAAAGACACTGGGCCCTAGGCCTATGACAGGAGTTGGCAAATTACAGCCTGTGAGGCAAATCCAGCAGGCCTATTTTATAGCAGCTGAGCTGATAATGGTTATTAACATTTTTAAATGATAAGGAGGAAAAAATTTAGAGTAATAGTTCATAATACATAAAAATTATATGAAATTCAAATAAAATTTTATTATTAAACAGCCATGCCTATGTGCTTCAATACTGTCTGTAACTGCTGTTTTGGCAACAACAGCACAGTTGATTAGTTTCAGCAGACGTCATATAGCCCACAAAGGTTAAAATATTTACTATCTGGCTTTTTGCAGAAAAGAAGTTGCCAACGCCTAGCCTAAGGAAATTTTGAGTCAATGTCGATGGGTAATGCTAGGTGGGAAGTACCAAACAGTAATACTGAGATGGGTACAAATCAAAGAATCATCTTCCTGCTCAGGAAAGTAGAGATGCTTGTTGCACTCTTTCCCTAGGGAGGAGCTGGGAAGCTGACTCTCCATGAACAATTAACTAGATCTTTGGCTATTATGCACCTAATGTATCTAGAGCCAGGGTAATATTTAACATTTACTCTGCATCAAGTATTATGGCAAATTATAACAGATTCCATTCAAATGCCTCTTTCCAGGGGTCTTCCCTTACCACCCTGAGGTGGCATTTCAACCACTATCCGAGCAGTTTTTCCTCAGAGCAACCATCGTGAACAGCAATACTGTTGTCTCCCCCTCCATGATAGGCTGAACAGTGGCCCCCAATATCCAGGCCAAATCCCTAGAACCTGTGAAAACACCACTTGTAAAAGGAACTTTAGAGATGTGATTTATGGATCTGGTGATTGAGGGATTTTCCAGAATCATCCCAGCGGGCCCAACTTAATCATAAGTATCCTGATATGAGAGAAGCAGAGGGAGACTTCATTACAGTAGTAAATGTAAAGACAGAAGAGGCTCCACAGTCAGCTCTGAAAATGGAGGAAGAGATTGTGAATCAAGGAACACAGGCAGCCTCCAAAAACTCAAAAGGCAAGAAAACAGTTTCTCCCCTCAGAGCCTTAGCAGGAATTAGCTCTGTGAACATCTTAATTTTAGCCCAGAGAAAAGATTTTGGCCATCCAAACTGAAGAACTGTAAAAGGTAATAAATTTGTTTCTTTTAAGCCATTAAATGGTAATTTGTTAGAGCAGCAATAGGAAATATAAAATATAAATTTCATGAGAGTTGGGTCATTTTCTACCCATTTTCCCCAGGGCCTAGAGCACCTGGCACAGTAGGCATAGTCGCTGAGTAAGTTAACATAGCTGTCACTGAGTCTCACATACTCCTAGTAAAGACACTAGGCATTGAACAGGGCACATCTGGTGAGGAGTAAAGAACTAAGGCAAAATCTTTTTGCTCTCATTAAAAGTAGTTTTTCCTTGAACAGCAAATCTCTGGAAAACCCAAGGAACTCATGTGAGAATCAGTGAGGCCAAAAGATGCTTTCACGGTTGTTAAATCAAAGGGTGGTAACACGGAAGAATCAGCATTCCTTCAAATGAAAAAGGGGAAGGAATGGCTATTTTAGAAAATAACTGGCTGAATTTCATGAGAAATTTCTATTTTTTGTTAAAACATCTACTATTACTGAAAAATCTTCCGCCCACCAAACACACGTAGGATCACTTCACTCAATCTCGATGTCATCCATTCAGTCTGGATTTCCTTTCCCCATTTCACACTAGACTTAGTAGGAAAGTTTATCGTTACTGCTATGCAAAACATTTATCCACCTGCCAAATAATGCTTAATGGCAAAATCTACCACTACCAAAGATTAAATTCCTACAAAGATGAGGAAGTTTATAGGCTTCTTTGCTGTGCATTCAAAAACTGTTTTTTTCAAAACTCAAATTTTCAGTATTAACACCCAATAAGGCTATTTTTTTTTTAATAACTGCAGGTAATTTTTTAAAAAGCATTTACAGCTTTATTTGAAGTGAAGAACTTTTGAATAAATTAATCTTATATTTCAGTTTAAACAGAGACAGTTTGCAGGCATTTCAAACCTTATTAAGAAATGCAAAATTGAACTGAGAACAAATATTCAAGGTTGTTACATATGAAACATCACTGATTCTGAAAGATACCCTGTACTGGCAGAAATTATCAAGAGAAACCAGAGAATTAAGTAACTAAATAAAAACTATAACTGGCTGTTGATTTTGTGTTTGAAATAATCTGACAAAAATATCTTTTACCTCTGAGGATACTGACAAGGTAATTAAATTTTTTGCCCAGTTTAACAATCAAATGGAATAGTTTTCAAAAAAATTTTTTTCCTGCTCACCTTTCAGCACTTGATGCCTCAACTATCATAGTAGAGAAACTCTACTTTTGACTCTAATCTAATCACAGGAGAAATTTAGAATATGGATACCCACTCATTCATCTTACTGAGTCCTCTTCACAATGAAGAAATGCATCCAAATTCTTTTATAGTATTAACACTGCATATTCACTGCCCTAGGGATAGTCTTTCTTTACCATTTTTTTTCAACTCTTTCCCCAACCTGGTTAGGAGGCCTGTAAGGAATTCCATTGGTTCTCTGTAACACAGGAACACAGTTATCACAGTGTCTTAAAGGACATTCAAAAAAATTGCCCCATGAATATGCCAGTGAATGTTTTTAATAACAGAAGATCATTACAAACTTCTCAACTACCAAGAAAATTACATTGCACAGTGAAACAATTTCTGATGTTCTTGAAAATACTTTTCTACTTAGTAAGAAATACAGTATGTGCTTCTATTTGGATTTTACTCTCCATTTTGAGATACTTTAGAAAAGCCACAAAACGCATCCTATACTAAGAAAATATTTAGTATGAGTTTGTGATCATAGCCTCTGAGATTTCAAAAGTCGCCACTATATTTCTCCAGTCCTGTAAACTCAAAGATATAACTCCTTGCCTCCTGCCATAGGAACTGGGTTCATTTCCCTCACCCATTTGGTTAATATTAATTGGCTCTAATATTGGCAGCCTATCTTGGTCAAGCCTTATTCTTGCAAAACCATCCCTTATAATGAAAGAAACATAAAATATATTCTCCACAGTACGAGAAAAAGAATTTGGATCAATCACAAACTCAAAATAGGAGACGGGAGTATCAGGATACTTTCGAAAGTATGTTTGCAACAATCCCAAGATTCTTTCTACTTCTTTTTCTGTTGCTTCTTGATTACTATTCAGGTCCAACTTCCTCAGCTTTATAGGCATATCTCTATTTTCTTCCATTTTGTGCACTTTTTTCTGGTCACGTCGGGGCTTTCGTGCAGAAGATTCTGACTTGAATGAGCCAAAAACAAAGTGGAATGTTTCAGCTTGCAATATCCAGGATGTTGCTTCCTTCTGCACTGTCTCCCAGAAGGAAAGGGCTATATTATCATCAAAACCACTCAACTCATGTTCATCACCTTCCATCCAGTTTAGACCAACAAATACACACAGAAAGTCACAAAATGCTACTTGATTAAAACATCTCATATCACAGTTTAGCTGCTTTGCTTTTTCTTTACCCAAATCAGAAGCCAAAACAAGAAACTGGGCATCGAGGGCTGCTTCTCTTGTTCGGCTCACTTCGTCAAACAGGACATTGGCTTCTTCAAGAGCCTCGCTTAACGAGTCGCTTGCTGTGTTCACTATGTCTTCCCGGTTCTGCTGGACGTTACTGATGAGCTGCCGGTACTGCCTGCGGATACTCCGGCACTTCTCCTCGTCGGCCTCCAGCCCTAGGAGATGCGGGTCGATGTCGGCCTCCCCACAGTTGAGGTCGTCAGAGCAGCCGTCAGCGCAGCCATCAGCCCCCGCCGCCTCTTCCACCTTCATCGGTTCCGCCTCCTCCGCCTGCTTCACGGAGTATGCACGACTGGTGATGGTAACTGTCGGCTCTTCTCCTTTCTCCACGCCCCCCTTCAGGAAATCTTTTTCATCTGACATGTCGGTTACTGGAGGAGCTCAGGTATCGTTCGCCTAATGGCTTTTGCAAAGATTCGGACAACGGCGGAAATTGAAGGGGTCAGTCGGAGCCGGAGGAAGACGCCCCGCCCATGCGCACTGGCAACAGGGCTCGGAGGCCCCGCCCCCGCCCGCTCCGCCTCGCGGGGGCCCAGCCTCGCGGAGCCAGGCCCACGCGCGTTCGCAAGCAGGTCCGCCGCATACAAATCGCAGGCAATAATGGGTCTCAGCCCCACACTGAAATAGTACCCGTTTAAGTGGCAGCTGTTGTTTTAGCATTTACTGACAGTATCATCTAGCTTTCAAAGGAACACCTGGACAATCTATGACAAAATTGTGAAGGAACTAAGGTTCTGCACTTTAAAACATTTGCTGTCACATATTGCAGTTAGGTCGACCTTGATTTTTCTTTCTTACTATGACTAAAAGATGGGGCCTTTTTTTGAAGTGGGGGGGGACTAGATCTGGCTAGATTATAAACTGGCAGTAGGGCCAAGGATCTTGACAAACACAACTTCCATTACAAACAGGCAGTGACCTCTAAGGCAGTGAACCTCATTTGCTATGTAGTTATTTGGAACTCAATTCTTCATTTTACAGATGTAAATTACTTCAATAACCTTCTTGAGCCTTCAAAAACCCAATCCCTTCCAACCTACCCAAATGAGAGAGGGGGCAGCCACTCATGCGAGTGTCAGTACTAGAGCAAGCTCAAGGGTTGGGGGGACGTATTACTCAGGAGAACTTTGGTTCTCCACCACCCAAGGGTGGAAGAATAAAGTGGGTACAGTCTCTACAAAAGAGCTGTTTATTTGTAAGCTTGACAAAGGCTAAAGGACATAAACTAAATGGATAATAAATATGAACCCTAAAAGTTGAGGAAAGGCTATTAAGATTTTAAACATAATCTGTTACAAGGCTATAGAAAGCGTATACTGTAAATTAGGTGACTAGTTGCAAAATTCACCCACTAGTCCATTGGGAATTCTCATACAGTTGGAGAGAGGGCTCAGTTCAACAGTGACACAAGCAGCAAAGTGTATGTATCACTGGAAAGGAATACACTGTTTTTAAAGAGAATATGCACTCAACCCACACAACCAAAAGCTTTTAAACACTGCAACAGGTGGATAGCAACAAGCTCAGTTTGAGTGGACTTATCCTGCTGTCAGCTACCTCCCCAAACTTCTCTGTGCCTCCTTTTAAAGGATAGGGAGAGAGGAGAGGCAGCGGGGAGGAGGAATGGGGGAGAGCGGAAAGGAAGTAAGGAGAGAATACACCATACTTCACCTGTCAACTCTGGTTTCAAGGCACCATTAAGTAAATTAGCCCTACTTTCCTTCCTATGCATCTAGACTGGTTCACTTTTATTTGACATTAACAGAAAGTTTCTTGCAAATACATGAACAGGAAAACCTATTAAGTTACTCCAAAACATTTATGTTACTATTGTCCACTATTATTTAAGTAGGGGTAATTCAGGAAGAAACATGCATTTTTTAAAAACACCACACATTACAGTTATTTGCCCATAAAAATTATCCTGCCGTATTAGACTGTTAGCTTCTCTAAAGCAAAAAAAACTTGGTTTTAAATCTTTTAAGCAAAGCTGTTCTCACATGGATGCATTTGAGTACACACATTGGAATGTATAATTGAACACAGATTAAAAATTTGTTCAAGCACCTACTGCAAGTTATTTGGCAGTAAAAGAATAATTTCAGATTAGTTTGAGAGAGTCTACACAATGAAAATAAAAGCTGACGGCTTTTCAGTGAGAGAAAAAGTGAGAGAAAAAGTCAGGACCCAGGATCATCAAAGGAGCATATCTGTGCCCCCCTCCCTCCCCTAAATCTGGCCAATAACAATCTAATATTCAAATGTTTTAAATTTTAGATGAAAACACAGTTAATCTCAAGTCCCAAATTCAAAAGAGTTTGCTTTTATAGTTAACCATATTCTTAGGAGCTTCTGACATTCATTTCAAATTCAATAAAAGCTATTTATAAAAGAACACCAAAGGATAAGCCAACCATCCCACCCCTAAGGTGCCTGTTTTCTCCTGGCTCAGAGAAGGGAACACAGGCTGATACCAATTTGCTCCATACAGAGCCTTTCATCTAAGAATTTCAAAATGCTTTAGAGATAGATTAATTCTCCTAACCTACTCAGAAAGGATTACTAATACTATTTACAGGAATTTCTCAGGAGATAACAGCCCACACAACTTGCCCGAAGCAACAGAACACATCAGGACATGCATCACGTCATTATGTTGTGATTTCCAGTGCTGTGTTCATTCTAGGCTAGATCCCTGACCCTTAGAACCCTAGTAACGGGTAACTCAGACCTTCCTCAGACACCCGTACTTGAATATTCTGCCTTCCTAAACCTGCCTTTAGAGCACAAGGTTCAGATGTCACCTCAAAATAAAAATCTCACTAATGATTTTTCTCTAATCATTTAAAAAATGGGATTTCTACATTGTGGATCCTTAAGTCATTAAACAGTGACTTTCTATCCTAAGGTTGAATTACTAGCAATAATTATATAAATGCAGCTTAAAAAGGAACAGCAATTCACATTTCAGTTACACTGATAAACTTCTCTACAACGTGTAATAGAAAGCAAAAGCATGCTATTATTTCAAAGAAATTACTAAAGTCTACCTTCATTCAGTAAGACTAGTTCAGGCAACAAAAGACACACAGTTTGGCCTTCAAGATAATTTAGCTTTCTCCTCCCCTTTGTCCTCTTTCAGGAGTTGCTGCCAGGGACTGAATACAGCCCCCTCCATTTCCTTTCTTCCTTCCTTCAGTTTTCCCTCCAGTATTATTTTTCAGTCCCTTTGCTCAGAGTTCAGATTCATTCATCCCAAGCATTCTTAAGCTCTTTCCCACAAACTCCAGCATTCAACCCAAACATAATGGGATGGATGTCACAAATTAGAGGTCTCTCTCCAGCCAAAAAAAAAAAAGAACTCGTATGGGTCCACTCTTTTCCAGTGGGATTTTGATTTCTGGATTAATCAACAAATTGATGTTCAAGAGACTCCTGAGCCAAAGCCAGGAACAAGCCGGGTTTGAGCCCCACACTCTAAGTGGACTTATCCTGCTGTCAGCTACCTCCCCAAATTTCTCTGTGCCTCCTTTCGCAGCAGCATTTTCCCCTCATCATCCTGCCAGGGTATCGATTTAATACTGAGCCATGAAGAGACGTGGTAAAAGTTCTGCTCTGATTGGTCAGAGCAGCAGGACATTAGGTATATTTTCTTTTTCCTCTTAACTTCCTTTAAGATTATGTTTGTGTGTGTATATTTTCACTTTGTTTGGTTTTTCACAGTATTAAAGGTAAACTTTGCTATGATTAAGGCAGATATCTCTTTTTCAAATGAGTTTCTGAAAGACATGGCCAGTAGAAAGAGGCAAATCTGGGTTATAATCTTGATCAATTAGCTTAATATTGGTGTTAGGCACATTGCTGAACCTCTCAGCCTCCAGTTTCCTCATTGGTAAGATGGGAATACTACTACTTACATCATAAAGTACTGCAAGTATTGAATTAGAATTATGTGACAGATTTGACAATAGTTTCAACTGTTGGTTATACTTCATAAGTCTTAAATTATTCCAAAGATAGCAAATCTTTAATAAACATTATACACTAAAGAGAAAAAATATATATACAAATCAGTAACTTCCCTCCTAGATGTTGTTTTAGAAACAGAAAAATATTTTAAATATATATTCTTAATATATATTTAAAATATATAAATATATTTAAAATATATTATCTCTAAGGAGGAATACAGGAATATATCCCACTATAACAAATATCAGTGAAAAGAAAAGTGCCATATAATACAATTTTAAAACCTAAGGCTTCAACTAATGGCAATGTGTATATACTCTGAGGGGTAGACCTCTCTACTAGGTATTCTGAAGCAGGTCCACAAAGAGTCTGAGACCAAGCAAAACTATTTATGTATATTTTTCTCATGAATGGCTCCTTGGACTTAAGATTCTTTTAAAAAAACCCAGTATCCAAAAGAGACTTTGAATAACTATTCTATTCAAATAAGATTGCTTTGCTTTATCATTCGTGAAATAAAAAATAAAATGACAGTCAAGTCCCACAAAATAATTTGGAGCCATTCAATGAAATATTTCAGAGTATATAAAACCTCCACCCTTGCTCTGTAGTCAAAAATCACATGCTTAATACACAATGTAAACATATATATGCCTTACTGTTAAAATGTACAGCTGAAACTTATTGGATTTTGTTAACCAATGTCACCATAAAAAAGAAAGAGAGAGAGAGGAGGGGGTAGGGAGGGAGGAAGGATGGGAGGAAGGAAGGAAGGATGGATGGATGGATGGAAGGAAGGAAGGAAGGAAGGAAGGAAGGAAGGAAGGAAGGAAGGAAGGAAGGAAGGAAGGAAGGACGGACGGCAGGCAGGCAGTCACACTCTTAACTGACACTTGGGAGAGCCCAGTGCTGACAGACTTGTGAAGCCTCAAGAACTAAGGTAAACAAGGGTGTGAGATGAGACTGGAACCTGTCAGGTTGTAAGAGCTATTATCAACTCTCTTGGGACATCTCAGAAGTCAGCAATGACCCAGAGGGTTGTTTTGACAGATAGGAGTAGGAAAGCACTGGTTATGTCACCTTTAAAGGAGGTAGCCTGGAAAGAACTCAGATCTGGAGGTCTGGGTACAAATCAAAAGTCATGCTTTATTAGTTTTCACTTATTTCCTTCAGAGTTGGAGTTTCCTCATTTGTAAAATAAGTCTATTGGATGTCTTTTCTGCCATATAGAGTGGCTGTGCTTCCTTGTAAAAAAAAATCATATACAATTATTTGCTGAAAAATATTTTAAAGTATATACATTGCTCTATAGACTTGTGTTAGAGATAACAAAAAGAGTGCCTAACTCAATGTCAAGGACACAGGTGCTCAATGAATAGTCACTAAATAGACATAATGTGACTTTCTTCTCAACTGACTTGGGCACTTCTGCATAGACTGGCCGAGGTGGGTAACACTGCCACCACACAGCTCTTTTAAATTCTGAACTGCTTTATATGCTACCTGGACTCTCTTCTGAACAATTTAGGGCTCGGTCTCTGACAGAGACAGTCCACCTTCACAAAATCAGATACCTTGTAGCTAAATATGTCACTTAAATGAGCCTCCTCCTCTAGCCCTACTATCATCCATTCAACAAATATTAATTGAATGCATACTAGCTGTTAAAAAAAAAGAATATAAAAATAAATCATTTTCATCCTAAAGAAACATACAATTTAGTAGGCACAGAGGAATGCAGTTCTATTCACCAAGCATCTAATGAATGAATTCCAATTTGCTAGAGCTACGCTAGGAATACTGAGATTTGCATGGGCTCAGCCCTGAATCATGAGCACACCATCACACTAAGGAGATCAGGCATGCATCCTAATAGCAGTAAAACAAAGCCAAGTGCCAGAAGTGTGAGTACACCAGAGTAAACCTTATAGACAAGTCTGGGTTCCATTCCTGGCTCTGCCACTTAACTAGCTACGTAATCTGGGCACGCTCCTGAAATTCTCAGGACCTCTATTTTGTCATCTGTCAAAGTGAATAATAACACCTCCTTTACAGGACTATTGTGAGGATTTAATCGACTAGTTTCACATCACTTAGAGTCTAGCAGTCAACAGAGAGTCAGTAGACAGTCAATAAAAGGTAGCTGCTATCACTAGTAGGCATGTCTTAAATATTTGCTGAGCTCTATCTAATACACACCTAGGATCACAGGCATGAAGAATAAGACTAAATCTCCATTTTTGATATGTAAACCAAAAAAATTCATTGGCAGGATCACTCCTTTTCCAGAGATGATTTATGGGAGTGCTATGGGAGCACAGGAAAGAGAAAGAATAGACAAATCTGGCCTTGTACTCTAAAACAGGGGTCCCCAACCCCCTGGCCTGTTAGGAACCAAGCCGCATAGGAGTTGTAGTGCTAGCATCACCGTCTCAGCTCCACCTCAGATCATCAAGCATTAGATTCTCATAGGAGCACCAACCAGTCCATGGTGCCAAAAAGGTTGGGGACCGCTGCTCTAAAACAGGCAGTTGGAAAAGTGGGTTTGAGCAGAAAGAGAATAAAGAACAAAATGAAGAAGGGAAATTTTAGGGACTACTGCTGTTAATAGTACTCCCCAGAAGCTTCCTATAGGTGACGGAGCAGACACCAGAAAAGTAGGTGGGGCCCAGATATTTAAGGACATAGGATACCACACTAAGCAATGTGCACACTGCCATAGATGCAGATCTGGGAACAGCAAAGAAGCAATTAGGAATATGCTTTGACAGCAGACAGACTACAAGGGGAGGAAGATCAAAATTTAAAGGCCAGTTAAGACTGCTGGAGAGGAAATGAGTACCTGAAATAGGCTAGGAAAAATAGGGCAGTAGGTACATATGTGGGACACAGTCAAACCCTGGTAAGTGAATATTTATTATTGCCTTAAAGAAATTAAGTCCCATATTGCCAGTCTGGGTCTTATTTCCCAATATTATTATCTCAAACTACTAAAAGTCTTAACTATGTCCAGCACTTAGTATTCCAATAAGCACTTTTTCGTTCACTTTGCTTTTCCTCTCAGAAATACCACCAACAGATATTTACACAAGTGGTTTCAAAACTCTGGAGACACTGATTTACATACAAAGAAGTTTCCCTGTAAGAATACTTGCAATTTTGCCCTTAAGAACTTAAATGTTCTTGAAAGCCAGATGTCTTTGAGCAATAGAAACTTTATTCACAGTTCTCTGAATTCAGTAGCTCCCTAGTTCAAATTTTACACATGGACATACAAATCCTAGCCACAGATAGCACATTATCCCTATTTTCCTATTCAGGTATAAAGTGTAACTTTCCTGTTGATTGAGTTACCATTTGCTATTTCCTAACTATTCTATTTTGGGTATTAAAGAATAGTCTTTTGTTTTCTCCACTACTAATTATTCACAAATGATCTTGACCAAACTACCTTATAGGTTAAATTAAGTCTCAAACTTGATAATTATCCCAAATACCTGAGGGGGCTGTTTAAAAATACATATATAAAGGCAAATCCTAGCCCCCTTCCAGAGGTTTACTTAGCAAGACCGCAGGTAAAGCCCAGGCATGCGTATTCAACAAGCATTCCAGAGAATTCTGTGCAGGCCGTCCCTAGACTAGGTTTTATAAACACACTCCTTTAAAACCTTCCTATAGTCAGTCATTTAAGCTCCTCGGTTTCCTCCAGAAGGCTTCTCACTCCAGTAGGTACACTAAAAGCAAGGTAAGTTCTACAGTAAGTACACTAAAAGCAAGGTAAGTTCTGCTGTTGCTGCTGTCATTTATTGAGGGGGAAAAGAGACAATGAAAGAAACAACATCAAGAGGAAAAAGGTAGAAGCAGACATTTTAAAAAGCTCTCTCTCCATATTTTATGTTGCAATTAAAGTATGAAATCTTAACCTTTTGTTTTAAGGTGTTGACTTTAGGATTATAACACTAATCTTATACACACTCAATTCTCCACAAATAAATGCCTTTTTCCACTCAAACCCAATGTTCCCTAAAGCATTTCAGAACTCACCATTTAGCCCCAAATGTGGGCAACATTTTAAACCAGCAGTCCTAAACCTTGTGTCTCTTCCTCCATTTTTTAATATTCTTTAAAAAACAAAAATAAATCAAATGATATAAAGTAGACTGGTAAGCTTACTTAAAAGAGATGTACTAAATGATTTAATTCTGAATCAGTGGTGTGCTTTCTTTCACCCATGGCATTGCATCTCCCTAAATGTCTGAAATTATCTATGATCATATGGAACTGTAAACATCAGATCAAATCAATAAAATGTGTCCAAAGCTTATAAAACCAGATTCCTTTTATTCCCACTGATGTAAGACCAGGATCATCTGTTGAATTTATACAAAGATTAAATGCCTACATAACTTTTTACATGCAAATTTATGTCACAGGTGGAGCAAACAGAACAATCATACAGGAAGGAAAATTAATAGACCTTGCAAACTAAAGGTCTCAGTAACACAATATATTCTAAATCAAGCCAAAGGCCTTTTTCTCTCTTTAATTATTTTCCATTAATTTGCTATTTGTCTTTGAAGTCTATCTCCATTTCATATACCCATTTTTCAAAAACACAAATTCTTTAGAAAAGGTAATAAATAAAATGCAAAATAAATGTTAATATCCTTCCTAAAGGCACACACAGCTAAATAGATTTTACATTTAACTGAAGCCTCAGGTTTACTTTATCAGAAGACAATGTTTAAGCATGTTCCATTTCTTAAAAATTATGTAGATACAAACAGATAAGGACAAAAAGATAATCAGCAAAAATTAGGGCAGATGTATTAAGCTGATGAGCATTATGAGGCTTTTTAACCTGGTAACCAACCACACCTGGTGTACAGCATCAGCCATGCTGCATATCCCTTTAAACAAGCACCTAGCTTCCAAGCATTTTGCCTGTATGGTAGGCCATGACCCCTTCCTCAGTGGACTGTCCCAAGGTAGCAGTGCCGCCACACCCGCCACCAGGCAAAGGAAATATTTCTTTCTCTCTTTTCCCTACATCCAATTATTAAATCTGGGCTAGAAAAAAGACACCTGAAGAGAAACTCACTCGGAGGAGGTTCCTGGTTGCTCTTCCCTTAGCCAGGGGTTTCTGGGTTTCTCTCCCAGAAAATTAAAGATGACAGGGACGATGAAAGTAAGCATTTCCTGATCCCCTTTTCTGAGTACTTCCCTAAACAACTCACTTTCAGCAGTTTACACTACTGCTAAAAATGATTAAGTTATATAGATTTACTCTGAAAGAGGAAGGGATAACAAGAGAAAATAGGTCACTTTTACAAACGTATTTTAAAAGATGAAAATAGTTACGTATTCCCTTCCCCTGAAGTTTACCCCACGTCTCATCAACTTCGATTAACATTTAGGTGAGCTAGCCACCGCGTGTTTCTTTGTCATTTTACTAGGATGGACTCCATGTGGCTTTGAAACGAGGGCTGCGACCACGAGGGGCTCCAGGGGCTCGCTCTCCACACACGCGGGTGAAACAAACATTACAGTCTCCTACCTACCTTCAGGGTTGGACCATAGCCGCCTATCTTCCTCCTTTTCACAAACACAACGGGTACGCCGGTTTCCGAGGTCAGTTCGGACAGTGCTCCCTCGAGGCCCCGCCCGTCCTCTGTGGCACAGAAGCAGAGAAGGGAGCGGGTCAGGCTTCCCGGCCGCCGCGGGAAGTGCGCGGCGGGGGCGGGGCTTCTACGTCGCCCAGTGCGCGCCCCCAGGCGACCCGCACTCCGCCCGCCCGCGGGACAGCGCCACCTGCCTCACTCAGCCCAGGCAGTGACCGAGGACCGCGCGCGACCAGGCTCGGATCCTAGACCTGGTAGACGGGCACAGAAGCTGGAAACATGGCCTCGAGGCCGGCTACTAACGCCAGAGTTCCGGTCAGATTCAGACTCAAATCATCGCAAGTCACTCTAAACTTAAACGACCTACTTTCCCAGTACTTTCCCAGTAAACCCGGAATTCAGGAAAGCCTCAAAAAGGAGGCTTAAGGCACATTTATCTCAGCTTTTATAAAGCACCACCCAACTTAATCCTCCTTTGCAGTCTGCATCCATACAGAATGCCAAAATCCAACTTCCAATGTTTCTTTGAAATTTGAACCTCTGGGGCAAAATAAACACTGCCCACTTAGGTTGATTTATTTAGGAAGCTTGAAGCAACACAGCAACACCCTATATGACATATGTCATGGGAGCTAATGGTCCAACTTACAGACGGGTGAATTCAGAATGAGTCAGTGAGAGAATTAAAAATAGACTACAGTTACACCGACATCAGGCCCATTCAGGAGACAAAAGCCACACCAACACTCAAAATTGTCTGGTAATAATAGTAATAATAATAGTAGCTAAACACTTCTGTAGTGTTTCGCATATATGAACACTTAAATTTTCACTTTTTGAAGTAGGGCCAATCAGATCCATTACACAGATAGGGAAAGTGAGGCACAGAAAAAGCTAACCTGCCCAGCTTCAAGCAGCTACTTAGTCAACAGCAGAGCCAGGTTTCACACCCAGGCAGTGTGGTGTAGGCTTTTATCCTCTGCCCAGGTACTGCCTGATATAGTGAGATATATAGCATTGGTTCCGCTCTTAGCTGTCCTGTTTAATTGCCTGGGGCAAGTCATATAATCCTGAGCCTTGGTTTCCCCACTTATAGACATGGAAATACATTATGACTTGCCAACTGCTCAGGATTTCTGAGGATTCAATGGTGTAAAATTCCTTGAAAGACATCCTCAAATTGTTATACTCTCTTAATGCTGTTCAGGGCCTGTCAATCCATCACCTTATCTACAGTTCAAGATTTATGCACTACTAAATGATGCAAAACCCCATTTTCTCAGATATTCTGCAAACTGTCTCCACAAAGAAGAGCTAGAGGAAGGCAACCACCAGTCGACAGGGAGCCAGTGTCACCTACCACTGGCCAAGCTTTCACTGACCCGTGTGAAAAAATGAACGCCGCCGAGAAGCTCGCTTGCCTCAGAAATGCCTAACCTCTACTCAGGCACGCCTTAAAACATCTCCCTTCTGCATTCCTCACGCACCCATAGGCGAATGCTTATGATCCCAGGATGCTGACAGCCTGAACACTCGGAGCTTTGTCTGCTGTCAGCTAACCCAAAGCTTACATGAACACGAGCTACATCAGGCTCTTCAGACGTTCCACCGCCTTCCGCTCCGATGCAATGCAGGACAGAAGCAAAGAGGGGAACCGGTTTGCAGGTTCCTAGCGATTACAAGAAGCCACGCCCTTCTCTGAGTGGGCGGGCCAACAGCCAGAGTCAGAATGACAAAGCAAAAATCCACTCCTCGGGCAGCCCTGGCAACCTACGCGAAAGGTTTAGCAAACCAGGAGCCCCTAACTGGGTGATACCATATCCTCTTCCTGCTCATAGCACCACCCTCCTTCCTCAAAAAAGGAGAAAAAAAATTAAGGAATGTTTGGAACCAAAATAAGAGTGGGTTTTAAATGAACAAAACTGGACTATGCCCTAAAGCAGTGACTCTAGAACTTATCTGCGCACTGTAATCATGGGACGATGTTAAAAAATGCTTACGTTCCGCTCCCACTCCCAGACATTGTGATGTCATAGGTATGGGGAGCAACCCGGGTGTCTGAGTTTTAACTCTGGGCAATAGCAAAGTTGGGGACCCAATGTCCTCAGGTAATAGATTAGTCAGCCTGGAAATTCCCAAAAGTAAGTTTTCAAAGAAACTTCTAGTCCACCCTGAGTAATCCTGAAAAGAAGTGACAAATTCTCATCAACACATAACTTCCCCTTATAGTTCTTCCTCTTTATCCCACTCAAGTTTGGGTTTGTCATGTTTGTTTTCAGGAAAACTGAGTGTATCTTTAACTCCAGGGGTGGCAAGCCACTTGCAGCTGCCCAGGTAAGCCATACTCTCACACTTCCCTGCTCTTACTCATTTTCTTACTCAGCACCTTGCATGAGTAGGTAGCTATGACTATTTGCTAAATAAATGTATGTATGTATGTATGTATGTATGTATGTATGTCTTCATGTCTTCCCCACTTCTTTGTCTGAATACTGCCCAACGAAAGCACACTTGGGTGAAAGGGTTGCTGGTTTCTTAATCCGAATCTTTGATTCTCTTCCAAGCCTCTCACCCACTAAATTGACACTGTCTCTGCATGATAACCACCACTAGTTTTCTCCTTCTGGGGTCCCTAGAACACAGGATAGGGCTAGCACAGCTCCATCACCTGAGGGCATTGGGTACCCAACTTTGCTATTCAGAAGACAATGTGATTTAAAGAGCAAAGAATGAAAAATGTGACAAAAAGAAAGCTGGAACCAATGGAGAAAACAAACTCCATATTAACCATTTGATAGGCCTTAGCTTATTTTATTTAGACAATAACAGTGCATGAACCAGGGTCATAAATTCCTCATTCTTAAAAAAATATATATAGAACTTAGCTTATTTCAAAATTATGTCTTAGTAGAAGAACTTTAAAATAATTTAACTTGAAATAATGTACTAAAAGTAAGCGATAAAGATTCATTCTGAAGTGCCTTGTATGACAGACAGGTTAGTTACTATAGTTACTATTTGATAACAGCAAAAGAGGAAAGGTTAGATAAGGCATTTAATGTCATACTATTCTTAAGGGAGCAAATTGTAGCATAAATTCCTAGAGTAGCACCACATAGTTTTTTTTAAGTAAAAAAAAAAATCACCACTTTTAGAAACCTTTGCTTTTCTTGCTGCTGTTAAAGGCCCAGATGCCTTACCCTTATCACAAAATAGAGAAGTTCTTAGTTCTACTTAATTGTTGGTTAATGGAAAAAAATGCCCCATCTCCCACCACTTCCCATCATGCAGCATCTGTTCTACTCATACATCTTATACTTGACTGAACTCATGTTATTCCCTCTGCCTGAAATTATTTTCCCTAAAGACTACTTTCAAGCCCCATCTGAAATGTCACTTCCTCTGGGAGGACTTCCCTGATTCCAACCCAGTGTTTATCATTTCTCTCCTCTTCTGTGTCCCCAAAAATACCTAAAAATAATTACAAATCATCTAAATCCAAGAGAGCTTTGGGAAGGCAAAACCTTTATTTATCTTGTCTTCCCAGAATCTGCTATCTATAGTAAGTACTCAGAAAATGCTTGAAAACACCCTCTGTGTTCCTGAGCTAACATCTAAGTATATTATAAACAGATTTATTCAGGTGTCTGATCAAGGATCCTACTGCATGGTACTGTTCCTCCTATAAATAAACCTTTCTCACACACATATATACCACACTGAGCTAGAAACCTTTCTGACACCCAAATCTTTTCCATTCAAACCTTTTGTAGTTCTCTAGGACCTTCCAGATTCAGTCCAAACTCCTCAATTGTACTGACCTGGCAAGGTCCACCCTTATCAAACATAGCTATCCATGTAGTCTGCCCCCTACTTAAGCAGCAAAACACTGCTGGAGAAAAACAGGAATTAAAAGTGATTTCACTTTAAAGTCAAGACCACAAACCTCAATGTGTCCCCAAAGCTGCC
This sequence comes from Macroglossus sobrinus, assembly GCA_004027375.1. Taxonomy (NCBI): domain Eukaryota; kingdom Metazoa; phylum Chordata; class Mammalia; order Chiroptera; family Pteropodidae; genus Macroglossus; species Macroglossus sobrinus. The sequence continues at coordinate 308,043 of PVKZ01000524.1, read as the reverse complement.
CAGCAAGGCTTTACATCTCCGGTATATCTGTTTTACCAGTTTCCAAGGTGAATACTTCACACTTATTCCTCTTTTCTCAAATGTCTTAATATACCTACACCTTGCCATTGGCTCAGGACCTGCCTTCTACTTTAATAAAATAGAATCAGCTAGACAGAACTTCCTCCTATTTCCCTCTCAACCACCAAGCTGCCATATTACTTGCCTTCACTCCTGTTTTAAGAAGCCCAACTTCTCCGCTTGTGTACAAATTCTCATCTTTTCCTGCCTTCTCAATCTTCAATAACTTTACTCCTGAAATTAGCTTCCATTTCTGGCATCATCAGTTTCTGGTTCTCTACCTGATCATTTCCATCACCATACAAACACACTGTAGCTTTCCCATTCTAAAACCGTCTCCTATGATGCCATGTGCCCTAAGCCCCATAATTAGCACCCCATTTCTTTGCTCTCCTTCACAAAAGAAAATGGAAAGAATTTTTTGTACCCTGAAGAAGGATAAAGTAGAGCAGGGAGGGAAAGAGGAGCAGGATTTTGCCACCCTAAAATATGTCTCTTTGGCATAAAATTTATTTTAGACTGATTATTTTTAAGAAACAAAAAACTAGGGAAGAACTTTTTATCTCCCCTTTAACTGCCTAAAAGAATTTAGGTAGAGGGCCTATTCCAGAAAGAAGAGCTGTCACCAGAGATAACTACAAAGAATATAAAGGATGTATGGTAGGCTTGGGGGAACTTAGCAAGGCCTACTCATCCAAAGTCTTTTCCATGTCCTTGCCATGTCCCACTGTCATTACATGGTACAGCAAACATTTGTTTTTCCATCTCCATGTGAATTGCCTTCCTCCCCTTAGAAATCCCAGACTCCTACCCATTCTCCTTAGCTCTGGTTGGCATTTAAGCCTCAATTGCCTGATTGTCTTTGGGCCTCATTTTTTATGGAGCCCCATACATATAAAATTAAACTTTATTTTCTCCCATTAATATTTCTCATCTTAATTGAATTCTTAAACCAGCTGTAAGGACCTACATGAGTAAAGGAGAAATTTTTCTCCCTAACAGAGGTCAAGAAGGATCTAAGAATATGGCGCTTAAGCAGAGACCAGAGTGAAATGAGGGAGCAAGCCATAAGAGTATTGGGGGGGGTCAGGGGATCTTTCTCAGCAGAGGAAACAGGAAGTACTAAAGCCCTGAGCTGGGAGTCTACTTAACTTGTCCCAGGATCTGCAGGGGAACCAATGTGTCTAAAGCTCAGTGAGCAAGAAAAAAAGTGGTAGATAGTGCGTTCAGAGGAGTAGCCAGGGCCCCAAGGCCATAGTTAAGATTTTGAATTTCTAAATGTGATAACAAGCCAAAGTTTCATGAGAGGATAGAGAAATGATCTAGTTTCTGTCTTAGAAGTGTTGGTTTGCTGTGTAGAAAACAGACTAAGGTGAGGGGCGGGGAAGTGAGGACTTAGAGTGGAGGAACATGGACCAGTTAGGAAGTTACAGTGATGGTCCAAGCTTGGATGCTTGGATTGGTGAGGTGAGAAGATATACTGTTTGAAAATAAAGCTAATAAGTTTTGCAGATGGGTAGAATGATGGATGTAAAAGAAAGAGAAGAATCAATTATGACTCCAGAGTTTTGGATTTGGCAACTGGGCAAATGTGGGCTCTCTTTAATGAAAAGGGAGAACATTCAGGTAGGAGAAGGAAAGATGGGATTAGAAGAGATGGAAAACAATAATTTAGGAAAAATGGAGATGCTGAGTAGGTAGTGGTATCTGGAGTTAAAGGGAGAAGTCAGAGCTAGAAATAATGCAAAAGATTTTTAATGTCATGTATATTAGGGTTATCCATTAAAACAGAACCAATAGGATGGATGGATGGATAGATAGATAGATAGATAGAGATTTATTTTTTAAAACTGGCTCACAGTATTGTGGGTCTGATAAGTTCAAAACCTGCAGTATAAGCCAGCAGCCGGGAATTAAGTCAGTATTAAGTCTGAAGGCAGTCTGGAGATATAATTCCTTCCTCTTCGGGAGACCTCAATATTTTCTCGTAAGGCCTTCAAATGATTGGATGAAGCCCACTCACATTAGGGAGGGTAATCTGCTTTACTCAAAGTCTACTGATTTCAAAGTTAATCACATCAGAAAATACCTTCATAGCAACTTCTAGATTGGTGTTTGTCCAAACAACTGGGCACCAACTTGACGCACAAAATTAACTATCACACCATAGAACTAGATGAAATTACCCAGGGAATTAATATATTTAGAGAAATAAAGACAGTCCAGGAAGGACTGAGCCCTGGCAAGATGCAAAGGAGGAGAAGGATCCAGCAAAGGAGCCTGAGAAGGAACTGAAGGGAGGTAGGCGAGAGAGAGAGAGAGAGAGAGAGAGAGAGAGAGAGAGAGAGAGAGAGAGAGAATGAAAATGAGAATGAGAATGAGAATGAGAATGAGAATAAGAATGAATGTGGTGTCTTAGAAGCCAATGAAGAAATACTCCAAAAAGTAGGAAGATGAACTCTACTGAGTGCTGCCAAGAAATCCTACAAGGTAAGGACTAAGCCATAGAAGCCATTGCTGATTTTTATAAAAATGATGGGGAGAAAAAGCCTAATTAGAGGAGATTCAATAAGAAACAGAAATAAGGATGTAGAGGTCTTATGTATACCGAATTTTTTCAATAAATTTTGCTATAAAAACAAAAAAGTGGGAAAGGAACTTAAAAAGGGATGTAGGATCAAGGAAGCCTTCTATTTTATTGTTTTGTCCAAGAAGGAAATTATTAAGGCATGTTTTGAGGCTAAAGGAATAATTCAGGACAATCTCCAACGAGGAAAGGCAGGAAAGATTGTTACAGAAGCGAAGTCCTTTGAATAGAAATCTATCAAGCACCTTAGACTATGAAGTCAAGTCTAGATTCTATCTCTGATTAGAGAATCATGTTCCTCAATCTCTCAGCTTCCTCATCCTCTTTCTAGGCTCTCTATGGACCTTCTATCTCTATCTCATCCAAACCTCTTCTGTACCTCTATTTCCTAGCTCTTTACCCTTTTTGAATCTCTTTAATTACCATATTATAGGGCTTTGCTAACTCCCAATCATTCATGAAATCTTAGTTCAAATATGCCTTCCCTGAGGAAGCCATTACATAGGTCAAACCCCCTATGAAATGCTCCCATGTTGCTATGTATTCTCTATGCTTAGTATATCAGCACTGCCCAACCCAATAGCCATTTACCGCATATGATTACTGAGCAGTTAAAATATGGCTTATGCAAGCACAGACATGAAAATTTTATTTTATTGAATTAAATGTAAATAGCCACATGTGGGCAGGGACCAGGATTATTTATGCTCACTGTAGTGTTTCCAGAATTTAATATAGGGCCCACACCTGGTAATTGATCAATAAATTTAAAAATTTTTTTTTAATTAAAAAAAATTTTTAATTAAAAAAATTAAATTTTTTTTATTTAAAAAAAATAAAATAGCATCTGTCATATGCCTAGCAGTGTGCCTGGAACATAGTAGGTGCTCAAAATATGGTGACCCATACTTCACAGAGAAGCAAATAATGGTGTGGGAAAATTGGTGAAGGCTTCAAAAAGCAAGTGATATCTATAAATGAACCATATCTTGAGGAATAATAAAGGTAGTAGTGATGGGAGGAGAAATAATGCCTAAGACTGTTTCACAGTTTATTATGTGCCAGGCATAAATCCAGGTCTTTACATGACTAATTTAATCCTCACAATAATCCAGTGAGTGAGATACTATTATTTTTTCCATGTTAGGACTAAAATAAAACTGAGGGATAAAGAGGATAATTATCTTAGCCATGGCTACCTAGGTAATAACTGACAGAGCTGAGACTGACACCCAGCCCTTGGCTCTTACCACTTGAACAGAATTTTTCTGGGGAGCAATATGTACGAAGACACAGATGCTATGTTATTGCATGGAATACAGAAGCACAAGAGGAGATAAAACTATAAATATATGTTAGGTTCAGTTTGGGATCCCCGAGGCAGTTAGGGACCTGGCTCTTTTCCCTACATTCTCATTTAACTCTCAGAATTATCCAAGAGTTAACATCCATACTACAAAATTAGAAACTAAAAATTCTGAGAAATAAAGAATCTTGCCAAAAGTTACAGAGCAGGTGTGTTGGAATTGGGATATAAATCCAGGTGTGTCGACCTCCAGATCTATTGTTTGTCTTACAATTCAAAAATATACACAGTGAGGTTTTGGCTAAAAAAGAGGTGAAAGTACAGATTGAGGAAAAAAAGCATTAACCTTCCAACAAGGACCAGGAAAGACTTTGTCCAGAAAACATCCACCCTGAAAATTTTGAATTCCTGCTTGGGTGACCACGATCTCTGTGAAGCCTTCTCTGACCAAACGTAAAACTAGATACCCCTCTACTTCTTACATCAAGCTCCATTAAAGCCATCTGCCTACATGTCTGCCAACCTTAGAACTGTCACTTATTGAGCACCTGTGTGCCAGGAGCGTTACATGTTCTCATTTACCACCTCAATGACCCTTTGAGATATGTATTATCGTCTCCATTTGCAGATGAGTAAACCCAAGGTCTGCTAGCTAGTTCGTGATTTACACCCTGATACTCTTCTCTCTCCACCACTTGAGGAGCTGGTCTTTGTATCTCCAGTACCTGGCATAGTGCCTTCCCCATTGTAGGCACTCACTTGAGGTTTGAATTCAAAAGGCACTTCAGCAGGCTTTTGAATGTTAATACAGTAAAGAAGAGAATCTAAAGTGTTCTAGTAAACCAGCTTTCCGTGGTAGTGGGGAGATATCTACTTGGTAACATTTGCCAAGTTGGTGGGGGCGGGAATATAAATACTCCCACTTTGGCTAATTTCATGCTATCAACCTGCTTACAAATTTCTGGATGTTTAACAATGGCTCTCTTGAGTTGGTAGGAGCCAGCTCCAGCACACCACCCAAAAGCTCAAGGTCATCAGGGATAGCTACTTTCCCTCTTACCTCTCCCCTTTAGGGCTGCTCTCTATGCTTAGACTTCACTCCCACCTCCAAAGACAAGACTAAGGATAGCTCTACCTCTGCTAAAGCTCACCTTTTCCAGAGCCCGACAACCTATTCCAATTCCAAGCCGTCTGAGGATCCCCACGTCTCTTAAACATGCTCTCCCTATCTTATATCCGGGACAAGTCAAGACCTTCTGCCTTCAAATGTGCTCAGGTCGTCTCTTTTGTAAATACTTGAGCTAATCCCACAGCCTCATCTAGGTTTCTCCTAACGAGGATGGCCCAGAAGTTATGGGAGCCTCCTCTAAAGTCATATAACCTGGCTTTTCTGCTGGCATGTACTCACGCAGGTTCTATTGCCTCTCTGAGCCTCAGTTTACTCATCTGTAAAATGGTGATAATTTTTCAGAAATATAGTACCTACACTTCATGTGGTGGATGTGGAAGTCAGATGAGTAGCTAGATGTAAAGGGCTCAGAATGAGGTAGGTATTCAGTACCTGGGTTATCATCATTATGTCCTTACACATGCCATAAATCCAAGAAGATCTCTGTGTGCTTAAGAGTTTGGATTTTCCCCTTTTACAGGTTATTACTCACAGTACCTGCCAACAATGTGTTAAACTAGACGCTGTTCAAAACTTAACTCAAGGGGGTAACCCATTCATCTTTCTCTTAATTAGCACTCTGTGGCCAAGCATGCCATTTTCCACAGCACATCCATTCTCATTACTCAGAGTTTGTTCTTTCCCTGGCAGAAAAAAAAAAAAAAATTTAAAGGTTAAGTTTCTTAAACAACTTGCTAAAAGAAATGGAGGGGACATGAGGAACTTGTTTTAAAAAGTGGTACATGCATTTTGTATTACATGTACATACACCCATCATGCAGATACACTAGAAAGTGCAGAAATAGGACCCTCCTGCACTCTATTTGTTTGAGGTCTCTCAGTGTTCCATTTCAATTCTAGAGGAAAGAAAACATTTTTAATCTAGAAAGCCACTGGCCAGCAGAGCTTCAGGAGGTAAACTCAATTGCAGTAAACTCTCAGACGTCTTGTCTTATAAAATGAGATCAGCCACCTCACCACCAGGCCAAGAGGCTGGGTGAATATTAATTAAGAGAGGTTAACAGCTTTTAGTTCCTACAGATGAAAGAAGTGCCACATACCTTATTATTATCATTATTAACCCCTAAATTCTCAAACTCTATTAGTTAATATTCAAAGGAACATCCCTCTCTAATTACTCCAAGAGCTGAAATTCCAGAATCCCAAGACAGTTGACAATTACGAGTCATTGGTGGAGGGCTATGGTCATCTCACAGAGCTGAGCCCGAAGTGGCCTTTGATCTTCCTGGGTGGCAACTAATACTCCAGACCCTGATTTGAAAGAAGAGTGACTTATGTCTCATTATAACCTTAGTTATATTAACACCAACCTTCCCACTCTAAATACAAATGAGAACATTGTGGTTCCCCTCCAAAATATTTCTGAACTCCTTTATCTACAGATTTACAATGCTTATTTAATCTTTCGATAATCTCAGAAACTCTTTCGAGGCTGTGTTGCAATGAAGGAGGCTAAATTATCTCCTACTCCCCTTGATAGGGTTCAATACAATCATTAAGTGAGCTTACCAAACCTGTAGGTCACTGTTCAGTCATTGACCTGAATGCAAACTATTTTCCACCTCACTATCACCATATAATGACCATATTATCGTGCTTCTATACTTATAATTGAAATAGGAGACAGATGTATGGTTTATATGGAAATTATTGTACTAATTCCTTTAGACACACCAACCTCAGCTACTCCACAGGCAAAACCTAGATGTTATTAGCGTCACTGACTGAACTCTTATTTTTAGTGTACATATAACCTCAAAATAAAGATTTTATTTCCCAGTCTCTTTTCAGCATGTAATGTCTAAATGATTGGATTCTGGCCAATAGGATGTAAGCAAACTGTCACGTACAACTTCTGGAATATGTTCTTTAATGGAAAGGACATCCTCTCCCTCAACAATTCTCCTAACTCATGGCTGGATTTGGCTACCAATCTTGGAACATAAGGTGCTGAGAACTACAGATTGTGAAATTAGGAGGACTCACCTTTGAGTCCAATACTTAGACTATGGTAAAACCCCTGCACAGACTACCTCTCTCTAGACTTATTTTAGGTGATAGAGAAATAATTTCACATCTAGTTTAAGCCACTGTTGTTTTGGGTTTGCTGTCACATGTGGTCAAACCTCATTCTAACTAAACGCTTTACATTACATTATAGAAACACATATTTCCATTATAGGAAATTATAAATAAAGGAATAAAGTAAAGGAAGGAAGAGTCATTCAGAAGCTCACCATCTGGATGCAGTACAGATCTAAGGCTTTTGTTTTACTCCACAGACTTTTCCTGAGTGCTCGTGTTCATTCAAACCTCACCTATAGAGTAAACCTCCCACTCAGCCAGCCCTATGTACCCACTAGACCACATGTCCACACTGGACAATCACAGCGTGTCCAAGATCAAAGCCTTCATCTCCCCTCTTCTAAATCCTGTCTCTTCTCTCATGAATGATACCACCATCCTTCCTTCTTCATGGCAGGAATCGAAGCAGCATGCTTGACTTCTTCCTCTGCTTCACCTTGCATGGGTTGTGATCATTTATCTGCCATATCAAAACTTTCCCCTAAGAAAGAATTGGATCTTAGTCACCTGTGTTTCCTCAGGGCCTATTGTACTGGCAAGATAGATACACAAATATTTGAGTAATTATTCATATTTTGTGTATTTCATTCCAGTCCTTTTCCTATGCTTTTTAAAATGAAATGTGACTATTCTACAAAAACTATTTTAAACTCTTTGTTTTCTTCATTTAACATTATAGTATTGAAAATTTCCCCATGCTATTAAAAACTCTATGTGAATCATTTTTAATGGATGTATCATATTACACAAGTTAGCAGCTACTACTGAGTCCTGACTCTATGTCAGGAACAGAACTAGGCATTTTACATACATCCTCAGTAGATCCCCACTTCACAGATGAGAGAAAAAAAAGGCTCAAAGGTGCAAAGAGCTCTCTACTTATGACTACAAGTAATGACCTGTAATAGATAATGAGTCCATGAAAGGCAGAACTCATATAATTAATGTATAAGAGGCACACCTTCAATATTCATTAAAAGGATAAAAAGAATCAACAATTTATTAGAATACATACCTGGCAATTAAAAAGATTTATCTTGCCTTATATAAAGCTTAATCTAAATCTATCCTTTTCATATTTAAGTACACTGGGAAAAGGACATTAATTGAACACTATGTTAGGTGCATTACAAACATTATCCTATTTAATCCTAACAGCTCAAACAGAGGACCAACACTGTCTCATTGGGCACGGATTTGAGCATAAATCTGCACGATATAATAACATTTTTCTACCTCTTATTTAAGAGAAACCCTTTCATAAAATGTATGAGTTACTTTCTTAAATCAGCTTCCCTACACTCCTTATATTCATTCCTAAACAGAAATTTACTTAAATAAGGGATATACATATGGATTCTTATGTGAACGCTACATAACCACTGGGCTCCATCTTCTTGATCTGTTTATTTGGAGCAAAGCACACACTAAGGGTCCAATCACTGCAGTGGTTATTCCCACAAGTAGCACTAACACAGGTGTAAAAAGTAGCCTGGTGTGTGTGTGTGTGTGTGTGTGTGTGTGTGTGTGTGTGTGTGTGTGCATGCGTGCATGTGTGTATAAGTTGGAGGCAAGCACCATGACCAACAAGATCATAAGCACAGGTTAGATCAGAGAACAGTTCAGCATCAATTAAGAGCCTTGCCTTTGGATCCAGATGTTCTAGTTTCAAGTTCCTAATGATTGAGCACGTTATCTAACCTCTCTGTGTCTTCGTTTCCTCATCTGTGAATATAATCTCACATAACTCTATGATTTAATTAGTTAATGCTTGAAGTGCTTAGAGCAGTGGCTCACAGAAACTGTCATATTAGCGCTTACTGCTATTATTATTATTCCATAAGGAATATGAACAGACAATTCCGATAATGAAATACAGTTAATGAAATACAATTTAGATAATGTACCACAGCACATAGAAAAAATTTCTGCTTCATTAATAGTCAAAGAAATACAAATTAAAATAAAGACTTTTTTATCTCATATTGGCAAATAATAACTTTTAAAACCTATTATTATTTCTTAAAACTTCATTGAGCTTGTAGGGTTATCAATTAGTACACACTATTTGAAAGGCTCTAGAACTTTAGAAATATTCATACTCTGACCCAGAAATCCATTCCAGTAGTCTATTCTACAAAAATAATTCTAAATAGAGCAAAAACTTATATATGAAAGAAAATATTTCTCACCTGTTATTCCATAATAGCAAAAAATTGGCAACATACTATTTGTCCAACCATAGTGTAATAGCTAAGTAAATATATGGAACAATTAATAGCAACTGAGAAAATTATTAAGAACTTTAAAACATGCAAAATATTTATTAAATAACAAATCAGAACACAGGTTATATAAAAGATACACAAAAATATTAATAGTGGTTGCCTCTGAATGTAACCATATGTGATTTTTGTATTTTACTATACTTCAGTCTCCAAATTTTCTAAAATGTACATTTTTTACAGGTAAAGCAAAATGCTTAAAGAATATTTTAGGCTTCATTCATAAAATAAAGTGAGCAACCTCCCATGGATTCCTACTTCTTATAGGAAAATCTTTACTCCCCTACTTTTATCTCTCATCATTCTGATTCACTCTAAATGAACAAGCCATGATGTTTTCAAACATGTTTTTGTTTACAGCCATGAATTCCTTACTTACCATGTTCTTCCAACAGGAAAACACCTATCTAATATCCTATCACAGCTACTTTGTGATCCTACAGCCTTTCCAGACACCTGACTACATTGCCATGAGAAGGGAGGCAGATACGAACATGTAGAATAACCTTAAAGAATGAGACTGTGCCTTATTTATCTTTTTTCTCTTGCCAGGCCTTGGCACATAACTAGGTGCCTAAAACACATTTGTGGAATGAATAAGCATCATTGCCAAGGTGGTGAAATCTGAGCTAGTCTAGGGTACCTCTGCCTGTAAGGGGCTTTTATTTACTTAAAGAAAGGGTACTGGGGAATCAGACAGGCCTGAGCTTGACACAGCAACACTGAGCTGTGTCAAGACTGAGAAGTTAATAAAATGCTAAGCATCTGCTTCCTCACTTGTAAAATAGAATTAAATCCAGCAACTTCACAAGGTCATTATAAGGATTAAATGAAAGATGTGAAACACTGGCATAAAAATGGAATTCAAATGTTAGTTCCTATCCCTCTTGCTGAAGACATTAAACCATGCTCTCCATAAGCAGCCAGGGGACAAAGATGATATACATCAGAACCTCCAAGCTAGTGACATATGGCATCCAGATACATGATTTTGGCAAACTGTCACACAAGACCTCCCAAAACTTGTATCTGTTTTCCACACTGAGAGCTGAAGAATGGCAGCAGCTGCCAGACCAAATTAAGGTGATTACACTGAAGTCTGTTCTTCAGATCAAAGTCACTGGGCAGACACCCGATGCCAAGATATCAGTCTTCATACATCAAAAAGCCCTATGAGTGGCAGCTCATCCACAGGGATAGCCAAAGTGCACGAGTAGCATGGTGATAGGTTGCACAAGCTCTGGTTACAAAAGCTGCCATCACATCCGGGAACATCTATCATGGTATCAATACCATGAGCATCATACACAAGGCAGGCAGGGTGAGGCATGAAAGGTTCTGAGGAGGTAGTCGGAGGAAGCAGAAGGGAGGGACTGGGAATTACCGATGAGTTCACTGGCAAGCCAACTATCTTTTGTATTAATAATTTTTTACACTTAGTTTCCTCATCATCAGAAGGTGAAATCACTACCTACCTCATTGATTGTATTCTGCAAAATGAGCAGAACAACATGCACAAGCCCCTGGGCCTGAGAGGACTGCACTGGTGACTATTAGCACTGCCCACACACAGATACTAATGCCATGTCTTCTGATGCTAAGCTCTCCTCTCCAATACCGACCTCGGTAGATCTAAGTTGATCTTGATGGCTGTTCTCAGGCAATACCATAATTTACAGACAAGTCAAAAATACAATCCAAAAGAGGGAAGAAGATAAAGTCGGGGCGGGGGGGTAGGGGAGGGCACCTGGCAGCATGCCTTCCCTTCTTTATTTCCTTTGAGAAGTGATAACACTGCAAACACAGGAACTCACTGCACAGTAACTCCACTATTGATCCATTTAGGTGGCACACTGCACCGGCTGCCACAGGCCCTCAACTCTAACGGGGATTATATGGCAGGGAGGGTGCGGTAAGCAAGCCCAACTAACTCTATAAGAGCAGGAAGCACACCTGCTAGTATTTCTAGCACTTAGTACAGAACCTAGCACACAGAAAGCACTCAGTAAACATGCTGGATGAAAAAATTCACCCACTTGATTCTATGCCAAATATCCTTACCAGCTGACCCTCTGGCTCTCTGAGAATCTACTAGGATCTAGGCACTGAGGGAGGAGATTAGGTAGCCAAGGCTGGTGTGGTGAGAAAAATCATGCCTATGGAAGGTTCTTCCTAGAACCAAGCAGAAACAGACAAGCTGTTCATTCATGAAACCAGCCATTACAGCCCCGAAATTACAAACTTCTTGAGGAGATGAACCAGCCCACACGTCTCTCTTGTGAGGCTGGCTGTGAGACCCAGCACGCATTGGATAGTGTTCCTCCTTTGCTGGGGACACGTAAATCTCACAGGATCCAAAGTTCTTAGATTAACACTTCCTACTTGCCTTAGAACACAGGATGTCAAACTTTGAGTGTCAGTACCCCTTTACACTTGTAAATAACTATTGAGGACCCCAAAGAACTTTTGTTTATATTGAGTATAGCTATCATTATTTATATCAGAAATTAAAACAGACACAATTAAAAAAAATATGTATTCTGTTAAATCAGTAATAAACCCATTACATATCAATGTAACATAATTAAAATAACTATATTTTCCAAGAGAAATAGATAGTGAGAAGGTTGGCATTATTTTACATTTTTTAAGGTTTTCGTATCTGGTTTAATAAAAGACAGCTAGCTTCTCATATTTGTTTCTTCATTCAATTTATTTTGATATATGTTGTTTTGGTAGCAATATGTAGGAAACTATCTCACAAAGACAAATTGTAAAAAAAAAAAAAAGGAAAAAATATTTAATAGGTTTTTTTCAGATAATTGTGGATATCCTTCTTTGATATGACACCAAACTTCAACAAGCAGTAGTTGATTAAAAGTTAATTGCAACATGGACTCTGAAACCATGTGGATGAGCTTTCCATACTCTATCACATTAAAATCCATTGGACTATCTTACACTTTGAATGGATCTTTTACCTATGAATGACTTTGTAGGATCATACATGGATCACTCAAAAAATATTAATTCACTAAGTTATACAGATCTTCCAAATGTTGACACATTTCAGTACACAATACCAAAAAAATTACGTTCATAAATATTACTTTGAAGTGACAGGCTCACTTTGTACATTTTAGAGGAAATGTCTGCCAAATACCCGCAGTCTGAATAACTAGAGTTTGACTATTAATTATTCGTTCAAGTATATATGCTGTTCCATTAAAAAAAAAAAGCAGCTAGTGCAGTTTGCATCTCAATCTATTAATTGCACAAGTGTTTTTCCTTGAGACAACCATCATACTTCATGCAGCAAACACACTTCAGGCATACTTCCCTCATTACATAGAATATTAAATATACATGTACTCAAAGAGATGAGATTAAACAAAGTTAATCATTTTTACTACTTCATCGACAACAGTCCTAAGTAAAACTGACATTTCCTTATACTGTGATTGTGTGGTAGTGAAGACTACATATGAACTAGTATAGTGTGATGCCCTGCCTTGATTCATGTGAAGACACGAGCTGTTTTGCCCACCATTGCTTTTGCACCATCAATGAAAATGTCAGAACTGTAAAATGGTAAACAACATCTTAACATGATCATGAAAATAGTTTTGACCTTGAGGACCCCCCCAAAGGTCACAGGCACTTCCAGGGGTCTGCAGACCACACTTTGAGAATTGCTGCCTTACTCTATACATCCTTGATCCATCCCTGCAAGCTGCCCCAGTTCCAGACCGTAAGTGGGCATGAGAAGGAAGACAGCTTCTTACATGTAAGGAAGCAACAAGTGAGGACACAGAGGAGCATCGGCTCCCTCCTCTAGCAAGAGGCTCCCGTCCTTCAACTACGGGAGCTGGTTCCAGTCAATCCTATCCCAACTCCCATACTTTAGGTTTTCTTAGGCAGGACTTCAGCAAGGTGTGAGTGGGAGCTCCCAGCATGATTTCTAAGATGTATGGCCACTTCCACAGGAAAGGGAAGGAGCTGTCTGATTAGTGTTACAAGAATTAAAATTTCGAAGTAGTTGATACTTGCCTTCACTGACCTCACATCCACCTCTGGCACCCTTGTCAAACTCCGTGCCTTCTGACTCGTGTCCCTGGAGCTCCATCTTGCCCACCCTCTCCCAGTGTTACCTCCCTTATTTTCTCATCCTTAACAGACATGTGCATTTGTTTTATATTATTCATTTAATTGGTTTATTATGTGTGTGTGTTTTTCTAATTCACACCAAGCTACAGGTGACAACTCTCCCAGGAAAAGTTATATTTGTAAAAGGCTATCTTTTGGCCCTTATGAAATTTTAATTATTGAGATTTCCTTCCATAGACTATGTAGAGTTTAGGGGCAAAAGCCTTCCTTGATGTAGGAATAGAAAGGTCATGCTACAAAGGAGAGACAGACAACATAGTATTATGGAAAAACACAGACTTTGGGATTACACAGGTCTGTGTCTAAATTATAGAGCCACTACTTATTAAAACTTTAGGGAAGTTATTTGACTTCTCTGGGACTCAATTTCCTCTTTGGTAAAATGTGGATAATATCTTCCTTGCAGGTTCTTATAAGGATTAATGACTTTATATAAACTCAGCATCATCCCTATGAAACAGTAGACATTTGATAAGTGGCCACTACTACCTGATTCTCCCTACATTAGGGAGTCTTTTTTTGGAAGCATGAAATAATAGTTTCCTGTCCTTCAATTACCAACTGCCTCCTGACCCTACAATTGAGCTTTCTGTCCCAACTACCATGTCTCTCTCTGAGTCTCTTCCCTGTTGTTTTATTCTTTTGGAGACCAGGCTAAGACTATAAATGCCCAGGACTCTGCTTCCCCAAGCTACTAGGCATGAAGGTGACCTACACTTCCTGGTCTGGAAATGATGCTGGGCACTTGATCAGATTCCTAACAATGTTTGACCGATTAGTCTAATGAGTCTTTGGGCTTTCCTACCCATTAACAAAACACATGCGCACCTTGGTCCTAGGAAGAAGCTTTCTGTTTAACTCCAACAATCCTTCTCTGGGATTTCTAGCCACATGCAACTATTTCCCAATGGCCCTTTTTGTGGCTCTTTATTTCTACTGGTCTTTATATGTTCTTGCCACAATTTCTGAATGCATTTCAATTTATATTTAATTCAAGTACTATTTGCTATGGCTTGCCAGAAAGTGAGACAAATTTGCAAAAAATAATAAAGGTACCATAAAACCAGCAACTACTATAACTGTTACTAGACTCAAAGTTAATAAGGAGAATGATTTCAACAACAGGAAACTCAGAGTAATAATACCAAGGCTATTAACTAGATAAAGACTAAAAGTAAATAAAATTCATCCTCGGGGAATGCCCCATCTAAAAGGTCAAACAAGGACTCAACTGATGAGAACTCACTAAACAATGAAAACCTCAAGGAAGAAAAACTAAAAACCAGAATGAATAGGTTACATAAAGTGAATAGTCAACAGATATAATTTACATATTAAACAGAATCTTACCTGCCTGGTCAAGTTCGAGCAAAAAATAAGGAACACACATTGACTTAAATAACTTCTTTACCTGGAAGAAGTTGAAAAACAAGAGGAGAATGTCAGAAAAAAATGGTATTAACCAACAGAAAAGGCTCTTATCCAGCTTTGTTACTTTCCTCCTCAATCCACCTTCTCCTTTGGAAACTTTCCAGTTTATTTTTACATAACCCACAAGATTTTCCTTCTTCACAGTAATACTATTTAAAAGAGTATTTGAAGTCTTTTGATTCTATTCTATTTTCAACGATTCACCTGTATGGATGGCTTCATACAATATATTTTACATGTTTTAGTGACTCATTTGACTCCACCATAAAATGGGTTTAATGCTAACCATGTTTAAAAAGCCACTGGAATACTTAATGTTTCTAAAACATTACATGGCAATGTAATGAGGAAAAACCATATCCTACAGTAGTCAAAGTATTATTTATTCTTTGTCTCAGTAACCTTCAACCAACAAATCGGTTACAAAATTCATATGCTCAAGATTATACAAATTATACTGATAAAAAAAATTTTACCTGAAGGATAAGAGTTACTTTTGTCAAATTTATACCATTAAAAAAAATAACATTTAAGTTACTGATAAAAGACTTTAAAGTAACATTTACATACCATTCACAAACAGCCTGTCATTAATACTTCAGGAAAATTTAAAACCACCTTCCTTTGGCTTATACAATAAAATGAAAAAAGGCTAGAGTAGACTGGAGTTCACAGCAATCATCAATCAAAGGAATGCATTCCTGAACCATTCTGATTTCACAACTAAAACAGTAGGCTTCCCACTGTACAGAAGTATACCGGGAGATTTCTATCATCCGTGCGGGACCAAATACAACATTTCTACAGCAAGAGGATGAGTTAATTCACACAAGTTCCTTCCTCTCACACTCCTTTGGACAGTACCCATGCCCCAGTGTGAATTCAGCTCCCCCTGGCAACATACATTTAAAAGATAAGCATCCTCTTGAAGCATGATGGGATAAGTAGACAGGGCAGGAAAGCTACAGCTGGGAGACTCCCTGTGTAAAAGTCAATCCATATTCCAATGCTCATTTTCTAAGACTAAAAATAAAAAGTTCATACACATATCAAATCGTGGGCTCATTCCTTGGCCGCTTCATTTTATAAATAAACCATTTGAAATTTGTTACCAAAACAAACAAACAAAAAACAAGTTTTCCAGATTTAGAGAGTAAATCCCAAAAGCAGCCCCTAAAAGTAATTATCAAAATTTGATAACAGGTGAATGTAGAAATCTACTCTCTAGATTCCACAGTTACACATGACTCCACTTCAAGAACCTATTTGGTAGGTTATTTTAACTCTGGTTAAACATTAGCATTGTTCCACAGGACAAAATTGAATAGCAGAAGTGCCAGTTTCTAGAGTATCCTTATTGAGAAAAGTAGAGATGGTAAACTTTGCCTGTAAGATAGACACATTATTGAAAAACAGAAGTGGATCTGGATATCAACCAATAAATAAGCCATAATGAGACATCGATGGCTAATTCCAAACTGCCCACTGAGAGATCTATAAAGAACAAATACCACATTTTCCGAAAAGTTGAGAGAGTTTATCTTTGCACTTTAAATCCACTTTTCATAGTAAGATGCATTAGAAGAACACATGGTAATAAGTTACGCAACAAGCAGGAAACTAAGTAATATTGAAGTTAATTTTTTGTGCGTATTTCTCAACTTGCATTAATGCAAATTACACTACTCATCTCAGAGAGAAATATAAATTAATCAGACCAAGTACAAATGGAGTTACTCCATTCTCATTTTCTCACATTAAATAAGATGATAAACTCAAAACTAAAGGAAATAACCTGGGTAAATTCACTTACCAGTAATTAAAAAAAATAAACATAAATAGCCAAGCATATAAGTTACACCTCCACAGAAGAAAATCATTTTTACTAGGAGAAGCACCTAACCATCCTTCATGACCAAAAATATTAAAAATTAATTTCCATGTCAATTGGCACAAATCCTTAAATAGTTTTTTATGTTATATATTTGGAAAAGCTAAGGAACTGGTATTTATCAAGGTAAAACCTGAGGATGTTTGTCTAGAAGACTTGGCATACCCAGGAGGTATTCAGATAAAGACATTAAATAAGGTTGCAGGAATAACTATACATTTTAATAAAATGATTATGCAAATACCTGACACAAATTTTATAGGAAAAGTCGGATCATTCCCAGAGTACATTTAATTAAAAAAAAAAAAATAGGCCAGGCTTTGCTTTTTCAGAGATAAGAAGGAGAGCTGGGAAATGAAGTGAGTAGAATGCAGGGATAAGATAGTAGGGATGAGAGTAATTACAGGTCAACTAGATCTGTGAGATCTGGGATTTCAGGGAATAGGAAACCTAACTAACTGCCTGTCCTTAGCAGCAATCCTGACCACACTGGCCCAACCCTTCATTGCAGAACTAGAGCAGGGTCAAAATGGGAGCTGTCCAAGTCTTTAAAGTGCTTTAAAATATAAGTTAAAGTGACCATATCGTGCCTGGCACATACTAGGCACTCAAATGGTAGTTATTGTTAATATAAGTGTTTACTATCGACTCCGAATGCTTTCATATAGATCTGAAATCATTTTGGCCTCATAATAAAGCTGTGCATTTAACAAGTATAGTAGATGAAGTGGCACTGTCAACCTTACTTTGTTGTTAAGGAAACTGAGTTATAGAATGAGAACTGAGATCCTTTAACTCCATGTGTTCCTTCTACCATTCCACCATGAGCATGGAGCTTTGAAGAAAAGAGGCCAGACTATGAAAAAGGAACCACTTCTGAACAGGATTAATTGTACTTAGAACAGAGTCAGATATCTGTTGAGCCTTTTTATTGATGGAAGCGAGATTACCATCTAAGGTTTTAAGGCCTGATAAAAAAACTGGAATATCAAGTACTTCTATTTTTTTTCTTTTCTTTTTTTCTTTTTAGTTTTCCTATTTGACAAACACATATAGCATTTACTATGTGCCAGGCACATTCTATGGCTTTTATAAATATTAATGAAGTTAATCCTCACCACAAATTTATGACATAGGTACAATTATTATGCACCTTTTATAAGTGAGGAAACTGAGGCACAGCAGGCAAATAACCAAGATCACATGGCTAATAAGTCACGAGATCCAAGATCCAAACTCTGACTTCAGAGTCTTGGCTCTTAACCATTTTTGGTAACAGATAAATCAAACACGTAGTTTCAAAGCTAAAAGGAATCTCAATAATCAACTAGTCCAAGCCATTCATGTTAGAGCTGACACAAACATGGGAGAGGAGCCTCAAAAGTGGACAAGATCACCAGAGCTATATAGTTAGCCCCCAAAGCCAGGAATTACAGAGCAGATTTCTAATACTCAGACCTCTTCTAAATTCTCTAACATTTACTGCCTACACTAACCTTTTGGAATTTAGCAGGGGCTCTCTTAGATCCTTTTTCTTTTTTGCCTTCTCAGTTTGACTAAATCCCTGGGGATGGCACTTGTGTCTCCTATCTCTTTGCAACCCTATACCCAATAGAATGTCCTACAGAAAAGGCACCTGGTGGCATTAGTAGGCAAGAAGCCCCAGGTGGCAAAGACGCAGACTGTGTTCAGTGAGAAACAAAGATGAAAAGTTCTTCCTACTTAAGTGTTTCTACTGCTTACCCGCCTTTCCTTTTTCTTGGAAAAACAAAACAAGCACACACACACACACACTCTCACACTCACACACTCGCTCACTCAAAAAAGCCTATCTCTTCATAAGGCTTCCAGAGTAAAAAGGCTTCTGAATTAACCCTCCTGAGAGCTGGAAAGTAAATCAAAAGATAGACAAGCTGAGAGAAAATCAAACTTAATAAATTACTCTACACATGAACCTGGACAGATGGCCACTTACATTTACTTAAGAGTCCCCTGTGTCTAGTCCTAGAGCTATGATTTAAAGCTAAAATTCGGTGACATTTCAACGCCCTCAATCCTCCCACAAAGCTCAACCCTCCCACAAAGCACTAGAACAGGTTTGTCTTTATCTTCTCACTTCCATTCTCTGGTTAAATCAGGGCAGATTAAACCAATCTTCCCAGTGACTATAATCACTGAGCTTTTCTCTCTGCCTACCCAAGACTAAGAAACAAGTTAGAAAGTGCAGTTTATGTTTTATAAAGCCATTTTTCCCCATAACAAACCAGAGCATAGAGAGATACTTATCAAACTTTAGGAGTACCCTAAAAAGGGTGCCTTAGGAAATATTCCCTATAGACAAGCCTAAAAGAGCAGCAAATCACCTCGTTTGGCAAATCCCCCACCCTAATTTTCCCTGACCCTGACCTTGGCTGCCTGAAAACATCTGGTACTTTACAAAAGTTCAGAAAAAGATGACTCGAGCAATATTTTGTTCTCAAGTCAATACTCCCCAAGTTACACCATAACACATACTCCTTACTAAGGAGAAATCCAGTTGTTTACATGTGACCTATAAGTTATTCAAATTTCTATAATTCCAAACTTGTCACCACCCACTGAGGTTCAGGCCTTACCTCAGTGCAGTTGTTGCATGTAGACTTACTGAAGATGACCACAGGGTGGCTGTCTATATAGGCCTGCAGCTGAGCTCTGGGGTCTATGAAGGTGGTGCTGATGGGTCCTGAGGGGCCACTCACACCAGTGGCTGGGGTTTTTGGTAAAGTTTGGCAAGGGAGATGATGCTGAGCTAGAAGTAATGGAAGCAAAGACGGTAATTACCAGAAAGAAAAACAAGATGATGCATTTTCTAATATTAGGCTCACTCCAAAAGCCTTACAATTTTAGCCCCTAGGGCCAAAAGGAGGAATCTGAGGAAGGACTCTAACATGGATGACTCTTAACATTTAGTTCTATCATCTGACTGGAGACTTTGGGCAACTCGCTCACTATTCCCAACTTATCTGGACATAAAGATTTGTTCTCAGGGGATCCTGATAAATGATATAGTAAGAGTCTGAACCATCCCTGGAGGCAGGAGAATAAATAACACGTTCTGGACATTGAGAGCCACATTTAACCCCACTCTCATTCCACACTGTGGTTTAAAGGCAGAGAGGCCAAAGATCAGACTTTATGTCCCCTGCTCAAAGATACAGGAGTAGACAACTAAAACCAAGGTTTACTCTTTGTTCTCCAACGAACTCCTGGATAAGCAGACATGGGATCTTTGGGCCACGGACACAACAAGATTAAAAACAAACAAACAAACAAAAACCTTCTTCAGATTCTGTTTCCTCCCCAGGATTTTGCTGTGGCCCAGTCAGGCACCATGATAAACATGGCCCACCTTCATGGCATGCTACCCCAAATGACAGCACTGTTATCTTGGGCATGATCACCAGCTAAAACCACTGAGAGATTTCTGTCTCCGACTTGTAAACGTTTTAAATTAGCTGTCTTCTTCAGGGCCTAGAAAGGAACCAAGCTCAATCTTGCCCTTATTACTTGCCCCACAAGTGACTTCCTCTCATTTCTGCTTATCTAAGACCTACCTAGTCTTAAGACTTCAGGGAATTAATGTTTGCATTCACCACCTCATTTAATCCTTACAAGGATACCATTAAGTTGGTAGTGCTACCATCACCCCCATTTTATAAATAAGGAAACAGACTCAGAGAGGTTAAGAAACTCCCCTCAAGGTTACACAGCCTATAGTAAGTGACAGAGCCAGGATTCAAATCTAGGTTAAAATTCTTTAGAACCCATACTTTTTAAAAATAACTTTGTTGACATGTAATTCACATACCATAGAAGTCAGCAATTGAAAGTGTACAAATTCAATGGTATTAGTATCTTCACAGAGTTGTGCAACCATCACCACAACCAACTTTAGGACATTTTTATTACCCCCAAAAAGAAACCCTGTACTTGTTAGAAGTCATGCCCCTTTCTCCCCTACAAGCCCTGTCTCCCCCATCTCTAGCAGCTACTAATCTATTTTTTGGAATCATACAATTGTAGTCTTTTGTGACTGGCTTCTTTCACTTCATATAATATTTCAAAGTTCAACCCTGCTACAGCATGTATCAGTGCTTCGTTTTTCTTTATTACCAAATATTATTCCATTGTATAGAGTCATCATATTTTACTTATCTACTCATCAGTCAATGGACATTTGGGTTGTTTCCACTTTTTGGCTATTGTGACTAGAGCTGCTATGAACATTCACATACAGGTTTTTGTTTGAACATCTGTTTTCAATTCTTTGGCATAAATTTCTGGGAGTAGGATTGTTGGGTCAAGTTAAATCTTTTAAGGAACCACCGCCCTTTTCCAAGGCAGTGACATCATTTTACATTACCACCAGGAACGTGTGAGGGGACCCAATTTCTCCAAATCCTTGCCAACACATATTATCTGTCCTTTTTATTCTAGCCATCTTAGTGTACATGAGCACACACGTGCATATATTTTAAATGTTTACTGGTGATTCTAATGCACACTCCTAATTAAGAACTGTTGGACTAAGGCAACACGATACATGACTACAACCCCACCAATGACACTTCAAAAATTCAAAAACTCTGGTTTTCATTTTCTCTTTTCCACTTTGTTTATTTTAGAAGGCAACATGAAAATAAGAATTCTTAGGGATAATAGCTCATGGAAAGAGAATCACAGAATGTCAGCATGGGAAAGATATTTGGGATCACTAGGCCAACCTATTCATTCTACTGATGAGGAAACTGAGGTCCAGATAGGCAATTCATTGGTGTTGGAGTCAGGGCTGCCACACAAACCTCCTAATTTTGTTATGCCTTACTGACTCCTTTGACTTCACAGGATGACTAACAAAGGTTACAGTTCCTTACATAACATCTATACTAAGGGAACCACCCACCTATTAAGCTCAGATATGTGCCAATAAACAAAACACAATATTCAGGGCCATTATAGGGAAAGGACTATCTTCTGTGATCAGAAAGAGTTGCAGTCTGACTGTTCACCAAAAAAATAAACAAATTGATGGATAGACAGATACAGATAGATTAAGAATAACAGATTACCCAGCTCACACAAAAGGCAAATAAATTTAATTTATAAATTTATCATTTGTTTTTAAATTTCCCCCATAAATTCTGAAATAAAACTTGAAGCAGCATTCAAGAACTATATTAAGTAAATGTCATAAGAATAGCACAGAACCAGGTGATCAGAAACATTAAAATAAAATGGTAATAAGTTTCTTCTATTCTTCTGCCTCAGATCAATTTCTAATATTTGGATCCATGAAGTACCTACAGTTCACTGGTAAAAACTCAAACTAAAGGGTAAAAAATAAAATATGCTCCATAGTTACATTTATAAAAATAAACACAAACATCAATAAAAGAGATTGGATAGCTCCAAAATAGACAAATATAGAATAACTTATGATAAAAAGGTATCATAAAGCAATAGACAGAGAATATATTTTTAAAAAATAGTATGGTTATATGGCTTGATAATCTTGGGAAAAAAGTTTTTTCACTTATCTCTTACTATATAACAAAGCATGTCAAATGGAATCTAATGAGGCAATAACTTCCTAAGCTTAGAAGAAAATACAAAAGAAAAGAGCAACAAGTTGTACTGCAAAATAATAACAATAATACTAATAATAGTAGTAGTAGTAGGTGTTGTAATATTTTTTAAGGCAAAAGAGCAGCCTAGGGAAAGTTTTTACATTAAAAAAAAGAACAAAACAAAAAAATTCAAACAATTTGGTTAGAGAACAGCAGGACCACAAGTGATAAAATGAATAAAGGACAGAAACAGATAAATCAGTAAGAAAATAGCAGAGCTAGAATAAAGAGGCTGATTTAATTTACTTTTCTTTCATAATCAGAAGTGCAGGTTAAAGCAATGAAGTGGGACTTCTTACCTACTAAAAACAAAAACCGCGAGTGCTGGTAAACACACACTGAGGTGAGTCCATGGACATAGGGGGTGTAATATGAACTAATATTCTTCTTTTAGAAAACAGTTTGACACTGTGGATCAAGAACCACTGACATGGCCATACTTTTTAACCCGATACTCTTATTCGTGCAACCTTTAAAAAAAAATAGAAAATAATGAAAATGTTATATTGACAAAAATGACCACCACCTCCTAGTCTTCTCATAGAAAAAGCTTCTGTAGTTTTTATTACTATAACTAGCATCACCTAATTAAAGGGGAAATTTCCAAGTCCCTTTTGTGAGTTCTAGAGCTTTAAGATTAGCCGTGTTAACGTCTCATAAAGCCCAAGTGAACAAACGAGGATGCTGGCCTAACTAGCAATGGAATATGTCCATCACCTTTGTAGGGACAGAACCAAAGTTATATCTAGTCTCAGCTGCCTTTCTCCCTCCAAAGACTAAGTTGCAAACAGATTCTATCCCTGTTCTTCAGCCTGCTTCACCCCTACTCCCAATCGTCAATCTCCTCTTTTTATCTAATTATTACCAACAGTTTCATTACAATAACATTGGTTATAGTAAGTAAGTAAGTAAATAAATAAATAAATAAATACATACATAAATAAATAAATGGAAGCGACAGAGGTCCAACATTAGGAGAATGGCTAAATTATTGTAGCTCTCGTTTTTCAGTAATTTAAACGGTGCATTCTATTCAAGGTTCAAATGACATGACGATGGTTTAACATAATGTTAATTGAAAAGAAACAGAATAGCAAATCCTATGTACCCTAGTCATGTAAGTTATAATGGCATGATAGGATTATACATGGCTTTTCCTTTCTTGTATTTCTCAAACTTAAAAATTATTTTCGCAAAACATCATAACTGACCACAAATTGCAACATATGATCCTTACTTGGATCTTGGATACAAAAAATTGGGGAGATATTTCAGTAAATTTTAATACAGACCTATATTGGATGATATTATTTTATCAACCGTAAGTCCACTGAGTTTATGTAGACAAATATTTGTTCTTAGGAGACACGTTGAAATATTTATGGGTGACGATCATGATGTCTGCAACTTATTTCAAATGGTTCAGTAAAACTGAGTTGGGTTTGGGTAGAGAGACTGGAACGGGGAAGATGTAAGGAAGGAAAATAAAACAAACGTAGCAAAATATGAGTCTTGTCAAGGGATTATTCATCATGTTATTCTTTCCATTTTTCTCTTGACTCGGTGAATTGCTAGTTGCTGAGGCAGTAACTTTCAGAACTTTTCTATAGAGACCATTTGTGGGGAGTGTTTGGCTCACTAATCTTCACTCCATCTCTGTCAGCCATGTTTCTGCACAGAGCTGGTTTGAGTTTGAAAAATTCCGGAAGTTGTAAGTCACTCAAACCTGCGTACCTCAATCTATAGCTAATAAGAAATCTCTGGGACTGATTTCTTGATTTCCTTTGTTCAGGCATACCCCCAAGACTTTTCTGATGTAACATAAACATCTCTAAACATAGTTTCCTAAATTGGTGACCCTCAAAATGTGGCAGGCACACCTTTGGGGGTCCCTGAGGTCAAAACTGCTTTTATAATAATAAAATGTTCTTTGCTTTTTTCACCATTGGGTCCTTAGTAACAGTTATGAGTAAAGGGGTCCTGAGACAAACATTTGAAAACCATTAACACTGATATTTTGAAAAGTTTAAAAGAAAGACTATGTGCAAAGTAGGGTTTCCATAGCAGCTAAAATTTTATATAAGATTTCCAAATACATACATATATATATATGTATACATATATATGTACATACATATATACATATGTATATGTGTGAGTATGTGTGTGTATATATATATATATATATATATTCTTTTAAAATCAAATTAAGTAAACACACATTGGCTTCTCTTCCAAAGCTCCCAGGACTAACTTGAACAGGGTGGTCCTTCAGTCTAGGCCTCTATTAAAAAGAAAATTGGGTTTGTTGTTGTTGTGCGTTCTAATTCCGTGCCACTTAAAACAAAATGCAACAAAAAGAGAAAAAGATGATGTAGCTTGACTCCTACTAAGGAATAGTGTCATCAATGTTCTCTCCTTTTTTGATCCTCACACATGTCAGGAGGCTACACAGGCCTGTGTTTCTATATTGCAGTCATGAGAACTAACAAGAAAATGGCCGAAGATCATTATTAGAGTTGACTGATTAGACTTTTGAAAGGACCAGGTCAAGGTCTTCAAAAGATGAAAGAAGTGACCTTCAAATGACCTTCAAATGAAGTGAACTTCAAAGCTGGGAAACCAGGGGGAAAGCAAAGAGGAGCCCAGCAAAAGAAAGCGAAATGGCTAGGTTAAACACACATTGAAACCGCCACTTGTTAGTGCATGAATTTTTGCCTTTAATAAGAAACATGATCACTTCAAATGTGATGATAAAAATTTTATAACGCTCCACTCTGCCTGCTGTCACCACTTTCTGGTTTGTACGTCTGTCACATGCATGTTTTTACTGTTGCCTGGAGTTAAAAGCATCTGGAATGTAAAAGGTCAGAAGAAATCAAGGATTTCTACGGATCTCAGCTCTTAATGACACTTTTTATTCAGCTCAGGGGCAAAGAGTTTTGCAAACACACTGCCACATAGGATTTCTTTTAACAAATTGATAATTTTAATAGTGTTTTATTCAACACGCAAGACATGCAGAATATTATTAGTCGGGTCTAACAAGACTCCATCAAATAAGAAGTTATTCCATAAAAAGCCTAAGACTGGGGAAGCTTAAATGGGAAAGCATGACATGATCTATAAAGCAAAGAAGACAAGATAATTCTATGTGCTTTTTAAAGTCTGCAGAGAATGAGACATGCTGAAAAATAGAACAGAAGTATTTGTGGAAACACAAAGAAGACTAAAGATTCCTTAAAGGATGTGATGATGATTCTCTGATGCTGAATATAATAAATACATCTTAGATTTAGTACTATTAATTTACCAAATTGAAATAAAACACTAGAATGGCTTTTTAGCCTTAAAGGGAGTTTTAATTCTTACAAAGAACTTGTCATATGAAGTACTTAGGTTCAAAGCAAGTTGCTACAAAAAGGCCTACAACATCCTGATTATAGCTCTTCTTGCATCTCTTTCAAAGGAGCCTCATTAGAAGGTTAAAATTAAACCTAGATTGTGTTGCGGGTCCTAACCTATAAGGAATTCCCCATTTGCCTCACTCCACAGTTGTATCCTAATATGATTTTTTTTTTTTTGCCATGTACAGGATGCAATGGTTATATGAGTCTGAGAACACACATTTGAAAGGAAATATCTCTTCCCCGCAAGGACTGGTTCATGGAATAATTTATGGTGGGAGAAGCCATGCCAGAAGTTCAAGTATTCTGTCACTGAAAGCTGACTCTTTGTGTAGGGGCGGGGTGGGGTTAGTCTTGGTTTATAAGATCACTCAGCCCAAAGATTATTCTGTCACCTTTAGGATCTACCACAGGGATTTTGGAAGCCTTACTGAAGGACCATTTGGGAAGAAAAAAATACCCAATTTCTTTCTGCCAAGCTGTTAAATGTCATATTAATACTGTTAATAAGAAAATCATTTTAAAGGCATGCTAAAAAACTTTTTAAAAATCAGAAGCATAAAAGTATAAAAAGTGTTACATGAAAGAATAAAATTTAAAAGATTTCCTTGGTTTATCACCTTTTAAAAATGCCTTAAGAAATCAGATTTTTCTCATCTACGGGAAATACATCCTTGGCTTATTAATGCCCTCTGGACTTCATCTGTGATGTGAGATTTGGTCTAGATACATTCAAGATTTCTACAAACATCTTTTCTGGACATAAGGCATATACATGAAGAAAACAGAGGTGCCACTTTTAATTATATAACATACCCACTATAAAACCTAAATTATAGTCAGTCATTTAAATATAACAGAAATCTATGGAAAATGACTAAACTAATCTCTTGTACACACAGCCCTACTAAATAACACTTAAGAACTAACTAAAAACTCTCTCATGATAAATATACTCAACAAACTATGAATAGAAGGGAACTTTCTCAACCTATGAAAAGGCCATCTATGAAAAACCACAGCAAACATCATACTTATTGGTCAAAAAATTGAATGCTTTCCCTTAAGATCAGGAACAAGATAAAGATGTCTGCTCTTGCCACTTCTGTTCAACAATAAAATTAAAGGTATCCACGTTGGAAAGGAAGAAAACTATCAATATTCACAGATAATTCTGTATGTAGAAAATCCACAAAAATACACACACACCTCTTAGAATGAATAAGCAAGTTCAGCAAGGTGGTACGATACAAGATTAAAATTCAAAAATCAATTCTTTTTCATTTTTTAGCAATGAGCAACCTGAAAATAAAATTAGGCAAGCATTTCCATTTATAATAACCTCAAGAAGAATAAAGTACTTATGAAAGTACTTATGAAAAAGTTTAACAAAAAAGTGCAAGATATGTACATTGGAAACTACAAAACATAGTTCAAATAAATTAAAGAACTAAATCAATGAAAACACATTTCAAAGTCACTTACTGGAAGACTTAATATTGTTAAAATGGAAATATTTCTCAAGTTAAATATATAGATTCAACAAAATCTGTACCAAAATCCCAGCCATCATTTTTTGTAGAAACTGACAAGCTGATCCTAAAATTCACATGCAACTGCAAGGGACCCAGAATTGTCAAAACAACCTTGAAAAAGAGAAACAAAGTAGGAAGACCCACACTTCTTACTTAATTCCAAAAGTCATTACAAACCAATAGTAATCAAAGTAGTGCAATACCAGCATATGGATAGGCATATGGATCGATGCAATAAAATTAAGATTCCAGAAAGAAACTATTATATTGATTTCTGACAAAGGTGTCAAGACAATTTCATGAGGAAAAAACTCTCTTTTCAACAAATGATGCTGAGACAACTAGATATCCAACTAAATATCCATGAAGTTGGACACTTTCCTTACAGCATACAAAAAAATTAACTCAAGATATATCATAGAACTACATGTAAGAACTAAAACTATAAAACTCTTAGAAAAAAAATACCAGTAAATCTTTGTGACACTGGATGGTTTCTAAGATATAACACCAAAAGCACAAACAACAAAAGAAAACAATAGATTAATTGGACTTCATCAGAATTAAAAAGATTTTTGCATCAAAGGACACCATCAATCGACATTAAAAATCAACCCACAGAGTGGGAAAGAATATCTGCAAATCATATATCTGACAAGGAACCTGTATCTAGAATACATAACACTTACAATTCACAATAAAAAGACAAATAGCCTAATTATAAAATGAAGAAAAGATATGGACAGACATTTTTCCAAAGAAGATACACGAAATACTCAATAAGCACGTGAAAAGAGGCTCAACATCATTAGTCATTAGGGAAATGCAAAACAAAACCACAATGAGTAGCACTTCACACTAGAATAACTAAAATCAAAGACAGACAAAAACAAGTATTGGCAATGATGTGGAGAAATTAGAACTCTCTTACATTACTAGTGGGAATGTAAAATGGAGTACAGCCTTTAGAAAACAGCTTGGCAGTTCCTCAAAAAGTTAAACATATAGTTAAAACATGATCCAGCAATTCTACTCATAAGTATATACCCAAGAGGAAAGAAAATGTGCCCACACTAAACTTGTATACTAATGTTAACAGCGGCATTATACATAACAGCCAGAACATGTAAACAACCCACATGTCCATCAGCTGATGAATAAATAAAACGTGATATAGTCAAACTATGGAATATTATTTAGCAATAAAAGCAAATGAAGTACCAATACATGCTGCAGCATGGATAAATTTGAAAACATGCTAAGTAAAAGAAGCCAGTCACACACACACACACACACACACACAAAACACATATTGTAGGATTCCATTTTTATGAATTGTCCAGGATAGGCAAATCTATAGAGACAGAAAGTAGATTATTGGTTGCCGGGGGAGGGGGAGGGTAGAGTGGGTATTCACTGCTAATGAGTACAGGGGTAGTGAAAGGTTCTGAAATTACTGAACTGTGCATTTTTAAGTGGTGAGTTTTATGGTATGTTAGTTATATGTCAATTTTTAAAGAACTCATATACAAAATGTTTCTAGCATCTCTATTTATAATCACCAAAAAATGGAAGCAATTCAAATATGCCTCACTTAGTGAAAGTAAATAGACATTCATATTATGTAATAAATATAACAAAACGAAATAAACTATAGATACACTCAACAAATTGAATGAATCTCAAAGGCATTAGGATTGTGTGATTCCATTTACATGACATTCCTGAAAAAATGAAACCATGTTACTGGAGAACAGGTAAGTGATTTGCCAGAGTACGGAGCGGTGACCACAAAGAGAGCTTGAGGAAATTCTGGGGGGTAATGGAACTGTTATGTATCCTGATTGTGTAGACACGTGTTAAAATTCATCAAACGAACACCAAAAAAAGTAAAATTTACCTGTATGTTAATTTTAAAAAGAAAATTTTAAAAGCTATCCCAGAAGATATACTCCTCTGCAGTTATTATAAAATAAAAAATAAGTCTGAACCAGAGATCTTATACATAGAAGAAAGATATGAATTTAAGGATCACTCCTTTCAGAGAACTGGTTCCAGAAAAAACGTACTTAAATTTATGCAAATTCCTCCACTCAAATCCTTTTCAAATGCAATGAAGACATTATTTTGGATCTTAATATATTTATTATTTTAAAACAAGTTCTTCCCTGCTATCTCAGGAGTTTCTGACTTGCCCATATAAAATGACATGAATCAGTTAAAATTTTAGTAGTTATTCAGGTATGCATTTCGGCAGCCAAGACCGGAAAAAAGACATGTCTTAGATAATATATGTGAAATTATCTTGTATATTGTGGAAACCTATTAAAATGCTAGGTATTTTTATATGGAATTATCATATTTCTTATGCATGTAAGGACTCGATGTTAAATTTTTCTGGAAGACAGATCTCCAGAATTTTAGAGCTGAAAAGGATTTAATGTTTATCCATTCACTTTATTTTGCAAATGAGAAAAACAAGGCCTAGAAGTGCAATGGAACTTATTTAAGATCACACAGCTAGCTGATGGTACAACAGGAACCAGAATTCTATTTTCTTGATTCTAATTCTCTTTCCACTCTAACTCAAGTGACTCGCAGAGCGGTAATCTGAGTCAGTAGCTCTCAAATATAATAGGAACTGCCCATAATGATGGTCCGTTATTGGGGACCAACCTTAGAAGCTAAGTTGTTTTATATTAGGCTCTTCCAATTCAAGGTTATGTCTCAGGGACACTGTTGAACTTGTGGACACGAGTAAGAAAGGGATTTCACTCTGCTTTTTAGGCAGGCTCACTGAACCCCCAGCATTTAGTATTCATCACCACGGTTGGGAAATTGTTTGCTGCATTCAGGATTTCTATGACTCATTTTCAGTCTACTTGTCCCTAAATATAAGGTTAAACTGTCCTGAATATGCTCCATTGCTCATTGTTTCCAGGTACTGGCATTCCTTCAAGATCCTTTAATTCAATTGCTTGTTTTCATGGGAACACAAGGCTTTACTTTCAAGTCTTATGAGGGGATAGAGGGATACAGATTTGCATTAGTCTGGAAATGGCGAATTAATCTATTAAATGAACAGTATGCACAGTGGTCAAGAGCACCAGCTTCCTGGGTGAGAATCCCGGCACCACTACTTACTAGTTATATGCCCTTTACTTCTCGGTGCCTCGTTTTCCCCATTTGGTTGCTGCAATGATTAAATGAGGTAATACAATGTCAAGTACTCTGCACAGTGCCTGGATAATAATGAGCACTTAATAAATATTACTGTTTCTCATAAAAAAGCCTTAGAAGTTACACATTATTCTAGAAAACAACTCAGAAGGTCATGTTCATTCAGCTCCCCAACGCTTACAACAATGCCTAACATGAAGATGATGATAAGTGTTGAATTCATAAATGTAACTTATTTTACAGGACTACATTAGGAGCTATCCCCTCTTTCAAAAAATTGCATTACTAGGAGCTACAAAATGCCATATGGGATGCTGGAAATACCATTCCCTTTCCCTCATGATGAGGTCATTCCTACCTTCTTGTGACTTCCCATTGCTAGGATTCCCAAAGAGTCAGAGGCAAGAGAATTAGATAAAAGAAGTGACCAAAGGGAAACACGGGCTCCTAGACTGATTAACAGTAGGAGAGAGAAGCCAACAGGAGAGGATAAATTGACTCACTTCCTTTAGTGTGCCATGCAGTATCCGGAACAGGAAATTCAACTCTAAACAAGGCATCCATGCCCTGGGAACTCAGTCTAGTAGAATATACGACATAATACACTATATGTCATAACAGAAGTGGGAAGGGTCACTGATGTCCACAAAGGGCGACATTCACTCTACTTGGAGAATCACAAAACTCTCATCTGGAAGAGGTCTTGATGGGTAAGGAGAACTTTCCAGCAAAGAGGAGAGACAAGAGGATTCCAGGCCCAAGAAACCAAACATTCAGGAAGAATGAGTGACACCTGACAAGGTCAGGCAACTACTGTGCCAAATGCAAGACAGGAGGGCTTATAAAGAGGCCTAAACCTGTCAAAGGTCCTTTGTTCGTAAAAGAAAGTTCACCTGGAGTTACAGCATTAATCCGCTCTATTAAGAATGATTAGTAATCTGTGTCTGTGCAAAAAGAAAACATCTCAAATACAAATTCTCTTTAAATCAACCTTCTCCTCTGCCCATACCCCAAGTCAGATAAGCTGATTTAGCTTTGTTGTTGTTGTTTTAGTAAATACAATCAGTACTCCTTAGCAAGCCAGCTCCTCCACTAAAATCAGCTGCCAGACACACACTGTCTCGGGCTTCCCTCCTCTTTAGTCCTTGCCTTCAGCTGCCTCTTGGTGATACCAGAGAGCTTTCATTGCTTGTTCCCTGTGCTTGGACTGAGGGCAAAATCCCAGTTCAGCTCTCCTTCCATTCTGCTTTGGCCTGGTCACCCCTTTTGCCCACACAGGTTAGCCTGAGCAAATCCTGAGGACTGCATTCCCAGTATGGTAGATCAGAAAGATACCATGGAACCCTGTTGCAAATGGGTACAAGGAAACCATACTTCCTGCTCTCCCAACACAAGAATCGTTTAGCCCAGTATTATATTTCTGAAGAATCTCACTCTGGGGAGGTCGCTGCCTTTTGAGCTGTAGTTCCTTCTACCTCACCTTCTTCTTTGATCTCACTGAACACATAAAAAAAAAAATCTAGTTCACTCCAATAAGTAAGATTACTTCCATAAACCTAAAACAAACATGATAACCAAGAGTACTGTGCCCACTTCAAAATAAATCTTTGCAATAAAGCAGTCAATGAAACAATTATTAACTGGATATAGAGAGGAGCAAACCGTCAATGTGTTCACAGGGCCTGAAGCCTGTTGCAGAACACTGCACACACTTGAAAAAGTAGTCAAATTTGGGTAGTACATTTTAAGGAATAAGCAGCTTACAATGCCACTAAGGAAGTGACCAATAATTCCAAGATAATCATAACTATGGTGTAATATCCATGATTTTAAGAAAAGGTATCCAAAACTTAGAAATAAAGAAAGAGGATGACAATTTCCTTTCAGGTCATACTGGAGCATTAACAAGCCCACACAAGGATCATTTGATTCTCTAAGAAAATGTACCTGCAATTGACTTTGTTAGAGTCCAGACAGACGTTTCATGTTAACTTGCACATTTCTGCACATTTCAAAGGTTACAGTTTTATTGCCCTGTAGGACATTAATCAGTTTTGTAACTATTAGCAAATTCAATTCAGCATTTCTTTGACTAATTAAGTCTCCTTGAATTCTCCTTTAAATCAGCTTTACCACTTTACTGATTCCTTCATTGATTAATGAATTTAATAAATTTTTATACATATCCATTTTGTACAAAACTCATGTTGTCAACTTTTTGAAAACCGTATTTGACAACAGTCATTACATTGTTCACTCAGTCACTTCTCTGCTTGTACTGCTTTCTAAGAAAAAATATTTTCTGCCCTGGCCTGGCCACTTCTATACATTCAAAAGGCACCATCTTTTTTTTTTTTTTTCTTTTTAAGTGTATGCCAACTTGACATTATTCTACACATTCACAGGCAATAATTATCTGCAATCATATCTTGTTTAGCCCTCACTATTTTAATCGAAACTGGAAGATGTCATGAAAATAATAAATATGAATTTCTAGTTTCTCTTGAAAAATGAGAAAGTCTGGCAACTCTTGATTCATCCTCGCAGCCAAAAGAAACGAAACTAAGTGCAGTTACCCCTTTTAGAGCATTTTTTCCTCATTTCATTCCAGTCTCCACTACTTCCTATTGTTTACCATCTGCCTGCTTCATTCACTTGTATTACCTACCTGTTCCTGTAGATATTTGAGTATTCAACCCCTCGACTATGGCCCCTTAAATTCTTCCCCTAACAAGTTGTTTCTCAGTCTATTCCACTTCCCATCACCTGCTCAGCTCAGTTTATCTTCTAACAGACACTGACATGTGAAGTGTGTTTGCGTGTGTGTGTATACACAGCTCATATAGAGATGCACACAGACACTCGATCGTGGCAAAAAGAAAAAAAACTTTTACATATTAATTGAAAGTTGGCAACACACATATAAGGCATTCTTGACACACGTGAACGTTGAAAGCTGAAAACCACTGCACTATCATTTAATGTTATAGGGAACAAATAGTTTGTTTTTAACATCAAAAAGACATTTGTGACAGTGATTTACATCTATATACATGTAGACTGGTTTCTGCCAGCAAAGTAAAGCTTTGAGCTTTACTTTGACGATATAAAGAACATTCATGAAACATTCAATGACATTCCATAAAGGTTTAAAAAAAAAACACGCAGATTAATCCCTTCTTTCATAAACTTAATCCAACTGTAAAGCTAAAATACACTTTTAAAAAAAGACTAAATAATTTAAAAGCTTTAAATACTCAGTACATATTACTACAAGAAGTGAAGTATGAAGTATGATGATCCCAAATAATGAGCAGACTTTTATTTAAATTACCTGGCTACCATAGGCTAAAAGCAGGTTTTCTCCTGAATCATTTAATAAATCACGTAATATTAACTTCTGGTTGCAGATTCCAAGTGTGTTGGTCAGGATGACCTTTGGTTCTACTCTACAGTGTTCCATTTCCTTTACTTCTGATTCACCTTATCAGCCTCAGGATCTGTAGGCTCTCTCCACCCAAGCCTCACCCCATTGCTGAGGACAGGAGCCTAGGCCTAGAAAAAGGTGGTTTGACTCTGATCCAAACATCTCACTGCCAAGCCCTCAAACCCTGGTTGCAACAGAATCACGTGAAGCACCAAAAGTACTGATTCCTGACCCAATCCCCTAAGGCTGATTTAGTAGGTCTGGGGTGGAGACCAGAAAAATGAGCTTTTAACCTATATACCCCCATCCTTTATGTAGGTGGGCTTAGGGCCACACTTTGAGAAACATCGTCTTCTCACCTCACTGGAGAACCTTACTCTCTGTAAGGCAGTGTGCCAAGGACTGTGGGAAATAAAATAATGAACAAAACACATTCCTGAGCCTCAAAAATCCTGCAGGAAAAATAAGTAGAATGGAATCTGTTTCAGGGCAGAAATGCAGATTCAACTCTAAGCACCCAGAAGTTAATTCCTTCCGCTGTTCTTCCCCAGTATCTTGTACCCATTTGCCTTTATGATTACACATGATGATACTGCATTTTCCATGTCAATCCTCTCCACTAGACTGTATGTTCAAGGCCTGAGATTGTACTTTGTTTGTTCTTGAGTCCCCAGTGTCCAATAATAAATGCTTGCTTGAAGAGTCATTCGATCAACACATTTTTCATCATTACAACTTGGGCCAAAGAGTGAGAAACCTTACTTTCGCTTCTTGATGTTCATTTAAAAAATCAGTTTCTTGAAACCAAGCCACATAATTTTACATTGAGAAGGAACACAGCATGCAGATTATGTGGTCCAGCATTTCATTAAATTTGATGTACGGATCATTGGTGGTGCTGAAGGAAGATGGCTTCTAGAATGTTTGTAAGTGATACATGAAAGAACATTTTAAATTTCAATAGCATCTGTGTAAGTATGTGTATATTAAAGTAGGACAAAGCAGTGCTTAAAACAATGCTAACTTTGTTGATGAATGCTTAAAACAATGCTAAGTTTACTTCAAAAACTAAATGCAGAACAGGTGAAACTTTTATGCTATTAAGAGCAGTGGTGACCCTTGGGAGTAAGAGGTGTCGGGAACTTCTGGGTACTGAAAATGTTTCTTCAGCTGGCTGCACAAGGATGTTCAGTTCATAAAAATTTAGTAAGCTGTATTTTGATAATTGCACTTTTTTAGACATACGGTATCCTCTAATTAAAAAGTATTTTTAAAGGTGGATGTAAATAAAAATAGTAAATAAATGGTAGTACATGGATATTGGGAAAATCCTGAAGACAGTACATGAAAGGCAAATTTGGGACACACCAACTCAAACTTCGTTTTATAGATGACACATGTTAAAAAAACAAAATGTAACCAGGTAAATTCGAAGATCTAACTGGCTTTAATTAAGTCATTCGGGAAGCATTTTATCTAGTGAGTAGAAGGTCACTCCAAGAAGTTGTACAAAATGTAAGGTTTTTATAGTCAGAAAGAGGGTGGAACTAAGAAGTTAAAAGAGTGGATTATTTCAAGGCAAAGTCACCTCCCCTTAGGGGAAGGCAGAGGGTTTTATCAAGAAGGTTTTACAGGAAGGGAAGTGGAGCAAGGGAGTTATTACTCGGGGGGAGTGGGGGAGATAGGATTATTTTTAAGCAGA
Source organism: Macroglossus sobrinus (assembly GCA_004027375.1). NCBI lineage: Eukaryota > Metazoa > Chordata > Mammalia > Chiroptera > Pteropodidae > Macroglossus > Macroglossus sobrinus. Next base: position 272,125 of record PVKZ01000524.1, on the reverse strand, counting down.
GACACATTTTCTTTGGAGGAAAAGAAGGAGAAAGGTTTTTATCATGTAGATTGCCTTTTTCCATGGGGTGGGAGCAGGAGATGGAGAGGACCCATGTGACAGATTACCTTACTGGTACTTGGCTAGAAAATTCCAGATTAGTTGATTATGTTTCTGGAAGAGGCTGAAACTGCAATTAGATCAGATATTAAATCTAGGTTTGGTATCATGAGCTTTCCACATGAGTGATGCCATTTGGGGCCTGTGGTTTAACAGAAGAAACTTAGGTAATGGCCACAAATTAGCTGCTTGACTTGGAGCAGGAGCTGCCCCCAAACTTCTCTTCCATTCTTCCCTTCCCCCAACTGAAATCTTCAACTCCAGGAGAATATGAACCCTAACTGTCTCCAGAATGATCTTACCAGCTGCTCTCCCAAGCAAGAGAGATCTTCAGGCACCCCTGCCAAATCCTCTCTTCCAAGCGAGCTGCCTTCCCCTTAGCTGTTTCTACCATTGCTCTTAGCCATTTACCTCATGCTGCCTTGTAACTGAATTGTAAGCCTCTGAAAGGCAGATCCTACAGCATCTAACAATTCCATCAATTGGGCAAGTTATTTTTCTGGGAATCTACTTTACACACCTGTCAAAACCAGTTGAGGTTATGATCTGCGCCTTGGAGTCAAATCACCTCAGCTTGTATCCCAGTTCTACCACTTACTGTTTGTGGGGCTTTGGTCAAGTTTCATGACCTCTTTGTGCCTGTTTCCTCATCTGTAAAATGGGGGTTATGATAAACCACTCAAAGTAGTGTTGGTAAAATGAAACAAGATTATCTATGTAAAGTGCTTAAAAGTGTCTAGTAACTGTTAGCTATTATTATCCTTTCTGCAAAGCGGACAAAATATAAGCACCTTTTTCATTTCCAAGAGTCACTGAAGGGATAAAGTGGGATAGTAGTGTGGGAAATGTGCCTGAGATGCAAGGAGAAGGGAAGATTTGTCCAAGGTTCTTGATGGTGGAGGAGGGTGTGTTTGAGGGAGCACACGGGCCCCACCCAGGACCTACGCAGTCAGGATCGCTAGCTGACCAGGCCCAAAGTTCCCTTTGGCCCTTAACCTTCTTTGATTTAGGGTTGTCAGCTTCTGCCCAGGGGCCCGAATTTCTGAAATGCCCCTGGCCATGTAAGAAGTGTGGCCCTTCCCTTCTAAAATTCCTTTTGAAACGTGGTGCTTGTAACAAGATACATAGTCAATAGCCCGTGGGCAAAAAACCGAGGGATCATTCCTCTGGGTTTGTTTCTCAACGGTCTGGGGCAGGTGTGGCGGGCACATTCCTCCATCAACCTCCTACCTCTCTGAGGGCCCCCTGGCCAGGCTGGCCCCTCATCCGGCCTCCAGCCTCCATTTCTGTGGGTAAACGCAGGGAGGTCGCGTGTCTCCGCCACCGGAGCCTGCCCAGGGCCGGGACCCTCCAGCTGGGCGCACGTCTGGCCCGCGACCCCGGCGAACTGCGGAGCAAAGTGGCGCTGTCGCCCACCACCGTGGGCCGGCGCGGGCGGTCTGGAGGGCTCTCGAGGCCCGCTCCGGGCCCGCACCGTCGGGCCGCGCCTTCCCTCTCGGTCGTACCTGAAGAACCAAAGCCCTGGCCGCTCTGGCCTCCGGCCTGCAGCTCAGGCTGTTGGGCCTCTGGCGCCGCCTTGCTCTTCCCGCAGCCCATGGCGGGAGAGGTCCCGTGAGGACTCGCGGGGTGAGAGACTCCGCGCGGAGGCCGCGCGCCCCCTGCTGGCCAGGGGCGGCAGGGGCGGCGCGGGCGGCGATGCTGGATTTCCACCCTCTTTTCAGCTTGCGGATTTTTTTAAACATTAAAACACACTCCCTAAAGATAAGCAGGAAAATACACCGTGGAAAGAGAAAATAAAAAGTATCAATCTTATCCTGCAAACTGCTATTGCTGTGTTTACTACTTTTTCCAGTTTTTTCCCCCCAATGCAATTTGACACCCAACTCTTCGAAAGTTCTCGTTAAGCCACTTCGTTCTTATGAAAGATCTACCTTAATACCTGTTTTCACTAACGGAAAGAAATCCAAAGAAGATTTTCACTTTTACCAAAAGGAAAAAAAAAAGTGTTCAGCGTGGTGTTCAGCGTTTCTTTTACAGTCAGCTTTACAGAGGCAGTGTGAGTCCCTAGCACCCAGAGAGATTCTGCCAAGCTCCATCCTTGGGAACTTGGCAGCATGGCTTTGAACTCTGTGAGCATATGTGCATCCTCTCGCTGTATTGTGTACATTCCTGTTATATTATTATGTTACTGTTATTTTAGGTTTTGTGTGTTAGTTTCTATGATTTGGTAGGGTATGGGGTGGGTCTGGGAATGCTCATAATCTTTTCCCTATCAACTAATTGCTTCTTTGCTTTATGCCATTTCAGCTGAAAAAAGGTTTCATAGGAGCGCTCTATTTTCAGATGGGAAGGCGGGGAAGCTCTCCTGGCATTGTCCATACTGTCACATAGTCTTATAAGCCACCTGGATAACTGCCTGGCTTCCACCCTCAGTGAATGATACTTTGCCAATGAATGAGACTTACACTGAGTGAGACATACGCATTTTAAACAGAAGCCTGCTCACCTCATCCTCACCTCAACCCCCATCTCTTACCTTATTCTGGTTTTACATAGCACTAACGGCCTTCTAGCTTGCCTGGGACATTGTAGAAATTAAATATTGAAGAAAAGAAAGGGAGAAGGGAAGAAACATTATCTTTAATAACTGTCAGCATAATAAATAGTCCTCCCAATAGAGCTACTACACTGTGCTTACCTAGTCCACCTTGTTAGACACTTAGTTTGTTTCTGATTTTCAAGTATGAATAAGTTGCAGTGAACATCTTTGTGTTTAAAGCTGTAGGGCTCTCTTTACCCATTCCTAAACGGCTTGTCGAGAATGGTAGTCCCCATCTGCACTCCCAGTAGTAATGAATGAAAGTTCCATACTACCTGACAGTGATTTCTTAACACCAAGACCACATTGTGCTGCATCAGGTAGGGTCACTGTTCTCTCCACCCAGGCAGTGCTTTGTTTTTCTTTCTTTCAATGATTTAACATATGTGAAGCATCCAACTCAGATCCGGCTTCATTCTAGGGTTACAGGGTGTCTAACACACATTTCCTGCTCGGGAGGAACTTCCACCCCAGCTGAGATTTAGTGAAGTTGTCTGGTCACCAGATGTGTGGCAGCGGTGCAGGCCCTTTGTTTTTATCTGCGTTTGTGGGCAAGCTTATTTCCTGCTTTTATTGGGAGCAACCCAGAGTCAAAATGCTCTCAGAAAACACCGGGTATTTATTTGCTTAAGTACAGAAAACAAATAAAAGCTGAACCAAAGCCTTTTAAAAACAGAAACTGCACAAAGCTAAAGTGAATAATAATTGTCTTAATAACAATCTTTATCCAGGTGTTTGCAGTCTATTAGAGTAACTAATATAACTAAGCCGGGACCTTTTTAAAAAGGCAAAAAAAAAAAAAAAAGTTCCCTCCCTCTGTGAGCCAGGCCTGTATTTGCTTTGTTCAGTTGGAATGATTGTTTCAGAGATTTTTTTTTTCAATGCTATTCAAATCATGAAAAATCACTATTTTGTTAGCAAATTTCCAGTTGGGGTTGTCTTCTTTTTTCTCTATTTAAAGTACACATTTAACTAAAATGATGGCTTTTCTATTTTTTTTTTTAATAACTAGGCAAATAGCTGAGAGTCACCTGCTTACCTGAGTCATCCAATCATATATTATATACCAGCAGTTTGGGGGAGTACTTAAGCTGAATCAGGCATCCTGCCGAGTGCTTTACTTACCTCATTTCACATTATGGCACAAGAGCCCTATGTGGTAGGGACCATTATTATTCTTGACGCTCTGTGGGTTAATTGCGTAGATTCACACAGTTTGGAACCTAAATCCCACCACCCCCAGTTATGGCCCTAAACTCTAGTCTCTCCTTCACCCTCAATTTTGTTCCCCTCACATTCTGCCTCTGTGTGACAGCCAAGGAAGTCTGCTACATCTCAGCCTTCTGTGGCTCCCCAATACCTGCCTCCATATGGCACACATATTTGGCACTGACTACAGGCCAACCAGTCACTGCGATGGGAGCTAGGATTCCAGAGGAGAATAAAACGAAATTTCCTGCCATTTCTGAAATCCATGAGGAGTGGGAAGAGAGGAGACAAAGTCCCCGGCACACCTTAGGAGGAGGCCTTTTGTTAATCTACGGGTCTCACTGCTCTCCCCAGAGCCAAATGCAGTGAAGCCAGGTCACTCACCTTGAAGGGTCCCTAAGATTTTGGAGATGGCTCAGCTCTCTGCTGCCAGCCCTCTTGGGCTGATTTACCTCTCCTCATCTTTCAGGGCTGGGCTAACCAGGCCAAACGCTGCCATAATCCTCACACTCAGGCTGCACTGTAGGTATCTTTTCAGCGCAGCTCCTGCAGGACCCCTACAGGACCCCCCACAGGGGGCTTCAAGGTGCAGAGGTGGGTTAGGAAAAGAACATGAATCTGGGTTTGCCCAGCCTCACAGGAGCTTGAGAAAACTCTAACCATCCATATCAAAAACGGGATGGCTGGGAAGGTACAAGGATTGGAGAAGTAAAAGTCCTCCAGGCTACCCATTGACACCAACAAATTACATTTTCACAACAGGATGGTGAACTTGTTAAAGGTAGGTCTGTGTCTAATTCGGCTTTGTGTCCCCAACACCTAGCTCACTGCCTGAAAGAATTAACATGAACAACCTATCACATAACATCGGTCACCAATTATACATCAGTCATCAATTATACATTGAAAAACATTCTAGTTAATTGAGTTTGCTCCTCTGAATTTGCCCTGAAAGTTAGATTTTAAAGCAATTTCCCCAAATATAATTTCTTTAATATTAGGACTTTTTGCTTGAGTCACACGCAACTCCACGTTCCATTTTAAAGGTGGTCATAACACTGAGTCACCTATTTGTAAGACTATCTGTGATCTAGTCGTCCAACACAATGACCTAAATATGCCAGGTACGATAAAGATTACATGAATGCTGGTTTGGTTACGGATGGAAAGGTAGACCCAGCCAGCAGAGAACAGGGCTTTGTTATCAGACAGACCTGAATTTGAATCCTACTTCAGGCACTCATAAGCAGTGTGATTTTTGAGCAAGTTGCTAAACTTCTCTGAGCCTCCACCTACTCTATAAAATGAGAACTATTATAATATGTGCATGGCATGATAGCTATGAAGATTAAATGAAAGTAAATATGCAACGTGATATTTGGCATACAATAGACACTCCAGTGAATGTTTTCTGCCTTCCCTTGGGAACTGTGTTCTTTAAGGTCCCCTGAGAAAAACTCCAAATACCCTTCCAACAATAATAGCAGATGGGCAATATTATCGCCATGTCGCAAATGGGGAAACTGAGGATTGAGGGTGTTAAATAAGTTACTCTGCTAAAAAAGGGCAAAACTAAAATTTATTCCCAGTTTTACCCCCACTTACACAATACTGGCAGATTCTACAACCAGTGCCTCTCAAGCAGCTTCATCTAGTTTATAATTTTCTTGGGGCTGGCTTTGTCTTCTGATTCAAGAGCTATTTGCCATTTTAACTTTTATTTTCCCCAGTGACTCAGGGTTGGCCGAACAAATGGTTAACACTTATTTGTGCTTTAAGAGTTTTTATTTTTAAAGTAAAACATGCACAACATAAATTTTCCTCCCCAAAAAAAATACAAGAGAGTTTAGACTAAATCCCAAACCCCAAACCTCCCTGCCTAGAAGTAACCACTGTTAGCTTCTTATGGAACCTTCCAGAAAGAATCTTTGCATGTACAATGAGGCCACAGCTATAAGGTGGAAATTGAGTCCTTTTTCTATATCAGGCAAATGAGGAATTAGTGTCAATGATATTGCAAATTGGTCAACTTCTGAGGGAAAAATATCAAATTAGCCTGAAAGAATACTGAGGATTAAGGATGATCAAAGGCCAACCAATTTGGGAACAGACTGGATTTTTATTTCATTAAAATGCACTTTCAGCTCTGAGCTTCTGGACACAAGGGCTCCGTGGAAAGATGCTGCTGTCACTAGACTCTATATAAAAACAGCATTGTGTGCATCTAAAACTATTGTCCCAGGGAATCTGTATGTTCACAGAAATAAAAAGAGAAAGATAGAACCTCATAGTTATCACAATTTAAAGATGCTCTCACAAGGGAGACTTAAACCATGAATCAAATATACCAAGGGGTTCTAGAATTTATTTATTCAGCAGATATTTATTGAGCACTTATGATGTTTTAGGCCTCCCTTATGCCAGGAGCTGGGAAAAAGAGTTAAGCAACTGCATGATTGTTTTTTCTGCTTCCTTCTGTCTTTCCAGCCATTCCATTTTTATTGTTTTATTTGAGTCTCCCAGACCCCTCTGAGGTTCAGAGAGATAAAGAGATTCACCCAAGAGCATGGAGCTGATGTTTGACAGTGAGGAACACAGCCTGCGTCTTCTGCCTGCATGCCCAGTGCACTTTCTCCCCAATACACCTGCAACTCCTAGAACCCAGGATCTAAATTCTATAACAGAGTCTTCAATTGCTGCAAGCGAACTACTGATAAAATGCTGAGATTCTCCACCCATGTTCATGGCAGCATTATTTGCGATAGCCAAAAGTTGGAAGCAACCCAAGTGTGCATCGAGGGAGGAATGGATAAATAAAATGTGGTCCATACGCACAATGGATTATTACACAGCCTTAAAAAGGAAGGAAATTCTGACACATGTCATCACATGGATGAAAGTTGAAGACATTCTGCTGAGTGAAATAACCCAGTCTCTTCACTTATATGACGTATCTAAAGAAGATAAATTTGTAGAGACATATAGTAGAATAGTGGTTACCAGGGGCTTCAAGGAGGGAAAACTAAGGAGTTATTTTTCAACAGGCACAGAATTTCAGTTTGTGGATGGACGGTGTGATGGTTGCACAGCAACGTGAGTGTACTTAATGCCACTGAATTGTAAACTTAAAATGATTTATATGGTAAATTTTATGTTGTGTGTATTTTACCACAACTTTTAAAAATTAAAACATTAAAAATAAAAAATGCTGAGATTTCTCCAATAGTAACTCAGACAGGACAAAGAAAGAGAGAAAAGGACTGCCTCTGTTGGAATATGCTCATGGTCACACGTGCTGAAACCAAAATGACAGTGGACAGCTGGACATATTTGACTGCCCAGCATCCCCTTCCTCTTCCTTCTGGAAACAGAATCCTAATTTTGGGCAGGAGTACTCATACCATGCAGTACAAGGAAACCCAGACCAGGCCAGTCATATATCCATCATTATGGTCCTGTCATTTGAGCAAACAGAAGCTTAGAAAAATTAAGTCCTTTTTATTAGAATTTGTCCCTCCATCAGTTCAAATGCTAGAGCAGTTTTAAAATACGGATAAAAATTCTTTAACACTAGTTCCTTCAAAAAGTGGAGCCTAATATCTCTGTCCATGAGTGTGAGCTGAACTCAGTGACTCACTTCTAACAAGGGATGTTGCATAAATGAAGATTGTGTGTCATCCAAAGCTACATCCTAAATAACATGTGGCTTCTTTCTCAGATGGTGTAGCCTGCTCTGGTGAATGTCAATTTTCATTTATGAGAACACTAATCAAACCCCTGGAGAGGTCCATGTGGTAAGAAATGAAGGCTCCCTGCCAAGAACCAGTGCAGAACTGAGGCCTCCAGCCAGCAGCCATGTGAGCAGCCATCTTGGAAGCTGTCCTTCAGCCCCAGGTAAGCCTTTAGATGGACTTTGGACTCAGATGACTGAGGCTCCAGCCAACATCTGACCGTTACCTTGAGCCAAAACCAGCCAGGTAAGCTGCTCCTAAACTTCTGACCTGAACAAATAGAGATAATAAAATATTAGGTTTTTTATTTTAATTTAATTTGTTTATTTTTAATTATAGTAAAATACACATAAAATGTACCATCGTAATCATTTTTAGCTATCACAGTTCAGTGACATTAAGTCATTCCCATTGTCGTGCAAGCACCACCACCATCCATATCCAGAACGTTTTTCATTTTGCAAAACTTTTAGACTTCAGCCGTACCATTGGCTCCCCTGTGTCTCAAGCCTGCTGGCCCACACTGCTGATTTTGGATATGCCAGCACCCATTACCACATGAGCCAATTTCTTATAAATTTCTTAAATCTATACATTTTACACACACACACACACACACACACACACACACACACACACACACACACACAACGCCCTACTTGGTTTCATTCCGCTGGAGAACCCTAATACAACATTACATATGAACATGTATTCAAAACCGATCTAGAAGTGTCCAACTCTTAGAAATGCTCAGTATGCACCCCTCACATGTCACACTTATCTATGAGTCCTGTGAGCTAATTCATCCCAGCCCCTTAGTGATACATTACCATGGATGGCTGAAATAGCAGCGTGATATGTTACTTCATTTGCTCAAGGCTATAAGGAAGAAACAATCTAAACACAGGTTCTTGATTTATCCCCATGGGCATATTAAATGTTCACACGTCATCAAGTTTCTGAAGAATGCAATTTTAAAACCATTCAATTCCTTCTTAATCATCCTATATTGCTCAGTTAAAAAAAAATGTACAACAGTGTGTTCATATAAATATGGTATAATATTTTCATTAAAAAGATAGGATATATATATGTGTGTGTGTATATATATATATATTTACAAAAGAACAGATAACATTGGTTGTCTCCAAGGAGGGAAACAATAAGATGGTGAGGAAAATAGGGTGGAGAGTTCATTTTTTACAGTCCAGCCATATATAACTTTTGAATTTTGAACCATTTGAGTATATTACTTTTAAAAATTCCAAAGGAAAATAATTTTTGTGTCTATTTCTTCCAAATTTTGTTTTGGGCTAAAATTTTTTAAGTTAAGATACAGCAAATAAGTCCTTGGGAAAAATATTAAAGATGTATTTACTGAGAGCTACTGGTGCTGGGGGACAGAGCAGTGAACAAAATAATAATTAAAAACAAAGTCTCTGCCACGTGAAACAATCCTAGCAAGGAAGATAAATAGGTCACAGGTCAAGCACACAATAAGTTAGATTAAATAGGTAAAACATACAATAAGATAGAAGGTGATAAAAGCTATAAATGAAAAGAACTCTGAATGAGATCAAGGAGGTTTGAGAGAAATGAGGGGGATGTGGGAGAGATAAAGGGGTACAATTTTAAACAGAGTATTAAGGCAAGCCTCATGATATTTGAGCTAACATTCAACATTGTGAAATTGAGGAAATTTTTTCTGTGATACTATTTTACCATTCTGCTGGATCACTTGAAATAATCTGATTCTATTTTGCATTATTTTTCCAATAAAAATTATTAATAAAAATAGTAGGACTATAAAATATGTTATAAAAGAACTTTTGGGAATAGTTGGGTTCATTGTTCATTGTTCTCAAGTTAAGAGTAGCAAAGACCTTTTTTAGAATCGTATCAATTTCTCTATGGTAGGCCATAGAGAGAAGACAAAATGTGAAAAATTTCTCTGGAATTTACTTTGGTTTTACTTTGAAGTCAGTTTTACCCTTTTTAGCTATGTCAGTTTGGCCAGTTTCTTAACCTCCCTCAATCTCAGTTTCCTCAACTGGGAAATGGAAATAATAATATACCCAAGTCATAGAGTTTTAAGGCCCCAATAACATAATGCATGTAAATGCATACAGTAAGTGCTCAGTGAGTGGTAAGCATGGACTGGTGTCAGCCTGCCTTGATTCGGACCCTGTGCCAGCATGGATTGACCATACAGATTTTAGATGAGTTTCTTAGTATATTTGTGCTTTGATTTTCCTTATTTGAAGAATAGGGGTAATAATAATATTATTATTTATAAGAATTAAATAAGTTAATATGTGTAAGATATGTAAACCAGAACAAAGTAAATGTTATTAGTCTAATTGGGCTGCCACAAAAAAATAGCTTAAACTGGATGGCTTCAGCAACAGAAATTTATTTTCTCACAGTTCTGGAGGTTGGAAGTCTGCAATCAAGATGCCATTGTGGTTGGGTTCAGGTGAAAACCCTCTTCCTGGCTTGTCGATGGCTGTTTTCTTGCTGTGTGCCCATGTGGCCTTTCCTCCATGCATGTACAAGGAGGGAGAGAGAACTCTCTTACTTTTTCTTCTTATAAAGCCAGCAATTTTATCAGATTAGGACATCACACTTATGACGTCATTTAATCTTCATTACCTCCTAAAAGACGTATCTCCAAATAATTTTAAAATATCCCAGAGTAAGGTGCAAAGCCATGTGCATAGTATACATACATTTGTTAAAAAATAAAAAAAGAAGAAGAAGAAGAAGGAGAAGGAGAAGGAGGAGAAGGAGAAGAAGTATCTATATATGTACTTCTTTGTAAATGATATCTCTGTAAGGATTTTCAAACGTTAGTTAACAATAGTTGCCTCTGGTGAAGGATTAAGTAACAGGAGACAGAGGTAGGAATAACTTTTACTGCATATCTCCTGTTGTACCTTTTGAATTTTGAACCATATGAATGCAAACCATATTTAAAAAGAAGAAGAAACAACAAAAAAATTTGTAACCAGGGTAAAGTCATGGTGAGAAGAGACAGAAATAAGAGAAAGAAAAGAGAGAAAAAAAGCTGTGGCACAAATTTGATATTATTGTTGATATCTGGGGAGTGGAGGGGAGCTGGACCAAAAAAGAATAGTGTGATCATCTAGGTTTGTAGGGCTGAAATGTGCACATTCAACAGACACACCATCCATTTCCTGTCACATGCCTTCTTACATTTGTGATGTGTTCGGAATAGCAGGTGGGTGTGGCCTGGAATCAGGGACAAAAAGGTGACACCTCAGTATTCAAGACCTCATGGGGAACGTGTAATTTTGAGAAGACTTTAGCTCATGAAAGAGAGCATAGTAAATAGACTTCATGGACCAGGTGGCAGAAGGGTCATTTCTAAGAGGATGTATGTGAAAGGGCTGGAGTCAGGAGTAGAGAGGGAAAATAAGTCAAGGAAAGAACAAAAAGATAGAAAGTAAAAACTATAGAAAACCTAGTCTGGGCCAGGCGCTGTACTTGCGGGGGAATTTGTCGGTTTCACCGTCATCTAGGCACCCTTTCTTCTGGTAAGTGTTCCGATTTTTCGTAACCGTCTCTTTTGTTAGTCTGTATCAAGGTTTCTCAACTGCAGCACTGTTGACATTTGGGCCTGGGGAGTCCAGTTGTGGGGCTGTCCTGAGCATTGCAGGACATTTAGCAGAATCCCTAGTTTCCACCCATGAAATGTCAGTAGCATCCTTGTCCTTCAGTATAACCAAAAATTACTCTAGATATTGCCAAATGTCCCGTGGCAGGGGACAAAGTCACCGTCCCTCCTCCCCCTTACTGAGAATGACTCTTGTGAATGGCCTGTAAGGTCTCGTGGCAAGGAGCTGTGGATGGTCTCTAGGAGGCGCATAGCTGGAAAGGAATGGGGGCCTCCACCTGCTGAATTTGCCAACAATGAGAATGAGTTTGGAAGCAGATTTTTCTACAGAAGCTCCAGATAAGAACTCAGTCCGGCTGATAACCCAGATTTCAGTATCGAACTGGGAGGTAATAAATGTGTGTTGCTGTAAGCTATTAAGTTTGTGGTGATTTGTATGCAGCAAGAGAGACCTCAAGTTCCATGGGATATATCTATATTTTTGTAATAATTTTCTCCACTCCTTTTTTCCCCTTAAGCCACTCCAAATAGGTTTCTGTAATTTACAACTAAAAATGTTCTAAGTAAAACATTACCTCATATGTACGCCTATTGAATTGGACAATTGTATTGATCTGTACATTTCACTGTATATAAATTTTACCTCAATTAAAAATAAAACAGGAAGAAAATTACCTCACAGGGTTGCAACAAGACATAAATGAGATAATGTACATATGGTTCTGTGTTGTCAGGAATCTTTTGGAGACAAGCGACTGTAACTCAAGCTGGATTAAGTTAAAAAAGGAATGTATAGGTTCACAGGAAAATCTAGGGGCAGGTCTGCATATTAGTTCTCTTTTGCTGTATTTCTTTTCTTTTTAAAGATGAATGATATTCTATTTTATGTATAGAACATATTTTGTTTCTCCATTTATCTGTCAGGGGACATTTGGATTGCTTCCATCTCTTAGCTATTGTGAATAATGTTGCGAATATCTCTTCAAGACCCTGCTTTCTGTTATTTCTGATAATACACCAGAAGTGTGATTGCTGATCATAAGGGAGTTCTATTTTCAATTTTTCGAGGAAACTTCATACTGTCTTTCATAGAGGCTGCACCATTTTACATTCCCACCCAGTGTACAAGGATTTCTCCACATACTCACTAACACTTATTTTCTGTTTTTTCTCACTGTCTGGTTTTATTAAAAATAAATAAATAAGTCACTGGATGCAGTGTGGTGAATGGTTTGGAGGGGTTCAGGGTTAACTCCAAAAATGGAAAACATATCTGCACAGCACTGGACTGTAGTCAAGACGGTAAACGTTGTGACTAACCCTGTTGCTTTGTAATGGTGGATCCAAGGCAAGTTTCAGGGCGGTTTGTACCGGCTTATCAGCACTGTTTGTTGGTAACTGTGAGATCCATGATTTGCATCTGGTCTCAGTGATAACCCTGCCTTTCGGTGGCTTATATAGCAAGATCTTATGTGACCAGCGGGCTGTAAGAAGCCTGGCCAAGGCTCCACTTTGGACTCTCTTGATTCCAAGATGTTCAGTGCACATGTCGGTGGTTCCTGATCTAAAAGCAAAAGCTTTTCAGCTTGGCAGAAAGAGGACAACTGGTGCCCACACTGGCCTCTCAAGACCATTTGTTGTGACACAGACTTTGGCCACTTCCCGCACGTGACCTTACTTTAATGCTCTTGCTGTATTTTAGCCTTTTCTGCAACATTGTCATTTGGGGTCCTATCAGGCTTCTTGAGGAATCAAAGCCTGTCTATCTACCACCAATACTGCCAGGAGGAATGACTAGTTCTATAGTATCCTAGTGCCTAATACAGTGTCAGGTACAAAATATGCTTTTATTATAAATATTTGTCGAATACTCCAGGGAGCTGGTCAGGAGTGGAGAGTGGGAACAGGAATCCTACAATCTAGCTCCTTCTGCTTTCTCCTGAGTCACGCAGACTGCTCATCAGTGCTTGGCCCAGAATAGCTGCTCAGTAAACATTTCTCACATGAATACATAAACAAAAGAAAAAAAATAAATGTTCTGTTTACTTGGACTTGCAATGATCTTGAGATGCTGCAGAGGAAAGAGGAAGGAAGGTCAATATTAAGCATCATGAAGCGTCTTTCTCTAGGTCTCCTGGACACACCTTTCGAACGACAGCTTCTCATGGACCCTTTTAATTAATTAATTAATTAATCCTTATATAAAGAAGAAACACGTATACAGAGCACCCAGTGAGGTAGACCCTTAGCCCTTCTTTTCCACACTGGAAAAACAGATCAGAAGAGAAAAAATGATTCCATCTTGTTCATTGTTTCCACTTATGCGGATAGCTTTTCAAGTAGTGTTTCTATTCCTCTGTTGGTGGTGTTCTTTTTTTCTGATGTGAAATCAGCCTTTTCAGTCTGACTTTGACTTTGTTTGCAACTTCTTATCAGAACTCTGGAGAAGGCAAGACAGAATAATGGCACCTCGAGTTACACTAGCCTAGGACTTCAGATTCTTCATACCAACAAGCTCTATAAGTGCTTTTGCAAAACAACCTTGTCTTCTGTTTTTGTTCATCTTTTTATTTTGCTCTATCAACCACTTTAGAACACAATGTCCTACGGGATGTTTTGCTATGTGAAGACCTCCATCTTTGCCACCAGCATGCAGATCTGCAGCTGGAGATGGCATTTACAACAGGTAGAACGTCTCCAGTGGCAGCTCCCAGAATGTCAGAAACCAATACACAGGCAGACTTACCTAGTTCCACTCCTTGGGCATGTCCTTGCAGGCTATGTCCTTAACAAAGCAGGAGAGATGGATTCTAAGAGCTCTCTGTGACAGATCTCTATCTTTCTTACTGTACACAATTTCATCTCCTTTCTGCAGAACTTCAGTGATCTCTCATACTGAGTGTGCAGGCTCTCTGGAGCTTAGTAGGGACGATAGGACCTTCTTTCCATATCTGTCATTTAATTTCTTAGGCAAGGAACTAATAATTTCTGATATGATTATCTGCTTCACAAGCTTAGTATCATCCATTCAATCAAATGCCACCAGTAAAACCAAATGGGAGTACTGGCCATGAGCTACCTTTTCAACATGTCTTCATTGTTTTCACAATCATTGTCCTGTCCTTGGGCGTCCCATGCCACAGGCAGTTCATGGCCACTCTGGTGCCATCATGAATGTGCACCAGCTATACCACTGCTTCATGGATGCCTTCTATCATTTCTGATCTTAGCTTTGGGGTGCATAGGTAAAAAAATGTTCAAGAATACTTTATGCAGTCATGAATGCTTAATTACAGCTTCCTTTCAGGGCATTGGAGTTAAAATCTGTTTCATTTCATCCATGATAAGCTCTAGATTTTTCTGGCTGCACCTCTAATACTTTATCCAGAGTTGGGTGATCTGCTGACTTGTAAAGCTGAAATGTCAACATAGAGCTCCTCTGTGAATATATCCCTTTGCTCCAAAATGGCTTTGTCATTATATGCATACTCTACAATGACTAATGCTTCTGCAAGATGGAGCATCTTCCTCACATGACCTTTAAAACTTCTTATTATCTCTGCAATTTATGGCTTCCACCCATACGTGATAAATTTCTGGAATATTTAGCTTTACGTAATTCAACAACATTATCTCTCAGTTCTTCAAAAGCCTGTTTTCTCTGTTCTTCATTACCACACTGAATGTAACACTGGATCATATGAGTTGAGTCATGTGCAAATGCAATAGTTTTAATTTTTCTTTGTATCAACTTCTGCAAATCACTCATCTACTTCATTCTTTTCTCCATGTCACAGTCTTATCTTCTTAAAATCTCCCAAATCTGCTTCATCTGGACAGTAATGTCATAGTTAGTTCTATCATTATGTTGTCTGTTTTGCTTCAGTTCTTCCTTCTTCTTTTTGAAATCATCCCATTTGGGTTTCTTGGCTGCTGATTCATCCTTTTTACAGTCCGGCTGGAATTTTTTCTTCTTGATGAGTTTATTTGCCTGCTGGAATTTGTTCGTTGGTATTTTATCCCCTTGCTGCTTATTCTTGAACCGCTTCATACCTTTTTCCCCTGGTTTTGTGGCACTTTTCTCAATGTTCTTAGGTGGGATTTTAGATCCATCTTCCTTAAAACTTTTCTTGGGAATGTCTTTAAAGAACCAGAATCATTGTTTTCATGAAATCTGCTGGATTTTTTTTCTTGTGATGTCTTCATGTAATTTTTTCTTGTGATTTTTTGTTTGTTCTGTTTTGTTCCAACTTCCATCATAGCAACTTGCACATGGGTGGCCCAGGCAGGTGCAAGTCCCAGCCTCAGGGGCCCTTTTAGATAAATTGTCCTCAAATGAGAGAGTTCAACTATTCTTGCAGACATTTCATGCACGTTTCTTTCTCAACGTCACCCCAGGGGTTTGCTGGCCTTTCTTGAACTGCCAACAATGGTTTAAGAGCAGGGGTTTTTGGACGAGTTGATTATTGTCAATCCTGCCTCTTTTATTGCTTCTCTTTCCAAAAATGGCTCATTATTTTGTTTTGTTCTAAAAACTTCTAAAGAGAGGAATTCTCTCCACTTAAAAAACAAAACAAAACTTTCTTTGAAGCCCTGTATCTAGCAAGATCTTAAAGCGTCATCATTTCATTGCTCTCTGTTTATCTTCCTTAAGCACCACTGGATCCCCTAAATGTATGAGGCCTTTCTCAAGTTCCATACAATTTCTATTCAGTAGCCATGAAACCGCTTTTGTGCTTGAGATGGGCTTTAATGGAAGGGTGTGTTCAAGGAGGATTTTGAATGGTCTCAGTGAGTTGGGTCATGTGCTCCCTCCTGAATCACTTACATGTCCAACGGCGTGGAGTCTCTTGGAAGGTGGACATGATCAAACCCGCTCAAATTCCATGGGGCGGGTTTTCCCATAGAAAAGAAAACTTTTTCCAGAAGAGAGAAGGGATGTCAGGATTATAAACACAATAGATATTCCCCCAAAATAGGCCTTCTGGAGTAATTTACCCAGTGGCACAGAAATCAGGGATGAGGTACCAACTGTGGGACACACTTAATTTTTTTTTTTTCATTTCTAATTTCTTCCTTTCCACTTTCCTTCATCTCTTCCAACAAATCTCGCTTGCTGGGAACAGCAGCGGTATCAGGAGCTGTGACTGTAGACTCACAACACAATGTATGAGGATTTTAATAGCTATATGAGCAAAGGAGGCTGGACAGGCTTCCCAAGAATGGAATGACCAGGGAGTTCTGAGTGATGAGGAGGAGGGAGATTGCCAGGTGAAGGAAGAGAGGTGAAAACAAGCCAGGCGAAAAAAATAGCTGGCACCAAATTACGGTGTTCTGCAGGCCAGGCACATTTCACTCACCCATAGAACATTCTCTGTGGCTAAGGCAGAGGCTGCTCATGAGGAAGGAGGCTGGTGATGAGAGAACAGCCAGGAGAGAGACCTCAGGGCGAGTAGTGAAATGCCTTAAACTTCATGCCAAAACATTTGGACTTTGATCTTATCTCCAGGTTTTGGGGAGCAGGGAAGGTCTTAGCCCTAGAATTAATTTTTCAAATAGTTTTATGATGAGATCTCTGGCAGCTGAGGGGAAGGTGACGTGGGATTAGCTTGAGGCTTCTGGCAAGCAGCCCATTTAGGAGGCTGAGGTGGGCGTCCTGATGAGCATGACAAAGACCCCCTAAGGCAATAGGAGAAGGAAGGGTGGGATTCCAGCCATAGAGTTTAGGTAGAATCCATGGGATTTAGTTCTGCCACAGTTTGGGGAAGAACTAATTAATAGAAGAGGTATATGGAGATAAGAGTTTGAAGCAAGGAGCTACTGCCCTCCCCTGGCAAATTATTTATAGAATGAATCATCCATTAAGGGACGGGAAGATTCGCTGTATTCTCAGAACAGAAGATGCTGGATGCTGGGAAACCACATCAGGAGGTACTTGTTGCATACGTGTAGCTTTTCATTTCATTCACTTCTCAACCAGTATTTATTATGTGTCAAGTCCTGTGCTAGATGCTGGGTACAGACTAGGAGTGAAAACTATATTGTACAGGGGGAGAAGGACAACAAACATGAATGTGTAATCAAAATGTATAAACTGTTCAGTGTATGAAGACAATTGATTCTCGGTGCAATGAAAAGAAATGAAAGGATAGGGAGCAGAGAACCTCCCAAGATGGCTGGCCAAGATGAGTTTAGGTTCTGCGTGGAATCACATTACCTTTCATCCGAGGAGGCCATTTTCTAGCCAAGCAGATGTCAAAATGATGAAATTTTGATATGGTGATAAACTTTATTTTTTTTTTTTTAATTATTTTTTCCCCAAGTATCTTGCAGTTTTAACTCTGACAATACTTCCTTTACTTATTCTCAAGGTTTTGTGATTGTAACTCATTTGGTATTTTAAAATTTATAATATGATTCTTCAAATTTGCTGACTGATTTATGTGATACCCAAATGATAGATTGTTACAAAGGTTCCCACTCAGTCATGCTTTCCTGTATCCAGCCTCTTGTGTAGACCTCTCCCACACTGACAGTTGCTGTGGTCACGTGACCTGCTCTGACCAGTGGGACACTGGGCGACAGGATACAAGCAGAAAATTAAAAAGTGCTTGAACACTGGGCTTGCCCTTTTATTGCCGCTGAGAGTACCCTGTAAGGAAGCCTGAGCTAGCCTGTTGGAGGAAAAGCGGCAGAGGTGAGAACCTCAGTTGAGACTTCCGAGATCAATCAGTTCTCAGCCAGTCTACAAGCTGACTGCCACCACACGAGTGACCCTAGACAAAATAAGCATGAGCTCAGCTCGACGAATTTTCAGCACATTCAAAGATTGTTGTTTTAAGCCACTGAATTTTAGAGTATTTTTTTAGTAGCAATAGATAACTGATATGGTATAATTTTTAAACAGCTTAATTGTTGTTCTTTTTGTAAACTTAAAAGCAAAGAAAACTTAAAAGCAGCAAAGATTCATGACTCTACTAAGCTCTCATCCTAGTTTGGGGGTAGATCTGAATTCCTACTTTACATCCTAGATGCTAAAGACTGCTTCATCACTGCAACTTCCAGTATCTCTCAGAAACACTTGAACCTACATCCTCTGTTTAATCACAGTTCTCCAACTTTCTAGTTTCTTAGCAAGCATCTCAAAGTGATATTAAGATAATGAGCTTTGATTCCATTTTAAATAACTAAGAACCAAGGTTATATATAATTGTATGCATAAATAGAACTAGACTGATCATTTTCAAAATAGCCACATAACTTCATAATCACATCTCATAACCTTCTGGGAAGTATGTTATTCTATCATTGCAGACAATAATCTACTTCAGAGGCAATGAAAGAACATTTTGTTCAACTCGTTAAAAAGAAATCATTGTGACTTTCTTTTTTACTTCATTGTGCTTATGGAAGAACTGTAGCTTCCCAGTTCTTTGAAATATTAAAATAATAACTAAACCTGAAGTAGTGTAATCTAACACATATGTTTCTGAATCTTTACAGATAGGAAATAATTTGTTCCCCAGGATATAAAAGAAACTCACATCTCTTTAATGTTTTCTGTGCTTTTTTTTTCTAATTTGAGAATCACTTTCAACTTTTTAATAGTAAAGACTTGAAGATGTTAAGTCACTTGCCCAAGGCTACAGATTATAATTCATAGAGATGGAATCAAATAACTTTTCTTTTTGATGCCAAGTTCCATTCTCTTAACTGCTCTAAAATAATAACTATTATGCAAACTACATGCTCATAAAATTCAAACTATACATAAATATACAGAATAAAAAGCTCCCCCTCCCTCATTGTAGCGGGCTCTATTGGTTACTTACCTGGCATTTATCCTCTACTTTCTTCTCTCTAACAGAACCCTGATTTTTTTGCAGTTTCCTACACTCCCCCTCAATAGCCCCATACTTCTGGCCGGCACTAGCTGAGCCTGAGGATGTGGTCCTGACTTGTCTATCTTTAAGTCAATCACAGCGATTTAGACAAGGACATGTGACACACAGAGGAAGTCAGTGGTACATGTGTTCTTAAAAAGAGAATGCTTGTGAATGACGTGATCCCTCAGATCTCAGCTGCAGGGAGTAAAACTGACAGATGCTGCCACAGTGTCTGAGCATCTGAGGCCATGCTTCCCAGGGGCTACTTCTAGCCAGAGATGGAGTGTGGCAGAAATACCAAGACAGGAGTCTTGGGATTACTCTGACAGGTGACTATGGCTAGGTGATTTTGGCCTTATCCGCTAAGGATATTAAATTGGGATGTTTCTCATAAAAGTACAGCTCCTATCCCTTTTGAGAGGAGTTGTCTGACACAAAGCCCATTCAGGGAGAATGGCAAAGCAAAAAGATGGAAAGAACCTGGGTTCCCAATGATGTCGAGCTTTTGAGTTAATCAACACCAGGGTCCCTCTCCCCACGGATTACTTGTTTAAAATAATAAATTTCTTTATTGTGTGAATCACTGAGTTGGAGTTTTCTTTACTTGAAGCAGAAAGCATTGTCACAGATACAATTAATCTCCAATCTCATTTCCCAGAAGAAACTTCTGATAACATATTGCTACAAACTTTTCCAAAACATATACAAACATGCGTATCGTTTTGCAGCTTGATTCATCTTGTAGTCATCAGTGTATTATGTACATCCTTCTTCAGCAGTGCATCTAGATCTACCTAAGTCTTTTCCATGGCCGCGTAGAATTCTGTGGAGGGATGTGCCCTACTCAATGTGCTTCTGTCCATGGTCATTTATGTTGTGCCTTGTTTCTACCTCAAGGAGCCTTCCCTAGAGGTCAAATTACTATGCTCTTCTATCCCTAATAGAAATGGGGCCACTTTCAATGCAGGGGAAATATAACACCAGAGGCAGTATGAGGAAAGGAATCAGACTTAGGAGCTAGAGAGGGCAGACATCTGGTAGAAGGAGCAGCCTGAGCCTGTCCGTTTTGAAGAGAGGAAGACTATTCCGAACTATTTTAGCCATTTTAGCCGCTTGTTCCTCCTCTTGCTCTTTCCTCCTCCACTCGGCTCCCTCGCCTCCTTCTCGGCCTTCTGGTGTGCCAAGTTCCTGGGGCTGCGAGGGAGGTGGGGAGTGAGTTGGCTCAGCAGTAAGAATCATCTGGCAGAAAGAGGCTCTGCTGCGCTGGCTAGGCTTCCC
This sequence comes from Macroglossus sobrinus, assembly GCA_004027375.1. NCBI lineage: Eukaryota > Metazoa > Chordata > Mammalia > Chiroptera > Pteropodidae > Macroglossus > Macroglossus sobrinus. The sequence goes on along the minus strand of PVKZ01000524.1, from coordinate 251,686 downwards.
GGGTTTGGAGAGACCTACTTGTCTGCCTACTCCGCCTCGACCCTGGCCAGCCTGGCTGCCCACCCACTCCCTCTCCTGACAGAGTCCCGGCTCCTCCCCCTATCCCTCTAGCCTCGCCCCCAGGCACTGGCTCCACCCACCTCCCGCCCCGTCCCCGCCCACTCGCTCGCAGCCAGGAGTACTGACCTCAGGCCCTGGTTGTTTACCTCCTTACTCTACGTGAGTTGACTCTGTAAAAAAAAAAAAACAAAAAAAAACAAAAAAAAAACATAAAAAACAAACAACCAGAAACGTTCTAAGGTGCTGTTATTGTTAGAGCCAAACAAGTGTGGTTCATTTGGAGAGACCCTCCACCTTTCCTTCTGAGAGGTAGAGGGGTCTTCAAATGTCTGATGATTTGCGGGTCGCAAAGGTCTGATTTTGAAGGTTTAACTCTGTACCCTGATCCTCCCTTCCAGGAACTGCTTCTGGTAAGCAGTGCATTTCCTCGCCATTGTAGGATGCTTCCCACGTTCAGCCAGCTGATTTCAATCACTGCACGGACCTCAAACTGGCCCAGCTTAAGATGGATTTTGTCTGGGCGGGAGGATAAAAGCAGCCGGTTTGGCCTTTTCTGAGCTGTTGTAGGCCTGCCTACGTACTACAGCAAACACTAAAACAGCACCCAATCCCATCACACATTAAATATTCTTTTTTGTTGTTGTTGTTGTAAATTTTATTTGATGAAAATGGGGAAAAGAGAGGAAAATATTTAAAAGTTTATATAAAAACAGAAATACAAATATATGTGTGTATTTATATGCTAAAGTACAGTAGAAGAATATATCATTAAAAAGAACAGCTATCTATAGGGGAAAAGAAGAAACTAGAAAAAAAGAAATAAAAGCTAGATCTGTTTGAATATATTTTGTTTTGTAGATTTAAGAAACCATGCATTACATAATTATAAAAATCAAATTAAAAATAAAAAAGCAATAGCTAATACTGAAAGCAAAATTTAAAAGAAAAAAAAGTTAACTGTGTATCCAACTGTCAACATAATCACATTGCAAAGAACTAAAACCAAAATAAACAAGACTCTTTGAGCATCATTGGAGGATACTAGAGTACTCATTATTTTAAAAACTAATAAATAAAAGAAAATAAGTATTTATTTTACCTTTTATATACAAAGTATATTTCAGCGTAACCAAATAATTGATGATGGCACATTTCTTTTTATAGTATTTCAACTATTAAAAGAAAGAATGGTACAATTAGAATATGACCACTTTACAAATTTTAATGAAGTAATGGCTCTAGGCAATGATTGTCAATGGTTGCAAATATCTCAGAAAGAAAGACAACCAGACACTGTGTATCCCCTCATGGAGGTACCTCTGAAGGAGGCTTCCAAAAATAATCTGAATCTAATCAAGTAGATTAGAGTGGACAGTAGGAGGACGGGTGGAAAAGGGGAAGGGGATTAAGAAGTTCAAACTTCCAGTTATAAAATAATCAGAGGGATGTAACATACATCATGGGGAATAATATCATAGTAACTATGTAGGGTTACAGTTGGTTATTAGACTTATTGTGGTGATCACTTTGTAAGGTCCATAAATGTTGAATCACTGTGTTGAAACTAAATAATACTGTACATTAACTACAATTAAAAAGAAATTTAACAACTGCATCTGAATCTAATCAAATAACTAGATCTGACAGCCAAACTTGCAGGAAAAACCGAGGAAAGAGAATATGTTAAGTGACACCGTGAAGTGCAAAGTAGCGAAATCCAACCTACTCTAAGCTCCATAGGACAAACAACCTGGCTTATTAAAAAAGAAAAATTGTAAGTCAAAAGAAAAAAAGAAACAGAGGGAAAAACCCATAGAGTAAAAGGCATTTGAGAGATATTAATTTACAATAAGTGGACTTTATGTGGATCCTGAATCAAACAAACTGTAAAAAAAAAAAAAAAAACAATTCTATAAATAAGCACAAAAATTTGAACACAGGCTAGATGATGGTATTAAAATTTCATTTTTTGTTGTGTTATTATGGTTATATTCTTTAAAGGAGTTCTTATCTTTTAGAAATAAATGAAATATTTTAAAACAAAATGAAAATATGTCTGTTTTTTTTTTTTGTTTGTTTCTGTCTTTCAAAATAATCCTGGGCGGCAAGGGAATGGGCACAGGTGTGAAACGGGAGTAGTTGTGAGTTGATAATTGTTGAAGCTGAGTAAAGGGTACATGTGGTTCTTTATACTGTTTTCTGTACATTTGTATTTGCTTAACTATTTTATTGACAAAATATTTTAGGAAATTCTTTGGAGTTTTTATATGTTAGCTTTTGAAATTACTTAAGTATGAGTAACGCATTTAATATGGCTGTGCTTTCTTAGAAGTCAGTTCAAAATTTGGAATTCTTTCCAGGTGAAAAAGTAGTGATACTAAAAACAACAATTACTACACCTATAGTTCGTAGAATGTGATGAACACTGTTCTAAGTGTCTGCTCATTTATCTTTTCTTATAACCTATGAAGCTGGTGGTATAATTATCCCCATTTTAAATATGGGATTACAGAGGATGAGGAAACTGAAGCTCAGAGAGGCTGAATAACTTGCTGAAAGCCACACAGTAAATGGAGGAGCCAGAAATTGAACACAGGCAATTTGGCTTTACAGTCTATGGTCTTAACCACCATGTAAATCTACAAATTATTTTCTAATATAAAGAAATGTTCATAAATACTAGGTTGAACAGTTAATGAAGTTGATGCGATGCTTCATACACGTGTACTTAAAAATTATTAACTTATATTTTGAGATATTTTTTCTTTGTGTTTTAGAGCTATAATTTTTTGTAAGGGTCCAGATATGTTCACAGGCCCCAAATCTGGAGCTTCTCGTGCCCAGTGTATAAAACAGCCAGAGACCTAGGGAAGAAAACTGATGAATTCTCAGGTGTTGCTTAAGCCTGATCTTCTCATCCTTTACATCTCCAGGTTTTGTCAGCTTCAGGTATCCCTCCCCACGGTTTCTATCAGCCTCCTTTAGTATATCCCCATTCATCTGAGTGCACCCCAGTCCACTTTGATTCTTCATTCTATTTTGACCAGCTATTATTGGTTTGCCCCTAGAGAATGTGTTTTGACTTTCCCAGTGGCCCCCAGCTCAAAGGTTCACTCTCTTTCATCACAATTCACAGGATCTGACCCAGAGAAATGTCATGAGATGGGCAGGGTACATCTCACCTCACACTTTTTTCCCAATTGATATTTTATCATATACCTGAGGACTTTGAAAGGTTATATCCAATGCTATTCCTGGATCTAGTGTCTGTGTAGTGACCACCTGAGTGTGACAGTAGCTTAACTAGTGGGCAAAAGAAAAATAAAAAGACCTGCGCACAGTCAGCCCGTGAATTCCTCCAATATTGGAGGCAAGTGTGTTATAGGACACTGGGCTGCTCATGCTTCTCAGTCATCTTGTTGTGTGTCTAATATTCCACTTGAGGCTGTTCTTGGTGTTAATATTAATATCATCTAATCTGCCCTAAACACTTTGAGCTGGGAGGAAGGGACAGAGTGTACTTGGTGCTAGGCCCTCACCAGCTAGAGAGATCTACTAGCAGGAACCCTCTACAAAGATAACTCTGAACACAGGGTAGGCATGCCTTAATGAGAGTTCTGTAATGTACATGAAATGAAAAGATAAATATAGACTGACTTAAAGATCAAAAGGGGAAAACGTTGAACTTCTAAATCAGTTTTTCCTCTAAAATACATGTTTACAAATTGTTATCACCAGCAAGCCTGAAGGATTTTGGTTTTGTGGTCTCATATGCCAGCATGAACCAACTCCAAAGGCTAAGGAAGGCCTGCTGATGTTGGTTCCGTCCCTCCTTAGTGAGTAGATTAAAGTGCCACTTGTTGGATTGCCTCTGTTGGTCCCTGCACTGCCCTTATATCCTGGGAGGTCTCTAGAATTCAAGAGTTGGCCTGTTTGATGCTATATAGTCTAGGAAATTGGCCCAAGGCAAATAAGACCCAGAACCAGAAACATAGCTCAATAATCATTGAGAATGTAAACAAGAGAAGGATGGAGCCATATTGTATTTAAGCTTGTGAAGATTGACATGGCTCTTTGTATCATTCCAATTAAAAGAGAGTTGGTACACAAATAGGGTTTCCTACAGTTGTTGTGATGTGAAATAGTCCAGAGTGTGTTAGGCAAGGGTTTTCTGAGTATGGTGGTGGTGTGGAGTAGTGGGGGGTGAGTTAAAATGGAGAACAAGTTATGACAGGTATACGAAGGATGAGCCACCATGTTACACAACTACTGGGGATGCCATTCATTACAGTCTAAGTGAACTACGCAACCTAGCATTGTTCAGTGTACTACCTGTGCCCTAGGGGAGTATGGGGAGGTTTAAGAGAGTGAGGGAGTTATCCCCTTACTAGCCCAACTGAGTAACATCCTGGCAGATAGGGGAGCAGTCCTTTCCCACTTTGTCTACCCAATGAGTGATGGCTTCTTTAATTTTCAGAATCTGTTTCATTGTCCCCATCCTCCCTGAAACTTCTCCTAACACCACACCACACCTTGGAAAGAACTAATGGCATCACCTCCTATATTCCACCTCTCCCCTAAACACAATTTTTGTTCACTGAATGTACCACAATGAAACTGTAAGAATTACATGCTATCTCCCTTGCTTCATCATTTTTTGAGGGCAGGAAACAGTGACCGTTTCATTCATATTTGTAACTCTAGTGCCAGGCACATATGAGGCACTCAAGAAATGTTGAACTGTGCCAATGCAAAAGATGGTTTCGTCATCTCTTATATTCAAATCTAGAGACAAGACAAGCTTATCCTAAAGTCAGGCCCACAGAACAGTAGTCCTAGGGAAGTGCTTTTTCAAAAAGGGGAAACACTGTAAGCAAATAATCCCTGTTATGAGAATCACAGTGCACATTACATAATACAGGCTCTAAGAAGTCCCTCAATTTAAAAAATATATTTTTTTTAACTTGGTTTTGAACTCAGAATTTCCGAACTTATTTGAGCATGGGATTCCCCTTTCCCCGCCTCTTTTTGTAACATAATATTTCTACAGACACTTAAGAAACCCTTGTATCAGAGCATCTCAATACATGTAAACTAAGCTCTGGTCACAATCCTCAAATCCAGATTTGAAGGTTGTCTTTTTAGTTTGCCCACAGTGGGTGAAAGGGGGGAATGTTTTGTTTATATATTCATTTACATATTCATTTAACCAACATTTATGGATATTTATTCTGATTCAGATAGTAGGGATAACAAAAGATGCCCTAACCATCCAAGAATTCATGATCAAGATAAGAAGACAGGGAGTCAAACAGTACCATACGACTTAATGGCTGTATGATAGAATTAGCATGTCACCGCTTCACACCACTCCAGTCCAGTATTCACATTAAAGTCTAGATCAGCAGGGAGGAGGCAGGGAGAATTCACTTGGCCAGAGTCTCTCAAGTTATTTGTCATGTCAGTTGGTCTCTATGATATTGTGATTTATGATAAGAAATATAAATTTGGTCTTCCTAAAAATCTTAGAATTTCCTGATAAGAGGATAAGGGTTTCTTGATAACTGTAAAAAACCCCTTTCAACCACACCTGAGTTTATGTCAATGAGATGACTTTGGAAAGTACCTAATTTAAGCCCCTGGTAGCCAGGGAAACCAACCAGGTCCAAACTCTCAGTCCTGTCCCCCACACCCTCCAGAGAGGCGAGATGGGCTTCGAGTTCAACCACCAATGGCCAATGATGTAATTCCTCATGCCTGTGACCTGAAGCTTCCCTAAAAACCTGAGAAAAAGGGGTTTAGAGAGCTTGCACATGGGCAAACACCTGGAGATTTGGGGAGAGAGGTGCACTTGGAGAGGGCATGGACTCTCTGCACCCCTTCCCACATACCTTGCCCTACGCATCTCTTCCATCTTGCTGTTCATCTGTTTCTTTTTTAATAACCTATGTAATAAACTAGTAAGTGTGAGTGAATGTTTCCCTGAGTTCTGTGAGCCACTTTAGCAAACTAATCAAACCTAAGGAGGGAATAGTGCAAACCCCTTGTCAGAAGCACAGGTGACAACCTGGACTTGGATTGTCTTAAGGCAGCAGGGCAGTGTTGTAGGCTTGAGCCCTTAACCTGTGGGATCTGACACTATCTCCAGGTTTATAGTATTAGAACTGAGTTGAATTATAGGACACCCAGTAGTGTTGGAGAATTGTTTGTTGGCGTTAGAAGAAAAACACAGAACAGAGATTTTCTTTTTCAATCCATTGTGAATTGATACCTTTGCAAAATACATTAAAAACGTGTTACAAAGTCAGTGTGATGCTGGCACAGAGAAAAGACATATATAAAGGTCAATAAAACAGAATTGAGAGTCCAGAAATAAATCCTCATATTTATGGTTGATTTTCAACAAGGGTGCCCAAACAATTCAATGAGAAAATACTACTCTTTTCAACAAATGGTGCTGGAAAAACTGGATATTCTTATATAAAAGAATGAAGCTGGACCCATTCTTTATATAATGCACAAAAATTGACTCAAAACTGATCACAGGAGAAAAAACATGGCGTAGATGATAGAGGCTCTGTTCATCCCTCTGGCAATCAAATCAAAGTTGTGACAGAAACAAGGAGCAGCAGCAAGGAAAAATCATCTGGGATCTAGAGGAACAAACCACACAACTAGGGAGAAATCCAAGAAATCCAAAAAAGCACCCTGCAACGGCAGAAGGTAGGACGGGGCGAAGACCCAGGGCTGCCCGTTGGGAGTGGCTGAGTGAGACAGAGGCTTCAGCAGAGGTGGATGCCTCTTAAAGGGGATGCGTCTGGGAGTGAATTTTTGTGGTGAGGGACCTGCTCACTCTGAGCACCGGGGCTGATTTGGCTGCACACAGGGGGCACCAGGGACTTACAGGGAGACATTGTCAGAGTGAGGGTCAAGGCAAGACTCGCTGGGTACATAAGTGCCTGCGGTATTCACTGTTCCCTGTTGAGCCCTCCCCCATACCAGTGTGCCAGACACAGCGCTGCCATAGCTGTGAAGTCATCAGATTGGATAATAGAGGTCGCTCAGCACAGAGGATTCCCTGAAACCCCCAACTCGTGACCCTACCCAAGTCACATTCAGGCATGTCCTCAAGAGTCAGGTGCCCCTTGCTGAGCAGTGCCTAGACTCACACTGGAGGCAACCAAGGATACTTTTTCCAGCAAAGCTATCATTTAGAGTCCAAAGACAGGTAAAGAGCTTTCCAGACAAAAATAAGCTAAAGGAATTCATCACCATCAAGCCCATATTACAGGAAATATTGGAGGGACTTCTTTAAGAAGAAAAAACATATGTCAAAAGCAGGAATAAAGAATGATAACAACTACATTCCTATCAATAAGTACTTTAAGTGGAAAAGAATTAAGTGCTCCAACCAAAAGATAGAGTGATTGAAAGGATAAGGAAACAAGACCTCTATATAAGAAAAGAAAGGGAATGGAGAAACATATTGCTTTGATGGAACTAGAAGGTATTTAAGTCAGATAGAGAAAGATAAACTAATGATTTCACTTATATGAGGAATCTAAAGAATAAAAAGAACAAACTAATCAAAAACAGATTCACAAATATAGCAGACAATTTGGTGTCAGACAGAGGGAAAGGGGTTTTGGGGGGCTGGGAGAATTGCGTGAAGGGCTAAAGAAGTACAAATCAGTAGCTGATGGATGATCATGGGGATGGAAAGCGTGGCATAAGGAATGCAGTTAGCATTATTAATACGTTGGCTAAGTGGAGGGTTAAGGGAGGGAGGGTGCAATTGGGGGGATCGTTTTATGAACTACATAGATGTCTAACCAATGTACTGTATACTTGAAACTAAATAAAACAGTAATTAAGAAAAAAAAAAACTGATCACAGACCTAAATGTTAAAACTATTTTTAGGAGAAAATATAAGAGTGAATTTTTGGAACACTGAGTTAGATAAAACCTTCTTAGATATAATACCAGAAGCACTAGAGACAAAAAAAAAAAAAAAAAAAAAAAAAAAAAAAAAAAAAAAAAAAAAGGACACAGAATTGTATTTTATTAAAATGAAAAAAGTTTTGTGTCTCAAAAGACACCATCAAGTATGTAAAAAGACAACCATAGAATGGGAGAAGATATTTCTAAATCATAAGTGACTTATACCCAGAATATACAAAGAACTCCTACAACTCAATGATAAAAAAAAAGATAGAAAACCCAATTAAAAAATGAGTAAAGGGTCTAAATAGACATTTCTCCAAAGAGAATGATGTAAACAGTGTTCAGAAAAACCAGTGGGAGACCGTGTATTGGCCTGGGGCTAGCAAATGCAGGAAACCACGAGCACCCCTTGGTCTGAAGGGGCAAGGGAAGGGAATAGTCTCAGAATCTGTGAGGAGCAGCAGCGTGGAGAGGCCTGCCCACACAGGACTGTGGCCTTTCGTGGAGAGGGCAGCAAACTCAGATTCCAGCAGGAAAGGAACCAGGGTACTCGTACCCCAACCCTACTCTCTTCCTGCCTTTATCTCCTGCAGTACCTCCCCCACTGGCCACACTCAAGAGTAGAGCTTGGCTTCTACAGATGGAAGAAAGTGGTGGAAATAGGATGGAGCAGAGGCAAACAGGCCCTTTAAGGAGCAGGAGGTAAAGGTAAGATTTATGCCGTGGGCTATGAACATGGAAAATCAAAATGAAAGAAAAATTATGGTGACTAGCAGGACAGGAGCAGGGAAAGTGGGGGGAATCAAGTTGTACTGATGATGTAGATATGATCAAGTTGATCACTGAGCACCAGGAAGTTCTACGGTGGGCAGATCCAAGGGCTGGTTTGGCTTGGAGCAGCAATGGCTGTAAACTTGTGTGATGGCTCCCTTGATGTTTGAAGCACTGCCCTAAGCTAGAGGTCAGCAAACTTTTTCTTAAAGAGACAGACAGTAAATATTTGAAGTTTTGCATCACAAGGACTCAACTGCCATTGTAAGTGGGAAAACAGCCACAGTGGGCCTGCAGGCCATAGATGGCCAATCTCCGTCCTAGACGCTAAAGAATTTTTTCATTATTTTGCTTTCAGATATTTTTGATGCATCTACGCTAAAGAATTTTTTCTTTTTTTTTTGCCTCCAGATAGATTTTTTGATGTATCTATTTGAATGGGCCTTTCTCAAGTTCTGGTTTCTGACGAATAAACAATCTAGATCTCTTTCAGAGTACCAGGAATGAATGAGTCAGGAGATTCTGCTCTGATTCTTATAGATGGCTAAGAAAGAGTGCACATATAGCTGACAAATCACTAATAAGGGACACAGGGCAGGAATTTTCAGCTCCCTCTTGATTTCAAATATTTTCTAATTTAAAGAAAAGGTTTTTTTTTCATGTCAGGATCATCCTCTTATCTGGAGAAATGAAGATTACGCTTTGAAATTCTATAGACCTGAATTCAAAACCTGTCACTCACCAGCTGTTCGGTCTTGTCGGACCCGTTTTCTCACCTGTAACAACATGGAGTTAAAACTCACCTCATAGCTGACAATAGCTGTTATTATTACAAAGAGTAACAAAATATATTCATACTTCCAACATTTTTCTCTCTTGCTCTTTTCTACTGCCTTCCTAAAGACTATATTGGTTTTTAAAGTTTGTTCCCAACCTACAGGCTTTTCACCTGGGATCTCTAAATGCTCCTCAAGCAAATCCAAAATAGATCCCAGACAATTTATTAATTGATCGGGACTCTTTGATTGTAAGCTATAGAAACTGAATTTGAACTAATGTAAGGGGGAAAAGAGAAAAGTGGGGTGATTTGTTGGATACTGGTGTGGTTCTCAGAATTTGACAGGTAACAATATAGCCTCAGGAAAGCGGAAGTAGGAAAGTACAGGAATTTCAGAGACTGAACTCAAATTCTCTCTCTCTCTCTCTCTCTCTCTCTCAATTTCTCTCTCTCTCTCTCTCTCTCTCTCTCTCAATTTCTCTCTCTCTCCTTTTCTTTGCATTTCTTTTCCTGTGTGAATTAGTATTTTTCATACTTCAAAAAAGTATTGAGAACTCTCGGTCACATCATGGCATTAAAGTCTAAGAGGAAAAGAAAATAATTACTTCTTCCCTTGGATTCTTCTTCCCCCGATATCTTTTAAAACCCCACGAAAGGGTCCTGTCTGTTCAGATTTGGGTCACATACCCACTCCTCAAGCTGATTATGGAGGCCGTGGAGGTGAAGCACTATGATCAACTACCCACAGAATATGATTGGTTGTGCCCCCTAGAACCACGTGGTTGGAGTGAGGGAAGAGCAGTGTCCCCGCAAAAGGACAGTGATGTTCCCTGAAGAAGGATGGAAAGGCAAGCTGGGCGGGCAGGTGCACACTGTATTGACAAATGATATCTGCTCTATTAATCGCACCGACGTGACAATTTGTTCTGTGTTGCCTGCCATGATCCCAATGCTAAGATCCTCAGAGTGAGCTACAGGACAAATATGGCCACCTGACTCCTGCCCTGTTAGTAGCAGCAGTTGTCAGAGGACAAGACCATGAACAGGACACGTAGGATCAATTCAGTGTAAGCTAGTAGTTTTCCAAGTGATCAGGCTAGAACTGTAAAAGTTTAATTCTAATGCCATGAAAAAAATGTTTTCCACTTGAAAAATTTAAAAACGGAAGTCCAGTTCACAGTGTCTCCCTCTTAGGACAACTCTTACTGTGTGTCTCTCTCTCTGTACTCTCCCCCTTCCTTGGCTCTCTCTTGCATACTAGCCTGCCTCTCTAATCTTAAGCTTTGTAACAATTTCTTTTGCATTGCATGTCACCTGGGCTGCTGGAGAGATGGGTATGTATATTAACTCTGATGAAAGGAGATGAGAAGCAGTAACGCAATGAACAAAATTCACTTCCCCTTTGTGGTTATTATGTCTGGGACGGTACTAAACAAGGACCTAATTTCAAGGGACAAAACCCTTCTGATACTAGCTTAGACAAAATGGAAAACCAGAGAGACTAGAACTCTGTAGAAACAGTCCTGTTTCTCCTCCTTATTTCTCTGTGTGTTGGCTTCCTCCTCAGTGCTGGCCATACAGGCAATGGCCAGAAGGCAGGCTCCTCCCAGCTTTGACATCAGAGAGAGACAAAAGTTTGCTCTCCTTGGTGTCCAGTTTACAATTCTGGGTAAGAATTCTTACTTCTGAATGGGTTGGAGGTTGAACCAGCATCAGTGGCCAAATCTCAGCTTGGTCTTCAGAGGTCAGGCAGGTCACAGAAATGTGAGAAATAGCCTGGTAGGAGCCAGGGGTTGCTGACCATCAAACTACTTAAATTCTTCCTTCTCTACCCCAAATCTTGTATAGGTAAAATAAAAATGTGTGTGCCACATTGGCTGGGTAGGAGTTTGTAACCTTTTGAGCTAGAAGATCTCAAGAATTTCTTAGCAATTCAACAAATGAAACTGTGATTTATTTTTATTTTTATTTTTTTATTGTAAGCAAACAAAAGTGGGAGGAGACTTTCCAGACAGGAAAACCCTTTTTCAGAAGGATAATTAAGGCAGGGGATATGCCAACTTGGGAGGGGCTCTTGGCCAGGCATCCTTCACTTTCACCTTTCATAAAACAGTGACTTCTAGAGTAAGGTCATACATCACTCTAGGCTCAGAAAATTCGGTCATGTAAATTCATTCTGTGCTTATAATTTCATGTCCTTTGATTGAATTGGGTTGTCACTGGGCTCGATTGATGTCAAGTCAGAGGCGTCGTGGTGGAGGGTCTCTGACCCTGAGAGGCAGTTTGGAAGGGTTCTAGAGACAGGTCATGGTGACCTCCACAAAGCTGACAGAAATCTTTGTCTAGGCACTTACTGTAAGTGGGTGAGTCTGGATCACTCTTTCAATAATTTATTCATTTGGTAAACTTTCATTCAGCTTTGAGCCAGGCACTGTTCTAGGGTGCAGTGACCAACAGGATAGACACGGACCAAATTTTACAGAATCTACGTTCCAGAGGAGGTTGTGCTTTAGTGAACAAGACGGATGTAACTCTATGGCTTGGACTTGGAGGATCAAGAAAGGCTTCCTGGAGGGGGTGATGTCTAAGCTAAATTCTGAAGGATACGTCAGCCAGGCAAATGGAAAGGGGTGAGCCAGTGGTCAGTGGTCCAAATCTCCCAGGTGGAATTATCTGTTATGCAAACCAAGAAGGTACTCAGCAACCAGCAAAGCAGGTATATCAGAAAATAAGGGGAAATTTTTTTTTGGAAATAATTTGAAATTGGAAGACATATCAAAGTGCCCATATTGGAGAAAGCAAAACTCTGTGAGACTTCCATCCATGCATTTTGTAGTGAAGCATCCTTTTCATTTTGAATTACATACAGGAGACACAGCATCACAATCATTTCTGCTTAGCACCACTAAAAGTCCTCAGGAGCTATCCTGGTCCCAGGGTGAGACAGAGGCCAGAGGCCTCCCATTTCCTCCCCTCTGTGCACCTCCCTCAGCAGTCCCTTTCTCTCCAGAGCTCAGCCTACCTCTTTACACCCTGCTTGTAGGACCATTCCCTAGAGTCCCTATTAAAATTTACTGCTCTTTTATTCCTTCCCCAGGCACCTCTAATCCACAATGACGATGGGTGTTAATGATCACACTGCATATAAATTACTCCTATAACTGGGCAAACCAGAGAACCTTTAAAGATGGCATGATTCCACTGTAATAAAAATATTAATAAGTGTTACACTTCCTCAATATTCGCAGTTATTTTAAATTCTGATTTATTTTTCACTTGTCTCTTTCTCAATAATTATAACGACAACAATAATGGCTAACACTTTGGGCCATTTTTCAATGTGCCAGGCACCCTTTTAAGCTCTTTATACTAACTTGTGCATCCCAACAACCCTATGAGTTAGGTTGTTATCTCCAAAATGGAGAAGGAAAGGCATCATTTTGCAGATAAAGAGATTGGGCATGCAGAGATTATGTAGTTTGTGGCCCCAAGGTCACTCAGCTGGTAGTTGATGGCACCAGGATTTCATACTAAGCAATCGGTCTCTAGAACCCATCCCATCCTCCTCTACTCAAGTTGCCCAGCCAGCCCCACAAGAGTAAACCCTATTTCTTCACTATTCCTTCTCGACACCAAACTGTTCTACCTCTAAAATGTATTGTTGATCTATCTACTACGCTTCATCTCTCTATCTCTAGCACTGCCAGAAAATAAACACCATGAGATGTCATTAAGAAATCTATCATCTATCATCATAAATTACCCAACACAGAACTCACAGTATTTTTGTAATCTAACTTTACCTGCTATACTCTGTTCATTAGAAATGAGTCAGTAAGTGAGGAGGGGATTACACAAAGGTATGAAAACCATGAGGTGGGTGTCATTGGCAGACATTTAGAGTCTGTCTACCATATAATTCTTCCTCAAATTTCCTACTACTAAAAGTGCTTTTCTGAATATCTTGTTACCTATTTATCTTATTACCTGCATTACAAATTATTTCCTTATGATACATTTATTGACTAGAAGGGTAAGAACATTATAAAGGCTCCTCATACACACTAATTGCTTTCTAGAAAGCTTCCCATCATCAGTGTATGAGAACACCCATCTCAGCACATCTTTATCGTAAAATTTTTTGCTTATTTGATAGGTTTTTCCTTTTAGTTTGCATTTGAAGGTAAACCTTTTTTTTATTAGCCATTTGTTTTTTCTCTTATGAATTATCTATTTTATGTCCTTTGTTCATTTTTCTATTGGAGATTTAGTGTTTTTCTTATCAATTCTATGTGCTTCACATGTAAAGATATTAACAATGGGTAGGTTTTTTTGTTACCGCGTTGATTAAGATGTCATTTACATAGCATACTATTTACCCACTTAAAGCATAAGATTCATTGCTTTTTAGTACATTGGCAGATTCGTGCAATCATTACCACAATCAATTTCAGAATATTTCATCAAAAAGAAACTCCATGCCCTATAGCTATCATCCCTGCTCTTCCATCTCCTCCCCCAGCCCTAAGCAAACATTAGTTGACTTTCTGTGTCTATGGATTTGACTGTTCTAGACATTCAAAATAAATGACATCACATACTCTGAGGTCTTTTGTGTCTGGCTTCTTTCACTTGATAATATTTTCAAAGTTCAGCCATGTCATAGCATGTATCAGAACGTCATTCCTTTTAATGGCTGAATAACAGTCCACTGTATGGATATACCATATTTGTTTATTCATTCATCAGTTGATGGACTTTTGAGTTATTTATATATTTCTATATTTCTATTATGAATAATTCATGTACAAATTTTTTGTGTGAAAACATTTTTTTTTCATTTTTCTTGGGTACATATATATACCTAGGAGTGAAATTGTTGGGTCAAATGGTAACTCTATGTTTAACTGAGGAACTGCCAAACAGCTTTTCCACATGGCTGTACCATTTTACATCCCCACCAGCATTGCATGAAGGTTTTGATTCCTCCACATCCTCAATAAAACTTGTAATTGTCTTTTTTATTATAGCCAAAGAATGCATATTGAGTATCTTTTCATGTGCATATTGGCCATCTACATATTTCCTTAGGTAAATGTCTATTCAGATCCTGTGAATGTGTAGGATTTTTATAAGGGAGATTAGGACCAGAATGAACCTAAAATGGGGTGAGAGTAAGAGAGAGTCCTAGGTTTGAGACTTGGCTCCCCCGCCTACTAGTTGAGTGATTTTAAAGTTTCTTAACTCTGAACCTGTTTTCAAGACTTTCAAGTGGGGATAATAACACCTATTTCATAAGGTCATTTTATGGCTGAAATGAGAAAATACACGTGTAGCACTTAGAAGAGTACCTGATACATGGTAAACATGCAATAAATACTAGATATTTTCATGATTTTTAAAAGGTAATAACATGATAAGAACTGTATTTCGGGAAGATTAATCTCTCCATGTTATACTAAATAGATTAAAGAGAGATTGCAGACCGGGGCACAAGTTCAGAGAAGAACCCGACAGTTTAAGCAAAAAGCAAACAAAATGAGAGAAGGATGCTTTCTG
This sequence comes from Macroglossus sobrinus, assembly GCA_004027375.1. Classification (NCBI taxonomy): domain Eukaryota; kingdom Metazoa; phylum Chordata; class Mammalia; order Chiroptera; family Pteropodidae; genus Macroglossus; species Macroglossus sobrinus. The sequence continues at coordinate 236,573 of PVKZ01000524.1, read as the reverse complement.
GCTTTCCTATTAAAGACAAGGTTTTTCCTCCAGTCCTTGGCTTGAGTAAACTTACAGAGGAAAGTGATTTTGTTGCTTTTTCAGGTTGATCAAGGATATTTTAATCATCTTTGTATATTAATACATCTAATCCATGGGGAATAGTGATGATATGTTTTGAATATTTTGATCAACACTTCACAATAACTTAAGGAATTTTAAATACGTTTATTAAATCTGTTTCTCTAAAGAAAGATGATACATAGGGCTATGGTAATTTCAGGGTCATTCATATTATCAATTAAAACATATTTTTTCCAATGCCTGCTCATGCATTCATCCCAAACATATCTATGGAGCAACTACTATGTACCCAGCACTGTTCCAGGCACTGTTTCCAGACTACAGTGGTGAAAACAAGGTCTTTGCACTCAAGGAATTTAAATTGAACAAGGTGAATATTAAAAATTCATCTATTCAACAACTAATAAATACATACCTACATACCTACTTTGTGCTGAGGAAGCACTAATGAACAAAACAAGCAAAAGTTCTTGTCTTCATAGAACTTACCTTCTAGTGGAAAAAGACAATAAATCATAAACAAAATACATTAGGAGAGTGTACAGTTTGTTAGAAGGTGATAAGTGTTATTGAAAAATAAAATAAAGTAGTTAAAGGAGAGTGGGGGTAGCAAGCTGAAAATGCAATTTTTAGTTAAGTAATCAGGGTTGGCTGCATTAAAAAACGGAGGGAGGTGAGTGAGCTATGTAGATTCCAAGGGAAGAATGTACTTAGTTCCTTTGGCAGATGAAAGTCAAAGCAAAGGCCCTGAGGCCAGAGTGTTCCTGCCAGAATAAGTACAAGGAGTGGAGTGAACAAAGGATAAAGTAGGAGATGAAGTCAGAAAGAGAGCGAAGAGGGGACAGATCATGGATCCCATGGGGCATTGTCCAGTGAAGAGGCTACCATTCATATCTGAAAAGAAATAAATAAAAAGTGCTGAATATACTTCCTGATAAGCAAAGGACAGCTGCGCTGTAAGGCAGAGTATCTCTGACAAAGGAATCTGTGGTCTTACATAGTGTTTTGGGAAACATGGAGTTCAGAGATTAGCACTTTTAGAAGCTGGATGGTTTAGAGATGAATTGTTTAGAGACGTTTAACTAAAAACACAGGATTATCGGGGTGTGGCTATTCTTCATTGGCTAACTTTCCAAAGCAAGGCACTGTCACCAATTGAGAAATTGTCATTGATTGAGTAAAACAGATTCTGGTGGTTATCTGTACTATGGCCAGAGAACAATTAGTCTTTTCCTTTGTTCAACTTGGAAGGATCATTCTGGCTGCTATGTAGGTAGGCCAAGGTGAAAGCGGGGAGACAAATTAGGAGGTAAGAGGAGATGTGGCTTGAACCACGGTGGAAGTAGTGGGGGCAATGAGAAGTGTTCTCATTTGGGATATATTTATAGTCAACAAATAAACAAGATAATCCAATTAAGGTAAGTATGAGAATGAACAACAGTATTTCCTTTCATGTAGGATATGACTAGACAACATTATAGAGAATAATTGGGTGGGACTACTTTAGAGGAAGGAGGCAGAGAAAGCCTCTTTGAAGAGGTGAGACCTCAAAGATGTCAGTTAAGACCTTAAGGCAAGAACCTGGTGTGTGTGTGTGTGTGCAGCAGAGGCAACACCAGTATGTCTAGAAGTTGTGAGGTGAGGGTAGGGGGCGAAGCAACCTGAAGCCAGGTCTTTCCAGGCCTTCACTGCATAGAATGAATTGAGAAGAGAGGGGTGAGAATCAAATCAGGAAGCTGGAGACAAAACTAGAATAGATACTGTCATCATGGGAATTCTATGAGGCCTCATTAAAGTAATAAGATAAAATCCAACTGAGAAGTCTTCTGTTTTATTGTTTGGTGAATTATGACTCATAAATGGTGGTATAAAATAAGGGGCAGCTGTGGTGTATGGACTGGGAATAAAGACAGTCACCTGTCCTCTAACTTTAACACAAGGTCTAGATTAGCTACAATGTCTTCCCAAGACTAGCTTGTGATCCATATCTCTCTTTCACCATGTGATCACGAAAGATGGTTTACATTTATTGGGGACTTTCTGAATGCAGGTATAAAAGGACGGGTTGTCCTGGGATTCAAGTGAAGAGCAGTTGTGCACTAGGTGTCCTGTCTCCTAGAATTTAGTTCCTAAGAGTGAGGAGAGTGCTTTGTTCACCTTTGTGGCACTGGGGCTCCTAGCACAGAGTCTGGTAAACAGTAGGAGCTGAATAACCTTTTTGTTGAATCTGAATTCAGCATGCAGATTACATCAATGGTACTGAAATAACATATTAACTCAGAGAAAAGTCATCTTCGCATTTTTTGGTTTATCATCCTGTAAGTGGATTAGTCATACTTCTCCCGATTCTACTACTTCCTTATTTATATTTCCTGCCTTTGAGCACATTTTTCACTCCTAAAAGTCCACTTATTGGGTAGAGAAAAAGAGTGAAATGCAGGCCAATTTTACTTTTTATTTTTTTACTATTTATTGTTATTTATGCCTATAGCACCTGGTCTTCCTAACCAGGCCCCACCCTGCTTAGCTTCCAAGATCAGACATCCGGCTCAGGGTGGTATGGCCCAGGGTGGTATGGCCATAAGAGCATGGATTGTGGCTCCACTGAGGCATGAACCTAGGGCCTTCTGCGTGTAAAGCGGACATGCCAACCACTACAGTATGGAACCACGTCCAGTTTTACTCCTTTTTAGCAAATAAGTTTTTAAAAGTTTGGTGGAGATTAAAGTTCATGCCATATAAAGATCTTAAGATAATGAGTCATCCTTTTTTTTTTTTTAAAGGGCTTTCTAAGTGTGTTTACGTTAATTCCAAACAAACCTAAGAAGTAGCTAGTACTATCCCATTATGAAGGTGATGAAACTGTCAGAGGTAAAGCGCTATATAGCCAGGGTCAGAGGCCCATAAGAAGAGCAGGAATTCAAATCCGGGTGTCTTCTCTGTACTACTCTTGGAACAATTTGGAGACGTTCATTTGTCTTTGCTTCCTTGTTTGCTCCAGAAATGTTAAAATATGCGGAGAAACAGTAGGAGCTCTATAAATAAAACATGTCTATATATTTTTAAACGATTAAAGCTGGGAAGTTTAATGTGGCACCAGGCCACTTGTTTGGCGGAATGAAACGGAAGGCGGCGATTCCAGGCTCCCTTTGCAGAAATCCTGCCACCCTTTGCAGTGAGTGGCTTCTGGCTCACCGCTCATCAGTGATGATCGCAGCCCAGAAAAGTCCCACCCAGACTGCAGTCGGGGAAAGGGAGCGAGGGGGCTTGGTTGCGCCGAGGCAAGAACGGGCCATGGATTCTTGCAGCCTAAATGTCATCTGGCTGGGAAAAGCCACATGTCAGGCTGCAACTACTACGGGCGGAGGGGTGGGAGTTTGGTGGTGGTGGGGGGGCAGGAAACACAACATTTTAAGTCCCATTTTAAGTTCGGAGTTAAGGCCGGCTGGACTGACCTGAAAAAGCCGAAGGAGAGAGTTGTATCTTTAGATGAAATCCGAAAAGGGAACGCCCGAGCCCAGAGACCAAGTCAGAGCGTTTGTGCATTTGGCAAAGTAAACTGGGACACAAGGAAAACACGAGGTGCTGAAGGCGTTCCAGGAGGTAACTGCTGTTCACATCTACCCGATAGCTCGGGTGTCGCCCTGGCCGGAGGCGTGTGTGCCCTTGGTTTTCCCTTCTTAAAAATCGAGGCGCGGGGCAGGCTGCACTCAGGCGGATGCATTTCCACGTGAGGAAGAGGGGTGACGGGGAGGGGGGCTGAAAAGAGACGAAGGCCTGAGAAGTCACGCTTCGCAGAGGCCGGGGGAATCACCGTGCAAAGCCAGCCCGCATACACCTTGGCAGCGCGCGGGGCCCCGGGCCCTGCAAGCCCTGGCTCGGCACGCAGACCCGCGAGCCCGCATGCCCCGCTCGGCGAGGCCCGCACGGCCCGCTCGGCCCGCTCGGCGGGCGCGCGCGGCGGGTCCGGGGCGGGGCCGCGGCGGGGGCAGGGCCGGGGCGGGGCCGCGGCGGGCGCGCGGGCGGCGCGGAGGGAGGGTGTCGCGCCGAGGGAAGCGGCCCGCGGCGGAGGGAGGGGAGGCCGAGTGCTGGAAGCGGAGCTCCGCGCTGGGACTGGTTCCTTCGCAGCCATTTTCTGTCCAACCAAACAGCCGATTGGAGACGGGAGCCAACCAGGGCTGCATTGGAGGTTTGTGTCTCGCTTCGGCCAATGATCGCTCCTAAACCGACTCCACTTTAGCTCGAATGAAATGTCCGTCTCCTCCCGGCGCCGTCCTCGCCGCCAACGCCGCGGCGGCCGGGGGCACTCGCCGCGCTCCCGCCCGCCCGCCCGGCCGCCCGGGCCGGGGCCGGGGCCGCTGCGGCGCCGGCGAGGCCGCTCCCGCGGCGGGCCCGGCCGGGCAGCGGGCGCGGGGCCGCGGCACGGCTCTTTGTGCGCCGGGTCGCGGAGCGGCGGGCCGCGGGCCAGGCCGCCTCCCGCTTGCGGCCGTCGGGCCCCGGGCCGGAGGCCGAGTTCGGGGCGCCGCCGGCCCCGCTCCCGCTAGCGCCCGGGCCGGCTCCATGTTGCGCGGGAGGGGGGGGCGCGGGGGGCGCGCAGCTCCGACCCCCGGCCCCGACCCTGCTGCTCCCTGGCCTGGCAGCCACGCGGGGGTCCCCGGGGAGCGCCCCCCTTCCGCCCGCGGGGACATGGCGGGGCCGGGCCGCTTTGTCTGCCCCGGCACCCCTGGCAGCGCGCGGCGGGCGGGCGGGCGTTGGGCACGGGCCCGGGGCCTTGGGCCGGGCGAGTCGGGGGGATGCGCGCCCGGGGCGTCCGCCCCGCACTCGCGGGACTGACACATCTGCCGGGCAGTGGGGCCGGGGCCGGCTCGCGCAGCTTAGCGGGGAGGAAGCGAGGTCCCCGGGAGGAAGGAATGGATTTGGTCTCCCCGCAGTCTGGTTTACACGTAAAGAATGCAGCCATCTGGCGGCTTGCGGTCCCTGGACTTGCCCCGAAGGTGGGAAGGAAGCCTTTGGGATTGGACTAAGGTTTAATCTTGGGTGGGAGGCGGGGAGGATATGCCGGGCCTTAGGAGCAGTAGTCTCTGAGAACAAAGAATTACAGAGCACCTACAAGTCGTAATCTCCCTCTAAGTGCTATAACAAGATAATTTAAACAAGCTTAGGTGGCTTACGACCTTTAAAAGAAAAGCAACATCCCACTAACCCTCGTGGACTTCACAGTTCCGTGGTTTATGCCACGAATCACTTGGCTGGTTTGGGCTCTCAAGTATGCAAACTAATCAACATAAAGTGATAAGGTAAACCTAAAATAAATCAGTGGCATTAATAAATAGGAGTTTTATTTGTAAAGTTGCAAGTTTAACCAGAATTCCTTAAAAAGCGATTATTTCTCCGCACTGCTTTTCTAGCTTAATTTAAAGATTAATATTGATGCAAAACTCTGGTTGATGATGAAGAATGGAGGGTGGAGGGAGGGTCTGCTGCTTTTCTTGGATACAAATTTGCATTTCTTCAAACACTAAACAGATGTATGCATTCCCTTGAGCTTTCCCATATATCATAACCTGCCTTTAAGAAAATAAATACCATATGAGGCGATATTGTTTTTCTTAGCATACTGAATCTAAAGAAATACTGATTCAACTATTTGGGTTAGTGATTGTGGTGAAGTGTGACACCGGCCCCTCACCCAAGCAAAATAGATAAATATATGTAGCTCATAGATTTTAAGTGTTCTGAGGATTTTTGTTTTTCAAAGACACCGTTAGCAAATAGCTCTTATAGCTACAAGGAAGGAATTTTCTGGGCAATTTGGGGGTTAGAAAGAGGACAGTATTTCAAAAGATAATAGAAATTGCTTTTATAGTGTCAGCCTGTCTTTGCTATCTGCACCTTTGAAATGGCTTTTAAAAATTCAGTTCAGTGGCTACAATTTTTTTCTGCTGTTTACTAGATTTTGTGCTGGAATGCATGTAAGTATTTTTCTTATACTTAACACTGAAAGGATTTTTTTTTTACACCCCTCCCCCTTTAATTGTTTCACTTGAAAAAAGGAGAAGAGCAAATGAGAAATTGAGATTGTAACACTGTAATTGATACCAATTAATTCAGCTATGTACAGGGAGAATGTAGAGCTATTCAGATGCAATTTTAGTCCAAAATGGTGCTGCTTTAAAATTATAAATAGAGGTCTTGATTGATTGTGTTATTCTGTGTATGTTCTCTGGACAGCATGGCATATTTTTTTTCTAGTATAAGCTTGAGAGATTTAATTTAAAAGCATTATATTCTGAGATAAATTTTTCTCCCCTTCTGAAAGGCTTTTGGACCCCTCAATCTCTAAAACATTAAGAAAACCATCCCCTCAAAATTCAGTTGATGAGTGGGGTGTTTGTGTCTTGGATACTAATATTTTAAGTGTTTTAGATGTTTGATTTTGGTCTTTTGCATATTATATAATTTGATGTGATGAATATTTTGTGAACATGACTAACTTCAGGGTTACGTTAAAGCATAACCTACCCCTCCACAATGGAGTCAACTTTTTAAAGTTCAGTTCTCCAAAATAAATCTTCCAATTTCACAAACATTTATCGGGTGCCTGCTTTTTACACCATTTTATACTGTGCAGTCCATTGAATAAGAATAGTGGGTAAAATTATACATGCCTTTTAAAATTTTACTAGGAAGAAAGCCTGTAGGGCATATACTTTTATTACTAATAGATGTTTATCTTCTAGGTTGAAATTGCGCAAAGATTAGACACCGTTTGAGAAGGTGTTCTTGAACGCCACCAACAACAGTATTTCATGACAGTACGTATGTTTTACTCTTTTTGATTTGTACAGTAATTAGCTGGAAACAAAATGATAACTGTTATTGGAGATTCCTGATAAAATGGACGCCTTTCAAGTCTAGACAGTTAGTATCTATAGTCATTCCAGTGCTTCCTTCTTTTTAGTGACTTGTATGTTCTGTTTCCTGTGGGCCCCTAAGTTCTGTCAAAGCTACAGCGTGAAAAGTTTGTTCCAGCTCTTAAGAAGCACTGTTTATCTGGTAGGGCTTTAGTAGAATTGAATACTTAGAGGACAGTTACATGCAGAATGGAAATGGTGGTTCTAAGAGTAGTACAAATGAAGGGGGCGGGGTTGGGCTTGGGCAGTTGGGAGTGGCCTAGAGGAGCCTGGAAGGCTCCAACTGTACTTTGAAGGATGAGTGGCATTTGGATTGGTGGAGGGCATCACCAAATGCAAAAGCCTGAAGGTAGGGATGAGTACTTAAGTTTAGGGGATGGGGAGTAGATAGATTTTCATGGACAAAGTGGGATTTCATAGGATAATCTGATGAAGAGATACCACTTGGCCTGTCTGGATACTTAGTTCTAGATCTGCTCCTATATCTTTTGTCATCAGGCATGTCACAACTTCCTTGAGCCCTGATTGCCTCACTGCTAAAAGAATTGCATCTGGCAATTCCCTAAGTAAGGCACATTCTAGCACTAGATTTTTATAGAGTTGAAAACAAGATTATAGTTAGGTTGAGTGGGGGATCCACTGTTGTAAAGCCATAAAAACTCAGGTGGATTTGGTGAGAAGACTTTTGGAACCATTATAAATTTAAGAGTTGTATATGTGCTTTAGTGAGATTACTCTTAAAATATTATGTACTCAGGTTGAGTAGTGATGCAGGGAAAATAGAAAAGGAAGGGTATATCTGGAAAATACTTGAAAAAGAGGTAAGGGATGTGATGACAAATCTAACTATGGGAGGTGAACAGTGTAAATATACATATGCCTTACTGTTAAAGTATACATCTGAAACTTACTGGATTTCATTAACCAGTGTCACCATAAAAAAAAAATTTTTTTTTAAAAGAATTAAGGGATTATTAGGTAGAGCTTGGAAAAGATAAAAGAACTTTAGATGACATTAGTATAATTAGCTTATAAGTGCGGAAGGATGGTATTATTCTTAATAGTATTGCAATAGTTGATAAGGAGATCAAAGAGCTTTCATCCATTGCCTCCTTGGAGGGGATAGGGAAGGTGAGTTTCATCTTCTGGTATCTTATGTTTGCAGTGACGAGAATATCACATATGTTCTATGGGCATGGGTTGTTGGGTGGCTGGCAGGATATGGTTGTAGACTTAGGATTTATGAGTATAGAAGTGATATTTAATAAGTTTATTAAGAGAAAAAGGGAATAAAGAGAAAACGATAGCCTTGGATAATCAAGGGAGAAGAGATTTCAAGCATAAATGAGGGGCCAGCAGTTGGCCAGCACTGTAAAGACAGTCAAGTAGGATGAAGGCAAGATCATGGGCAACTTCTAAGAGTGGTTTCAGTGCCATGGGGAAAGCACACATGAAGGAATTTAAGTAGGAATGAAGAAGTGTGTAAGGATTGCCAGGGTAGAATGAAAACTGGACAAGGGTGTGGAGCAGACTTAAGGTTTTATATGTACTTCTGTGTGTTTAGTGAGAGTCTAAGCATGTGTAAGGAAGAGTGAAGAAGCTGGTGAAGAGGACTGAAGATAGTTCAGAGAGGAGAAACCTTTGTATTTCTTGTCCTCAAAGAGATAAATAGGAATGTGATTCTTAGAACAGCTAAGAGGGGTTACGTGAGAGAAAAGTCTTTATGTCTGGAAAGAATGATGAGCACTGTATTTGAAGGAATAATAATCATATGAGGTTACATTTGTCGAGTTCTTACTATGTATCATGCTCTTGGCTAAGTGCTTTTTCTGTAATCACTTCACTTCTCATAACAACCCCATTTTAAAAATGGGAAAGCTGAAGCACAAAGAGGATGGGAATCAAAGACGTACCAGCTTCAGAACCATGTGGTCTGTCCTAAGGCCAGTGCTCCATCACTGCTTTCTGGTATAATGAATCTGAAACCAGGTGCATTTCTTACCATTTCATAAATATTATCCTTGTTTTTGAGAAGCAGCTTTAGGTTTCAATATACAATCCATAGACTTAGAATTCAAAAGACACAAAAGATTTAGGATTACTGGCTATAGGAAAAACTCAGGAACAAATACTTTGAAGTACATGAGATTCTGGATTTCATTTCCTTTTACTGTGTCACCTTTGGCACATCAACCTCATATAACTTCAGCTTTCTCACCTTCACAGGGTCATGAACATTGTGTGAGATATTTAGAAAGTGTTCAGTAAACTTTAAACATATTAAAGAGGGCACTATTTACTGCATTTGTAAGTTATTAGTATAAATATTACTACATGAAAAAATTATAGAATAAAAACTTACTAGCTTAGCCAGCTGTTCATTCATTTTACATAACATTTTAAAGAACAGTGTTTTCAATTAAATAATTAGAATAGTCAATAGAATTAATTTAATGGGATGTAACTACTCTGTCTATATATTTCATGCCCCTTGAATCTAATGATTTATCATTTTACCCATTCTCTTGTCATTATCTTACATGCTTTTCACTCTTTGTTACCTGGATGAAATCCAGTACTTCTGCTTCCCAGTTCTTATACCAGGCCTGTAAATGTCATGGCTGGACATATCGGTACTGCTGAACACTCATGGTCACCAGCTTCAGCTAGGCTCTTTGCACTGGCCAGCAGTCCTGCACACATCTTTCCCATTCTCTGCAGTGAGGGCCAGCTGTCTGCCCAGCTGTAAGAACCCTAATGTTACCTTTGGCGTTTCCTCCAGTTCTTGTTCAGCCAGTTACCAAGTCTTGAGTCTACCTGCTACTAAAATCTCTGCAGTCTCTGTGTTCTCTTGCTGTCCTGCACCAGATAGGGGAATGAATGATTGTCATCTTGCCCGAATTCGGTCCTGACTGGAGCATTTTGGCCCTTACTGGTCTTCTGCCACCATTCTTGCTCCCCTGTGGTTAATTTACTACACTGGACTGTAGCCAGAGTGATCTTTTAAGGCACTGCTTGATATAGCAACTACTTAGCCTGAACTATATGTCCCTATAGTTCTTTGCCTGGAACATTCTTTTCTTATTTTTCTTTGCCTGATTTCTCTTCATCTTTCAGTCTCAGTTTAAATGTTATTTCCTAAGGCAGCTCTCTTTGATTCAGGCTAGTGAGGTCCCAAAGCATGTACCAAAACATCTTTGTTTCCCTTAGCAGTTGGCATTTACAATTAGTTAATCATTTGTAATTATTTAATAGCTATATATAAGATTTACTGAGCACTCCTATGCATTATGCTTTCTTTACCTGGTAATTCCTATACTCATCCTACTGGCTCATGGTCTCATGCCAATAAGTAGCAGGTATTTCAAACAGGTGATTGGCTTCCAGTACCTGTTCCTTAGAAGTACTGACACGCTATGCTCCCCACCCCTTTCCCATGCCCTCCAATTGACGTAACATTGTCAGCTGTGCAAGGTGAGGACAGGGTCTTGTTTGTGTTGTTGACTGCTTCATCACTAGCACATAGCACGGACCTGATAAGTACCGTTTACTCGGTAAATATTTGTTGACAGGCTTACTTAAAATTTGTAATCTGTTTTATAAATGTTTATGTGTTAGATCTAGGGAAAAAACCTTTGAGATGTATCTAGCAAGTTTTCCCCCTCCTTCTTTATGCATGGATAGAATATTGAAAGTATCAAAGATGAGGCTAATTGGTTGAACAGAAGATATTAAGTTATTTGGGGATTCCAAGAAGAGAACACTAATCTTTGGCTTACAGAATGGAGTAAATCCAGAAGGTTTCAGGAGGATATGGGAACTCTGGGTTTAAAGTAGGGGGCACAAATTTTAATGGTAGAAAGAGGAGAGGAAGACAGAAAGTATGATGAAATGACAGAAAAGCAAACTCATGGAACCAAAAGACACAACTAAGCAGATGATGGTGCAGCATATCTTCAAAGGATGGAGGGTGATAGCTGACATCTGAGTACTCTGTGTGCCAAACACTATCCTTAGCAGGTGTGCATTTGTTTAATTCTGACAACTCTATGAGATACTATTGGAACTATTTTTTTTAGAAGACTGAGGTTGAGAGGCTGAGGCTGTTAATGCAGTTGATAATTTTGCTGCTCATTCTATTGCATGACAAGATAATGTGATTTGAACTATTTGCCTTTAATACTTTTTAAATGTAATATTTATAAATTACTTAACTTCCCAGATCCTGGTTATTTGAAAAGTGTCTAATTTAAAAAACTAACTTAGAAAAGACTCATGGTAGCCTGTGGGCATCATTTTGGAAGGATTTGTTACTGTTTTTTTTCTTCATCCACTTAAAAAAGATTTGTTTCCACTTGTATGTTCCGAAACCATTTTGGTCCTGTCTCCTGCACCTCGATCTCCTCTAGGGCATCATAAAAACTAGTCAGTTCATAGCTATTGTAATTAACCTCTTTTTTATGGCTAAAAATCCATCATCATATCTATTAAAGACTACTCCCTTAGTACCTAGTTTGCATTTTAGGATCAAAAATAACATTTTATATTTGAGTAATGTTTCACTTCCATTTCTATTAGCTGTTTAAGACAGGGAAGGTGATATTTCTATTTTATATAGAAATACATTTAACCAGTGGGGTTGCTCATTACCCGGGATCAGTAGGAGCTCACTGACTGTTGTTTACCACCTTTTAGAGGCCACTAATCAGTATTAGTAACTAGGTACCCTGTACTGTTAACACTTTATTAAAGGTAGGTGAATTCTCTTCTCTAGCCCCTGAAAACCATTATAAATTACGGAAATGTATACGTATCTGCAATTAAATTAGATACCACGGTCAACAGATGCATCAAAGAAATGCCATGTTATTGAAGACTTGGAAACTAGCCTGGTAATTGTAGTATTAGATAAAAATCCAACAGATATGGAAAAGGAGACATGTGTCACACAAGGACTCAAATACTTCAATTAATAACATTAAGTTTGTGCTGGGTCCTGGGCCTTGATGAGCACTTAGGATCAAGTGTCTCTTCATGTGGCCTGAAAGCATGTATAAATTACATGTAATTTTTGCTACACTGTTTATTCAGAGAAGGCGTTTAAGTTTTTCCTGCCCACAGCTAGTCAGTCCCTTATTGTTTTAAAGAGCATTGTTTCCAAAGCAGAAAGACTTCCAGGATTTGTCATGTTGATGAATAGAATGTAGCCAGTTTAGAAATTATGGTCAGTTTTTTCCAGATTTTCCCTCTTAGAATTCTTATAGTTCTGAGCAAAATTAATTAAGCAGGCATCTTAACATTTTAATTCTCAATCTTGCCTATGGCTGCAATGTCCCTATCCTCAGATGCAGACCTCTAGTCTCCTTGACCCCTCTTCTATTTCTTTAAAGAATAAAAAATTTAAGGGTTAGAGAAAGAGAAAACCAACCTTTGGCAAGCATTAGAGGTTGATGGGCTTGTTCAAAATGTGGGTGTACTTTTAGGTTGCATGGGTACAGGCTGAATGAGGAATCCATATGCTTCTTACGGCAAACAAGAATTTGAACCAAGACATTGTCTGTTGGGGAACTTCCGTGAGACCACAAAGAAAGTTTGCAGCAGCAACAAAAGGGTTTTTCTAGGAATATCAGAGTTTAGCAGGGGAGTGAAAAATGATGAATATAGGTGACTTCCAGAAGATCACTAAGCTGATTTTGGTTTCGTTTATCATTCCAGGGATAAATTAAGTTGTAAGTCAGGGTTGCCTATACTCTGTCTGAGGATTACACAGTTGAAAAGAAAGCAGTGTGTGTTTTAGATTCACTTCCTTGTTGTTTCCCTGTCGGTCTTATGCTTATAATTTGTGGAGGATAGATAGGGGATTCTTGTGTAGTTGGCACATTATCAGAAGTTTTCCTAATCAAGAAATATGAATTTTTTTTTTAGTAAGCTTAAGCTACGAAACATGGAATTGACCTCTGCTGTGACAGTTTATGAGCACTGAATCTATTGTTTTTTAGACAAGTTCTATTGAAGAGTACTGAAAAACTGTTTTTCCTCATAGATGGATGGTGACAGTTCTACAACAGACGCTTCTCAACTAGGAATTTCTGCAGACTATATTGGAGGAAGCCATTATGTTATACAGCCTCACGATGGTAAGAAAAACCACAATCAGAAACAGATCACAAGTAGAAACGAATCAGAAAGTGGGGATTTCATTACTGTGATGTTCTAGGTTACTTTTGTCTTTATAGGAAAATTATCAATGTTGCATTACAGTTCAGTGTCCTCACTGAAGTGTCTCTAAAAAGTCGTACCATGCCATTTTAATTAGAAATAGCCTTCAAAAGAATGATGAGTTCTAAAAAAAAATTGTGTAAAAGTATGCCTTTTAAAACTGGTAGTTTCTTTAAAATTTTGTTACTGATTTTCTGTTCGAGTATTAAACATGGAAAATTCTTATTCAGTTGATTAAATAAAATAGTTGCTAGCTATTATATGTCTAACACTTACGAAGAGATTTATTTTTGTTTTTCATTCAGTATTAAGTTCGAACTATGTCAGATATTAGAAGAGCGGTATTAGGTTAGCGTATTAGAAATAATTTACTTTTGTGGCATTCTGATTTGTTAATTAAAAAACATTAAGATATATTTTTGTAGAAGTTAATTGGAGGATGGCAATTAGTTATTTCATCCTAAAACATACTCAAACAAATTAATTTTATAACATCATTTTAAACCCATAAAAATGTACATTGAATCAGCTTAAATGCCTTTCTTATTTAATATATAAAGTGGGAACTTTACTTAAAAGATGACGCATTTAGTGATAAAATGATAGTATTGATACTGGGAAAGCTTCAGTTATATATAAGTCTGTAATGTGAAAATTCACTTTGTGTAAGAACGTTATATCACTACTATAGCTTTGTCCAAAAACTATTACTAAAAAAACCAAACCAAACAAAAAACTATTACTATGTTAGTAATAACCCATTGGGTCAGTAATATTCAAGTACAGTTTTTCCTTTCTATATAAACTTGGATTTGGATAAACATATAACCTCTTAATCTAGTAATTGCAGGGAGCCACAGGCCAAAGTCTATAAGGTTTATAGTTGAGTCATGCAACATATATTTATGTGTACCTTCTCTGGAAAGTGCTGTACCAAGTCCCAGGAAGGACACCAAACCAATTGCTGTCCTCAAGCAGCAACAATCCAAGAGAAGAAATGAGAAATTAAAAAAATTATAAAACATGTAAGAAACGATGCAGACAGGCACTTGTGAAATTTTGTGAAAAGAGAGATGATTTCTGAACGTGCTGTGGAGATGTTTTTGAGCTTTTGGAGAATGTGTAGGTAGGATTTCCATAGGCAGAGTTGAGTGACAAAAGTGGGTTTGAAATTAAGGGGTAGGTTTAGTTCTGGCCCTGAAAGAATTATGAGAACTAGTGTCCTGACCTGTAAGAAGAATTAGGAAACCATTCTGGATCATTTTAGATAATCTTGTCTATCTTGAAGTAAAAATTACGAGAGGCTTTAAACTTATTTTTTATTTCTCTAGATACGGAGGATAGCATGAATGATCATGAAGACACAAACGGTTCAAAAGAAAGTTTCAGAGAACAAGATATTTATCTTCCAATTGCAAATGTTGCAAGGATAATGAAAAATGCCATACCTCAAACGGGAAAGGTAATGCAGAGAAGTCTAACTAGGTTTTTTTGGAGGGGGAAATCCATACTTCATCAATATAATTAGCTATTGATTTCAGTCGTTTAGCCTTTCAGCAAATCAAATATTTCTTTCAATTCTACATACTTGGTTACTGAACAGTGTTCCATTTTCAGTTCTGTCATGTTCCCAAATGCTCCCCTCTCCCCCACCTATTAAAAGCAGATAAAATAGAATTAAGATAAAAACAGGTGCATCATCAGAGCTATCAGATTTGGGCTTACAAGGTTGTAACTGGCAGCAAAATTAGGTCATATTGGACTGATAGGGGAGTTGTAAGGATTTAAAAAAATTCTTATCTTTAGAAAGCTATTTTTATATAATTATAAAAACTAACATTTAAAGTCAACTGGTATGATTTTTTAAAGTAGTTTTGTTAGAACTTAAAAACTCATTGTCACTCTACTCATCACCTGTTCTTAAAATTCACACTCTATATTATTTCATATTACATTATAAACTGTCATTTTATTGTAGCTTATGAAGTACTTCTGAAATGAATAAAGCTTATAAATATATTATTAAAAGACATCACTGAGCCTAGAAGTTCCAGTTTGAGAAGTCCTCTTTATGTTTTAAGGGGGAGGGAGCACACCTGCTTGTCACAGCTTAAATAGGCTTGGCCTGTGCAGTGCGATGCTACAGCCAACAGCCACATGTGGTTACTGAGCACTTGGATGTGGCTAGTGAATTGAGATGTGCTTGTATACCTAAAACATACCAGATTTTAAAGACTTAGTATGAAAAAAAGAATTAAAACATCTCAATTTTTAAATCCATCCTGTGTTTAAATATTTTAGATTTATTGTGTTAAATAAAATACATAATTAACTTTTCTTTTTTTAACATGGCTACTAGAAAATCTAAAGTTACATACACAGTGCACATTATATTACCTT
Organism: Macroglossus sobrinus; assembly: GCA_004027375.1. Classification (NCBI taxonomy): domain Eukaryota; kingdom Metazoa; phylum Chordata; class Mammalia; order Chiroptera; family Pteropodidae; genus Macroglossus; species Macroglossus sobrinus. The sequence continues at coordinate 220,977 of PVKZ01000524.1, read as the reverse complement.
GCTTGCCTGCATTTATGCAACTCTTGTTTACTTTTATGCAGGATAAATACAGGCATGGAGGTAAAAGACAAGACAGTATGTTTCAGCAAAGATTTTGAGGGTCATTCCTGTTAGAAGTGGCTTTGGAATGGCATAATTTAATCCATTAGAGTTTCACTTTCAAAGCCATACCCTTAAGAGAAGAATTGTTTTTATAAGGTGGCAGATGTGTTTCTTTCGTTAGGCTTTTTAATAAACTCAAAACCTATACCTGACACTTTGTATCTTAAATATGAAATATGTCACCAGATGTCATTATTTCAGTCTCTTGTAAGCTACACATGAATTCAGTGGGGTTTTTTGTTTGCTTGTTTTGTTTTTTTAAATTCTGGTGTCCTTATGAAAATGCTAGAGCAGAGAAGTGGTACCAAAGTTTGTAGCCTACAATATACAACATACATGACCAGATTGATTTTCTTGGAGCATTTGGTGTTAGAGTTTTCAGTATGGCTGGTAGGGCCATCCAGTGGTGGCTTTTATACCTAACTTATGTTTTCTAAGAGTAGTTGTCAAAGCTTCTCTCATATTTGAGTTTTTATTTCACTCTGAGGGTTGGCATTTTGATAGTAGAAATTGTGTTGTTATTAGCATATATTTCAAAGATTAAAGGTTAACACTCAGAAACTGAAGTTTACGTTCCTCTGAATAGCCTTCTATTTTTGCAGGTTGTTAGGAAGGTGATGGTTATATTGCCTGTGAACTTACTATGATTTTTCTTTTCAGATTGCAAAAGATGCCAAAGAATGTGTTCAAGAATGTGTAAGTGAGTTCATCAGCTTTATAACATCTGAAGCAAGTGAAAGATGCCATCAAGAGAAACGGAAGACAATCAATGGAGAAGATATTCTCTTTGCCATGTCTACCTTAGGCTTTGACAGTTATGTAGAACCTCTAAAATTGTACCTTCAGAAATTCAGAGAGGTATGTAAAATGTCTTCCATTATGCTTCTAAGAAAATAAGATACACTATTTAACTTTACACTAAGATAACTTTTAAAATGTATTGTTTAAAATTTTTATAGCAATTACATTTCTTAGACGTGTATAATGGCTTACATTACTGTACTTAAATAGTAAGTCCTTTCTTTTCCTTTGTTTATTATCATTGTTAATGATAGTGTAGTTATGTAATGATTAAGAATGTGGACTCTGGAGAATGAATGCCAGTTTCATCACATGAACTCTGTGACACTGGGCAGGTTATTTAAGCACGTTAGGCCTTGGTTTCTGCTCTATAAAGTCAGGCTGATAATAATACCTACCTCACAATTATTGAGAGGACTAAGTAAAATATTCTATTTAGTGCACTTAGCTTGGCATATAATGAATGCTCAGTAATGTTAGCTGTTGTTACTCATTTTAAAGAGATAGCACCTCAGAACTTAGGACCTTTTAGATAAGAAAAAGAAGGCATTGTAACTATATCCTTTTCTTATAATTGATTAAATTCTGCATTTCCTTTGGTTTATCTTTGCTTATGCATTTTGTGAAAATGAGTTGATCAGCATATTTATTTCCATAGATGTCAGATTCACATTGCTTTTGAAATATTTTCTAAGTATCTTCAGTGTTAAACCACCATTAAATTAGTGATATCTGTATGGAATGATTAATTAAAAGTAGGAAGAGGATATGTAAACTCTTCATAGTACTTCTCCATATTTTCAGCATCATAGAACCCTAGAATGGATGGAAACTTAGAAGTCTTTGGTCCAAACTGTAATTTTGATTTAGAAAATTAAGGCCGCAAACTTACACTTGGAGTACTGCCCAGATGGCCAAGAGCTGTATATATAATTAAATAATAACTTGAATCATTTTTAGTAGATCCATAGTATCTTACAGACTATTTCATCTATAAGTAGGGTTTTATTTTTCTTTTGATTAGTATAGAATTAGAATAATTTATTCTTAACCATAAATATTTTAGGTTTTCTAGGTCATTATTAACAGTGTTCTGTGATGATTACTACTTATGGAAAAACATTAGCATTTTGAAAGACTTCTTCATATGTAATTAACCAGAAATGTTAATAAATACTCTGTGTAGTGTTTGTAAAAATAGAAGCTCCTAATTTTAGGAAATAAGTAACCAGTCTACTTTAGAAAAGTTTCTTTTGATTAGCAGTGATAACTTTTTTGGTTTTCCTTCCCCAGGCGATGAAAGGAGAGAAAGGAATTGGTGGAGCAGTCACAGCTACAGACGGACTAAGCGAAGAGCTAACGGAGGAGGCATTTAGTAAGCAACATTATGATACATTTATGCAACTAAATTTGTTCTTACCAGTCATGTACATTGTTAGTGATTTAGTAGTTACAGATACTAATATCTGTAATAGTACTTTATGAATATCAGCACTGAGTACTTTGACATAGCACTATCTTAAATAGTTCTTACTATTTCATGCTCTTGCATTTGAAGTCAGCAAAGGATAAGTGTAAAATTTTAATTCCGCAGACATAATCTTTCACTAGTAGTTTGGACTGATTTCCAGAGCTCCTAGTTTTTGGTTTAAGATTCACATGATAGGAATGTTGAAAATTGTAGTTTGCAGTATAAAATCTTGTGATTTCAATAAATTTGAACTGGTTTCTTTTTTAAAAATTGAGTGCCATGTTGTTATATTGGTGAAATAAAAGGTCTGTGGTCTTATAGTTCTCATATAAAATTTATAATGGGGTATTTTATATTTCTCACATGTAAAGTATATATGCTGCTTAGTTATGTAAGTCTTCTCCTAGTGCAGGTCTCTCCATGAATCAGAATTTCTCTCCAGTCTTTCTGCAGATTTGTACACATGGGCAATCAAGATTCAGAAAATCGAACATTCTGTAGAAGAAATGTGCTTTTTAGGAAGTTTTTAAAAAGGAAAATTTGGGAGGTTCATGATTTTGCCTAAGATTACGTTGATAAGCAGCAGAATTGTAATGAGACATTAATGGCACAACTTTAAGGTTCAGGCCCAGAAAGTAGATGCAATTCTTTTCTCACTTTAACTTTTTTCTGCTGTTTAGCTAACCAGTTACCGGCTGGCTTGATAACTGCTGATGGTCAGCAACAAAATGTTATGGTTTACACAACATCATATCAACAGGTAGAGTACCTTCTTTGTATTTGAAATTAATTTTTAAAATTGATTATATTCATTGCTTTTTATCACAGGTAGTTAATTCAACATGTTATTATTAAAATATAAAAACATGTTCATATTTGCATAGATTTCTAGAAAGATATACAAGAAATTAATAAAGTAGCCTCCTTGGGTAGGGAATGGAAATCTGGGGTGGCAAGTAGACTTATTTTTCATTGTCTGTTGTTTTTATTCTTTGAATGTTTATAATACACATAAGTTATTTTTAAAATAATTTTTCTTTAATTCTTGTCAATTTGAATTTTCCAATCAGATTTCTGGTGTTCAGCAAATTCAGTTTTCATGATCTGAAGAAATGATGGAATATAGAGAAGCAGGAGCGTCTGTATGATTCCGAAGCAGAGACATTAGAAAGAAATGAGTGGTGAAAGGATGTCTCTTTGTATATTAAATCGCTGTAATGTAGCTTCCTGATGCTTGACTAATTGAGGTGTTAATTCTGACTTGAGAATCTTTTTCATGAATGATTTTAAAGAAAAATTTGGATTTTAAAGGTATTAAAATATTTTTGTTTTGTACAAGAGTTTGTTGCTCTGTATGACTCCTGTATGCATTGTATATTGCAATTTATTACTGTCAGAGATTTGTAGACAGTTTCTTATTTTCATATTGAATCATGTTACTTTTGTAATTCAAGTAAGCAGCTGGGTTAATTCATGATGTTGCCCTTTTAATAAAATATAAGGGTAGAGTTCATTTTGAATGCAAGTTGCCTTTATTAAAATTTGAGTTTGTCTTGGTTATATATCTTGCATGATAACCTAGCTAGGTTTTTAGTATTTGCCATATTTATTAAAATTAATTTTTTTGTAAAACATTCATAGCTTAAGCAGCACCATTTTTTAAAAAATGTAATTGAAAAATTAAGTGTGAATGCAGAAGCAAATATTGTCTGCCCTCTCAAACTTGGTGCCCGTTAACAGTGTTTACACTGTTCTTTGTGCCTGTCAAGATACTTTTAGTTTGAGCTTTTGTTAAGAGCAGATTTGTTTATTATGAGTGTTGGAATTCATTTAGGTTTAATGTAGTCCCAGTGCTCATGAAATGGTGCCCCTTTCATTTTGTATATGATTTTTTCCAAAGCCTATCTTCGAATACTCTAGAATCCTCTTCCAGAAGAGGAATTTTATAGTCTGATGGTAAATGTCATTTTACCTTTTTAATTGAAATGTCAAGTTTCCTGTTATACTATGGGAACCAACAAACGTCAGACATCATTGTGTGTATACCTACCTTTTTCTGCATGGGCGAGTGGATGCAGTGAAGAATAGAGTGAGTGCTGTGAACGGTGTGAAACAGAAGCCACCAACTTCTAGTGTGCTGTCTCGATCTTTGCAATAAACTAAACTTAGATAATGTAACTTTGTACAATTTAGTAGTATGTACTTACTTGGCTTGTTCCTTTTGTAAAGTAAGGATTTATATTTTTCATCCATTCTTTAAGGTGATAATTGACCTGAGTGTTTTTTTTTTTTAATATCAGTAATTGTTTCAAAAGGAGGGAGTTTGAGTGAAGGTCATTTTGAAAGGACACTCTTATTTATAAGGTAGAAGCAATTTCCCAGATGTAGGCTGAACAGAAACATTATTTTCCCAGAAGGAGCCTTTGGAGGCATATTTGGGCAATAACTCCTTTACTACCCCTCCCATTTAAAAATTAATTTAAATAGGCAAACAAAAGGTGGAAGGGTCGTTAAGCTAAATCAACTATCATCGTACTATGTTGAAATGACCAATGTTAATATTTTGGTAAATATCATATGTCCTTTTACTTTGCTAAATATGTATATTTTTATAAAAATAGGCTCATACTTGGATTTGCATACGGTTTTATAACCTGCTTTTTCCACTTAATATATTGTGAACATCGTTCCCAGGTCATTATACAGTCTTCCTTTTTTATTCCTCTATTACTCTGTTGTATGGCTGAACCATAATTTATTTAATCCTCTGTGTGACATTTTGCCTATATACATCCTTTTACAGTTATAAACAACATTTCACTGAATCTTGTTAACATCTATGGCCATTTCTTAAAGTAATTTATTAGGAGTAGAATTGCTAGGTTAACAGATACACAAAATTTTAAGGTGTTTGATACTTACATATAAGTGTATCTTTGAAATATCTTTCATTTGATCCAGGCAGTGTGTCACTATATAACTGATAAAAAGCACTTGGTCTTTGGTTATCAGATTCTTTCTCTAAAATTAAAGATGGGGTTATGTTTAAGAATCAAGATAAAAAAGAAATGACTTTAAAATTCATGTCAATATATGCCAAAATGAATTTCTAAGTTTAATAATTCGCTGGTAGTATTGACTAAAGCTTGAAAGTAGGTAAAATTAGGTCAGCTTTGGCTTATATGGCCTTCATACTCTGAAAGAATATTAGCATTCTTCATGTGTCAGGTACATAATCTTTTATGCACATAAGAGGTAGTGTTGGCTTCTTACTTGGCTTATGTTGCCTTGACTTGAAAACATGTTTTCTTCCCCTCTGGAACTTAAGTGTATAAGTTCCTACATTACTATAATTTTTTAAATAATTTTGTACATATTGCCTTTATGAGTAAAAGAGAAATGGGCTTCAATGACTAAATCATAGAAGAGACTTAAGTAGCTTCTGTCTCTTCACTACCTCGTGATGCTTTACTCCAGACAAAAAAATTTTTGATGCTACCTTCCTAATGTCATATACTCGGATATGATGATGTTTTAATCTTTTTGTACTTCTTTTCCTCCTACGGTATATATATAGTATCTTTTCAGTATTCTTTCCTTAAAAACATTGCCTGTTTCCTGGATTTCCTTAGTGGGTTAAAAGAATACCAGTTATCTTTAATACTACTAATTGAACACAGTTCCAAGAGTCTAACTAGAAGGATTTCTACAGCAGTAGCAATTTTGCATGAAAATAGAAAACAAAGTTTCTACCATTTGCCAAGAATAAAATCTTGCAGTGCAAATTTAAAAAATTTTTTCCTTTTCACTTAGCAGCAGCCCAAAATAAAAGACTGTTGTTGCTTTATGTGATAAAATATACATTTGAGTCACTCAAGTGATACAGGGTATGATGTAAACCAAAAGCTAGGCTTTTTTAAATGTATATTTTTTGGTCTCCCTAAATTAGATAATCTATATATTTATGGAATACTTTACATATATTAACCTTGAACTCATAGTGTGCTCATGAGTAAAAATCACTGTTTTTCGAGGAGCAATACTATACTGTCTGAAAAATAACTCAGTTTTGATTTCTGGTGTCTTTTAGAAATGGAAATGTCACTTTGCTTACTTGACCAAACTTAGCTTTTTCTTGCTCCAACCACCCTGATCTCTTGACTCCTTGTGCCAAGTTCTTTGCCTTCTTCCACCCCCTTGCTATGTCCTTAAACACATATACTTCCCTCTGTCTAGAACATTCTTTTCCTCTGCCTGGCTAAGTCCCACACATCCTTCAGATCTCAGCTTAAACTTCAGGAAAGCCTTTATAACTTTTGTAAAAACTTTATACCAATCACCAAATACAAAAAATAGAACCACCCAACACTAAGTAGGTTTATAACAGCCTATATGCTGTATCCCGTTAGATATTTCTTTCAAAACTATGCTTCATTTTATACCTGATTTTAAAGATTTTCAAATCATTAGAGTTTAACACAGGGTAGTTTGTTGAAAACAAGTTGCTGGGCAAAGTAAGTCAACAAAACGGCCTTTCAGCCAGGACAGGTATTCGAGAAGGCTTACACCCAAGCATCTATAACCCCCAGTGCTAGGTTTACAGGAAACCAAATCCAAATCCTTTTTTCAGACCATCGCAATCATAGGTCAAAGAACACAAAGGAGTAATATTAGGGCTAACAGCTATTTAAGGAGATGGCAGAGGCACTCCCTTTGCAGAAAGAGTACAACTTTTAAAAAATGACGTCTTTCTGTACATTTCCAACTTGGAAGTAGCAGTCCCAGAAACTGCTATTTTGCAGGACAGTGCAAAGGACAAAAAGAGGCATCCTATAATTCCGTACAGACTACAAACTACCATGTTTCCTACTCGTGTCAAGGGCAAAGTAGAGCAAATTTTAATTTAGACTTCATTTCCAAGAGTAAAGCAGTCTAGATACCCTCAGTAACTTCCAGTTTACAAAACCAAATGTGGAATAAAATATAAGCAACAATGGAATATTAAATAATGTAAAATTGTATCTTTTTAAATGTGTCACTGAGTTGACATGAAAATAAGTTATCTGCAAAACTCCAAAAATAAATGAAAATAGGGAACCTGTGATTGGGTAAGCTAGCACCAAAGCCTGCTCTTGCTCTAAGAGTCAGCTGAACTCTGACACCTGATACCTGAGACTCACTGGAGTCTAGAAGAGCCACCACAGCTAACTGGGCAGCAAGGAACATGGCCTCTGTCAACGTGGGTGTTAGGTGGGGGAAGATAAATTGCCAGCACCCTTGATTCACATCACAGAACCCTCAAGCTGATCATTTAAAGGGGTTTCAGATTTGTAGCCCCTGTCTGGCAGAGCAGATTCTCTCAAGGATCTTGATTTCGGTCCATACTGGATTCCTATTTTCCAAGGAAAGTAACTTTAAAATATCCTGAAACTCAAGGAAAAACAACAGTTTATACAACAGTGGAATCACCCACAAAGATTTTTTATTGGTATCAGCATAGGAAAAATTAATTATATGTAAAGGAATAGAAGCATGGAAAATATGAGTAATGAGCAAAAGATGATACAGAACAAACAAGGATTTTTAAATCAAACAGAATGTTTAAGAAAAAAGTACAATTGAAAATGAAAACTGAACAAATAGAGGAAGGGAGGGAAAGAAAATGCAATGTGAAAGACAAGGCAAGAAGGGAGGAATGGACAAGAAAACGACAATTTATGATGCCTAGAAATAAATCCAATTTATATTTGTAATCACAAATATAAATGTATTAAACTATTCAGTTAAAAAGATATTTTCTCTGGCCTCATCTTTTAAGTGTGTCTCCTACAACTCAAAATACAAAGCCAAAGAAAGATCTAAGATTTTCATCTAAAGACTAACCAAACTATTGCCATGGTAAATAATAACAAATCAAAGGCAACAGCATTCATAGATTCAGAGTCACTATATAATTATAAAAGGTTCAATTCACCAGGGACGATAGAAAAATTCCAAATTAAAATGCATCAAACAATAAAGTCCCCCCTCCCAAAAAAAGGGCAAATACTGATGACTTTAAGAGAAATTGAGAACTCTATCATAATGAGATCTTGAGACTCTTCAGGAAATAAATCAAGTATAAGGTAAGTCAGTAAAGAGATCTGCACAGCACAACTAACAAATTTGATCTAATGGACACAGCTCCACAACTGGGGAATACACACTCTTCAAGAATACGTGGAACATGTATGAGAACTAATCACATAGCCTCAAATTTCAGACAACTTCAGTAGCCTATATTCTCTGGCAAAAGGATAATAAGGATTAAGACAACTATAACACCCCTGGCATTTGGAAATAAAATAACCAATGGTTAAATATTCAAATCTCTGGAAGAATTAAGAAAAAAAGACACAAACTAATACGAATGAAAAAAGGGTCGAACTACAGATGCTGTGGAAACTAAAAAAATAATATGGACAACTTCATATTAAAAAAAAATTAAGATGAAATAGAGAAGTCTCTAAAAACTTAATCAAAGCTGGCAAGAATAAAATAAAATCTTAATGATCCTATAACCTTTAAATGGAATCAATAGTTAAAATTCTTCTCCTAATGACCAAATGACTTTAAAGACAAAGTCCAAATTTAAATTCTTCCAATTGAAAAACTCATTTCACAAGGCTAGTATAACCTTGATACCACAACCAGACAATGACAGGACACGTAAGAGTATTACGTAAGAGTATTTATTACAGGCTGATTTCACTCACGAACATAGCAAAAATCCTCAATAAAATATTGGCATATTAAGTCCAGCAATGTATTCTTTCTTTCTCTCTCTCTCTTTCTCTCTCTCTCTCTTTCTCTCTCTCAAACATACACACACACCCATGACCAAGTTGGGTTATCCTAGAAGATTAGTTCAATATTAAAAAGTCAACCACCATAATTTAATACAGTAACATTAAAAGATAAAACAATTCCACCACTTAAATAGATGAGAAAAAGCCATGAAATTCAATATTCATTCATAAGAAAACTATTAGCAAACCAGAAATAGAAGAGAATCTCCCTAACCTGTTAAAGGCCATTTATGGGGGAAAAAAAAAAGTTCAGCTGAAATGTTGAAAGCATTCCCTTTAAACTGGAGCTAAGACAAGGATATTCATTATCAGTTCTTTTCAACACTACTACAGGTCCTAGCCAGTACAGAAATATAAAAAGAAATTTTTTTAAAGGTGTAAGCATTAGAGAGGAAGAAAACTTCTACTATTTGTACATGATGTAACTATTCAAAAATTCAGAAGGATATCTAGAAACATTATTAGAGCTAATACAAATTTAGCATGGTTGCTGGATCCAAAAATCAACACATAGCAACAATATATCTATAATCAGAAACAACCAGTTAGAATAGAAAGTGTAATTTAAAAAAACTTACCACAGTATTAATAAATATAAAACTCATATAGAAAACTAATATAAGACATGAAGGCCTTTATGGAGGAAAATTATTAAAGTTTATTGAGATATTAAAAGAAGACCAAATAAATGGAGAGATATACAATGTTTTTGGCTAGAAGACTCATTATTGAAAAGATATCAATGTTATCCAAGTTGATCAATGGATTCAACACAATTACAAAAGGTAATAACACAAACTAGAAGAAAATTTATGCAACATGTTTAAATGACAAAGGATTGATATCCAGAATATATAAAGAAATATGAATCAGTGAAAAAAAGACACATGCCCAATAGAAAAATGGACAGAAGACATGAACAGTTATTTCACAGAAGAGGAACACTTTTATATATGGAAAAAAAACCCCACTCAATTTCATTAGTAATCAGAGAAATGCAAATTAAATCCACAGTAAGACACCATATAATAGCCATCCATTTGACAAATATTAGACAGTCAAGACCAAGTGGACTGTTAAGATGTGGAGCAAAGACACTCAACCATTGCCAGTGGGAGTGTAAACTAGTACAAACGCTTTAGAAAACAGTTCGGCATTCAAGTAAAACCTGCTTCTAAGAGAGGTTCTCAAATTTTTGGTCTTTGAACCTCTTTACATCCTTAAAAATTACTGAGAACCTCAAATGGCGGTTGTTCATGCAGGTTATATTTACCATCATTTGCCACATTAGAAATTAAAACACACACTTTCAAAACACAACAATATACAAGCATAAACATGATTAGCTGTCTGATGATGTCATCATATACTTGGAAACTATTTAAATTCATGAAAAATGAGAGTGAAAAAGACAAATAATGTCTTAGTATTGTTATGAAAATAGTTTTGTCCTCACAGACCCCTTGAAAGGGCCTCAGGGACCCGCAGAGGTCCCTTTGAAAACCGCCGCCCTATAGCAACTCTTGCACGTGTGCACCAGGAGACATGTACAAAAATTCACTAATTCCTCAACACATCAACCCTGTGCCAGGCATTTTTCTAGACACTGTGAATGTCTAAACATACAACATCAGACAAGACAGACAAAATCCCTGCCCGCATGGAGCTTACATTGTAATTGGCAACATGTTCATAGCAGCATTGTTCACAATAGCCAAAAAGTGAAAATGATCCAAATCTCTGTGAGCAGAACGGATAAATTGTGGTATAGGCATGTGATGGAATACTATACAGCAGTGAAAACAAATGAAATACAGTTACATGCATAAACATGAATGGGAATCTCAGAAACAATTGTCAGAAAAAAGTCACCGAGGAATACATACATATAGCATACCGCTTACAAAACAGTTTGAAAATAGGTGAATCTAAACAACACATAGGAATACATATATAGATGGTAGGACCATAAATTAAAAACATGGAAATTATTAACCAAAAATCCAAAATAATGTTTTACCTTGTGTGTGGAGGAAAGACAAATGGGAGATTCTAGGCATCTGAGAATGTTCTAGTTCTTAATCTGATGGTTGAGTGTATGTGTGTTCATATTATTTATTTTAAAACAAATATTTAAAAGATATAAGTTTAATGCAATACAAAATATCATTGACAAAGAGAGGGAACATCCCCCAATATTTCAGCCACTGCTGTGCATTGCAAACCACCTAATTATTGAAACATGGGGAAAAGGAATGAGTGTGGGCTGTCCTTCACAGAGGCTCAGTATCCAATGAGGTTTTATTGTAAGCAGTACTATAGTACTGCTCTACCCAGTAGGCTAGGAGTCACTGGCATGATTCTGATTAATTGGTTACTTTGTTCACTGGGTATAAGTATTTGTATAAAGCTGATGGATGATGCAGATTCCCGTCTTCCCCCACACACAAAAAAACGATAAAGACTTCACCTCTTTACTGAATTCTGTTGACTTTCAAAAGTACAAATTCCCTTTGGCACATTCTTCTAATAATGCATTTATGTGTTAAGTAATCCAAAAATACAGAAAGTGCACGGTGGCTATTGACTGTTTCTCCACATTGATCAATAACAGATGCCAGGCTAGTCACGCAAATGTCATAACAATTTTGCAATCGTGTCTTTGCCGAGGTCATCGCTGACAATATTATTTTGCAGATTAAATAAAACAGTTAAGGTGCAATTTCTCCCGATTTGGGGTATTAGCTATACATTTTGGTATACGGTTTGAAAATTTGAAAAAAAAAATAGATCTTGAAACATTCGCTCTATCTCCTGTACCCAAACAGGGCAGGATAAAAGTTATTATCTCGAGTTAGGGAGGTGGAACAAGAGGTAGACTAGGCCCAGCAGTAAATAGCTGGCAACCTATTTCCAGGAAACAGGGAAGTAGCAAGTAGATTCTCCAGATCCAATCTCCCCAATTTTGTCTAATACAAGGGTGTCAACTCATCAGAAAGTTCTAGACATTGCAGTAGGTATTTAAAAAACCTCAGGTAGTCAAGACCCAAAATCTTACCCATCTGTAAGCTGGAATGGACAATGCCACCAGGGGGTGCTAAACTGCAACAGGTAGGATGCTTGGTTGGGCCTTCAACACGGCCCACTCTCTTACGCTATGCTGCCGCAAATGGCACACGCATACCTTTGCTATATCAAATGGTAGTTATCATACCTGTAGGTTTTTCTTCCCTCTCTAATAAGAAACAGAGAGATAAGTAGGGAACCTTTCTCAAGTTTTTAGGAAACTTCACTCTATCTCCCCAGACAGGAGAAGGAATGGATAATTTTCTTAGTCAAAGCTGGACATCTGTTGGACCATGATTTACTAGTGAAAAGAGTTATTCTATGTTCAAAAACAAACGCCAGCTGCTACCTTTTATTTTTAATTTGTATGTGCTCAGACACAAAGGGTTCTCTTTATACTTCCCTCATTCTCATGCTGAGAAACAATGTATCCTTTAGCTGCTTGCCTCTGGGTGGTAAGGAGATCAGGAAAGGGGAGTGATTAGGACAGGGGACCATTTCCTTCTCTGTTACAGCCTTCATATCTGCTTTACTACCAATTGGTCCTTGTTGCACTTTTATCTTGAGGGGTTATATGTAAACATCCTGACATCTCTGAGTACTCTGAAAAGACTTTTGGTTGAACTAGCAAATCGAATCAGGAAATAGAATCCTTCTGTTGCTTCCACACCTATGACCTCCTAAGTCTTCCCTCTATCCAAGGCCAAAGGCTTCATAACCCTGTATTCCCAAGACTTTTGAACTTGAGGTACTGGCAGGAGTAATAATAGTCTGATTGTGAATTCGATGAACTTCAGTACCAGGCCTTTGCTCAATTCAAGTTATCCAAGATATCAAATACACACAACAAAAGAAATTTAGACTCAGCTTCAGATGGTCTTGCTGAGATTAATAGTTCCATGAATGGAAATTTTCCTGATTTTAGCTCTGCAGAGGACAGAAAAGCAGCAAATGGATACTAATTACTAATAAGATATAGAAATCTGTTTTGAACAAGGAGGCTAGTATCCTTGGATTATATAACCTTTTCTTTCTTCATTCGGTTTGTAGAATTTGTTTCTTCCTAGAATGTTGCAGTTCATGTTTTTCCAGGCATGATTTTTAAAAAGAGTCTTTTCCTGAGTTACAGGAATATATAAGGGTAGGGATTCCCCACTGTAACTGGGAATCTTGGAAGGAAGGTGTGCCAATGTCATCTTCTTTTCCAGTAGAGTAAGAATCCTTTGTCCTATAAGCTCAGAGGTGACAACAGTGACCTGACTTGATACGTAAGTGAATCCAGTGCGGTTCTAATGCTGGTGTCCCCTGTGCTTAAGTATTAAATAGGTAGGTAGTTTGTTCTAATGTTAGACAACTGCCTGTTTTTTCTATATGGAAATCAGAGAGATTAACTTTTAAAATATTTTTAGCTCATTCTCCTGATCATCCAATGTTAAAAATCATAATCTAGCAATGTACACTGACCAAAGACTTCCTCTTGAGAGCTATGCATACCTATATTAAATTCCTTTTAGCCTCGTAAATATTTGACACATCTCTTACTTATCCCAGGACTTCTTTAAGAAACTTAAGTAATAGCAGGATAGGGTAACACAAAGCTGAAGTCTGTATTTCCTCCAGAGACTTAAATCTGCTAAAAAGCACCCCATTTTGACCCCAATTTGAGAAGGAGAAGTGAGAGTATGGAGAGATACAAAGGTGACAATTTTCTTCAATAATTTGTTAAAATATTTAAGTACCAGCTAATGAGTGATATGGAAGAGAGATAGATACAGGCCCGGTCTCAGCTTTAAAGACCTACTACCTGGCAGGGGGAGAGGAATAATGCTAACAGATAAGGGCACAAAGCTTTCAGGCTGCTGTGGCAGAAGATGCAACAAAGGACAGTGGGGGCACAAGAGGAAGGGGTCAAATCTACTTGGAAATGAAGTATATCAGGAAAGGCTCCAACAGGTTGGCAGTCTTTGACCTGAATCGTGAAAAAAACCAATGGAGACAGGTGAGAGTGGAGAAGGGGACCGCAGACAGAGGGTCATAAAGAAATGCAGAGTGCAGCATCGTAGAAACTGAAAAACGGTGACAGTGTCGAGAGCGGTTCAAAGCTTCCAACGGCAAGATGAAGTATAAAGAAAAGGTTCAATGGGTTTGGGGAATGAGAAGTTATCCCTGACCTTTGCTAGAGCCATTTTGATGAAGTAGCAGGTCAGAAGCCTGGCTGTTCTGAGTTAAAATGGGTGAAAAGCATATGGGAAAAAAAAAATTGAGTAAATTTCACTTAGATGTGGAATCTAAAAAACACAAAATAAACAAAAACAGACTCAGATACAGAGAACTGAAGGTTGCTGGGGGGTGGAGGGTTAAAGATAGGTGAAAAGGTGAAAGGGAATAAGAGGTACAAAATTCCAGTTATAAATTAAAAAGCCACAGGGTTGAAAGGTACAGCACAGGGAATATAGTCAATAATATTGTAATAAATTTGCATGGTGACAGATGGGTATAAGATTTATCATGGTGATCGCATCATAAGTTATATGTTTATTCGCTATGTTGTACACCTGAAACTAATATATTATATGCCGACTATAATAAATTTCTTTAAAAGAGTAAATAGAAGACAAAAAAGAGGTGACAAGTGCAGACTATTTCTTGGAACCATTTGCCTTTTTACTTTCAAGTATACTAGTTCAGCTACAATTAGGCTTTACATTTCTACAAGAAAATGACTCCCAAACACAATCTACTAACTTAAAAACAAGTTTAGACACAATCCATTCTTTATGAAACTCCTATATTATTTTAAGTGAATGATATAAGAATCAACGTTTCTACAGATTTACTCTGCCATCACTAATTTTTCTTTCATATAGTTCAAAATGAATAATACCTATAATTGGTTATAGTAGAAAAAGGTGCTTTATTTTACATATCATTGGTACACAATACATAAAACTGCCTAAAAGCAGTCTTGGAAAACACAACTGTCAATTATATCTGAAATGGTCAAAGACCAAGCCTGTTTTGAAACCTACTTAATTTATGACCAGATGACTGCTATAATTTTAAATGCTAATAATCTCTTTCATATTCAATGTTACAAATGATTTTATGCTACAAGTGCTGCAATTTTTTTAAATAAAAATATCTTCAGTTATAGTAGACCATATCTCTAACCAGAACCAATCTTTGCTAGTCTACAAGTCTTTGAAATAATGCATCAGCAATTTCTCCTTCTTATAGATGACTATATTTATGTAATTGGGTTATGGGGCAGGGGGACTCATACATGTAATCAGATTATTTCCATTTTTAAAAAAATGCAGATGAAAATGAGTTTATAATACCCTATCTCTAGTTAAATTGCCAAAACAGTTTACTGAACTAAAATGAAGCCAATACGATACTTTGGAAAACATAATTCTAAGAGCATGCAACATCAAAATCTGCTACGTATGTGAACCAAAGTTGCAGAGCCCAGGAAGAGGACTGTGGCACAAAGACTTCTACATCTGAATTGCTTATCCAGCTAAGAGGAGTAAAGTAAGTAATTTAACTCAGTGCAAAAACTTAAGATATCTGCAAAATATAGCCCACTGCTACTCAGAAGTGATCTTCACTTAGAAATGTGCCAATCCTAAGAGCTTAATGTACTTCACTTCTCTTATTATTTACTCAACCCTTTCTAGTCATGAACTCACAGCTCAAAGATCTCTTATTAACTATTAATGTCAAAGCCACAGAGATTTCTCAATAGCATCTTTTAGTCATTAATCTCTTATCAGAGAGATAAATGTAACTAGTACTTAGTGTACAAATGCCAAGAAATGATAACAGAATCTGGGCTAATTCTCAAAGTAGAAACATTAGTTATTTTAATAGATCCCTTGGAAGAGAAAGACTGACTTTCTCTCTAGAAAACAAGACATATGTTAGAACCACAGGTTCATATTCACCATCTGGTCTAGAACAGGAGAGGCATTTAAGCAAAGTAAACTAAATCAAATACTAAGTAGGTATAAATGTGCATGCTCAAACAAATACTCTATTCTTTGCTTAAAGTCAACTTACTCCTTGTCATGAAGAGCAGTGCTTTAAGATACAAATTATTCATTAATGCAGAGAATAAGATGTTAAAAGCCAGATGTTTTTCTAATAAAGCAAACAATCATTAAAATAATGGGGCTTGAAGCATATACTTACTATAACTTTCCATTCTTACATTTTATAACTAAACACACACGTATACAAAACAAACCCTAGCATTTAATATGTGCAAAATTGCTTACCATTTATTTTAACTTTGGTTAAGTATTACTTTAGCCTAGATCAGACATATGGAAGCTATACAAATGATTACAAACATAATAATGAGGTAAGTTAAAATTCTACTAGTGCAAAAAGCAAGCATATGCCAAAAGCAAAGCATATGAGTTAAACAAATGCAGAATGAAGCTCTCACCAAGGGAGGTGCTGGGATAACAAACCAGAGAAGCTCCTTGTAAACATTGTTTGTAAAGTACACATTTAAAGATTAAGGATTCATACAGCCACAAAAAAAGGTATTCTAACAACACCATAGTAGTGCATTTATTTTACCTTTAGAGTTTGGAAATCACTCATTACGTGTCTAACAATTTGCATATTAATTAGTGAGACACATTAATTACAAATACTGTAGTATAAAATCCCAGTTCTTTACAAAAATTATATATTAAAATATTCTATACATTTTAAATTAGTAACTGGAACATACATATATATCAATTCTGAACAATTAAATCCATCTTTGCTGGGAGTATTATACATGAAGTTTGAGGACATAGCTACTCAGTCAACCTAAAGTGGCATAAGGTTACAAGGTATAAAAAAGATAGACCTGTGCCCATTTACTGCAGCTCTTAGTTTGAAATATCTTTTCTGCAATTATTGCTCTGTATATCCATTCCCGATTTAAATAGGCCGTGGAACCATGAAATTCCTACAAGGTTTAAAACAGGTTACATGTAGCAGAGTGTCCATAAAGCCTATCTGTGTCTTTAAGGTTGTAATGGAACCTGAGTATGCTATCTAATGCTTATATTTCAGTTGTAAAAAAGTTTGTACAATTTCGAGGTAAAAACAATGCAAAAATAAAACATTTAGAGCATTTACAAAAATCTTACAAATGTTTAAAACACTATTTCAAAATCTGTGTCCTTTTAAGGTGCTTCTTTCTTTCTGCATTAAGGGGGACATATACTTTAATTTTGAATTTTAAATAACGAATGCTTTAATTTTAGCAAAAGCAAAGTTAGGGCCATTAAGACATGTTGCAATGTTCAGGGGTATACTTCTCTTCTGATGAAAATACAGAATCTAAGTGCTGAAAGGGACCTTTAAGGTAAATCTTTCAACTCCCTTATCTATTAATGAGGAAACTGAGGGCCAAATAAGTTAAGTGCTTTGGCCAAAAATATATTCCAATATATCACTCTGGTATGAATCAAGAAAACCCATTATTCTTTTTGTATTTTGCCATGATTCTTGGAAAATAATAAAAATTCAAAAGCAGAGTTTCTGAACTTGCTTTGTTCTTTTTTAATTTCTTAAGCTCTGTGCCAACTGTAAACAAAGAAATCAAATGCCTGCTAAAACTAAGATCATGAATATTGTCTAGTGGAAGATAGTAGTTAGAGGACCACTACTCACACAGAGTAAAGGTAGAGGGAGTAAGTACTCAAAGCCAGGGCCTTGCAATGTGGAGAACACTTACTATGTAAGACAGCACAGTGTACAGCAGCCAGTTACTAGAATCATCTCAATAACTCTAGGATGACTGAGTTACATGGCCTTTATAAAAGATACTGGGGTAATAAAGCCTTCTACATTTTATCTTGATTTTCCTATTTTCCTTAATAGAAGAGCTATAAGGACGAATCCATATACTAATTTTCAAAGAGTCTTTGCTTCTTTTCTATTTTTATTTGGATCTAGAATTGAGCAAATACATTTTAAGAACTTACAAATTCAAATTCATGACTGCTAGAAATACAAACAATACTCTTTTAAGTGATGAATCTTCATAACCAGTTACTAATAAATAATCATAATCACAATAGCTTCAGTAAAAAAAGAAATCAATTTAAAGGTGCTTTTTTATTGTTACCTTGAAGCCATCGAACTTGTGTAGCTGGTCCATATCCCTTTTCATTCTTTGCTGATATTCTGAACACAATGGCAGGTCTGGATGTATAATCAATATGTGCATTTGCAAGTTGCCCCGCAGTTACTATACATGATGTCTTAAGACCACAATAAATCCTCATAAATACAAGTTGACTTGGATTATCTTGTATTTGTGCTGTGCGAATCGCCAAGTAAGCTGAGTATTCCAAAATATTTCCAGAAGGTGAAGTTGGAGGTTCCCAGGAAAGATGAATACCCTCGACATTCTTGAACAGAGGGGGAGGAAAAAAAACAAGTAAAGATTCTGAAGTTTTCTCTAATATCACTTATGTTGAGTTTGTATCTTTAGAACACAAGATGCTGTTTTGCTATGGTAACTGAATTAAACGTTAGAACTTCATCATTGAGTTTTAAGAAACTACCTTAATTGGATCTGCAATGTTTAATTCATTCCCATTTTTCAAAAACATTAAGTAGGCTTGAATGTCTGCCTGTACTATCTCAAGAAGGGGATTTTTCTTACTTGAAATGAAGTAAGAAGAGGCAGGATCTTCAGATAAAATATAATCCAATTTCATGTATTCTATTAGAATTCTCCAGAAGAAACTTTTTGGTTCCATAAACAAGAACAAAATTAGTATTAAGAAGCCAGATTTCCCTTTCTGTAATTTGGATGCTATAATTCTGCTTGAAATTTAAGGCTTAAAAATTAGCAAAAAACATTTTTTAAACTTTTAATCTACCCTTTTTAGATATCTCTCATTTCATCAGACACTTAGAAGAATCTCTAAACTGACAGTTTTACTTCATGTACAATGTTTCAATAATTTAAATCACCAAATCTCGATCTGATTTGACAGCTTACCTTTGAAATTCTGACTGCAGAAGGAGCTCCAGGAAAACCGGGAATACAAGTTTTAAATTCACTGATTTTGCTGAAAGGGCCTATTCCACAACCATTGATAGCAGCAACCCTGAATCTGTATCCTGTGCCTGGAACAAGATCTTGCTTCTTAAGTAAACTGTAGTCAGGTGCGTCTGCATTTCCTATCTAAAATGCAACAGATGCAAAAGTGAAGAAAAGGTGCAATTAATTATTTTTTAATTAAGCAAAATTTTTAAAGAATGAATTATGTTTTAAGGTTCTAGTTTACATTTATTTATTTCCTTCTTTTCACACATGGAATGAGCCCTCTGATACAAAGCAACAAAACCCATAAATTAGTGATTCTTATTCAGGGGAAAAGTGCCCTTTCGAGTTGAGAATCACTGTTTATAAAAAGAAATATAAGGGTATTCTGTACATGAAGTGAATGAAGGTAGAAAAAAATTAACAACCACTAAACTCTAAACAAAATAACTATTGCATTTCCTTGTCTAATAGATGTTAAATAATTAGATTGCATACGCTGGGTAGGAAGATTATAACACAACTTTCAAATAGTTTTTACGTATTCTAACTTTCACTACACCTCTGTGAAACATGTCGCACCAATGTACCACCCCATTTTTAAGAGCACTACGACATCTCCATTTTATAGTGAGAAAACCAATTTGTCCAAGATCACACTGTTGAGTGCTGGAACTAATGATTCAAACCCAGTTTACTGGTTCTAAACTTTATGCTCCTTTTACCTTTTGGGAAAAACAGGTAACTACTAGGACTTTAGATAAGGATACTTCCTTCTTTGAAATCAAACTGCAGCCAGAAATTTCACAAGGCATAATACTAACAAATTATTAACCAGGATTTCTATTTTTTCAAGAATTAGAATTCAATATGAAAAAGAGAGAAACCAAAAGAGTAGAGAAGCTAAAATATAATGATAAATGATATATTATCCATTTGTGCAGATCTTTGGGAGATTCTAACTAAATATCTATTTCCTCAGCAATTCCCTCTCTGACATTTCCCATTCCAGAAAAAAAAATTAGTTCAATACGTTTTGGAGCTATTACTTGTCTTACAAGTATTAGAGGCTTAATATCATGTTTATGTACATGAAGTCCTCCTTTAGAGACTTCGGAATCAAGTGAAAATTAGATTGTATTCAGTAGCCTACAGGGGCTTTTAAATTTTTTTACTTGTGAGATCAGGAATAAACAAGTTCTCAGTAAGAAAAAAGATGTCCTATTCTCTAAACATATCAGGTAACAAAGTTAGAGATATTTCAAAAAATTCTTATCTGTACTGGCCAGAACATATTATTTATAACTCAAAATCTAGCCCAGTGTTTCTATAAGATTTTTCTTTTTAGGCGGGGCAACCCTTGGTTGAGCTCACAGATTGCAAGGACCATGTCAATTCACAATCCCTTATTTATTTATTTATTTTTACGCCTACAGCACCCTGTCTTCGTAGGTGGTCTCCCATCCAAGTACCAACCAGGCCTGACCTTGCTTAGCTTCCAAGATCAGACAGGATAATGGCTTGTTCAGGGTGGCATGGCTGTAGACTCTATAAGATTTTTTAAATGACCTTCTTGTGATATAGTTTATAAAAAGAGCTTTAAAAAATAATACAAGATAACTAGGTATACAAAACTTTCAATTGCAGATTGTGAACAGATCTCCATTTCAGGCATTCAAGTGTTTAAACAAGATTATAAAAAAATCTCATTATTGAGGCTTATGACTCACAGTATAAAAAATGTCAATAGCTACCTTTGAGATGCTTTGTTTCCCTTTTGGCAGCAAATAAAATTGGCTCACCAAAGCTGTATTATTTTTAAAAATTCCTACATCACACCACTGTCGTTCTCCTGCTTTCATTGTGGCCACTGGATTTGAAGGAGTCTCTTTCTAATTTCAGAGAAAGAAAAACTTATGAACATTCTTACTGAGCATATAAGAAACTTCAAGTTCTAATAAATCCATGCAGTGATCTACAAGTAGGTATATGGGTAAACACCAAAATATTAATAGCTCATAAGTAAATAAACTCTTAACAGATTAGGTCAACTGACAGTGAAACAGGGATGCCAATTCAAACACAGGGAGTGACAGGCATTCTCCAAGTCAGTAGCTCTGTACTATCAACCTGGCTGAAGTTAGCATGCTTTCCAATCAGTGATGTGTTAAAAATGCCAGCTGTTTCATAGAACATTGTAATTTCAGAGACTCTCTCAGAAAATGTAATCCCTTTAGTGTAATATTACAACTTGCTCCAAAAGGAGCAAATAAAAAATTCATTCCAAGCTGGCTGATTTCTAGATTCAAAAACAGCTAGCAGAAATTCAGTGATCTTTATACTTGAAATACCTGTGATTCTCCAAACCTAAAAGGAGAAAAAATGTTCAAAACTAAAATGCAATTTGAATATACTTTAGTATATACTAAAGAGGAGCAGATTAAACATTTTTACATTTTTTACCTTGCTTTAAAACAACTTCCTCTACCTTAAGCTACTTTTAGTGATAAGTGAATTATACTTATTCCTGGAACTAACCTTTTTAAGCCATCTTCTTTATAAATGACACTGTTTCCAGAAGCTCAAAACAAATGTGCACTTCAGTTATTTATTTCTGTCTTAAATATATAACAGCAGAGGTACATGCTTATAATTCACATTATTAGTTATTTAGACTATCACACACGACAAAGTGAGCTAACTAGGCGTCTTTAAGGTTAAAAAAAGGAACAGCTTTGAACTTGTTTTTATTTTTAAAGCTGTAAAAATTCTCTTCAACAACTTTTATAAAACAACTGGCTCCAACTGAAATAGCAAATACCATTCTGGCTGATGCATTGCAAAACAGATTTAAGAGAAAAAATGTTCCTTTTAATAATTCTTCCCTGAGTCTTAAGAGTTGAAGAATACTAGGACTTAATATTCTGAAAAGATAAAAGCTGATGAAGGTAAATATGTGACCAAAATCCATAAAATCATAATTGAAAGAAAAATGAAATTATAGATAATTCTTGAAGACTCTAAAAAGTAAAATAGGTCAAATAAAAAAATCCTACCTATAGCAACAAAGTTAAATGACTGATAATTTAAAAATAAATTTAAAAGTATATACACACGCATGCACACAAACATGTATTGTCTTATCTTGGTGTCTTTGTGAGGCACATTCCTAGCATTTTAAGTTTAGTGCCATGCAGACTAATTCCGGTCTTCCACAAAAACACCTGATGCCAGAGAACAGTGGGCTGCCCTCCAGGTGTGTCTAAGCCAATACTGCACTATTCTGTTGTACTATTAAATAGTAGCAATAGAGCCATTCAAGTTTTACGTTCCATAACATGTCCTTTCATGCTTAAAACCATTACTGTAATTTACATTTATACATATGTATATAAACATTTCTGATTATGAAAATAACACATGATAGAACAAAATTGAAAATATAAAGAAGAAAGTAAAAATTATCTGTGGCCCCACCACCTGTTAAAAGTCATCTAGTATTGTTGTGTGGATGTGTATGGACTCCTGTGAGTGTGTAAATGTAAGTACTCAGTGTATTTTTTAATTAAATTGGGACCACAGTATGTATGTATGTATATTTATAATTTTTATCCAGATTTTTTTACTTAACTGTGAACACTTCCCCAATCAACCCTTCATTTCTCAACCTATGTCAAAAATTCATTACTAGAGAACACCCAAGAATCCTTTTGTGAATTTATGTCAAAGCTGCTCAGCATTTAAAGCACATTTAACTGTTCATACACGCATATCATCTCCAGGTCATATACTTACAGAAAATGGCATCACTGCAGCATGGGTCTCTACACGGCTGATCTTGGTTGCAGGCAGTGCACACGTATCATCAACTAAAAATTAAACAATTTATCGAATAAGACATCATCACTCATTAGACACATTAAAATAAAATTTACAAATATATAAAAATAGCCAGAGAAAGAAAATCACAATAATTACAACTGTGTATTCTCTAACTCGAACTAATTCATAAAGTTCATTTTTCAAGGGTTTGATAACTAGCTAGAACTTCAGAGAATGTTTACCAATTATGAAGTACAATTCCTGTTACAAAAAAATGAGAATTTACAAAATCAGAAATCAATCAGCTGTGAGAACTATTACTCCATAGTCTAGAACTAATCTTTTCTAAGGAAAGAAACTCTGAATATATTCAGAGTATTGTATTTCAGTGTGTGCCGATTTAAATATTTTATGTAAGACAGCAGAGTATTTTATATAATTATTTTAATTGAAATGCTTTGTATGTTTATATGAGACTCAATCCAAGATGAAAGGCAATTCCCATCTAAAACAAAGAAGTCTGATGAATTTATATACAAAAATGGTTCAAAATACAGTATGTGAAACACATTTCAAACCTTCAGCTTTGGTAATGAATGTTGTTAGTGAAGTTTCATCTTTAACAACTGCCCCATTTGTACTGGATGATTCAGTTTTAATGGTCTGCTGGGTTACCATAGTTTGTGCGCTGGGAACAGTACTGGATACAGAAGGTTCAGGAATTACTGTTCTTAAGTCCAGGCAACTACTTAGAACACCTATATTTGCTGAAGTGTGAGGACCTAAAAATAAAAGAAATGATCAATTATTAACATAATACCTGCAGACAATTGTTGTATCTTATAGTTCTTGTCACACAATTCTTGACATTTTTCAATTTTAAAATCATAAACATGAGCACTACAAATGTCATTCATATAAATTAACCATTAGTCATAAAATGTTTTGAAAAATATAGTATAGCCATAACATGTCCAATTTTTCAACTCCCTTTTTCATTCTAAACACTAAACTGTTGTTCTTAAACTCTACTAAATTATAGATCAAATGGCCCTGCTTCCCATTTTAGGGTTATTAGGCATGAATGCCATCAATTTTCTGCCTTCTCCTGCCGTACACTAGAAAGGTATTTATCACTGTGGCTATCCTCCCCATCTTCTCTCCCACTTCATAGGATGCACTGACCTCCCTCCTAAGGAAGTTTAATGTCTTCCTGCGAGTGCTCTTGCTTCCACTCCTCTCCCATATTTTGGGACCCTCTCATCAATTATTCCTCTCTCTTTAGAATTTGAAGGTTCTTTTTCTTCAGTAATTTTGGCTCTCAGTCCATAAACATTATCAAGTCTCCCAAGCAAACAAATGGACATCTGCCTTGACCCCATAAGTCTTCTCCAGTTACCATCTTCCCTCTCTCATTTCCTTTGGAGCAGACTACACTTCCTTGACTTCCCCTAATTTGGTTTCTAGCACACTATATATTTTAATAAAATGGCTCTGGCAAACGTCAATGATTTCTCAGGGATAATTTTCAATTTTCATTTACTTCACCTGCTGACCACATACTCCTCTCTGAAGCTGTTTCTTTATATGACTAATATTCATGCATGTCACAATACTAAAGATTTACTATCCACCAGACATTGTGCTTGTTTCTATATGGTGAAACAAAGCAGGCATGGTCCATAGCTCATGAATTTATTTACAGTCACATGGTAGATACACTAGTCACAAACTGTGATGCCCACTATAAAGAAAAAAATGATATACCAATCTTTTCAGTTCTTTTCCTAATCTAGGAACCCTTATCAATCTCTTTAGCTGGCTTCTCTTTCTCGAATGACTCCTTAAAGGCAGATGTTCCTACACCTTTACTCCTTTTATGAATCATACATCCCTCAAATACATATGTCCTAGGCACTATGTCAGATGCTGAGGATCTAGCAGCGGACACAACAGACAAGGTCCTCGCTCCTGTGAAGCTTACATTTTAGACACCCTTAACTTCTAAATTTTTAATTCCAGCCAGAAGTGCTTCTGAGCCTTCAGACCTAAGCATCCAACTGTCCATTAGGAATCTTTACCAATATGTTTGAGTGCCTCAAAGACAGTAAATTCAGAGTTGAACCTATCTTTTCCCCAATTTGCTCTTGCTTCTGTATTTCCTATCTTAATGAGTATCAGCATCCATCGAATGTCCAACCCAAAAAATTGGGAGTCATGTTCAACTCATTTTAATGTTTCATATCTGACCAGTTTTCAAGTCTAGTTATATGCTACTTTCTAAAAGTCTCTGACGTGCTCCTTCCTCTCCATCCTACTCAGTTTTAGTCTCTATGCAGCTCATGGAATCTCAAAAGAACCCCCTAACAAGTATCCTAATCATTTCTCATTATAGTTCTTCCTGACAGTGAGGCTAGAGTGTCCTTTACACACACACACACACCCCTAATCATGCCACTCTTCCACTCTTATAAAATACCAGTTACTCCAACCTGCAGAGAAAAAGCCCAATCTCCTCATTTTAACCTGAGATAGGATAGTCATTTATTCACACATTTGAGTGTTTCTGAGGTGCAGATACGGTCATTGTACAAACACTCTGGTTTTCCCATTTGCCTATTATTCATTTCACCCAACTGCTTAACAATGTAGGAGTTAGAGTGCATTAAGATTCTGAAATCTCAAAATTCATATTTGTTTTCAAGAGTATAACATTTCTTTGTAAGACAGACATAGAAAATCACCCCAAGAAAAAAATTTAAGTTGAGGTTGAAGACCAAGCTTCTGTAATTTTGAACAAATGATTCCTGTACATCAGAAAATCAGTAAAACAAAAGCACTCCCCTATTCCTCAGGCAATGAAATGAAAAAAATTATAGGAAATTCTTTTCCTTGAATATTTTTACCTACCATCGACTTACAAAGAAAAACAGAACTATAAAGAATATTCATCTTGTTTGAATCATTGACGAGGAATTAAAATTGTATCCGCTGTTATGATTTTTCAAATTAAAAATAAAGTCCCATGTTCCTATGTCAGGGATATATCAGAATGAGATTTATAAAATAATTTTAGGTGCTGAAAACAGAGGCAATGCTTAATATATTTCAAATGGCTTCAGAACACTCAAACAAACTTACTTTAGATATAAGGATCACCAAATTATAAGCTTTCCTATGAATGCAATGCTCTAATCAACAGTTTTCATAAATGAATAATCTTTCTGAAAATAATCCAGTTACTTGCTATACAAATATTTACTAAGTGACTACTATTTACCAGGTATGGATCTGGGTGCTAAGAAAATAGAGGTGAATAAGATAGACAATATCCCTGTCCAAAATAAATAATGTCAAATAGTTATAAGTGCTAAGAAAACAAGAGTAATGGGATAGTGACACTGAATACACTGGCCAACCACAAATGTCATATGAGAGCTTGCCTTGTTTAAATCATAGCTCATAACTGCTCATTAGTATTCAAGTAAGTGCTTGCTTGGTATCTTGTATTCACCCATAACAAGGGTCAGTATGGCATGCATATTACTATTTTGAAAATGGTTCAAAACCATGTAACATTATTTTTCCAAAGACTCTAAAATTCCCTACATCATAAAAAGCTTTAGCTTTATTCAAAACTGTGTCTTTATACCTTCGTTTTTCCTTAGCATATCCACCACACAACTATTATGATTAGAAACATTAGTTGCCAAGCATGAATGTAAAACTGCATTAGAATCAGTTGATGCTTTGAGATCCAGTTTGTTTTTCACTGAAGTTCCTTTCACAGCTATATGTTCAGTTTTTGCACTGTTTGTTGTATCATTGATCTATAAGAAATAAAATAGTTTATTGTAGCAAGCAATATTTAATTAAATAGAAATACATGTAAAAAACAAGCAAAATAGTTTACAACTTAA
This sequence comes from Macroglossus sobrinus, assembly GCA_004027375.1. Lineage (NCBI taxonomy): Eukaryota > Metazoa > Chordata > Mammalia > Chiroptera > Pteropodidae > Macroglossus > Macroglossus sobrinus. The sequence continues at coordinate 193,875 of PVKZ01000524.1, read as the reverse complement.
TCTTTTGAAAATAAGTTTACCAAAACTTATATAAGTTTACACAACTTATATAATGTTTTGTGCATACTACAGATCTGATGACTCCTAAAAGTAAAATCTCAGTTACATGGAACCTTCAAGCAAACTAATTATTCTGTATAACTGAGCTTTCCATATAGATATCAAGATTTAACACATACACATATTAACGTGCTTTACCATTAAACATTTAGATAGGCATCTTTCTAATTATATTTTCTCTGCATTCTTAAACACACTATAATGAACATATTTAAACTTCTTGATATTTCAAGACACCAATGTGAACATGTTAGTATATAGTGATACCTATAGGTCTACTGAACCATAAAAGTGATCTGGCTTCATTCATACACCCCAATAGTGCTGCTCCTTTTTAGTTACCTGCTTTTTGCTACTCTTCTGTCTGCACCTTCACTGTCTATTATAACTATATTGTCAATTATAACATCTCATGGCTCTACAGAGGCTTGTCCATAACATGCCCTATAATTCCCCTCTAATCAATAGCAATGGTGCTACCGTCAATAAATAATGATGGTGATGATAGCTGCAACCATTAGTGACAGGCATTGTAAAACATATTTATGAAGACTATGTTCCAATTAATCTTCACAGAAAATCTGTAAATTGGATAATAGAACCCCTGGCTTAAACATAAAAAAAAAAAAATGAGTCTTAGAAATCTTAAATAATCTACCCACAGTCAGGTAGCCAGCAAGCAGCAGAGCTAGAATATGAACCTAGGTTTATTTCACTCCAAAGTCTCCATGTTATAGTGTCTTCGATGTACACTTTGCTTAAAAATCAAATATCCCATCTAACTAGAAGTGTAAATAAGCCCTGATATTTTTGGTTAACATAGTAGATTAAACACATGTTTCAGGAGATTCCTCCCAAACTCTAACTCAAATAATCATAAAGGATTTTTTTTTTTAAGTGTAAAGGTTTATATTTATAAGGACGAGGAGAATGGGAGAAGAGATAACAGCAGGTAAGAAGATATATGATGAAAAAACTGAAGGCTAAGAGCCTATAGGTGGAAAGGCAAACCATTTGTGCCAGACAGCCCAGAAAGCCTTGAGAATTGGAGGCATCAGGTTCTCTGGAGACTGAGGTGCAAAGTGCAAGTCAACACCTAGGGACCATCATACAAAAGATTATATAAAAAGTGGTTGTAGCCCCAGCTCTGCTCTTCCAGCACAAATTTCTCTCCCCCATTCTACCTGAAGTTGAGAACTAGGCAAAAAGGTTGAAATGTGAGGCTCTGGACTGTGGTGTGGTGTCCCTCAGGTGAGGACGGAGGAGGGGCATCCACATTGAACATGAGGATTAAGTGAAAGTCTGCACGCTGAACAAAGAGACACCACTCACTCCTGCATTCCCTCACTAAGCTCTCAGGGAGCCGAGAACCAGCTTATAACTCTAGGCAAGAGCTCGGGAAATTCTTGGGGAAATTCCTTGGTCCAAGAGAAAACATCTACAGATACTGATATTTGTGGATTCTCTATCCAAATACCTTTATTGGGGCCTACTAATCAACAAGCCATGCCGTATGCATAAACCTTCTATCTTCCCAACACTTGTGTCCCCCACAAATTCGTGTGTTAAAACCTAACCGCCCAGGTGATGGTAGTAGGAGGTAAGGCCTCAGCGGGTGACTAGTGCCCTTAAAATGTGGCCAAAGAAAGCTCCTTTGCCCCTTCCACCATGTGAGGGTACAATGAGAAGTCAGCGGTCTGCAACCTGGAAGAGGGTCCTCACCAGAACTTGACCATGCTGTTAGTAAGCCTCGCAGTCTATAGTATTTTGTTACAGCAGCCTAAATGGACTAAGACATCTTCGAGCTCCTTTTAATGCCTCTTTAAACACTGAAGGACAGCCAAGCCTCACCAGGCAACTGATGACAGCCTCTAACATGAAAGTCTAAGATCAAAACAAATTTTTAAAAAAGGAGCTTGAAAAAGGAGATTTTGCTGAGAGCATAATATAACTCCAAAAATTTTTAAAAAGCATAATTCTTAAAGAGATAGTAAAAGATATTACATTTATAAAGCAAGAATAAGACAGTATAAAATAAATAAAAAATAAGATCAAGCTTTTATAAATTAAATGTGCGGTTGAATATATTTAAAAACTGAATAGAAGATTTATAATATAAATGAAGAAATTTTTCAGAAAGCAAAATAGACAGAAAACAGGAAATAAAAAGTAACATCAGAGGATTACTTCAATAATTAATAGGAGTTGAAAAAATATGAGCGAGAAAAATGGAGGGAAGAAATAATTAGTACCATCTACGGTTTCATGCATGCACTGGGGGGGGGGGGGGGGGTCTTGGAATGTATCCCGCCATCACAGATAAAGATAAAGGGGGACTACTGTGTGTGTGTATAGTTTATTAACATGGGCAGCTCAGAAATAACTGTATGGGCTTCACCTGTTACATGGCCTTCCTGACATAATAAGCCTTTTCTGCTTATTACTGGTCCTCAGCAATGTTCAGAATATATGAGCCTATACCTGTATCACTTCCCTTGAAAAGAGACTACTGTGAATGTAGATAGCAGTTTGCCAGATAAAAAGTGTAAATACTAGTAAGCTTATTCATTAGTTTCCACAAATGCCTACTGTGAAGCATTTCATTAACAAAAATAACCTCACAAACATAGGTGCTGAACTTGGCAACTCATATTCTTTAGTAAACAAAATACGCAGCAAAGAAATATATTTCATATACATTTTTGAAATGTATCTTTGGAAGTTTAAAATGAATATATGATATTTAAAAATATCAAAATATAGATTTCAAGATACTGTAAGTATAAATTATAATGAATTAGCCTCGGATGCTACGTGTAATGAGGCTAGACTTCAATCTCTTGGCCAGGGGTTCTTAATTCAGGCTAATGTCAAAAGAGTCTATGGAGCTTCCCTTAAAAACAGAGCTATCCGGGCATCATTTTAAAGATTCCGCTACTAGATCTGGGGAAAGGCTTAGGAATCTGCTTCTGTTTGCTTTTTAATCTGAGAGGTGATTCTGATATGCAGCAGGGTTGAGAATCCCTGTCTTAGGGTAATATGCTAAAAACAGTATAAAAAATGGGACTGTAACCATACATGTGCATTTACCATGCTAAATTTTTTTAACTTACGCTGTTGGGAACGATGCTATTACTGCCTTGTCTGTGAGGATCCATCCTGACTCCTGTAGAAATGAGAAAGTTCAGACTGATATGCTCTAAATTAGCTTTGATAAAAAATATTACAATCCAACATTTTTAAAAATTACACATTAAGGGTTAAAATGTAGTATCTTCATGCAAAGTTTATCTGCTTTCTTAATAATTTGCTTAATAGTTGACTGAAACCCTTTCTGGAAGAACATGTAAAATTAAATTTGCTTTTACTTTCCGAGTGCTTGTTAGTTAAAAATACTTTTGAAAAAAGCTGAAATATTTATGAAAGCTAATTAAAACCATCTCCTGAAGTCAAGTAGCTTGCCAAATTAAGAAAGTCCATCAAAATGAACTGCAGGAGAAACAGTCTACCCTACATATCCTTGTTCGACTATATCGTGATGGTAAGACAGTCACGTCTCAGAGTGGAAACACAACATACTGAATTTACCAGAGAGAAAACATATAAAATTTCTTAAACTAGGCCACTTTACAGGCTTTTCTGCAGTATCTTAAAAAAAAAAAAAAAAAAAAAGACCATGAGCACACATGCTTTAAGCGTGAATATCATGTTACCTTGCATATTTGGTGCTGCTGAAGAATCTGATGACGCAGCTTGGTACGGCAAGTCCGTATTCAGCTGCAAAAGATAACCCTCAACCGTAGGCACTTCATCCCATTTGACATGAAAAGAGTTGGTAGTGGCTTTGATCAGTTGTACTTGTGATGGTGCCGGTGGTTTCTCTAAAGAACAATATTGATATTATACATTTAAGTTTCAAATGTATCGACAGTTTGCCTATAAAGTCTGTGTGGACCTGGAGCTCTGAAAATGTTAGCAATGAGTATTTCATCTCTTTACTAAGATGGAGAAAATTTACTTATCTGACCATAGCTATAGTTGGTCAAATAAAAATAGTTTGAGGTTCTGACTCTATTTATTTATTTATTTCCTTATACAAATAAATCTACAATCTAGTTCTAAGCTATTTGAGTCATCAAATTCAGAAAAAATGTTTAATCCTAGAAGTTGCGGGGGGAATCAAGTATTACATAGTTATAACTACATAATTTTACCCTCTCTTGAAGTTTTTAAATTAATGAGCCAATTTTTAGCCAATGATAGATATATTAGAAATACTGTTACTATTAGCAAAGATGATTCAGATATGATATTTTTAGAAAAACATAACTTTTTTGAAGTTAATACCCTCTTATAAAAACTTGTACTACCCCACACAGGTAATTACTTTGGTATAAAATATTACTAACATTTTCCAAACAAATAATCATAGACTCTTATAACTGAAAAAAAGGACCTGACATTATTTCTACAATATCCGTGGTCCTCTTTTAGTTTAGCTACTAAATCATGGAACTCGCAATTCCCAAGGCAATACATTCCATCTTTGCATAGTTATATAAAGAAATTTATTCTTTCAGTGAGTTGAAATCTATAAACTATAATTTAATCCTTACAGAACAAGTCTAATATCTATTTCTTTCTATCTTTTAGAGTAAGAGTCAGGAAACTATGGTCATGTGCCTGTTTTTATAAATAAAGTTTTATTTAAACACAGTTATGCTCATTTATTTATATATTGTCAATGACTGCTTTCATGCTATCACAGCAGAGTTGAGTAGTTATAACAGAGACCATATGACCTGCAAAGCTTAAATATTTATTGCCTAGGCCTTTACAGAAAAAAAATTTGATGGGCCTGTTTGAAAGCAACAGTCTCCAACCTTTCTGGCAGCAGGGACCAGTGCTCCTATGAGAATCTAATGCCTGATGATCTGAGGTGGAGCTGAGGCAGTGATGCCAGTGCTGGGGAGTAGCTGCAAATACAGATGAAGTTTGGCTCACCTTCTGCTGTGTGGCCTGGTTTCTAATAGGCCATGGACCAGCAGGTAGGCAGCCTGGAGGTTAGGGACCTCCGTTTTAGAGAATAATTAAGTTTAGTTCCTTCAACTATTCCTATGTAAATTCCTCTATGACCCCATTCACAATCCAGTTTATTTATGTTTTTCAGAGTAAGGCAACCCACTCCTGAACAAGAGCAGACAATAAGAAGACAAGTCCAGGAGGTACACACACCAGCCGCATAATAGAAGGTACATGAGGAGAGGACAGAGAAAACAGTAGGGTGTAAATCAAAGAAATAAGTCAAGAAAATTCCCATAACTGAAGAACATGAGTGTCTAGACTGAAAGGACCCATTGAATACTCAACGCGATGTTTTAAAAAACAGACACACAACAGGCACATCATCATGAAAATTAATACAAGGGACAAAGAAAAAAAATCCTAAAAGCTATCAGGGATGATGGGGAAGTTCACATTTAAAAGGACTGAAAATCAAAAGTGGTTTAAATTTCTCAACAAAAACACTAGAAACCTGAATACAATATAAGAATGTTTTCCAAATTCTTGTGTAATAATTCTAACATAGAATTCTCTTTCTATGCATACTGCCAATTAAATGGAAAGGAAGACGGAACATATTTTCAAACAATGTAAGACCTCAAAATAAATCTGTCACCTATGCACCTTTCTCCTGGGGTGTGCTCCACAAAAAAATGAGGAAGTAGTCTAAGGTAGGGAAAAATATGGGGCTAGGACAAAGGGATTCCAGCACAAGTGAGAGGCATCACATAATCCTGGGAGATGATGGAGGGAGACTCCCAAGATGATAGCTGTGCTCAATCTGTGGAAGGTAACCAGCCCAGACTGGAGCAGAAGAAATTTCTTCAAGATGATGGAATCTGATAGAACATCTGATGCATCTAACCATAATGAGAAGAAAGATTTAAACATTACTAACAGAGAGTATGAATTGAATTAGTGGTAAATACATATAACTCCCAAACAAACAAAAGTGACAATTATTAATCCACAGCAAATAAAAAATTGTGCGAGGAAAGCATTCACAATATTCTACATTGCTCACCTGTGAACAGTGTTTATATAGTCATGATGTAAACACTGAATATTCATCTATCAAAATTATGGTGTAATCACATTGAAACACTAGGAGGTAGGGAAGGTGCATAGGAGAGAGGTGAGGAATGGTAAGAAGAGATGAATCTTTAACTTCTATAGTAGAAAGTGAACACATTATACCTAAACTTAAAAAAAAATCCAAGTAACAATATATTTGTTCTATGCAAATGTTGAAGTAAATATCAAAAAAATTGTTTGAGTTGAAAGAAGATGCTTTTGAAGCAAGGAAAATAGAAGAAGGATAGGCACAAAAGACTATTTTTCATGAAAAGCCTTATAGAATTATACTACTCTTTTAAATGTTATCAAATGCACAAAGTTTGACTAAAAGTGAAAAAAAGGCAAGATGAAGAACCTTCATTCCTCATCCCCCAAACTGATGCCATCTGTCTGTCTGTCTGTCTATGTATGTATGTATGTATGTATGTATGTATGTATGTATGACCTTAGTTAACAAAATCCATTAAGTTTCAGGTGTACAATTTAATAGTAAGGCATATATATATTGCATTGAGTATTTACCTTCCATAGTTAGATTTCTTTCTGTCACCATATATTTGACCCCTTTTACTCCATCTACTCCCCTCCTCCCCCTGATGCTAATTTATTAAAAGGAAAAGCAAATTTAAGATTGCCCTTATGATAACAGCCATTCATGTCTAAAGCCTCCTATGGAAAAGTCTATGGAAAAACTGGCCATTCAGAGAGAATGATTTTTATCCTTTTAAAAGCCACAGATCCCTTAGAGAATCTGATTAAAGTGATATATTCACTACTGAGAAAAACTTACACATGCACATATTTCTTCCATTCTCAGAGAGACTGAAACTTTTCCTTGGGCTTCAGTTAATAATTCTCAATTTCAAAGATGGATCAGTGAGTTGAATTTTCTACATTTCTCTCCCACTTGCTAGTATGTGCTTCTTTCATAGAAAGCATTTAGTCTCTAATTTTGTTCTATTTATTTTTCAATTATCTTAATTTTAAAATTAAATGTTTACATTACCAAAGTAATACATACTATTATAGAAAACACAGATGAGAAAAACTTTTAAGAAAAGGTATAACTTCACCTCTTAAATAATACTTCAGTACAAAGTGTATTCTTCCAGATTTTTCTGTTTATACACTTTTAAAAAAAGTGGAATCATTGTATGTTTTATATACAGTATGTTTCTCATATAACATATATTACATCTCCAGATCTGATTTCTCAACTGGCTTCCAGACTTTATTCACTCAACTGCCTACTTCATTTTGTTATTTCAAACTTAGCATGGTCTAAATGGAACTTCTAATTTTCTTCACAAGCCTGTTTTCTCCTCACACTTCCACATCTCAGTAAATGGAAATATCACCAAATTTTTCAAGCTGAAATCTTTATCCTCCACTTCCCTCTTTCTGTCATCTGCCACACCCAATTCATCAGCCAGTTCAACAAGAACTCCACTATATATTCTAGATTTATCCATTTCTCCTCATATCCATTATCACTACTACAGTCTAAGACTTCCTTGACAACTGCAAAAGCCTCCTATCTTGTCTCCTTGTGTGCCCTCCTGACCTCTACAATTTATTTTCCACACAACTGCAGTGGCTGTTCCAAAATGTTCAACTGATCATGGCAAATTTCTCCTTAAAACTAATAAATAACTTACTATTATATTTTAAAAACAATTTAAACTCTACCATCATGTTCGAGGCCCTACATGATCTGTCCTGTGGTTGTCTCTTTGACATTTTCCTGCACTCTTTTCTTTTACTCAGCTCAAATACGTCACCAAAAGACATGCCAAATACTCCCATCTCAGGGCCCAGTGTACTTGCTGTTCACTCCTCCTGCAGTGTTTTCCCTTAGCTTTTTACATGGATAGCATATTCTCACCACTTGGATTACATCCCAAATGCCAGCTCATCCTTTTCTAAGTACCCATTTTGAAGTAGCCATCCCTCTCCTGAAATTCCCAGAACACCTCTCCCTGTCACCATCTCACTGTTCTTACTGTCTTCACATGCTTACCAGAAACTGAACTTTGTTCAATTGTTTGATGACTGTCCATCATCTCCCTGACCTCTCACTCTTAGAATTTAAGGCCTTTGGAAGCAGGGATATTATCAGTCCTGTTCACTGCTGTATTCTCAGTATTTGGAACAATTCCTGGTACACAGTTGTCAATAAATACTTATTGAAGAATGGATGTGAGTTTCGTATTTTAAAAAATTTTGGTTGTTATACTTAAAAATTTTTTTTTTATTTTGAAATAATTTTAGATTTATAGAAAAATTGCAAAAAAAAGAGTTCCTACATACCCTTTACTCAGTTTCCCCTAATGCTAACACATTTGTGAAAACTAAGAAATTAACATCCGGGTACTATTAACTAAACTACAGACTATTCAATTTTTCAATTAATGTCTTTTTTGTTCCAAGATCCAATCTAGAGTACTACCTTGCATTCAGTCATCGTGTTTCCTTAAGTCTGTTCCAATTTGTGACTATTTCTCAGTTTTTTCCTTGTTGTTCATCACTTTTAAAATTTAAAGAGTACTGTTCACATATTCTGTAGACCCTATATACATTCTCATAGTTAGAGTGGGGTTATGGGTTTTGGGAAACAGTACAAAAAAGGTAAGTTTCTCACCACATGATATGGGAAACTATTTTTCCCTTTCTGTCTATTCTTTGGAAAGGAGTCACTAAAACCAGTCTACAACTCAAGGGGAGGGAAATAAAGAAACTCCCTTGGAGTGAAAAGTATCTATATATAATTATTTCCTCTATGTACTTTTAATTATTAAAAAGGCAGGCAGGCAGTGGCATTTACAATAATTCTCAAAAGACAGACATTATTCTAATATTTATCTACCTAAAGGAAAAACTATTTGTTAAATACTCTTACCTACCAGTATCAAGATACCAAAGATCCTTGCAGCAAACTTGACTATTCAGGGCTTTTTTGTAGCCATCTCTTCCACTCCAAAAATACAATCGAGTGCCAACTGCAACAGCACAGTGTCCGGCTCTTGGTCTTGGTCTTGAATTTTTTTTATCTTCCTGAGAATCTGATACTAGGGTGGTCCACTCTGCTGTATCTGAAGAAATAGAAACATCTATGACTAACCTATTACTCTCTTAAACAACAGAACAGAAATGTGTTTAATAAATTTTATTTCAGTAAGTAACTCTAAAAAGACTCACCCAGATTTAGGTAAGAAAATGAACTGGTACATCTCCATTCACAATCATGAGGTGAAGTCTCAGTATTTTCTCCCTTATGTGGAACCCATCCACCAAAAATGTACATCCTGAATAACAACAAAAGTACATAAAGTAGCTAAATTTTTTCTAAAGCTTTAAATTTATTTTTTTAGATTTGAAATGCTAAGAATAGACTTAACTCTCTTATTTGTTGACTCCAAGCTACAGAACTAGTCACTTACTTATCACTGTCACGGTAATGGGAATAAGATAATGAATAAAATGGTCTTTCAAGAGTTTACAAATTTTATGAAGCAATGAACAATCAAAATTATTTCTCTCTGGTGGGTTATCTAAAGTGGGGAATATCCCAAATTATAACACATCTGAAAAATCAATATTGTATGTAATATACTTAAGGGTATCTCAGTCAGAAAGACACTCTGATGATCGATGACACTCAAACTCATGTTTAGAACTGTATGCATATAGTAATCAAAGAAGATTAAGATTCATATAACTTGGGCCACTGACACCACTCAAATGAAAAACTTTAAAGTATATTCCTCAGGCCTTAGGGGCCCTTGAGACTTGCCTAATGGCTAGTGAAGGACAAAGGCTCATCAGGCAGAGCTTGGAGCCCATGTGACCTCTAGCCACCCAGAGAAGCTCCATTTTTTAAATCTATTTTATTATAGTATCAATGAAAAGCTGCCTTTTAGAAAAGAGTTCTGCTGTTTAAAAAATGTCTCTTTTGTTTATGTCTATTTTTTAAAAAGAATTAATGAGGTTCTAAATTACAACTAGTTGTTTCCTGAAACATTACCCTTAAGGTAAAGTCCCTACATAGTAAATAATTAAATTCTATTTAAACAATACTCCTAATCCTGGTCCACTGTTGCACAAATAAGGTAACTTGATGATGATAGTAACAGCTGACCATTCAGAAGTGCTCTCTATGTGCCAGGCACTGTTTGAATCATTTTATATGTATTAATCCATTTAATCCTCATGACAACCTTGTAAAACAGATTTTATTATTATCTCCATTTTATATTTGAGGAAACAGGGGTACAGACAGATTTAAGTTTCCTTGCTCCAGGTCAAGGAAAGTCTATAGTTTAACCATAATTCCATCCAAAGTATATTCACTGAGTACACACACTGAGTACATCCCTAAGTACATATCAAGGACTACCAAAAACATGTAAAAAGAAACAGTGAGTTACGTGTGTCAAACCTGCTGACACAGGGCAGATCAGTCTGACGACACTCAGTTTTAAACTTAAGTAATACCTATTTTGTGTGAGGCATTCTAAGGAACATAAAAATATAAGAGGCAGCATTAGAAAATGGCACGTTAGGTATTTTAGCTTCCATAGGCATGTTATTTTAGCTTCAGTAAGCATAATCAAACATCATTAAATTCAGTAATATATTTCCAAGAAACTAGTAGCATCGCTCTTTGTGTGTTCTCTTTCTTAAAAAAAAAAAAGTAAAAATAAAAAACAAAAAAACCCGTACTTGTTTCCTATAACACTGGCTGTGTGAAGGCTTCGTGGAAGTGGCACTGTCCCTTTAGTTTCTGGTTTTGACCATGACATAGTTTCTAAAAGTAAAAAATAAGCATATTAGCAACTTGATCTAACAACAGCAAAGTACCTCAACTTGCAGAATTTACAAAAAAAAATAAAGCCAAAAAGCACTAATTAAAATGAAGCAAAAATATTTCAAACCACTATTTGAATTTCATCTTAAACATTTCCAGCTGACATTAATTGCCATTCACAGAAATCTATTTACACTTGAGTGTTAGTACTTGTAATAATGAAATATATTTAGGGTGTCACAATTTTGAATTAATTACTTAACATTTTAAGTAAATATACATTGTACAGAAGATGGTCAAAAGTGAAAGGTGTATCTATTCTCCAATCATTCATTCCTAGGATCTCTTCAAAAAGAGTTACCCACGGATTTTTCACTGACCAGCAATAACCTTACTAACGCTGCCTTTCCTGTAGGCAGAGTAACCATATAAATTTGATTGTCACTAGCTGAGCTACTTTATGAGGATACTACTGATAATTACATGGTATGATAAAAATATTTTTAAAGCTATTTTTTATTTGTCTTTATCAAACATAACCAATTTCTAAGCCTGAATTGAGCTAAGCTTACGTAAGTCAAGTTGCCACAAGTCATCCAGGCGAGCACCACACATTCCACCGAAGACATACATTTTAGGACTCCCAGAATCTTTTTTGCAATATATAACAGCTGTGTGGGATTCTCTTGGAGAAGGCACAATCCCTTTAGTCACTGGAATGCTCCAACCCACAACACCAGAACCATGCTGCAGCTCCAACTCATAGAAATCATTTAAATATCTAGGATATCATGAAAGAAATTAAAACATTAACATAATATATATATTTTATTTGCTTTCTGTTTCTATCTATAAAGATAATGTATGCTCATTATGAAAAATTCATATAGTACAAAGAGGGATTAGGAGGGCAGAAACCCATATTTATCAACACATATTTATCAAACACTACTGACCAGGCACTCTTCTGGGGATAAGTAGTAAACAGAAGAGATCTAAAAAATTTCTGCCATTATTTAGCCAACACTCTTGTCCACGACAACAACTGTGATTATTTCAAAATATAGCTGCGAATTCTCTGGCACTCTTCCCACCAGGAGGTAAGGTCTACATCCTCTCCTTGTAGGGAGGCTTGTGACTGCTTCGACCAATAGAGTATAATAAAATGATACTATGTGACCCTCTGAGGCTCCGTTATGGTAGGTGAATGCAGCTTTGCTACTGCACATTTGCTCTTGGAATCCTGAATCATAATGTAATACCAACTATCACAAAACCACCATCTGGAGAGACCATATGTAGACACACAGGATGACAGTGCTAGCTGAGTCTATCCCTGAGCCATCCCAGCTCAGGCATCAGACACAGAAGTGACCATTCATGCCTTCCATCTGAGTGAATAGTTATCACTGCTGTGCCCTATATGAATCCCTAATGCAGAGAATCCATGAGCATAATAAAGTGGTTGTTACCTTGCATCACTAACTTTTGGGGCAGTTTACTATATGGTACAAGGTAATCAGAAAAAATCACTATTGACAACAATTCGTAAGCTCTCTCTATGAATACCTACATATGTATAAATGAGGCATACAACAAATGCTGCTTTGCAAGTTTTCCTTTTATAAAAATTTTTACTCTGTAATGCTCTGACAATGTCTACATAGCTTTTTTTTTACTCTAGAAACTGACATGGATATTTTGAATGTTTTGAGCAAAATGACTTTTATAGAAACCTATTTCCTATCAAATTATCAAGTATGAGAGCAAAACTAAAACATTTGAGGATATATAAAACTTCAAAGTTTAGCCATATAATTGTTTTAGGGAAAAGTGATTCTAAAAAAATTTTTAAAAAGTGACTCTAGATGTGTATTAGGAAAAATTAAAAGAAATTCAAGAAAGAATACATTGAATAAGAGAAATACTAGTACAAAGAAACTAGTAATTTATGATTCCATTTAAATTGATGTTGATAACTATGGTTGTTGAGGTCTAAATAATCACTAAGAAAGACTAACTAAAAAAATTAATTTCTTAACATTATTGTAATCTGGAATAAGAGTCATGATTATATGGAACATATGGAAAAAGAAAGTAAGCAAAAAAAGCCTAAAAATAAAAGTAGAAATCTATTCCCAAATGTTTGGTAATTTCTGAGCAACTAAGAGAAGCATAGAATTAGCACGTATAACTTTCAAATCACTAGAAGAAAAGAATCAAAGAAAAACAAAAATCAAGAAAAAGTAAAGAAAAATAAAAATAAAGCACAGTTTATGAAAAGCAGTTAATAATATGACTAGGAAAAAAATAACACTATAAACAGTGTCAAAAGAAAAAGACAAACTGAAAATGAATTTGGTACACATCACAGAAAAAGATCAAATTTTCTTAAAGAGCTTCTACAAAATCAAGATAATAACCAATCACACAAGACATAGATAAAAAAGATATAAACTGACATTAGTGTGTATATACATACACACTAACACAGATATACAAACATACTTACATATACAAACACAATGTTCACCCTCATCACAATTTAAAATATTTAGCAAAGGCAGAAAAATGGGGGCAGGGTAGGGGAGGGCAACAAGTAGAGTAGATAGAAGACATAAAATACAAGGGCAGGGAAAAACTTCCCTATTATAAAACAAAGTTTCTTGGGGGCAGGGGGCATGCAGGGGAAACAAAAGAACCCTGAATCCAGCTAATAGTTATTAACATCAAGGATTATGATGTTATTTAACAGCTAATATAGCATAGACTTAAACATATCAGAATAGACGTCACCCAGTATGCTATGCCAGTTCATACTGATTACTAGTCTTATTTACAAAATATAAGTCTACAACAAAATAATACACACAGGTTGAAAATCAGATATACAAGGAACAAAACACAAATTCACAATCACACCTGGAGACTTTAACATGTCATTCAGAAGTTGATATGACCTAGATCCACAAACTAAAAAAGCTTTGAATAATAATTAAAAACACAGATTTAATAAAGAACCCTGTATCCAAACAGTCAAGGACTCAGTCTTCATGAACACCTATGGAATAATCACAAAAACTGACTGAGAAATAGACCACCACAAAGACAATCTTCAAAAAAGAGAAACCCCACAGACCACTTTTTTTTTTTTTTTACCACAATAGAGTAAAACTAGATATTAGCAACAATAACAAAACTTTCCATTTGGAAAATTTTTTAAACTATGCAAAGTTACTTTTGGATTAGGGAGAAAATTTGGATTAGGGAGATTAATGACAAGAGCACTACATGTCAAAAACGATGGACTATGGCCAAAGCCATAATCAAAGGAAAGCATATAGCATTTATTATGAAACAATACTGTAAATAAATGAATAAGAATTCAAATTAGGGAAAAAAGGGAAAATAAAAAATAAAATGTTAAAAAATTATGTCATATAACATGAAAAAAAGTAAATAAACTGGCATTAAAAAAATAATTCAAATTATTACAAAAGTTAGAATAAAGTTAGAAAAAGTATTCACACTATTAGAAGTTTAAAAGAACCTAAGGAAAAAAAATTAAATACATGAATTAAAGAAAATAAAATTTTTTAATAAAACAAAAAAAATTTGTTCTTTGAAAATACCAATAAAAAAAACAAGCCACCAGCAAGTCCGATTAGAAAAAAGATGACACATACATTTTAGAATGAGAAAAGAGCTGTAACTACAGATACAGAGATTTTAAAGGTCTACAGAGAATTGTCTTATAATTTTTATCAATAAACTTAAAAAACCAGATGAAATGCATGATTTTTCAAGAAAAACATAAATTACCAAATGACTCAAGAAGAGGTAGGGAACCTAAACAGATCAACAAGAGATACTGAAAAGGGAGGCAAAGATCATCCCCCCAACTTATGCTAATTCCAGACAATTATAGGAAATTTCTATTAAGTATTCAAGAAATGATGTTTTTAAGCATAATAAAAGATGGAGAACTTTCTACAACCTCAGAACACAGCCCAGGGGTAA
Source organism: Macroglossus sobrinus (assembly GCA_004027375.1). Classification (NCBI taxonomy): domain Eukaryota; kingdom Metazoa; phylum Chordata; class Mammalia; order Chiroptera; family Pteropodidae; genus Macroglossus; species Macroglossus sobrinus. The sequence goes on along the minus strand of PVKZ01000524.1, from coordinate 178,847 downwards.
CTCCTGATACTCAAATCAGATTAAAATAGCACTCTACTCTCCCAAATAAAGACAATAAAGGCAAATTCACTAATGACTATAGATAGTCAAAATAAATGTTGGCAAAATGAATTCAGCAAAATATGAAAATACTGTAACACAAAAAAGTGGAGTTTAAATAGGAATAAAAAGGTAACTCATATTGCAGAACTTAATAACATTCACAAAATAAAAAAAAGAAACAGTAAGTTCTTTATATACCTGAAGTGAATTAAAACTACCTGAACATTCTTTTTTGTTGTTGTTAAAAAGAAGAAAAAACTAGTTAGCAAACTAGGAATTTTAGAAAACTTGCTTAATCTGATCAAAGACATACTAAAATCCTATAGCAAACATCACAATTGATGATATAAAGGTAATTATATTAATAAAACAGAAGAGTCTAAAAGAAGAGTTGACAAATATTTTTTATAAAGGGCTAGATAATAAATATTTTAGGCTTTGCAGGTCATAAAATCTGTCACAACTATTCAGCTCTACTCTTTTAATAGAAAGCAGCCTGGGACAATATGTAAATAAATGGGTATAGATGTGTTCCACTAAAACTTTATTAACAAAAACAGGCAGCAGGTCATATGGGGCCTACAGAAAATAGTTTGTAACCCTTGGTCTACAAGCCTAGAAAAAGGCACATTTATAGGAGGATAAAGATATGACACAGACAGGACTGCACATTAAAAGGGGAAAAAATGGCTTATTTAATAAAGGGTGGTAGGAGAACTGGTAACCTATTACAAAGAAAAAGCCTCACAGTAGTCACCAAAATACACTCCAAATGAATTGACGTGTCAAACAAAAACCAAATCTGTGAATGTACTGGAAAAAAATATAGAAAAATTATTTTTATAATGTTGAGGTAGAAAAGTATTCCTAAGCAAGATACAAAACTAGAAAGCCACAAGAGAAAAAACTGTCAAATTTGATAGACCAAAAATGAAAACTCTTTAAAAAAAGTCAAATAGAAGACTTGGAAAAAATATTTGGAACATTAAATAAAAACTATAAAGAACTCCTAAGAATCAATAATAAAAACTGAAATCCATGAAAATACAATTAAAAATAATAAATGAATTCAGTAAAGTCAGAATATAAGATAATTATACACAGACAAACTGTATTTCTATATACTAGTGATGAACAATTTAAAAATGAAATTAAAAAACCAATTCTATTCAAAATGTCATCAAAAAGAATAAAAAATTATAAATAACTTTAACGAAGTAAAAGCAAGACTCATACATTAAAAATCTCAAAACACTGCTGAGAGAAATTAAAGAAGACTTAAATAAATGAAGAGACATTCCATGTTCATAGATTAGAAGTCAAAATTAGTAAGATAGCAATTCTCCACAAATTAATCTATATATTCAAAACAATCCCTATCAAAATCCCAGTAGAATTTTTTTGCAGAAATTGGTAAGTTGATTCTGAAATTTAAAAATGCAAAGCACTCACAATAGCTAAAACACTCTTGAAAAAGAATAAAATTTGAGAATTTACATAGTCTGAATTCAAAACTTACTATAAAGCTAAAGTATGGTATTGGCACAAAGCTAGACATATATATAGATCAATGGAATAGAAATGAGTCTAGAAATAAACCCTTACACTTAGAGTCAACTGATTTTCAACCAAGATGCTAAGTAAGGCTAGTGTTTTCAAGAAATGGTGTTGGGACAACTGGATATCCACATGTAAAAAGATAAATTTAAACACTGTACTCCAGGCATAAAAATGAACTCAAAGTAAATCACAGGTATAAATATAAGAGCTAACACTATAAAACTTTTCAAAGAAAATAGAAGAACAAATCTTTATAACCTTGAAATAGAAAGAGTTCTTAAATATAACATTAAAAGCATGGCAAAGAAAAAACTGATAAACTAGACTTATCAAAATTAAAAACTTTGCACTTCAAAAGATACCATTAAGAAAATGAAAAGACAAGCTACAGACTGGAAGAAAATATTTACAAATCACATTTCTGATTAAAAAAAACAAATTTGTATCCAATTATTAATTGTTATTTAAAAAAACAAATTTATATACAATTATTAAATTGTATCTTACAATTTAATAATACAAAAAAATTACAAATCAATGAAGATTTGAATAGAAACTTCACCAAAGAAGATATACAAATAGCTAAAAAGCTCATGAAAAGATGTTCAATATCATTGGCCATTAGAGAAATGCAAATTAAAACCATAATGAGGTACTACCTTATATCCACTACATTGACTACAATAAAAAGGCAGACGATAACAAGTATTAGCAAGGATGTGGAGGAATTAGAACCTTTCCACATTACTGGCAGGAATGTAAAATGGTATAGCCACTTTGGAAAATAGTTTGGTAGTTCTTACGAAGTTAAATATAAATCTACCACATGACCCAGCAATTCTACTGCTAGGGTTCTGACCAAGAAAAAGAAATATGTGTCCATACCAAGATCTGTATGCAAATATTTAATAGCAGCATTATTCATAAAATCCAAAAACTGGAAACAATCCAATTGTCCATCAACTGATGAATGGATAAACAAAATGTAGTATATCCATACAATGGAGTACTATTCGGCAATAAAAAGAAATATTTGATACATGTTACAATGTGGTTGAACCTCAAAAACATTACGCTAAGTGAAAGAAGATAATCACATTTATACAAAAATGTCTATAAAAGGCTAATCTATGGAGATGGAAAGTAGATTAGTGGTTGCCTGGGAATCAGAATGGGAATGGGACTGACAGCAAATGGATAAGAAGTTTCTTTTTGGAGTGATGGAAATCTTCTAAAACTAGATTGTAGTGATTATTACTCAACACTGTAAATTTACTAAAAATCATTGAATTGTACATATAAAAGGGTTAAACTTTATGGTGTATAATTTATACTTCAATTTTTTAAAAAAGAAAAATGAAGGATATGAACAATTTCAAAAAGGGAATTGCAAATGTCCAATAAGCAGTTAATCACGTTCATTCCATTTTTTTCTGCAACTTTCCAAAATTTTATTACTAGGTTCAAGTATACACTACATCAGTTAGACAGTTAGTTTATGAAACAATCCCTCTGCTTGCTAAGCTCATACCTAGTTTTTAAAAAAAGCAAAGTAAATCCATGGAATGTATTCACATATTAACTTGGCATAAACCAAGAAAAGTAAGACAATTCAGTATTGCCAATGGTATAGGCACTCTTGTACACTGTTATTAGGAGTAAAAATGGTTCCTTCTCTTCTGAGGTTGATTCAGGAGTATCTAACAAACTTAAATGTAAATACCCTTTGACATCCTCTGCAGTTCCACTTATAAGTTATCAATCTTACAAAAATATTTATACATGTGCAAAGACTGTAGTAACAACAAAAAAGGAAATATTTAAATGTCCCTCACTAGGGGAATGGTTAACTAATTTGCATAATTCAGACTACTTTTCAGCCTTAAAAAAATTAGGTCAATCTATATTGTACTGCCATGAAAAGAGTTCCAATATATATTGTTAAAGGAAAACAAAAACAAACAAGTAAACAACCAAAGTTGCAAAGCAAAACCAAAGATCCCACTTCTATAAATGAAAATACAAGTCTGTGTAGGCTCAGATCAATGTTCTCAACTCTCCTCTCCCAGTAAGCAGAACATCCATCCCTGATTACTGACGGAGTGCCGGCCTTATGGCTTGCTTTGACCAATGGAATGTGAACAGAAATCAATGTACTAGCTTTAATCAAAGGCTTTAAAAAGCATTGCATGTATCTATTTGCACTCTCAAGTAGCATAGATTTGAGAAGCTTGCCTGCTTCTAATATACAATAACCTAATGAAAGCTGTAATACAATGTGTTAAATGAAAAAGGTCCCAAAAGATACACATCCAGTTGAATTATGTGTGCTCGCCTAAGTTAGGGGGCAGCAATGCTGGTAAGAAAGAACTTTATGTACTTTGTAATTTTTTCAATTTTTCTAGTTTCCAAATTTTCCATATTTTAGTATGTTTTTTTTTAAGTCTGAAAAAAACCAAGACTCTAACATTAACCTAATGTAGGTAAAAAGACACATTATCATGATCATAACTACTGTACTATATGCTTTAAAAATCATGGTCATAATAACTACTGTACTATATGCTTTAAAAATTATGCCAATGATCTTATTTAATCATCACGGTAACACTGAAAGGCATTTAATCACTCGCATTTCCCAGTGAAGGAAAATGAGCTTCGATTATTTCTACTAAAGGAAATACATAGTAAGCAGTGAATCAGAAAACAGCCGTTTGGACTCTAAATCTCCAAATCCCAAGTGCTATAAAGACAATGAGATCAAAACTCTATGCGAAAAGAAAACAGGTCATGAATAATTCTGTTTGGAACAACTAGGGGAGGACTGGTTCAAAAAGTATTTGCTTGTGTGAACTACCCTAATAGCTTCTTGCACAAAAAATGGAAAAGATGGCCTTCACGTAATAGTCAGGTTTTGTCTCCAAATTCTCAGAGAAAACTTATTTCAAAAATAAAAAGCATTCTTTTCAGTATCACTTATGACAACTAAAATACATTATAGTTCAAAAGATACAAATATATTGCAATGAGTAGTTATATTAATATCAATTCAATAAGGATTTCCTATTAGAAAAGGCATAGTTTTGAAAACAGATATACTCCAGGAACTAAGGAAAACACAAATGCACACAAATTTGCTCATTGTTAAATTTAAATGCAAAAGGCTAAACTTTATCCCTTTTAATAAATAAAGATGGAAGCGATGAAATATTCTTAATCTAAATCATAAAATAAGCATTTGATCTGAAAAAGAGTGGGCATACCTGGGAACATTGTTGTTTGAATCTTCACTTTCATTTGCCAGGCCACCAAACAAATAGCATTTGTTACCATATAAAGAAAAGCTATGTCCAAGCCTAGGACAAGGAGGTAAACCAGAAGAAGGGGGATGGGGTTTCACTTTTTTCCATAACCAACGACTTGCCTAAAAAAGAGCATAAATACAGACAAAATCAGGAAAGCATTCCTATGTTGTTAATAGTGTAACATCATATGATACTTTTAAATCTGAATCAAGTCAGAAGGCTCCAGTAAGTTACTTTTGGGACAAATGACAAGTAAGCAGATAACTTCTAAAATTAAAATAAATGTTCCCAAAGAACTTCAGCCTAGTCTTCCATATTCACAACTTCCCACAATGGCAAATTAAGCTTATAATATTAAACACTAACAGTCCTAAAATACCTTCCAAATGAAAAATTAAATATTATATATAGCTTTAAGAATAAATGTAATGTATGTATTCTTACTTTCTGAAATCAGGTTATCCATGAATGGTATATATTTTAACCTTTAAATAAGCATAAAGGTCATTTAACAAACCAAACTCTAAAACTTATTCTCTGGCCATGGATGCTTTCTTTATCTAAAATTATTTGTGAAATGAGTAGCCTGTAAATAGGTATAATCCACCTATCTCTGCCAATTACCAGATGCCCTCATGATCACGGCCTTCGAAACATATGTACAGTTTACGAATAAAAGTCAATTAGGGTTGTCACAGAGGGCTCTGAGTCTGGTTTAGTAGAGGGTCAGATTTAGAAAGGATATGAGAAACTGTTACCTACCCCTCTTTTGTATGTCTTGCCAGAAAAAAAAAAAAGATTATTAGCATGAGGTAACAATTTCTATAACTAAGGCAGAGGTTTTCAAAGTATTGTCTTGGGACCATGAGCAGCAGGTAGGAACTCTGTAGGAATGCAAATACTGAGGCCCCACTACAGACCACATTGATTCAGAAACTCTGGAGGCAGAGCCTAGCAATCTGTTTTCACCAATCCTCTAGGTGCTTCCAACTGCATGCTAACTTTGAAAATATAAAAGCCTAAACATATAACATGTACAACTGATGCTAAGTAATAGATATCTTAATGTTACAAATGTAGCACTGGGTATTGGAAAGACTCACATTACAAACTTTGCCTTTTTAATGAAGTGGAAACAATTTCTTAGAAGCTATAAAAGGTGAAGCTCACACTTTTAAGTATGTTAATGAAATATTTTTGAAAAATTATGAGCAATATTATTATTAAAGCTTTGGGTTGAAATAATAAATTTGAAGTACACTTACTTGTAACTCATATAACTCATTACTGTATCTTCCATATTCAACCATTCCCCCAAATACTAATATTCTGGTACCATCACAGACAAATCCATGGGCAGCGCAGCCTGGAGGGATGTCTCCTCTAACAGCTGGTAGGAACCACTGATTTGTAACTAGTTGCCAAAATAAAATTAAAAACATTATAATAAAGTTATCACAAACTATGAGTATGTACTTTAAATGTATCATCTATATTAGTGGTTCTTAACTGGGGATGATTTGCCCAGGGGCAAACTAAAATTTTTTAGTCGTCATAACTGGAAGCAGTGACATGCTACTGGCAACTAGCAAGTAGAGGCTAGGGATGCTGCCAAACATCTTACAATGTATAGTGCAGCTCACTACCGCAAAGAATTCTCTGGTTCAAATATCCACAGTGCTGCTGTTGAAAAATCCTTATGTAAAGTATTTAATTGCTTGAAGAATATTATCATCTCCATTTTACAAGTGAAAAATCTGACACTTAGCTTTAATAACTTTCGTGTTGACCCTGGGCAACTAACTGGCCGAGCAAAATTCAAACCAGGTCTAACTCATTTGAAAGCTAGAGTTTTATACTATATCAAACGGTCAGATAACTTTTTAACTTTATATGCTGGAGTGCCAGGAGGAAGAGAGGGTGAAAAAAATTTCTCCTACTCCACTACTTTATTAACCTTTAAATGACTACAACGATTAAGACGTTGGGCCAAGGAAAAGTTATTTATTGGTCATAACAGAGACCCCAAATTCAGTCATTAGCTGTACACCAAGGAAACAGCTTTCTGACGACAGCTGGTGCATTTAAAAGTGGGAAAAATGCAATTCCAACCTCTTTTCTATCCCATGGAGGTATTCAAAGGTAGGGCCTCCCCGGGCCGGGGCACTCGTGATTTGCAGCGGTGCTCAAGCTGACAGTCCTCTTTACGAGCGCTGCAAGGCAGCGCTTTGGCACTCACACCCAACTATGCAAAGACAGACGCTGGTCTCACCCACGAACCACTTCCCCGCTAGTTGAGAGGGTTACCGATGGGGTAAATGTCTTGCCTGCCACCTGCCAGAGTCGGGCTGTATTTGGGGTGAAAGTGCCCGAAGGCCTCTCGTTTCTCCGTCCCCACCCCGCTCCCCGTAAATTCTCTTCCTCCTAAGGAAGGAAAGAAGGCAAAGCCGGGAGAGGCCCGGAGGAGCGCTAGTCTGGAGTTGGCTCGCGTTTTTGACAGGAGAGGCTCTCGCAGCCCCGGAGCGGGTGAGACTGGGGGAGGAGGTCCAGGCGGCCGGCGGCGGGCTCCCCGTTGCCAGCGTCCGCCGAGGCTGCGGCGGGTGGGGGCGGAGTTCGGGCCGGGGCGTCCCGCTGGGGGTCCGGTTCCAGCCCCGCCCGCGGGTACCGGTCAACGCGGCGCTGCCGCTCGGGGACACGGCGGGGCCGGGGCCGCCCGGCTGGGCCGCGCCCTCGGCCGCCCGCCCGGGGAGGCAGTGACCCCGCGGTGACAGCTGTCAGGGCCGCGGCCGCCGCCTCGCCTCCCCTCCCCCTCCGCGGCTCCCGCAGGCGGGGCCGACGAGCCGCCGCCGCCGCGCCTACCCGTGTTGTAGACGTGCAGCTCGTCCGCGATGCCCTCGTTGCCCCCGCCGAAGATGATCATCAGCTCCCGGATAGCCACGGCCCGGTGTCCGTGCCGGGCGCGGGGCACCGGCCCGGTGAAGGAGGAAACCCGCCTCCAGTTCAGGAGGCTGGGAGCCGCCATCTTCCCAACCCCCGCCCCTCTGCCCACAATTCCGCGCGCCCGCTCCGGCGCCTCGGCTGCCGGCCCGGCCGGGACCCGCCTCCAGCTGTGCGCCGGGGGTGGGGGGGTCACGTGACCGCGGGCGCCCTGGGCGAGGCCGCGGGCCTGTGGCTGCGGGGGCGATGGGTCCTGGCGGGGCCCCCACCCCCGGGCCCCAGTGGCAGCGGGATCTGGGGTGAAAGGACGTTTCTGGTCAGAAACCCAGTCTTCCCCCGCTCCCCCCCACACCCACCCTCGCACGCACAGACCCCCGTCTTGTCCTTGCAAGAGAAGGTAGAGCGTTTTCCTTTACGGCTACTTGGAGCCTCTGTGATGTGCGGGCGAATTAGACCCTTTAGACAATTACAACGCAACGGGAGACAAGCTCGGGTAGGGGTTCGAGGTGGGGGGAACGCCGGGAGGGGACACGAGTGTGTCTTCGCGGAGCCAGGGCCGCTGAGGTGTCCGGGATGCCCTCGAAGGAGGAAGAGAGGGAGGGAGGGAGTCTGGACCGCGACCCGGCGGCCGCGGGCGCTGCGCCCGCTGTGGCTAAGAACGCTTCAGGGTAGGTCGGAGCTGAGCCGGGAAGGGAGGCCAGGAGAGGGGGGCGCCCTTCAGGTTAGGTGCGGGGGGATGCCCTGCCAAGTTCAGGAATGAATGGTGAGCCGCGAAAGGTTCGTTTTGTTTTGTTTAAGCGGGTAGGAGATTATACGTAGATGTCTGTTCTATTACTAACATTTGAGCGTCTTCCATTGCCAGGCACTGTCCTAATTACCTTATCTGTATAAACTCATATGACCCTCGAAACAATCCAGTGAGGTGGGTACTGTTATCTCCTTTTCATGAATGGGAAAAAGAGGCACAGAGAAGTAAAGTAATGCTCCCCTGGGCGCAGAGCAGAAAGGGACTGGAAGCAGGGTTCAAACACAGGGATTCTGATCCCAGAGCCCTTACCCACAGTACTGCCTCTGATCACAGTCATGTGTAACCCTTTGAGGCTGGGTATCCTTGTGATCTGGTCCACTCAAGGAGGGGGAAAAAAAAAAACGGTGTTGAAAGCAATTTAAAAACCTACCTCACACTTTCCAAAAGGTACCAAAGGAAGAAAACATACAAAATACATCGAAGTTCCTAAAATTTCTTCATCTCTTTCAATTTCTCTCCTATGCCCATTTCAACCCCCTTCCTCAACTCCCTCAAACCTAAGTATGTCTCTCCACCTTCTCATCCATCTTAACTTTCGAGGCATAATTCTCTACCTTTCTAAATTGCTTCTCAAGTTCTTCCTCTCACTATACCCTGATTTTAAATATGGTCAAAGAGAATTTGGGAAGGGAGGGGAAAGATGGCTGAGCACAAAGAAAGGAGGCTATGAATACTTACGTGTTAATATTCTCTGTCACATACATAACATGGGCTCCTAAATGTTTCGGTTATAAAGTTTTTATGTATCTGAGGTAAAACTGGAGAAGTTGGGATAAAACATTGAGTTTTTCATAAAACTTAAAATGTTTAAAGGACTACACTTTATTCTGAGAGTTCACTGTTGAAATGCCCTAACTTTTATGAACATTGCTCTGAGTAGATGGTAGTTTTTTTAAATGTCTTTACAGCAAAAGAAAAATCACAATTAAAAAATTGCAACTCCAATGTTAATATTCAAATTAAAAACACAAAACTGGTCTATGATATTTAAAAGTCTAAAAATCCCTGAACTAGGAGAAAGATGAAGGCAAAATAGTCTTAAAAGATTACAAGTTATAAGGGGTAGTTTAGATGAGGAGCTGCAGGACAATGGAGGAAATATGTATCAGTTTTCTAGGACTGTTGTAACAAGTACCACAAACAACGTGGTTTAAAACAAATTTGTTGTCTCATAGTTATAGAGGCTAATAATCGAAAATTAAGGTGTCAGCAGGGCCATGATTCCTCTGAAACCTGTAGGGCAGAATGCTTCCTTGCCTCTTTCTAGATTCTGATATTCTTTGGATTGTAGCTGTATCACTCCAGTCTCTGCTTCCATCATCACATGGTATTGTCCCTGTGTGTCTGTGTCTCTTCTCATAAATTCACAAGTCATATTGAATTAAGGTCCATCCTAATGACCTCACCTCAACCTGATTACATCTACAAAGACCCTATGTTCAAATAAGGTCACATTCACAAGTATTGGGTGTTAGGACTTCAACACGCCTTTTCGGAGGACACAATTCAATCCATGACTAAGTGCTTAATCCCGTGGGAAAGATATTTAATCAGAGCAGCTTTGACTCAACTCTGCTTAAGTGAGGAGTCTAGACTAGGTCCCCAATTCTCAAGAAAGCTACGTTTGATCTTGGAAACTACAGGAACGGAAGTTACCACCTAGGAGAAGAGTGCAGAAAGGAAAAAGAGGCAGAAAAGCTCCCAGAAGAAGCCAACATTTAAGAGGTAAAGACAGAAGGAGGCAGGCACCATGAAGGAAGTAGAGAATGAGGAGCCAGAAAAGTCAAAAGAGAACTGGGTGAGCGTGATATTAAAGAAGAGGGTTTCACAGAGGCGGAAGTGGTTATGAAAGTCAAAAGCCATAGAGAGGTCAGAGAAGAAAGAGATGAAGTGTCTACTTGATTTGCAAATTAGAAGGTTATTATTGGCCTAGATTAAAATACTCAGTGGAGTAGGAGGAGGATAGGCAGAGAAGATCGAAGAATGAATGACAAGGAAGTGCAAATACCATGTATAGACCACTTCTTAAAGAGACTGCCCATGAAAGGAAAAAAAAAAAACAGTGACTAGAGGGGAGAAATGGGAACGGGGCAAGGTGTTCTCATCATTTTACATAAATGAGACTTGAGCATGATTGTGGCTCTGAAGAAGGATCCAATTAAAAAGGAAAGATTGAAGAAGCAATTGAGTGGTTTGAGCAGTGCCTACCTTGCTGCCATATAACTTACTGTACTGAGTATCTTTTCTTGGCAAATTGGCATATTCCTTTCTAAGTTTGGGTCAGCCTCCATATTTTATCCTTTGCACTTTCAATGTCATGAAACATCTTCGAGAGTTCCTTTAATGTGAATTTTTTATTGCCTGTGTTACTTCCTCTGGAACATCTTCATCTTTTTTGTCACAACCGTTTATCTCGTTTATGTTCATAACTTAACCTTTACTAATTTTTCTAACTGCATATCTAGAGTTGAATAGTAACAGCATCATCCCACGGCCAGCTGTTTCTTCTCTACCTCTGTTTACCTTTGATTTGAACTTTGCTCCCACCATTATCACTTTTTGTTTCTTTGCTACACTTTTACCATTTTGGCCAATTCTCTCTATGATCCATTTTTATAAATATCACTGGGAATTAAGGAAGCAACACAACTACGTGCTTTGTTGTCTGCACATAAACTGAATAATAGATTCCAGTGACCAGTCAACGACCAGACACACAAAGAAGTGACATGAGCGGTCATTGATCATAATGTGGATCTGTTATTTGCGTAGCAATTTTGTGGACTGGAAAGCTAGCAGCAAAGTCTGTAATTATGCAATTACAGTTAACATACTGTGGTATCAGATATGAACTGTGTTGTTGGAGGGGCTGATGTTATTAAACTAAACCGTAATAACTGAAATTTGTACTGTTGCCAACCAAAGCAAGCACAGTGCTGTACTTGTGCAATGCTTGGCATATTGTTAGCATTTAGTAAGTAGTAAATTGTTTTACTTCTATCATCATTTTCATTATATTACTTACTGTTTCTATTCCTTTTCCCGAGCTACAAGTCAGTGAGGTATCAGCCTCAGAGGGAGGGGCTGGTGCTGGGAGGTGCTGGTGTGTTTTCAGCCAAGAGTGTAAATTGCCATGTCAGAGGGATACCTTAATCTCAGTTGAGGACTAAAGCCAAGGGCTCGTTGGCAGAGGTCTGAGAAGGGGTTTGGGGGCATGTCAGCAGGTAGGCTGAACTCAGCAGCAGAGAACCTTGGCGGGCACGATTTCTGAGATGAAAGCAGCAGATGGTGTCTGAGAGGTCTGTTCACAGATCACAGGGCTCTGGCGGTGGGTCTTGGCGAGAGCTGCAGCCAAGGCACGGAGAGAGCAGCTGCAAGACCAAGGCAGAATTCTAGGCCAGGTAGAGCCTACACCAGTTACCAGGACAGGAAATTGGCACCAGAGCCCAGGAAGGAAAGCAGTCATCTCATGTGGGAGAGCGGGAACCCAGGTGCAAAGAGGAGAGTGCAAGAGCAATTGCTGCAGCTCAGGGGGTAGCAGAGAGGAGCCCAGGGCGCCTAAGCTCCAGACAAGGAGATGACCCCTCATTGAACAGCACCAGGCAGACAGGGAATGGAGGCTCCTGTGGTTCTATTCTCTGCCCCACGTGGGTGATCTTGGAGCCTAGCCCTGGGAGACAGAAGCAATAAATAGAGGCTTGTTACACTGACCCAGTTGGTGATTCACACTGCTATGACAGAATGCTTCTTCCTCTCCTTCCACTCACCTTTATCAGCCTTAGTAGATTTTTATCTGAGACCTTATCTACGGAGTGATATATTCAACAAGTTCGGCTCATTGGATAAGAAGAAAGGATGAACATTTGGCTTTCAGCTAATGAGAAATAAACATAGAATAATAATAATTTAGGTATACATTGTGTTGACTAATGATACCTCAAGTTTAAAATGCATATGAGATGCATATGGATCACATAGGACTGTATTCAGGCATAGAACTGAAATCTGACCAAAGCATATGAGGGCTTATTTTCCACACAGAGCAAGAAGTTCCACAAATACTTAATTCAGAGCTGCTATAGTAACTCCCAGTGCCGTCAGGGACTTAGGTTCCTCCTGTGTTCTTGCTCTGCCTCCTTAACATGTGCAGGGGTGCTGAATCACACAACACCAGGGGACCCTAGTCACACCGTCTAAGGATATTTTTCATTTGCATTACAAATTTATCCTCTACTTGTCAACCTGTTCAGGGCCCTGGGAGGCGGACCTGAATGGAATCCATCACTTGAGTTCCCTTGCCCTCTGACTTCAGTTAGGGTTGGTTGATGAGAGACACCACAAACAGGAGATTTTAAGGTCGGAGGAATTAGTCCCCTAGTCCCTTTGTGGGGGTCAACAAGGCTGCTCCTGTTGGGCAGTCCTGTCCATACAGCTACTTTCTCCCAGTCCTACTAACCACTCCCTTCCTTTATCCTACAGGGCTAGAGGTAGGAATGACTCCCTGTAATAGTTAACCCCAGAATACTACACCATCTTAACCATGTTTCCCTAACACTGACTCCACCTTTCCTTTTCTTTAGTTTTTTATTTTTTTAAGTTGGTTGGGGTAACTGATTAATACAATCATATAATGTTCAGGTGTACATTATAAGTTGACATCTATATTGTGTGATTACCAAAGTCCAGTTTCCTTCAGCAACTATATATTTGATCCCTTTGACCCACCCTACCCTTCCTCTACCCCCCTACATTTGACCCCCCTTTAACTGTCTACTACCTCCACCTCCCTCACCCCCTGCCCTATGGTAACCACTAGTCCATTGTCCATGTCCTTGAGTCTCTGTTTGTCCTGTTCATTTGTTGCTTTTAGGTTTATATCCTGCATATAAGTGATATCATGCGATTTTCAACTTTTTCTGCCTGGCTTATTTTGTTTAGTATGATTATCTCAAGGTGTATCCATGTTGTCCCAAATGGCATACTTCATCCCTTCTTATAGCTGAATAATATTCCATTGTATGTATGTACCACAGCTTCTTTATCCAATTGTCTATTATAGGACACTTCGGTTGCTTCCATGTCCTGGCCACTGTGAATAATGCTGCTATGAACATCAATGCGCATACCTTTTTGGATATGGGTTTTCAAGTCTTTGGGGTAAATACCCAGTAGAGGGATTGCTGGATCATATGGTTGATCCATTCTTAGTTTTTTTAAAGAACCTCCATACTGTTTTCCATAGTGGCTGTACCAAATTTGTAGTCCCACCAGCAGTGTATGAGGGTTTCTTTTTCTCCGCATCCTCTCCAACATTTGTCATTACTTGTCCTGTTGATTATAGAGCTATTCTAACAGGCTGACTACACCTTTTCAAACTGTGCTCTTTTCAGAATCTCCACTGTTAGCCCACTGGAGTGAACCGTCTGTGTTCTGCCAGGACCCTGACTGATTCAGCACTACAGTCTCTATAAACAGCTGCTGTGACCGTATATGGCAGCACCACCCTGAGGACTGTTATGCTCACAGCTGCAAGATGCTACTCCACCTCCAGGGGTTAAGGTTGCATTTCAGACAGGAAAAATGGGCAAAAGGCACCAAAGAGCTCTTTGCCAGGAAAATGTAGCTTTCTAGGAAGTCGCTCGCAGACAGCTGACTCTGCTCCCATGTCATTCTAGGGCAGGACATCTGGGGAAGTATTTTTAACTGGGCACATTACTGCCCCAAATGATAGTGTTTCCATTTGAAGGGAAGAAGCAGAAAGGGTTATTAAGTAGGCTACCAGCAGTGTTTGCAACATCATATAACTCACTTGGACTTTTTTTTTTTTTTTAATTTACAAATACCTTATGGATACACTTTCTTTTCCTAGTTTCATACCTTGGGCTTCTCCATGCAACAATAATAACATCCATGTACTGAGCCCTTACTGAGTGCTTTACATGCATGATGGCTTTTAACTCTGGCATTCATCCTATGAGGCTTTCCTGCTCTATAGATGAGGAAACTGGACTGAGATTTTTAATAATGTGTAAGTATGAGGCTTAAGCTAACACCTAGGTCTCTGTCTCCAGAGCCCATGCTGGTAGCCACTTTGATCAGAGTGTCCCCATATATTCTCTACCCGTTTTTGTTCTCTTCATTTCTTTCCCAGGGAGGAATCTATACATACAATGTGGAAATCTAAGTCATGGATAATAAGCCTCTTGTATCCTAAGAACGCAGCCCAGGGGAAATAAAGGAGAAAGTATCTGAAGTTGAGACAGTGGAGGGTTAGGGAGAACAGTGTACAAAGAGCAATGACCAGAGAGGTTTGGGTCCATATAGAAGCTAATACGAATAGCAGGCAGCATCTGTGAAAATCACATAACCATGTAATTGTTATTTCAATTCTGAGTCCCCCTCTTGAGTGCTTTGGTTGTCATACTCTCTGAATCTAGTAGATTCAGGCATTCAGGGTTAGGGTCAGGCATTCTGGCAGGTGGATGAGAGAAGCAGAGGAGGAGAAAACACCGTCTCTGGAAGAAACTGGAATGGGCAGGAGTCCATTTGGAGTGCTTTCCACCATGATGCCTTGGCACATGTCTGAGGGACATGTTTTCCTGCTGCTGCTGAGAGCTCATTATTCTGGAAGGGCAGTGGCAAGCCCTGCAGTAGGAGACGTTGTCATTTTTTGCTCACGTAGGTGCTGTGCGAACTGGAACAAGAGTACGTGGACCAAGTACCCTGTGCTGCCACGGAAACTTCTGACTTCCCATGAGGATCGATGGTATACATTTTTTTGTTGTTGCAACCAAAGATAAATGTCTCAAAACCATGTCTGTTAGCTAAGAACATTGAGTGGAGTTGTGGCTTAAACCAGAGTACCTCCTTGCTGGAAGTTAAGAGAGAAGAGGAATAGCATCATGTCAAGCCAGCACCAAAGAAAAATGACCCAGTCGCTGGGCTGTGTGAGGGCTTTGGGATACTGCAACTGAGGAAATGGATTTTAAATTTTACTTAGTTTTAACTAATTTAAATAGAAAAACATACTCAATTCAATTATTGGACAACTTTTAAGTATGGTTGGAACAACCTGGGTATATGAATCTACTTTTTAAACAACAGTTTATGAAATCTAAATACATATCAATTGTTTCTAATGAAAATTAGTGTTTAAATTGAGGTATGGTGAAACAATAAAATACACGCCAAGTTTCCAAGACATAGTATCAAAAAGTGCAAAATGTCTTAACATTTTATATTGATTACATGTTGAAATGATAATATCTTGTACATATTGGATTAAATAAAATATATCATTAAAATTAATTTTACCTTTCTGTACTTTATGTGACTACTAGAAAATTTAGATTTACAGTGTGGCTTGCATTATATTTCTATTGGGAAACACCACTAAAAGAGGAGGCAGTGAGCAGGGGGATTCTCACTTCCTTTTAGAAACTAGGGGGAGAGACCATTGCAGAAGTAAGTTAGTTCCATGATCCCAGGCAAATTGCTGGCACCATATCCTGGGTTTCTGAGAATCAATGGCAGAGGCACAGAACAGCACAGACGGGGTGGGGTGGATTCCTTGCCTGATTCCTTATCATGTTCAGGCACAAACACACCATCCTGAGACTTCTGTCAGTATCACTGCTTTAGCAGCATGAGACTGTAGTTGTTATCTGGGCTTTGATTTGGGGCGAACAGCGTTCTAATCACTAGGAGACTTCTGGAGAAGCTAGTGTCCATAAAGATATTCTTAAAACCAGTAAGAACTTTTTATTTTCTGCTTCTGGTCGTTCAAAGTTCACTTTAGACCCAACATGTGGTAGAAACTCACCCTTCAAGCATTTGCTTTTCTTCATGTCTTTTCCTCCAGAGCAGCATTGTTTTCAAAACGATTTGCACGCAGACTGCTGGCCTGGGATGCCCGAGGAAGTCGGGCGCGTCCGCGCCGGCCTGCCCAACACATCTGGAAGTGGTTTCAGGCGCCGCCTCACTCCGCCAGCGCAACGCCTGCATTCCCAGCTGCTTCCCCAGGGGTGGAAGAAACCCGAGCTGCTCCAAAGTCAACGCAAGCAAAAGCCGGTAGGAGCGCGGGGGCGAGGGGGAGGCGTGGGGAGGAATGGGGAGGAATACTCTCTTGGAAACAGTAATATTGGCCTTGGGCTCTTTGGCCCTTTGGGTTTTCTAATGGGATCTTAGAAGCAGCTGCAGCAGCGTGAAGGGCAGCAGCTCCAGGCCAGCCACGATTTGAACACTCTGCCCTGCAGGTCTCCTGGACGAGGACCCCATAGCTCACCAGGTAAACAGAAATTTACGAGCAGCTTAGCATGGAGCTTTTCCATTTTATTGTGCAGTAGTTTCTTATTTTGCTTGAGACTGAAGAAATTAGATCAGAGGTAGACTGTTCCACACAAACTTTTCTTTCGGGAGCCGCAGCCAATGTTTGTAGCATTCCAATGGAACTTTTTTTTTTTTCCTCCCAATGGTAGCAAATCCAGGGCACTCAATGTGCAAGGTTTTCACATCTTGAATTGCCTTTCTAGACCTGGGCTTATCCCTATCCATCCCAAATGGTGAGACTTACTATTTGCATCATATTTTAAGCATGAAAATCAGAGATTAGCTAGGATGCAGAAAAATGCTAGCTAGCATTTAATGCAGGTACGTTTCTGAGCCACAAAGATTTAACAGATCTATGATTCACATTTTCAGAATCTGCCCCGAGAAGCTGTTCAGAGGGCCCCAGTTTCTCCCCCAAAGAACTGCAGCTGTGGAAATCTAAATGAAGCTTGTTGTAAAGACAGAGTCCAAGAGGACAAGAACATAGAGTGAGTTGAATATGACTTTTAACATTAAAAAAAAAAGGTCTTATGTTCACTTTATGAGCAAGTGTAATATATTGGATGAGCCTGATATAGCCTGTTAAGTACCTTATGACATAAGTTAAGACGGGATAGTTAATACAAGAGTAAACAAGAGAGAGGGGGGAAGAAACTATGATGATATTTAAACATCTGGCTGTGCTGTGGAGGGAAGCAAAATCAGTCCTCTAGCCATTTGGCTCTGTGCAGATAAATATCCAAAGTGACATTAGTTGGTTTGTTTTGTCTTTTTCTCTAAATGCTTTGGTGTTGCATTTCTATACAACAATTTCTTCTTGTGTTATGCAGTGCAGTTCCAGCCCTCCATGCAGTGCAGTTAGAAGCAGAGCAGTGCGTTGCAGTGGTGAGAGCATGGGCTCTGGGGTCAGACTCCCAGAGTTGAATCTATGCACGGCCACTTCTAAGCTTTATAAGCTTTGACTCTGGAGGAGTTATTTAACTTGTGTGTGACTCTGTTTTCTCATCTATAAAACGGAAACGAAGTGACCTGTGTCTAAAGGATCTGCAGAGTAGCAAGGCCTCAGGGAAAGTTAGCTTCTCTGGTGGCGCTGATGATGAAGATGGTGATAATGAAAGTGACCGCACTTTCTTGCGTTGTGCAGCAGCCCTGCTTTTAACACATTGTCCCCCGTGATGGTCCAGTCATCCAGGTATTCTTCCTGTCCTCACATATTGCCTGTCCTGGGCCCTGCTTTCTTCCTTCCACTCTTCAAATACCTCTCTGCTTTTTTCCCCCCACTCTGGCTCTTTTTCTTCTCTGTTTTCCCTCTTTCCTTGCAAAGACAAAGAAATGCTCATTAAGCCATAGCCCTTATAGTTTTCCTTTCTAGTTCCCAGGGAGCATTTTTCTAAAGGCTTCTTTTAGTTCAGCATTTGCCAAAAAATGTTCTAAAGATGACGGTCTCATGGGAAACATGAGCTTTGTGAACCACATCACCTTCTCAGAAATCTCAAGGCATAATGACATTTTAAAGGTCCTGAGAAGTCCCGCAGTAGAGAAATCTGCTTAAAGTTGTTTAACACAGTGGTTTCCACTTAACCCCCAAACCATTTGATCACATAACATTTCTCAGAGCACACTCTGCAATATCCTATTCTAGCCACATCTGTTTTCATTTTAGTTCCTCTCTGGACATTCTATTTCATATCTTCCCGGGTAAATATCCAAGGGGACATCTTGTTCTTGCTTCCCTAGTCAAGAACATAACATGGATTACGTGTGCCATATTGATATGTAGAAAATCTATCTAGCCAAAGCAAAGAACAGGGATCAGCAAACTTTTTCTCCAAAAAGACAGTGAGTAAACCCATTCTCTTGTCCTGCTCCCAACTCGGTAGCTTGCCTGGTATGAGTTGAAGTGCTCCAGTAAATGTGTTTTGTGCACGTGAGGACTTCAGGGTGCAAGTCTTACAGAGTTAAATTAAGTCACAGAGATTATGACAGTTCTTTGATGCATAATGATAACAGTCAGCAATGGAGGGTGGCCAGCTGCTAGTAGCTCTTAAGGTGGTAAAGAATGTGGACTCAGAGCCAGACTTCCTGAGTGTGAATCCTGGCTCTGCCACTCATTAGCTGTGTCACTCTTGGCAGGTCTCTTAACCTTTCTGAACTTCAGTTTCCTTGTTGGGGATAATAACTTTATAGGATTGTTGTGAGAACTAAATTAAGTAATATATATAAAGGCGTTAGGACCACGCCTGGCACATAGAAATTGTTATGTGTTACCTATTATTATTATTATTATTATTATTATTATTAGTTATTTAATTTAATCTACAGAACAGTCCTATTTTACACATAGTTATTTAATTTATTCTACAGAACAGTCCCATTTTACAGATTGGGTTTTATAAATTGCCCAAAATTAGACAGCTAAGAAATACGGTAGAACCAGAAGTCAAGGTCAGGTCTGTCTAATGACAAAGCACATGATATTTCCACTCAGGTACTTGTGCTGCCAGATTTAAGTCATTCAGCAACGCCTTTTCAGAACTCCCTCTTTTAACTTCCCTTCTGATTCCCAGGTCCTTTCCAGTTCCTTCCTACCTGAACCCATGGCAGACAGGATTAATTAATCACAACAGGTAGGTTTATTTGTTTCCAATGGCTTTAGATTCCTTCCCAATTTAGCAATACCAAAAATATATATAATAGTAACCTATTAGGTTATATTATATGTGCCAACTGATCAGAGTTGGCATATATAATATAACCTATTAGGGGCTCTGATTTTTGGAATGTTTTTCTGAAGAATCTTTCCCACTTTTGCCTTTTCTTCTAATACAAAGGAACTACTCCTAGCCACTTCCAGAACTTAAAAATATTTTGTCCAGATTTGGCCATAAGCCCCAACTCCGGCATCTGATAAAATAGCTCCCCATGTGAGGTCTTTAGTAGCCTGTTTTTAAACTTAGTGGCCTCTTGTGAAGTCCAGACCAATTTCCCAAGCTCTCCTTCTCTCCCTAGTCACTTGCCCCAGGACCTCAGCCTCCTTTCCTCCCACTTTGAAGCTGACACCATCTTGTGTCTTGCCTAGGGAATCCCTCTGTGCAGCACTGGCTGAAAGGTGACTCTCTAGCTTCATCTTTCTTGCTGTCTGGCAAACAAGCCTACAGGCTCTTTAATGCTAAAGCCTTGATTATGACTCCAGGGAAACCACAACATAAGTCACGGAGCCTAAGAAAGCTTACAGAGATGCAGGGGACATGGTTCTGGGGCTCCTAGTTGTGATGGTAGTAGGAAGGCTGATAAGAAGACAGTCTGGAATGAGACCATTGACAGTCCCCTCCCTCCTCCTTGCTTTCTTCCTTCGTGAAGGTATGCGGACCCCTTTCTTCCTCAGATTAAAGAACAGAACAAGAGCTTCTTTCTCTGTCTTCCTCTCTCCTGTCTCTCTCATTCATCCCACACACATTTGTTGAGACACACAGAGGTAGGTAAGCCACAGTACCTGTTGTCAGTCCCTTCACGATCTCGTGGTCTCACGATCTTGTGGAAGAGAGAGGTGCACCCATCATGTGAGAACCCGGTGTCGGAAGTACAGAGATGGGGATAGGAGCGGGGATCAGGGAGCACCCAGGCAGAGTGATCAGGTAAGGCTTATATCCTCTCAAAACGTTAGCTGAACGCATGTCATCTAAAATCATAGATGGATTCAAAACTACCTGAAACTAGTCTCAGAAGAATCCTAAATAATGTGCTGTTTGGGCTCGATTCTTTTCCACGTGCAAGAGGGGAAGAGGATAAGGGTCACTGCAAATGTACTCAGAGCTTTGGGTATCCAGTCTGTATCCCAGGAGAATAAAAGGGACATTGTAGCTGCTTGTTTACAGTGAATTAAAGACTTGACTCAAATCCCTGTTGAAGAATTTGCCTAGATCAAGTTCTCACAACAAGTTCTCACAACACTTTGGTTCATGAAGAAACCCTCGGGTACTCTGACATCCTGCCTGTCTTGTCCTACAGGCTGTCTCTGTCCTGTTGCTAATTTCTAAAGGGTATTATTCTCTGTTGGCTGACTCTTGCCGCAAGTCAAATGTCAAGTTCAGAAGTTCCTTTGAAGGACCCTAATTAAGAAGGATCAACTTAATTTAAAATAAACTTTGAGTTTTTAAGACAAATTGCTGTTTATAATGAATTAACTTGTTTCTAACATAAAGGAAGTCAGTTTCCAGCTCCTGGGGTGATTGACAGAATGCCACAAAGAAGCAAATGAATATATAAATACGACAAAATCAAATTTTAGATTTCTAGACTAAATTGAATTTTATAATCTAAAATTCTTTTCTAATGGCTTAACTTTATTTTTTCCACCAAACCTGCCCAGTTATCCCATGCTTCTCTTATTGCCCATTGCTTCTTCCAATGAATATATAAGGTATTGTAATAATCATCTAGATAAATTATGGACTGGGACAACTAGGAAGCAGGGTTGTAACAAGTATGTTTAGAGAACAGAGAGCTTGTTAGCTTGCTTGGGTTTCAGAGCACAAATAAAATACTCCAGAATATTGTGAAAAGATAGAATTTTAATTTGGGGAATATTCGGTTGAAACTTTTTCATAACGTATCATCCCTTTTCTTGCCTCCTTAAGCCTGATGCTACTTTGAGCACATTGCCAAATCTCTCTTTGATAATGTAACTCACTTTTTGGCCATTGGTGGCTCTCTGGATGTATAATCCTTGTAGGAAGTGTAGGAGGACATCCAAAACCTGTATTGAGCCCTTTCTCCCTTCTTTGGGAAACACTTCTTCCTCTAGATTTGAAACTGGAATGAAATATTAAAGAAAATAATCAATTCACTAAAATGACATTCTCATCATGTGATCCTGGAACAACTAGATATTTATATGCTAAAAAATAAACTTTAACCTATACCTCATGCCATATGCAAAATTAACTCAAAATGGAAATGTAAAATATAAAATTATGAAATTCTCAAAAGAAAATATCAGAGAAATCACGACCTCAGGTTAGGCCAAAAATTCTTAGATACAACATCAAACTCATGAGCCATAAAAGAAAAATATTGATGAATTTGACATCGTTGCAATGAAAGACCTTTGTTCTGCAAAATTTATTGTCAAAAGAATGGAAAGACAAGCCACATACTTGCAAATCATATACCCAACAAAGGAATTATTTCTAAAATATGTAAAGAACTCTCAAAACTTAAAAAGAAAAAAAATAGAAATCAATATCTCAATTAAAAAATAATTACAAGATTTAAATGGACACTTCACCACTGTATTAGTCAAGGCTCCCTAGAGAAACAACCAATAAGATGTATATGTAGGTAAAACATATTTATCATAAGGAATTGGCTTGTGTGATTATGGAGGCTGACAAGACTCAAGATCTGCAGGGGGAATCGGCAAATGGGAGATTTAAGAAGGCTAATAGTGTAATTCTAGTTCAAGTGTGACGATACGGCAGGCTTGAGACCCAGGACTAGCATATGTTTCAGTTTGAGTTTGAAGGCAGGAAAAGGACAATGTCCCAGTTCAAAGGCAGTCAGGCTAAAGAAGATCTCTCTTCCTCAGGAGAAGGCCAAATGTTTTTGTTAAGAACTTCAATTAGTTGTAGGAGCCCACTCACATGAGAGAGAACAATTTCTTTACTTAGTCTTCTGCTTCAATGTTCATCTCATCCAGAAACACTCTCACGGAAACACCCAGGATAATGTTTGACCAAATATTTGGGTGCTCCATGGTCCAGTCAAGTTGACACATAAAATTAACCATCATGACCATATACAGATGGTGAATAGACACATACAAAATGCTCATCAATAGTCATTAGGGAAGTACAAATTAAAACCAGAATGACATATATCTATTAGAACAGCAAAAATTAAAATTACTGAGACTACTAAGTGCTAGCAAGAATGCAGAGCAACTTATATTGCTGGTAAGAATATAAAATGATCCAGTCACTCAGGAAAACAGATGGGCAGGTTCTTGTAAAATTAAACACACTTCTACCAAAATGACTCAGCAATCCCACTTGAAGATATTGTGGTAGAGGTGAAAACTTAAAATCATACAAAAACTTATAAACACGTGCTTATGGAAACTTTATTCATAATCACAAAACACTGGAAACAACTCAGACGTCCTTTAGTGAGTAAATGGATAAATAAACTGTCATATATCCATACAATGGTATTCTATTCAGCAATAGAAAAGAACAAACTATTGATACACTCAGCAGCAAGTATAAATACCAAATGCATCATAGTAAGTGAAGGAAGAGAGACTCAAAAGATTACATACTGTGTAAATCCATTTATATGATATTCTGTAAACTGCCAAACTAAAGGGACAGAAAACTGATCGGTTGTTGCCAGGGACTAGAGTTTGCCTACAAAAGGGCAGCCCAAGGGCATTCTTTGGGAGTGTAGGAATAGTTCTCTATCTCATTAGTTGTGGTTATTACAATAATTTATAGATGTGTTAAAATTTATAGAACGATACGACCAAATAAGCAAATTCTATTGTATATACATATTTAAACATTTAAAAATCAACAAGTCAAATTTTGAAGCTGACCTGATAATATGTCTTTAATAAATTACATGTGTCATAGGTAGGAACGCTATTTTCTTTTTTAAGCAGATGTACTGTATATTTATTTTACAGCATTTGTGATTTCCTTGGGTGGAGCACCCTTTCTAATTATGGAAGTACATAGGATATTTACACATATTTACAGATAGGATATTTACAGAAAGCTAGGACACCATGAAGAACTTACCATGCCAACATGTATCAAATGTCTTGGCAGAAAAATAGTTTTCATAAAGCTAATTCTTTATTCACTGAAAAAGCAATTGGCCTCATCTGTTAAAAGAAGTTGTTCCTGGATTATATTTAGTCCTCTTGGAATTTTCCCTGGATTTGTCTCATGCAGACCAAGAGCTCCATGTAAAAAGTAAAAAGTTGGTCTGTAGACTATGAGAATGGTTGATGTTCTTCTGACAGCCACTCTGGTTGTTTATCAGAACATGCATTGTGTGTGTCTGTATTTAGAATGTCCTGTATTGAACTATTTGTTTATTTGGTTCAACAGATAATACGTTCATATGATTAAATATTCTGCGGGTGCTATGGCTGCTGTTTATTAGTCATAATATTACTAGTGGGACAGCAATGGTGCCCATTTTAATTGATCAGTGCTGAGAGCCATACTGGTTCTTAAATAAGTTCAATATAAGCCCTCTAAGAATATCAAGTGAAAAGTCTCCCTTCGTTTTGTGTCCTGGCTCCTTCTTTATTTTCTGTAATCTTCAAAATAGAGGTAGAAGGACTTTTCAACATTGGTATATATGAAGTTGCAAAAAGGTGAGTATTTTAATTACTTCAGACAGTGTACAGTAATGCAAAACTGGCAAAGCTTATCCCAAATCTGTCTCTGGCAGCCTTCCAGCCTGTCTTTGAAGATACCTTCCTTCTGATCCAGTGCCATCTCCTGGGTGAGACTTTTCCTGATTTCTCTTCCTGACACCCTCACCACCTCTGTTTATCTTTATCTCAGCACCTCTGTTGCTTCCTTCATAGCACTTACCATAATCTATTTTATTTGTCACATCTTAATATCTACTTCCCCCAATGAGTTGAAAGCTCCATGATGATAGGGACAAGGACAAATTTGTTCATTGGTGCATCCCCGGTACACAGCATGGTGCTGGGCTTTTGTTAAGATCTTAATGAACACTGAATGAATGACTTGAGTGTGCCCCTCTCAGGAATGGTTTTGTATCCACAAGGGATTCCTGAAGACATAAAAGCTTCCTTATTGAAAGAATGAAATTATGACAGCAGGGTAAAAGGCATGGGGTTGATATTTTAGGTCAAGGTGACCTACTTGTGTGACACTTCTTTGGTTACCACCATCTTATCTTCTAACCCAGAGGCTGGCAGGACTCTTTTTGGAGAAGGTTAAAAAAAAACTTAAGACAAAGATTTCATCTTGGAGGCCCTTCGTGTGGTTCAAATTGAGATGTCAATTTGAAGATGCCAGCTACACATTCAAGGAATATTCCGTTTCAAAAATTCTAGATTCAGAACCGTAAAGAATAATTGCACAATTCACCACCTATCTGACAGTCAAAGACATAGTCCTTAATAATTTTATGATGACTTTTGGGTTGTTTTTCTTTTAAACAAAATTTTATTCTTTAATCCACAGGTCACAGTTTTTTAATCTACGTGAACACACATGGCTTTGTTACGAAAAAGTAAGATTACAATTAATGATTAAAAGGAGATATTTTGGAGGGTTTTGTAATGCTGGGTCTTGGCTTTTTTTTTCCTTCTGAAATATGCTTTGATTTTCATAGTTTTCCCACAAGCAGTTCTTGGCATCATTATTTCAGGATGATTCACATGGAAAGTAGTTAAGTATTTTGAAGAGAGGTTGATTTATCATGAGAGGGGTCATATGTTTCTATAAAACTTGCAAAGATTATTTTTTTCTTGTAATAAATATTCATGTTTCTGTCCAATTTACAATTTGTGATTTTGTATTCTTGTTCTTAAAGACTCACCTCAAATTTTATCAAACCCCATCAAAACCCTGATTTGACCTTGATTTTAGATGGAGAAATTTGTGAATCTGGGGGAAACATGGTAACCTGATTGTGTTACTGACACCCTCAGGGTAGAATTGCCAGATGTAGCAGATGAAAAGACAAGATATCCAGTTAGATTTGAATTTCAGATAAACTGAATAATTCTTTTTAGTATAAGTATATCCCAAGTATTGCATGGGACATACTTATACTAATAAAAAACTATTTTATCACTATCAGCAATAAGAGCCATGGTTAAAAGGGGCAGACAGTAGTCTCTGTGGGCCACTTCCCCAAACAGGCTGTGGCAGGTGAATGTTAATCAGATGTATTGATAAACTATATAACTTTGTTCCTTATCTTCTGCTTCTTTATAGCTTGGTTTTAAACTGAGTCAAGTATCTCGTCTCTGATGGAATTTGATACACCAGAGGCAGAGATTAGCTGTGTGTCAGTCAGCAAGATGGAATCATTGGGCCTTAGAATGCAGTTCAGGAAGTCATCCTTAGAGACTATCTAACTCCTTCATTTTATAAATTTTACAAATGTAAAAAAAAAAAACCTAGAGGCCAGAAAATAGATCAGTATGAGGCCTATAAATGTTAAATATCTTGATGCACAAAAATAATAAATAATAATACACAACAACTGTAAAATATTTATTGAGCCTCAAAATACAACTGTGAAGTAATAATTATTATTACCATCCTCATTTAGCAATGAGAAACTGAGGCTCAGAGAGGTTAAGTAACCTGTCCAAGGCCACACAGTTATGAAGTAGTAGAAATGAGATTTGAGTCTGGCTTCAAATCCCAGCCCTTTCCCCTTCTACCAGTGTTTTCCAAACTTCAGGCAATTGTGCACCAGCTTCACAATTTTTCATCATCTATGTTCCTTCTGTCCTATGCATGACTGTTTTCTTTAAATTGACTGATATTTAAAAAATTTAAAGTTTACTTTGTAATAAGAAGTTTATATCCTTACTGTAAATAGAAAAATAATTATTTCCAATTGTAAAAAGAATGTGATTGTACAACTGTATACAATTAGAATGTTATTTAGTTCTGCGTAGCTTTTGTTGCCTGCCTGATATGAAATTAGGACTGATTTCTCACTCCGAGATTTAATGTTCCTTATGCTATGAATGCAAACCTCCTAAGTCATCTCTGGCATAACCAGTGGTTTGTGCTCCATGCTTACAAAAGCACTGGCCTACACCATTCCACTTCTCAATAGATCCCAGGGACAAGTGTTGCTGTTTGGGGACAGTGGCTCCTGGAAGCTTCAAACTGGAAGAAGTAAACAGGTCTTTCAATCTCTTAACCAAGGCAAGAATTTTCTGTACGTCATCCTTGACGAGTGGTTGAATCAACTGAGAAAATCTTAGCTCGGTTCTTAATGGCTAAGAACATGTACTCATAATAAGCACTTGCTCATCATAAGTGTTGTATAAATGATGGCTATTATTCTAAACCAAGTAGTTATGCACAGTAAAGACAGCATCATATAGTCATAAGGTTGTAGCCTTTGCCATCATACTGCCTGGATTTAGCCCTGGATTGGATCCTTCTTAAACTACATGCGTATATCCTTGAGCATCAACAGTATCCCAGGTTAACTTCTTACCCCTCATGCCATCTGCTTAAAGAAAGGTCTCCAGGGTATGTCAGGGAATGCATGTGCTCACATGGCTGTTCTAAACTTTCCCACAATTTCGGCTTGATACATTAAACTTGAACATGTTTCTGTTTTTGTTTCAGTTAATCAGGTGCTGCTCTTCCTTCTGATTGTGACCCTCTGTGGGATTCTGTATAAGAAAGTACATAAGGGGACTGTGCTCAAGAATGAAGCAGGTATGCTAAATGTAATAAACCAGTCACAAAAAGACAAATAATGTGTGATTCCACTTATAGGAGTTGCTTAGATAGTCAAAATCATAGAGATGGAAAGTATAATGTTGCCAGGAGCTGGGAGGAGGGGAAATGGGAAGTTAATGTTTAATGAGTATAGACTGTCAGTTTTACAAGATGAAAAGAGTTCTGGGGATGGATGATGGTGATGATTGTACAACATTGTGAAAGTATTTAATACCACTGAACTGTGCACTTAAAAATGGTTTAGATGGCAATTTTTGTGTTAAATGTATTTTACCCAAATTAAAAATGCATTTTTAAAAAGAATGAAAGAGGTAAGCTGGCATATAATCCATGGAGATGGGATACCTGCAAACTTGATTTAAATATGTTCCTCTGAGTCCTTTCAGTAGCTGGGTTCAGAGATAAGCAACAATTTGATCACCTCCCTTCAAAGACCTGCTTGAAGAATATCCACCCACGGCCAACTTTTCAGTTGTGTTCTAAACTAATTGTGTTCCTCAAACTTTAGCACATATAAGGATCACATGGAAGGCTTGTTAAAACACAGTGTTGGGTCCCACCTGGAGAGGCTTTGAACCAGTAGACTTAGGGTGGGACCTGAGACTCTGCATTTCTAGTACGCACTCAGTTGATGCCGATACTGTTGTTCTTGGACCACACTTTGAGTGGCCTGTTCTACACCCATCCCTTTGGAGTCTCTCAATAATTTTGCTTATGAAAATTGCCATCTCTTTCTTCTCTCTGCTGGTTTATTCTTATCAGTGCACAAACAGCCTCATAATTGTCAACTTATGAAAAGATCCTGCACTGACCCTGTATCCTCTTCCAGCTACGGAGATCAGTTCCTCTTCTCGGGGGTGAATTGTGAACTGGTACCTTTATAACTGCAAAACACACAAAGTCAACCCACATATGTTAAGAAGCACCGGTAGCATATTTATTACATTTTTTATTAATTTGCTTTTTATATTAGTCAAGCAAATACACTCATTTATGGAAAATACAGAAAAGAAAAAACACTACCTATTGCTGTATTAGCCAAAGACAAATACAGTTAATAATTTAGTGCTTTACACACATTCATTCCACACTTTTTAAAAAGCCAGTTGCTAAGGCACTGGACACCCACAACCATGAACAAAACCATGTCTCCACTCTCACAGAGCTGACTTTTTCTTAATATAAAAATTCATAAAACAATTAAAAACATATGTAATCTGGTCTAAATAATCTAGGAGCATCTGGGGGAAAAATGATTTCCACACAAAGACATGTATGCAGATGTTTATAGGGCATTATTCATAGGGGCCCCAAACTGGAAGCAATCTATATGTCCTTCAACTTGAGAATAGATCAGCAATATGCAGTATATTCATACAATGGAGTACTTTTCAACAATAAAAAGAAACAAACTACTAATTTGCTATAATACTGATAAACCTTACAAACATTATGCTAAATGAAGGAAACCGGACCCAAAAGACCACATATTGTATGGTTCCATTTATACAAACTTTCTAGAAAAGGCAACTATGGAGACAGAAAGCAGATTGGTAGTTGTCTTATGCTAAGACGGGGTGTGGGTTGACTGCAGACTGCCTCAGGGGAATTTTTTGGGGTGATGTAAATGTTCTAAATTTGGACTGTGGTTATGGTTGTACAACTCAAATTTACAAAAAAAAAAAATCATTGAACTGTACACTTACAGTAAGTAAATACAAATAAACCTGCCATAACAGAGAACCACAGACTAGGTGGCTTAAACAACATATTTATTTTCTTGTAGCTCTGGAAATCCTAGATCAAAGTGCCGACAGGGTTGGCTTCCCCTGGGGCCTCTCTGCTTGGCTTGCAGACAGCTGCCTTCTTATTGTGCCCTTACATGACCTTTTCTCTGTGCCCGCATCCCTGGTATCTCTTCCTCTGCTCATACGGACACCAGTCATTAGGATTAAGGCCCCCTCCTCCCGTAATGGCCCCCTTTCAACTTAATTGCCCCTTTAAAGGCCCTATATCCAAAAATTTATGTTCAGATGTATTAGGAGTTGGGGCTTCAACATACGAATTTTAGGGGTTATAGACAATTCAGTCTATAAAGGTATCTAAATTATGCCTCAATAAAACTATTTTAAAGAGAGAGAAGACAAAGGTATGATTTCATTTTGGTTTTAAAATAATACATATACGTATCATCAATATTTTATGTCATAGTCAAGGCTCAAAAGAATAATTAATTATTGATTTTATACATTAGTCATGCTTTTCATTTACCTCTTTTCTCTTTCTGTCAACTTTTGAAACACTTGACTAGAGGGTAGATAAGGGAAGGAAGGTCACAAGCAGTATATTTTATAGCAGTGTAGGTGAGGTAAATATTCCAATTCAGAGAAAAGTTGAGGAGTTGAAGAATTGTTTAATTAAATGAGGCTTTTCAGTTCTTCACATGTTTTTCAGCTGTGTTTATGTTAGGCTATTTAATTCGTTTCTGTAAGAGAGCTCCAAAATAATAGTGACTTAAGCAAAATAAAAATTTATTTTCTCTCTCAAGTAAAAGTCTAATGTGTCAGTTCCACAATTATCCAGAGCAAGATTCCTTCTTATGGTTTTGGTGTCTTCAGCAGGTAGCTTCCATCTTGTGATCCAAGGTGGTTGCTCTTACTCCTGTCATCACATCAACATTCCAAGGGGAAGGGAGAAAGGAAAAGGGGAGAGTAAGCAAATTCTATTTTATTTTATTTATTTTTATTTTTTAGGTGAGGCAACCCTTGATTGACCTCACAGATTGCAAGGACCTTGTCAGCTTACAATCTCTTATTTTTTATTTCTTATACCTACAGCACCTGGTCTTCCTGGGTGGTCTCCCTTCCAAGTACTAACCAGGCCCAACCCTTCTTAGATCAGATGAGATTCTGAGATCAGATGGGATCGGGCTTGTAGATGAGTTAGCAAATTCTTTATTAAAGCAAATCCAGTAGTTGCACACATTACTTGCACTAACATCCTACAGGTCAGAAAGGGGTGTAGAAAAAGTATTCATAGTAGCTGGCTATGTGCCAGCTAAAACTCCCGCGTTCTATTGCTAAAGGAGGAAGGAGAGGCTGGAGTTTGGAGAACAATCAGTAGTCTCCTTCACACCATGCTATCTTCCCCCAGCAGTGTAGCAGGCAAGGTACACTGGCTCTCCTGTGAAATTCCTTTATGTCCCAAGACACTGGTTTTGATGTTTCCAGAGGATGACCCTGAGACGCCTGAGGAACTGGAAGGGGAGATTCCCGTGGTGATTTGTGCAGCAGCGGGGAGAATGGGTGCCGCCATGGCTGCCATCAACAGCATCTACAGCAACACGGACGCCAACATTTTGTTCTATGTAGTCGGGCTCCGGAACACTCTCTCTCGAATACGGTAATGGTTGTACAATAGACTTTGGAGTTGTCTACTTTCTTTTGACTTCCCTTGTTTTTCCTTAAATGAATTCCCTTTTTTTTTTTTTTTTTTTTTGGTTCGAGAAATGTCATTTGGCTTAATGAGGGATGACCTGACAAATGTGTCACCTAGCTAAGGAATTTTTAGCATAATCTCATTTATCTGGTAGGGCAATGCGTACAATTCTGCAGAACTGAATTGTACTGAATGGAACTGAACTTAAAGAACCTCAGTCCTTAAGTAGTTTATGTAAAAATCTTTCTTAACCTGAGAGAATATTAATATAACCATTTTAATAGGCTCAGGATCATCACTAAGTATATGTATTTACTATCTTGCACTACACTACAAAATAAATTGGAGCTGGATTTAGAAAAAATAAACAGAAAATCAAATTTTAAATGTATTATAAAAATGTAAGATACTTGTGTAATTTTGGTATGGAGACTGACTCCCTGAGGCCCAAAATCATAAGGAAAAACTGAAAGATTTGACCACATAACATTTATATACTTTTAAATGATGAAAAACACTATAAAAGTAAAATTAATCATACAGTCAATTAGGTTTTCAACATGTATTATAGACAAAGGATTGTATCCCAAACATGTAAAGAATTCATACAAAAAATTTTAAACATACAGACATCTAGTAGAAAAATGTATATAGAACACAGACAATTCACAGAAGAAAAAATACAAACAAATAAACATGAAAAAATGTTACCTGTTACTAATAGGAAAATGCCAATTAAAATAGCAATGACATAGCTTTTCACTCGTGGGGATGATAAAAATTAAATAAGACAAGAATATCTAGTGCTGGAAAATAGACACGCTTATTCCTTGTTTATACAATGTACACTTTGTAAACTGGTAAAGCATTTTGAGAAGGCAATATCTGTTGAAGTGTTACATGCATATGTAGTTTGACTCACCAAACCATTTCCTCTGCTAGGAATCTGTGCTACAGAAATTCTACATAGTACCAAAATATATGTACAACAACATTAATCTCAGCATTATGTGAAATGGTAAAAAAAAAATTGCTAAATACTTAAATGTTCATCAATGGAAGAATATTTAAACGAACTATGGAATACGATCCAGCTATTAAAAGAGAAAGAAGGCGATCTGTGCACACTGACACAGAAGATTCCCGAGGCAGATTGTGAAGTGGAAAATGCAAGTTGCAGTAGACCTCTTACAGTGTGATCCATTTTATGAATGTCTTAATCCGTTCCATCTGTTATAACAGGATGCCACAGACTGGGTGGCTTATAAACAATAGTTTTATTTCTCTCAGTTCTGGAAGCTGGGAAGCCCAAGAACTAGGTGCCAGCAGATTCCATGTCTAGTAAGGGCCCTCTTCCTGATTCATGGAGGACTGCCTTCTTGCTGTGTCCTCGCATGACATAAGGGGGAAGGGAGCTCTCTGGGGCCTCCTATAAGGAGGTGACTCTCATTCATGAAGGCTCCACCCTTATGACCTAATCACCTCCTAAAGGCCTCACCTCAGACACCATCACATTGGGGATAATCTTTCAACATATGAATTTGGGAGTTGGAGGGACACAAAGATTCATTCTGTAGCAATGAAAATCAAAAATCCCAAATGTGTACATGCATGTATATGTGTTTCTGTAAAAAAAAAAAAAGACCTGGGAAGATTTCTCCAGCTGTTCACAGTGACTATCTCTGGGGAGGATGGAGGAATTAGGGAAAGCGGTGATGAAGGAAAGTTCAAGGCATTTCAAGGATCATGTCCATCATTCGTAAGGAGAATGGACTATTGTGTGGCTTTTATAATTAGATTTGGGGGTTAGAGCACCATTAGGAGATATTGAGATTGGCAAAACATTTGCTCCTAATCTCAGTGGTCTTTGTCTGCTGTAGGATTTGAGGGCTTGCGTATGGTTTTCATTTTTCTGTCTAATTTCTCACTCTTCTTACCATTTATCGTTGTAGATTATTCACTTAGCCTGCTGTTAACAGCCCCTTAATTATCTGTGGGTATAAAAATTAGATAACCAAACCCATAAGAATGGCGTGTGTAGTACGTTCTGAGTAAAGGTTTGCACTTTGGCCAAAAGGCACGAGCTTCGGGACTAATGACCTTTGAGCGGAGACCAATTATTTCCCAGTTCTTAGTTCCTGTCCACCACCTCTTGTTTTAAAATATTTTTAAAAACTCTGATCTGGGGAGGTATTTGGCTAATACTGTTTTGTTTCATTTCCTTTGCAGACAGAGTTATGTGAATAAATTTTTTTTTTTTTAAAGAAAGATTTAAAGCCAGG
Source organism: Macroglossus sobrinus (assembly GCA_004027375.1). Classification (NCBI taxonomy): domain Eukaryota; kingdom Metazoa; phylum Chordata; class Mammalia; order Chiroptera; family Pteropodidae; genus Macroglossus; species Macroglossus sobrinus. The sequence continues at coordinate 145,654 of PVKZ01000524.1, read as the reverse complement.
ACAGATGGGGAAAGACTCGAAAGGATTTATAAACTAAAACTCTACTAAGGTTGCACACATTTTTAACTGTTTAAGGAGGCAAGAGATTGACTCCAAGGCAATAAGCAAATTGAGGAAAGGTGGGAAGTGTGTTCTAAAGGGTTTTTTTTTCTTTCATCTCTTTAGAAAATGGATCGAACATTCTAAACTGAGAGAAATAAACTTTAAAGTTGTGGAATTCAACCCTATGGTCCTCAAAGGGAAGATCAGAGCGGATTCATCGAGGCCCGAATTACTGCAGCCTGTGAGTAGGAACCGGGCACGTGCTGGGGACAGTCCATGGCAAGACCTTGTTCAGGGTGAAGCACTAGCCACTGGAGTCCAGGTAGAATAGTTTTGAAGCCTCACAGTTGTTAGGTCTCCACTAAACTCTGCTTATTTGTAATTTATAAGCCACCTGTTCCAGAAAGGATTTATAATAGTTTACATAAATATAATGAAGCTATTAAGAAGTTGAGCCTATTGTTGGGAATGATGCGTGTGTGTGTGTGTGTGTGTGTGTGTGTGTGTGTGTGTGTCTGATTTAGTTAACAGTAGTCAAATTACTGAGTGTAGAGGAAAACAGGCAATTTGTGGCCTAAAAGATTGAGGAGGAAGCTTCTGTGACGCCCACCGCAACAATTCAGAAATGAAGCTGGCAACAGTCTGAGAAGCTGGGGAGTTTAAATCTAGGAGAAGCACAGATCTGCCGGCTCTGGTTTCAGCCCAAAGCCCAGATAAGTCGGGCACTAGCAGTTCAGGTGAGGCAGCCTGGCAGCCCCTGTTTTATTCTGCATCGAATCTGGAGCTGAGCCAAGGCCATGGTCAAAGCCGACTCTCCAGCACCCCTGGAAGACTCTGAGCTGCATGTCTCTTCCCCAACATTGCTCCTTTTGTTGTTTTAACAGCTGAACTTTGTTCGATTTTATCTCCCTCTGCTTATCCACCAACATGAGAAAGTCATCTATTTGGACGATGATGTAATTGTGCAAGGTATACTCACCGACGGCGAGACCACTTGGAAAAGGAGCAGCTGATAAGTAGAACGACTCTCTCTCTTCATTTTCCAAATAGCTAGCTGCCGGGTGATTGTGACTGCTTGTTCAAGTTGGGAGTATAGTATTGTTGTAAATTTGGGAATATTTTGAAAACAGGGGTTGGTACTCACTTCCCTGGACAGTTCAGCTGTCTTTCTGAGAGCAACTCTCTGATTGTCAAAGTCTGTGATTAATAGCTTGGTAGCTTTTCCTTTCTCTGCACCCCTACAATGTAGGAAGGTAGTCTTACTGATGACATCCTTAGAAGTGAGTTAAGTTTTGGTGTTCAAATGTAGCCTTATCTCGTTCCCACATGCAAAAAAGATAAGCATTGCTGTGGTACCTACATAGCAACAGAAATAAAGAAATTTGACAAAGGGTGATCGGAGCTTCTTTTCAAGTACCTTTCTAAATTGATACGAGCTATTTTTGTTAATCAAATTGCCAGGCCATATGAAATTAGGGGTCAGATATTTCTCCCCTAAAGCAAAATGAAGATGAGTTAAAGCTCTAAGGCTCTACCCAGCCCTAAAGCCAATGCTATAGTATTTTAACTCCTGATGTTTCTAAATTCAGGTGATATCCAAGAACTGTATGACACCACCTTGGCCCTGGGCCACGCGGCCGCGTTTTCAGATGACTGTGATTTGCCCTCATCTCTGGACACAAACAAACTCGTGGGGCTGCAGGTGAGCCCACTGTTTCAGATTCCTACCTTTACCCTGCCGCTCTCATCCTTTCTTCTTCCACAGCTCAAAATACAGGTAAGCTACACCTGGAGAGCCCATCAGTCTGGACTGCTGGAAGCTCCACCTCTATGCGACTCTGGGCAAGTTACTTAACCCTGCGAGTCCCACTTTCCTCATCTGACACCTATAGTAATGTGTCTGCTGTTGTGATTTTATGAGCTGTGATGGGATGACATGATGTCAAAGTGTCCTGCGTGAACTACATGCGCCAGAAATAACGGATGGGATTAGGTCGCTCTTCCCCATTCTCTGTCAGAGATGGCGTTTTCTGTAAGAGACTCGCTGACTCTTTGGTTCTATTTTCAGAGTTTTGACCATCACTTTTTTTCTTTTTTTTTTTTTTTCCCTTTTGGCTGAGGAAATCTTGATTTTGTTCAAGCTCTTTACCCTGGTGGAAATGAGGGAAGTTGAACCAGAAGAATGGCTTTAGAATGCAAGGTGCCATTAAGAATCCAATGCTGGGGTGTGGCTCCGTAGTGTAGTGGTTAGCACAGCTGCTTTGCAAGCAGAAGGTCTTGGGTTCACAACCCCGGGGGAGCCAGGGACCATACCTTGGGTGTGCCAGGACCTACCCCCCCAGCATGCTGCGAATGTGTGGGAGTAGGCCCTGGCAACATCCATGGGTCAGAGGTGGAAGTGTATATGGGGGCAGGTGGGATTAAAGAGGGGGGTAAAAAAAGAATTCTTCAAAAAAAAATTTCCAGGAAATAATTTTAAATTTAATTTTAATTAAAAAAATAATTTTAATTGGCCTTTTCTTGCTCAGGCCCACTTTCACATCTGGAAGTATACTTTCACTTCTGATAAAGCTTTTCTTTTCTACTGTAAAAAAAATTAAGTAAAAATAAAAATACTTTTAATTTTAAGGCTAGACTCTGGGGCCAGACCCACCTTTGTCAGGATCTGGGCTCCATCACATAGTAGCTTTGTAACCCTGGGCAAGTTACTTAAATAACTGTTTTCTCCTTTATTTGTCAACTAGAGGGAGAGTCATTGTGAGAATTAATTAGTTGATGCATGTAAACTCATTGCAAGCACGTAATGAGTCAATGCATGTAAAGTTCTTGAAAGCGCCTAAGCATTTCTGTTACTTCCACGTCATATTCAAACACCCCACTGAGGTGGATTATGGCAGCCCATGTGGGCGAAATAGTACATCCTGCCTCATGTTGATTCACTCAGCTACATACTGAGTGCTTGCTGTGTGCCTGACACTGCTTTAGGTACTAGTAATACAGTAAACAAAGCTAAAAGCCCTGCCTTTGTGTAGCTTACATTCTAGAGGGAAGACAGGTAAAATACTTAATGGAGGATCAAGGTGGATTTGGGGCTGTATTTTAAATAGGGTGATCATGGATGGCTCTGCTGAGATGGTGTTGCTGAAATCATCCTGAAAGAATGAAGGGAACCACCTAAACAGGAGAAACACATTCTAAGAAGAGGTAGCAGCAAGTGCAAAGGTCCTGAGGCAGGAGCGTGTCTGGCATATTAGAGGAACGTCAGTGGCCGAGGGATCGAGGGAAATAATAATAGAAGTCAGAGAGGTAATGGGAGAGCAAGGCAGGGCAGAGCAGGCCTCTTTAGGAACTCTAGCTTTCACTCTGAGTGAGATGGGAAGCCACTGGTGAGGCTTTGAGCAGATGAATCATACAGAGACAGAGAGGGACTGAAAGGGGTAGAAGCAGGGACATGGGAGCTGGCGGGAGCTGGTGGAAATCCAGTGAGTGGTAGTGGGAAGTGGTTTGGTTTCTGGATATATTTTTGGAAGACGAGTCCAATAGGTTTGCTGACAGAATTGTATGCAAAGTGAGTAAGAGGAGTCAAGGATGACCTGAGGACTGTGTTTTCTTTGTCTAAGTAACTAGAAGGACAGAGATGCCACTAAATAAGTGGGCAGGTTGTTGGAAAGCACGTTTGGGATAGGATCCAGAGCACTTTTTGGATGGAAGTGGGGCTGCCTTATTAAGCATCCAGAAGGAGACACCGAATGGGCAGATGGGGCAGGAGTGGGAAATCCAGAGAGGTCAGGACCATCCACGCAGATAGTATTTAGAGCCATGAGGCTGTCTAGAGAGTTAGTGCCAGAGGAAGGAAGGGGTGCTAGAAATGAGACTGGGGGCACTCAGCTTTTAGAATTTGGGAAAATAAGAAGAAGCCAGCAAAGGACACTGGGCGGGGGGACCCAGAGACACTGCACAATGCTTTTAAGAAAATGATCATTTTTCAGAAACAAAAGATTTGTCCGTCAAAAGCATGCTTCTCCTGTTCCTTGACAGAATACATATATGGGCTATCTGGACTACCGCAAGAAGACCATAAAGGACCTGGGCATAAGCCCCAGCACTTGCTCTTTCAATCCCGGTGTGATTGTCGCCAACATGACGGAATGGAAGCACCAGCGCATCACCAAACAACTGGAGAAGTGGATGCAAAAAAACGTGGAGTATGTGCAGACTTCGCTGCCATTTTTTTCCCATGCTTGGGAACAAAGTTATTCAGTTAATTTTCCATGCATAGCTCAGGGGTTAGAAATATTTTACATACATCTGAGACCCTCCTTCCTCACAAAGGCACAGTCGAGAAAGAAAAGGGATAGTAGATGAAAATTTATTCTCGAATGACATGTCAGAAGAAGTGAGATCCTGTGGAATCCCTTATTAGACAAACATTTTTCTAATAAATTGTTTAATAATATGACTTCTAGTGTTCTTCCAGAATCTTACTGAACCTCTTCCACTGGAAATCATTTATTTTAGTCAAGTTTCCTCCTTCTTGCATAGATTTATTTTCATGATTATTTTTTAAAGTCAACTTTGTTTTTTAGGGTCCAAGTTTTAAAAACTTGTGATTTTTTATTACTGAAGTTTTAAATAAAGAAAATAAAACTATAACACAACCACTATGATCATATCGTTGTATTCTCTTTCCTCTTTTTCTGAGTATTTTTAATACCATCATAACCTTCAATTTGTGAATAGCCTAAATAATGTGGGATCAGAATTTGATCTATGTTTGCCACAAAAAAAGCCTGAAATTAAAACGGCGAAGTATTAACATTGCGAATCTAGGGTAAAGTACATGGAAGTTCATGGTATTCTTTTTATAATTTTGTATAAGTTTGACAATTTTCAAAATAAAAAGCCATAGTCTTATCATATAGTCAGAGACTGTCTTACCTCCTTTAAAATTATTAGAATCTGCTTGATGTGAATCTGTGGGGCTCCAGACCAAATGTCACTAGCTCTTTTGTCCCTTTTCTTAGGGAGAATCTCTACAGCAGCTCCCTGGGTGGAGGAGTGGCCACCTCCCCAATGCTGATTGTGTTTCACGGGAAATACTCCACAATCAACCCCCTGTGGCACATAAGGCACCTGGGTAAGTACTTCAGAAAAACAAGGGAAAAGTGCATTTTATAGACCCAGTGAGCACCAAGGTGGGGAAAGTGTGCTCTCTCACCAGCTTCCTCAATTCAAGTTTCCCAGGTCAGGGGTCTCCAACCCCTAGGCTGGGAAGTACCGACTGGTCCATAGCCTGTTAGGAACCAGGTCGCACCATAGGGGGTGAGCAGCGGTTGAGCAAGCGAAGCTTCATCTGTATTTGCAGATGCTCCCCAGCGCTAGCGTCACTGCCTCAGCTCCACCATAGATCATAGGCATTAGATTCTCAGGAGCACCCGTCCCTGGTGCCAAAAAGGTTGGGGATCACTTGCTCCAGGTGACTTTGGAGATTACCTTGGATCCATTAGCTCTTCATTGCTCAGATTCTGCAAATGCAACTGATAAAAATCAACTACCCTAGAATTGTGTTTCTAGGAATTCACAAAAAGCAATTAGACTCATGTTTAGCGCATAGTGTGTGCCAGATAAGCATTAACTATTTAGAACTTTCACCATCAAAACTTTTTCACATACCTTTCTTGAACTTTTGTAGTAGCCTACAGTGGACAAAACCAAATGAATTAGCATAATGGCTTATGATGCATTTAGATAGCTGTCAACTTATCTTTTAAAAAGTTGTTTACTGATGATGTGTGCTGTGAGTCCCCTAACAGGCTCTTATTCACTCTTCACTACAGGAGTGCAGGCTCTAGGGTATGGATTGAAATCCCAACTCTGCTACTACCTATGATTTTGGGCAAGTTACTCAAACTCTCCGTGCCTTCATTTCTTCATTTGTAAAATGAAGCTTATAGAATCTTATAAAGGGGTGTTTTTTGTTTTTTTTTTTTTGGTAAGGAATAGATGACCTAATATTTGTAAATTCCTTAGAACTGAGCTAGGTACAGAAGACTTTTGCATTCATTCAGACAGATGGCCACAACCCATTAGCCAAAATCACTGACCAGACCTGTTTAGAAATTCAGAAAGCTTTTGAATTTACAAAAAAGGTAATGTGGTGCATATACTTATGTTCTACAATACCCTGAGTGGGATCTAGGTTTTGCTGCCAAAGATGTTATTACAAATCTTTTTTTTCCAGACATTTGGGGGTTATTTTAGAATTGGAGACAATGGATTTATTTTGACCAGGTGCCTAATGCACTGACAAGAACTGAGCTAGGTTCCAGTGGTAAAGGTGAACATTATTTCTAATTCTGAGAATAATCCTGCAAGGTGGTATGTCACTTACTCTCTAAGAGAAAGGATAGAAAAAATGGTGGAAGCTGGGTTCTTGTCTCTTCTTGATTCTTTATAGATTTGCTTCTGTCTCATTACCAGAATCTTCCCTGATTTTCCTGAGCATCTGTATGCATGTTAAGAGTGACACAGGGACGTTAAGGACACTATTGTTCTGTCTGATTTGATTTATAACAATGTTGAGTTCACTGTTAAGCCAAATATCAATATGTCCATGTAATGAATGTACAGAAAATCCCATCGAAGGAGAGTGTCTTTAAGAAATATTGTGCAAGAAAAACTATGCAGAGCTTAGATCAATAAGGTTAGATTACTTTATGACCTTGGAACAGACACTCAGAATTACATTTTATGAAACATCTAACTTATCGACAAGTAGGAAGGAGCAGGATCTTCCCAAGGGAAAGAAGTCATTTTTCTTTGTAGAACAGAACCTATTCTGTGCCAAAGGCTTTGGAATCAGGGACAGTTTGCAAAGTAAATCTACACAGCGATCATTTGAAAAATGACTCAGTTTGAGAGTATTCTGAAAGCAGAAAGCAATGTTAATGCTATGGGTATAAAGTTTGAGCCTCAATAGGGAGGCTTAAGATTTTAAAAATTTATGAAACATATTTAGCTAAAAGCAAAATTGCAGGTCCCTACAGAGTCCTTCAGTCATGGAGCTGAGAGATGCTGTCCTACTCTGTGATGACTTCTCACATGAAGGTGCCTCTTCCCAGTGAGCATTGCCTTTGTAGATTCTTTGGAAGTTGATAATTTTTCCAGTTAGGCCACTATTGCCTGCAACACCAAGCTCTTCTTTGCAACTGCCTTCACAGCTATGTTTATGATATAAGACAGGACTTTTTTTTTCTTACATCATATATTAAACTAGAATAATATAATTCTAGGTATTCTCCCTCTCTTTACTCAGTGTATTTTGTTTTTTAAAAATATAAAATTCCTTTTCTTAGAAAGTTTAACACTATACAGGGTATCTTAAAAAAGATTTACATTCATAAGATCTTAATGTACTTTTGGAAGAGATATTTTATAAATATTCTGAGCAACGGCAATATTAGGGTAAATACAGTCTCTAAGTGATTTCTTATGAGGGGAATAATATTCAAATGAAGATAGCTGTTTGTTAAAAAGTAGATCTTACTCTTAGTTATTTTACATGGTAAAAATAATACCACTTAAAGGAAAATGTTACCATATTGAGGGAAAGCATAGAAAAACAGCAACTCCTATAAACTCTAGGTGGAAGAGAAATTTTAAGTTCTTCTGGGGATGGTTTGGCAATCTCCTGTCAAAAAGGCATACACCCTTAAATCTAGCAGTTCTACCTACAAAATGGTATCCTACAGCTATATTTGTATACATGCACAAGATATGCAGAAGACTGTTCATTTAGGATTGTTTATGCTAGTGAAGGGACAGAAATAGCCTAAATGTCCTTAATAAGGAACCTGCTAAATAATCATATATTCATTCTATGTAGTCATTAAAAATAATTCAGTAAATCCATATGTGCTAGTGTGGAAAGTTTCCTAAGATGGTAATTTAAAAAGGCAAGTTACGAATACATTTTAAAATGTGTTTATATATATATACACACACACGTATATAACGTATACATGTACATATTTATATCCAGACTGGTGTGCAAGTAGAACATTACTGAAAGGATTTCAGTAATGATGAGAAACTCTACACAGTGCTTATTTTGGAGATTTACAGTATGTGGTAGAGTCTTCATTGTATACCCTTTGATTTGTTTAACTTTTGAAATAATGAACCTGTATTCAATATTTAATATGAAAATTTTATTTTCTAACAAGCCTATTATTTTTCTCTAAACACAATGAAGGCTGGAATCCTGATACCAGATACTCGGAGCATTTTCTGCAAGAGGCAAAGCTGCTCCACTGGAACGGCAGACACAAACCCTGGGACTTCCCCAGCGTGCACAACGACCTGTGGGAAAGCTGGTTTGTTCCTGACCCCGCGGGGATATTTCAGCTCAGTCACCACAGTAGCTGATGCAACTTGATGTTTTAGATATTTCCTGTGTAAAAATGTGGAATTGTCCATTTGTAGCCTACAAGAACATCATTCTTTATGCACAGTATATTTGATACACTTATTGTGATAAGATATTCATATATTAATATGAATATATCATCATAGGATCCACAATATTAAAAAAAACTGTGTACAAATAATACTTGGATCATACCTTAGGTGTAAGTGGTAATTATGGAAATCAAGATTATGTGAGTAAAATATATTGCTGGAAACTCATCTGTGTGTCAGCAATTTGCTTAACTCATTGACAGTTTGCATCTAAAAGTTTTTAAATTTCTAAATGTATTTTTAACATGTCATTGTCAATCTTGTCTTTTGTATTACATTTAAAACTGGAATGTTTGAAAAAATAAAAGTCATAGATTTTTAATGATTTTCATTAATACAGAGTGTCCTACATGTTAAGTATAATAGACGGTAGACTGATCTCAGGTGTAAAGGGGGAAAGAGTAACAGTAAGTCTTATGACAGAAAAGCCTGCAACTTAAGGGTAATCATTCTTAATATTTTTTATTGTAAAAACCATCAGACTTTCAAATGAATTTTAAAACTTTTTCAAAATTACTCAATGAAAAAGTCTCATATCGTCACATATAGGATATATTAACATGTACTACTCATCTGTCATATTTAATGAAAAACACCATTATTTGTTTTATGCTTGGAAAATCCTCAGACCCATTCTCCACTAAGTATCCATCATAATTTAAAGGGTATTTTCTCCACTTAAATAAAAAAAAAAATCTATTGTAAGGCTACCAAAGCAATACCTAGTTACATGCTTTACATAGTCCCATGAAAAAATAATTCAGTTGTTCCTAATCCCTGATGTAAGGCTCTTCAAAGCACCTGCACAAAACATCCGTGTAAACAGGAGTACAGTACATGATTTAAATAACATGAATGACTTTTACACAGCTTGACCTAAAGGAAAAATAAATCCATCATAGCCACAGCTAAAAAGCATCTTAAGATTCACAACAAGGATTTCTCTTATTATAAAAAGAATAGGCCATATAACATCTTAGAACAAAAAAACACACTTGATAAATATTTTCATGTTGAAAAGCATGCTCCTTGGGTTATCGGGAGTAAATGCAAATGGCATTTCCAAGTAGCCAGCTTTATATCCACCAGGCCTAGTAGTCTGGACTATTTGTAGCACCATAGAAAATGCATTATAAAATCACAAAGGTACATTACTTCAAACCAGCCTTGCCATGAGATTCACTCAGTCCACAGTAACAAACAGCAATGATGCAGAGAAAGAATTTTTAAAATTATTGGCTTATTAGATATACCTAGCAAAAAAAATTCTGTTATTTATCTTAGTACATTTCATGTACATAAAGCACCAGTTTAAATAAGATTATCAAACACCTCCAGCATCTTGTTGCTCAGCCTGAAGTTCATTTCTCATCACTTTCCATATTACATCTTTAAAGCCAAGGAGGATAAAATTCGAACCATGATAGAGAAATTCAGTTCCTTCCCTATCAACTGTATGTCTCTCAAGTAAAACATAGATGAAGTAAAATTTAAAAGGTCAGCTGCATTCTCTGGAACCTACCATTCTAGCAGAATAGTTTCTGCCAGTTAGAAGATTAATACAGGGGGCGAGGAGGGCCCAAGACAGGGCTCAATGCCCTGTCAAGTAAGGCCAGGTTAGCCTTGCTGCTGCAAGACCACACTCTACATTTGCACTACTAAGCAACACTCACAAAATGTTCACCACTGGTAAAGCAAAGAGTTCTGAGTATAGACTATGACTCTACCTGCTACCATCCAGTTTTTAGTGGAGCCCAACAAACTCCACTAAAAACTACCAAATGAGACTCTGCTGAAGCTGAACTTCACCTATGAAAATCAACACATCTGCCTCTTTACCGGTGGTAATTCTTATTGTTAGCATGCCCTTCTTAGGCATAAAAGGAATAATGGTGCATCTGAGTTTATGCACAGTTAAAAATGAAGTATAAAAATTCAGATTGTAGCATTTCAAAATTAGACTAGAAGTGACTCCCTAAAGAAAACCAATTTCTTCAGAAATGAAAAACAGTTTATAAAATGCTGGAATGATGGTTAATTCAAATACAAAAACGCATATACAAAAACCCTACTTTTTCCTTCTAAACTACATAGATTCATACAGTTGATTCTACCACACAACTGTACTATGATTATATCACCAGAGTAAAACACTAATAAAATACTTCAGTTGGCAAACTGAGGGCCAGTTCTTGATAACTGCATTAAAACTGAGGCATTCGAGTAGAGCTGAGAAACACTATTCTTAAGCGTGGTTTCCTTCCTGCTGTCCTTGCGTCCCACAGTGATTATTAAAGGAAGGAATTTGGTCCGCAAACGACTGGCTCATCCACTGCCCATTCGGAATGTCACTGAAAGTTGATTCTCCACTGTCAGCTGCTGGGGAGGAAAAGAATGTTAGTTTATTTTGCTTAAAAGCTTCAGAGGATCATATTAGGAAATTTTAACTGTCCAGTGAAGGAAAACTGTTATTAAAATAAGCAAACTTCTTGAACACAATTATAAGTTTCTGTTCTATTTTTAGATATAGGACTAATAAGTACTCATTTGTTATTTAAGGAGGGAAATGCAACAAGGATGGCTTGCTAGGATCAGTGACTTATAAAATAAGCTGTAAAAGTTTGTGTAAACATTAAATAACCATCAGATTTTCTCTATAAGTCACTTAATACATTTTTATGTTACCATTCCCATTCTTCAATAGTCTACTCTGAAATTTTTATTTTGCCCAAACCAAGTCTTTGAAAGGAACAAATGTAGGGAGGGGAACATACTCAGCCCATTTGAAGAGAAGCTGCAAGGTTCACTATTGCACGGATTTTCACTATAAACACCACCATACGCTGCTTCATAACCCGGATCGTATTTTTCTTCCTTAACAGCCATCTTCTTTGCATCCTCTGTGAGGAGAGTAAAAGGGAATTAAAACTGATTTTGTACAATAATTTAAAAATAGCTTTATTCAGAAATCATGATGAAGACATCTTTTTCTTGAATGTTCATGTATACGAGATACACCTTTTGCTATGATCTTTCAAACTCTTTGCAATATATACCAAATTACCTCGTAAGAATTATAAAAGCCTGTAAGATTTAACTGTGGGTGGGCTACTACGCTTCTCATATTGTCAACATCTGCAGGAGCACCCAAAGTAGATGGAAGACCTTGGGAAAAGAATATTTCGACAGTGCACCCTCAGACCCATTATTAGAGCACTCTTGTCTGCAATATAATTTTCTTTTCTCCTGCTTTTAAATCCACAACATACCTTCTTTAACATACATATACATGAAAAGAACACAACGAGTAATAATGGTGACATACCTTGGGCAAGCTGCAGGTCAAATGTATATTGCACTTCTTGAACGTCTGTGTTTCGTTCAATGCCTTTCAACTGATCTCGTAAGTCTTTCAGCTTAATGTAGTAATGAACTTTGTCTTGGGCACGAGGAAACTGAGCACACCTTGCACTGGATGACGGCATAACATAGCAGAGCTAGAATCGTAAAATTTTGTAGTTAGAGGAATCTTATAAATCTTTTGAATCCATTCATATAGAGATTAGAAAATTTATCTTTCTTTGAGTTAATGACTTGATACTTGCCATGTATCAATATGCAAAACCAATAAAAGTAGTTGTGTTTGCACTGAAAATTGCAATATCTACTTATTACAAAGTTGATAAATAAAAAACAATGAGACTCCACCCCCACAATGTTCACCTATCAATTAAATCTTTTCTTCTTAATAATAAATACATGGTTCATAATTCTAAAGGTAGAAAAGGCATTTAAGTTTACAATGAAAAGTTTAGTCTCCCAATTCTCTCTCTACATGGTTCTCTTCCCCAAGAGCAATCAAAGTTCCAGAGGTGTTCCATAAATATACAATCAAATGTGTCTGAAATGTGTATTCTCCCTCCCCACTTTAAAAACACATACAAATGGTAACATGCTCTATTCCCTGTCCTGTACCTTGCTTTGGATAAAATTCTCTATCGGATATTTGTATCAGAGTAAAAAGAACTTCCTTTTTCTGTGTAGTACTTTTCATATATATTTAACCAGAACCCAACTGTGGACATTTAAGTTGTTTCTTCTAATCTTTTAATACTGTAAGCTATAGTGAAAACCCCTTGTACATATTTAATTTAGAATATGTGTGAGCATATCTGTTAGATAAATTCCTAGAAACGGAATGGCTAGGGAGAAAGACTTTTGCATTTATCATTTTGGATGATGGCAACAAACAGTCCTTCACAGAGCATAACAAAATACATAACTATATACCTCTTATATGTATAAAAGAGGTAGGATACTAGATTATGGAGTTTTCAGTTGCAATTTATACAATTTTTAAATAGGCCTCCATACCATGTATTACAGAAAAAAATATTACTTACTTATTTTGTTTTGTTTATGAAGCATTGAGAAAATCCTGATTCATAAAGATATGTACGTGCAAATGCTACCATGTTCATAACAGCACATTTTCTAATCTCAAGATATTCTTCAATTAAAATGACTCAGAAATTTGAAAAAGTAGGTCTTTTGTTTCAAAGATGAACCACTAACATTATCAATAACTGTGAATATTTTATGATACGAATAAATTTTAAAAGATAATTGTACTCACAGCTCATTATTAGAGCTTAAATTACCTATCATGATATGATTCAAATTCATTTATTATTGTACAACTATGATCACATATTTAAGAAATGTACCTGACTGAGCCTCATCTGGCATTGAAGGGACAATAATTCAGTATTCTGTAGGAAGTAACAAACTCATCTGTATGATTTTACCCGAGTAGATGAGGGTAGGCCTCAATTTAAAGAAAGATCAGTGCTACAACCTACTTTACCAACTGCATACTTATACAAAATTAAAAACAGAAGAAATTTAAAAATGGGAAGTTCAAATGTATGTAGGTGGCAGACACTTTTTTCTGAGATCTCCACAAACACCTGTCAGCACAGCAGCTTCTCAATCACTTGAAATGCTCTCTATAACACAGGGGTCTGTGCATGTGTGCTGTTTTTTAAAAAGCTGTAAACAAAACTTAAAACTATATTTAAAAAAACAAAATTTGAACTAAATGTCTGCAGAAGCCCTGCAGAAATGATAAAATTGGAAAACTACTGAGTTATTTCGTGACCCTTTATGTGTAAGACAATAGCACCAAGTGCCAGTCAGGCTGGCTGGATGTGTCTGCAACGGGACTGTCCTAGTACGTGACTCTAAAATGAAAGGGGGCCAATATATATAAACAAGACAATCAGCAGTTTTACTAATCAAGACGTCTATATTTACATATTTGTTTCACAACTGAATAAGGGCTAACCCACTTGAGTTTGATAAGACTATGTCATTAAATACATTGTGAACGTAGTGAGCCAGCTTCTCTCAGTTATTTTAGCCAAACAGCATAACACCATTATGATATTCATCTGATGTTTCTTGTTCTAACAAAACTATAACAGTATCTGAACTAATTTGCAACTATTAGTTCAAGTTGATATTATTTAATAAAATACAGTGTGGTCTTTTTTTCATGGCATAATTATAGTGGATATGACAAATAAAAAAGGAAAACTAGCTAGAAAAAAAGATTCATATTTAGGTGATTTACACTTGTGATTTTAAGGACTTACAGTTTCTGTGTCTGGGATCTTATGGGGTTGAAGTCCAAATTCTAAGTTCTTAACCTTTACTCCAAAAACTTCTTTACTAAAAATTTCATAAATACCTAAAATGAAATATAAACATATTTACATTGCCCATAATGTTATCAAAGAAAAAAGATAAAATTTAAAAGAAAATCTTACATTTTCCATTAAACACTGCTATTCGTGGCTGATATTTCTGTAATTTCTGTACTAGAATACGTCCTCCTTCACGAAATTCTTTACTAAAATTGAATTAAAAAGTAGTCAAAATATAAGTTTGGCAATATCTATAATATGGTAAGTTCAGAGAGCTTTCACCAAAAGATCAATTCATATACTCCTTGTTAAGCTCAACTTGAACTAGACACATATGGTATTCCCAGAGTCTGTCCTTGACCGGAATGGTCAAGGTTCCAACCAGTAAGTTCACATAATTACCTGGAAAGATCCTTGCTGCCTGGTGTTGTCCTTTCCACCATATTAGTAAATCCAATACCGTATTTCCCTGGTAATGTGTGATCATCCATATGGTTCAGCTGGACCTCACTTAATCCTGACATAAAGAGACACTTCCCTGTGAAAAAAAGGATTCAGTTTATTTCTGTAGAATGTCAAAGGTTTTTTGCCCTATGGGTTCATGTGGCGGTCTACAGTCTAATCTCAAAAAAATAAAAAATAAAAAATTATAAAGTAGGTCAAATACCACATTGAGTAGGTACTATACTATGATAAGCCCTTTGCATGGATTATTTCATTTAATCATAATTATCTTAAGAGATATAATTATTATTATCAGCTTTTCATACCGGGTTAAGGTAAATGTCTGTCAAGAATACACAGCTAGTTAGTGTAGGAAACTCTGAAATGGTCTGTTTTCTTTTCTCATAATTGGTGATACCACCACTTGCCCCAGGAATACCTCAAACAAATAAATATACATCACTGGACTCAACATTAAAATACTTTGACAGTGGAGAACATGAAAGGTTCAAACCTCGCAAGAAAATTTAAAAAAAATAGAGATAACATGTTATTAGTTCCAAAAACATATATTATCATTTGCCCTAAATGTTTTTAATGTTATTTAGATAACCAGCTTGTATCTCCTGAAGGCTTTCTGCATGCCTTGTCCTATTAGGCAGAATTAGTTTAGGTGACCTATATATATATATGACAATAAAACAGTAGTTATACTGTTATATAGGTTTTAAAGCTCACTCTATAAGGATGATGGTCTTTAATACTATTTTCTGTTAGATACAAAGTACCTGTAGAGTATATCTCTCTCTAATCACAGCATTTCTTAACTACTGTAACTTGATTGCCACTGATCAAGGCATTTCATCTTTCCTAAGAAATATGATTAGCAGAAATCTGAAAAGGTCAATATTCTGTCTATATTTGTACAACATATTGTTACTGTGTCTGTAGATAATATCTAAAAAAAAAATCCTTAAAAAAAGGTAGTAAATCTCATTTGAAATAATTCAAATGAGAGAAAGTATCCCTTTCCATGTCCCTTGGCTCTCATAAACCGAAAAGTTAACAGTGACCTATCATTTCAAACCTTTTACTTTTGTGTACACACACACACACACACACACACACACACACACACACACACACACGGAAAACACATATGGTTACTTATACACATATACCATCTCTCTTATTAAAAACACAATTTGGTTTAAAAAAAGAAACAGTAAACTATTAACAAAGATAATCTAATAATCTAATAATAAGTTTAAAAGTAAAATAATAAAAAAAGTAACCACTTACAAAAATGGTTTCCAGGTCCAGGGTAATGGTGCCCTTTGTAAGCAGCCATCAGTCCCGGGTTTATGCCAATCTACAAAAAATGTTTATACATTTTAGTCCTGAAAAGTAGGCTTTAAGCTTTAAGGGCTTCCATGGAGGAGTGGCGGGCAAAACTAAATTTATTCAAGTAAAAATTCAATCTGACATCATAAGCAATATTATTTACCAACTGCCTTGATCTAAACAAATTATTCCATTCTGGGGAAACAAATTCCCTGTAAATTAAAAATGTTGCTGTTGTTTTTAAACACATTTCACCTCCTCGTATCCCTGGCCCCCAGCCCCACACAACTGGCATGGGAAGAGCGAGGTCCTGCAGCAAGCAGCCAACCTGAGCCCAGGTCCAGTCACAAGTCTGCTTCTCAACCCTCCAAAAGCAGCTTACTGCACATCATCTACAGTTGTTTGTATGCTGATGTTTCTTAAAATTATGGATAAAAACCAAAGTTCAAAATCAGTGTTGTCACTTATGGAGAATTCACAGGTGTCACGTAATCTACGTGATTCACATGGATTATTTTATTTAACTGCAACCTTAGGAGGGAGGCAGTGTTATCACCCATTTCACCGGTGACAGTTAGAGTCACATCCTTATCTATGGTCACATCCATGAGGCAGGACTGGAAACCAGGCCCAGTCTGGAGCCCACCCTCTTAAACACTCTCATATAAAACCATCTCATGAAGGTGACACCATTTACTACCAAAAGGACTCTTAGAAATGGTTCTTTTCAGCAAAATTATTTGCAAGGAAAGCTAATTAATCCGCCAATGCTATTTATAAAACCAAATGAGGACAAAAATCCTTACAATCACGATGTCCAGATTGAAGGTCAAAATATCTGGGAGAGTCTTGGTCAAAAGTTCAGCTTCTGAAACGCCATTAAAACGGTCAACTTTTCTTTTCACTTTAAATGTGTCTGTAATTTTTTCTTGCTTTTCTTTTGATTTGGTGGACCTGGCAGATTTTCTGCCCTCTGCAGGTTTCTTGGGTTCCGCTGGTTTTTTTGGTGCTCTTGTTCTGGGTTTT
This sequence comes from Macroglossus sobrinus, assembly GCA_004027375.1. Lineage (NCBI taxonomy): Eukaryota > Metazoa > Chordata > Mammalia > Chiroptera > Pteropodidae > Macroglossus > Macroglossus sobrinus. Next base: position 128,570 of record PVKZ01000524.1, on the reverse strand, counting down.
CGCTTCCTTCCTTTTGGAGTCTCTGAAACACATGATTTCCAGGATGCAGATGCAGAAAACCGTAATTATAAACTTTAGGCAGCTTTCCCAGAAAAGTCACCCAATCAACATCCTTTTTACCTACTTCCCAACATCAGTCTTCTCTGCAATATCTTCCCCTTGTTTCACCTTAGAACATAGGTCATGTGGCCTCATCCCTCACCTTCCTTTTCCCACTGGCTGTTCTTGGGCTGAAATGTCCATAATAACCAATGACTCATTTTCCACACAATCTTACCTGGCATCTTGGTCTCCCCATAGATGCAAAACACCTACATACTATGTATAAGAATTCTAAATGTAAATACATAAATAGTTAAGTAAATGAATGAAAGAATAAGGAGAAAGACAGGGAGAAAGGAAAACATTTGAAATCAATTTTTCCCAAATTTCTAGCAGGTGACAAAACCTCAGACGGTTCTTCTATTCCACACACAGTCGAAGAGGTGAATTTAGAGGTGCTGAGGATTAAATGTCTAGCTGGCAAGATTTTTTTTCAAAAGGCAAGACGAGGGATCTGATATCAGGACCTAAAGCAGAGTTTCTCCATCTCAGTACTGACATTTTAGGCTGAACAATTTTTGGTTGTGGGGGCCTGTCTTGTACATTATAGAATATTTAACATTCTGTATTTAACAGCAACCTTGGCGTCTGCCCACTAGATGACAGCAGTATCCTCTCAGTCATGATGATCAAAGGTGTCTCCAGACAATGACAAATGTCCCTTGGGGGGAAAAATCACCCCTGGCCAAGAACCACTGACCTAACGTATCCAACAGGATGCCTTGGTTTTCTTATCCTCAGTTCGTCTACACCTCTCATAATTTCTCAGGCTCCTGCATTTTCCCAACCCGGGCTCTTGTCCTTCCCCTTTTCTGCCTCACACTGCTTTAGCCACTCCCTATGCCAAGGGGTCCACATCCATTGGCTTGTAGCTGGGGAAGCCCTGGTGCTGCCTGCCCAGAACAGGAGACAAGGGCAGAGGTATCTCCAATGCAGGCAGTCAGAAGTGTTCCTGGAATCATAAACTGTAAACATGTTTCTCCTACGATACTGATACACTGCAGAAAATCATTACCTTCTCTCCACCCTCCCAACTCCCAAACTTATTCTAATTCTGTTTTAGCGAATAGTTATCTCCTTCATCCTAATTGCCTAGGAGTTTCTTCCAGATTCCTCTTTCTCCCTCGTTCCCCATTTACCATGGCCAGGTAATGCTACCTTCTGAATAGTTCCCAATTCTGTCCTTCTCCACCCTTTCAGGTCCTCATTTCGTCCCTGGATTATTGTCTCTAATCCACTCCTAGCCTCCAAGTTCTGCTTGCTCTCTACCATCCAATCTATCCCCTGTAATACTTCTGGGCCGATATTTTAAAATACTATTATATTTAAGTCACCCTCTGCTTACATTCTTTCAACAGCTCTCTATTGACTATTGCCTTCAGGACAGGATATACATTCTTTAGGTTAAGAAGTCTCACCTGCCCCCTATCCAGCCTCATCCCTCACTATTTCTTTGCTATACTCCAGACTCCAATGACGGAATCACCATGTCATGCTTCTTTGTGTCTGTGCTTTGGCGCATTCTGCGCCCTTTGCCTGAATTTTCCCCATTCCACTCTTTGTGGGGATAAAGTCGCCTCATCCTGGAGTTTTAGAGATCGTTAAAGCTGCTTCTGATCCTCAGTTCGAGCTAGGTGCCAACCCCGTAAGCTCTCCCAGCATCCTATGCTCTCTTCATAGCTCTGTGTGTTGAGGCAAAATGCGTGTTGACTTATTATCTTCCCTTACTAGATTATGAGACATTCCATGGAAGGATCCATATTCTTCTATTCCCCCCAAATCTATCAGAGTACCTGAAAATACTAAGTACTTAAAAAAGTGGATTAAAAATGTAACACTAAAATCAAGCTAAAATTTATCATTAAACACTTTCTTAAGTAAACTGGCTGATCCAATAGCTAATTTTCTGTCCTGTCCCAGTGAACACTACCTTGGACAGGTTCCTGAGCAGGAGCTGGGTCTGGAACTTCTGCTGACCTTTGCTCTTCATTCGTAACTTCCATATTCGGAGCTTCGGCCATCGTTTGTTGAAATGGAAATGAATAAAAATCTTGAGCTTGCTGCAGTGAATAGCTGAAAGAATGTAAGATATGAGGATAAAATTACCCAAATATAAGTTTAAGTGACTAGCTAAAAAAAATCTTCAGTATACAAATATTTTGAAACCAGACTGGAGTGTTTATTTTGAGTTGAAAATAGGTGAAAAGAGAGGAGGAAGATGTAGGCTCATATGTGCACATTCACACCACCTTTGCTGAGTGCCTACTAACCAAACATTAATGAACTCTCACATGGTTTAATGGCAGGATGTGTGAACAATAAAACTTACCAGTCCTGTCAAGTCAGCCTGCACTTTCTCTGAAATGGGAACTTTCTAGTTCCAGAAATTGAAAGGCCACCAAACAAGGTTAAAATGTCCACAAAAACAATCTGTGTTCCTACCCTCAGTATTCACCCCTCTTGTCACAAAAATTCCCTCTACTCTAACTCCCCCTGCAGCCTAACTCCCCCTCCCATATAACGTTGTGTAAGTTTAAGATGTATTACATGTTGATTCGATACACTTACCTACTGCCAAGTGACTGTTACCACAGCTTTAAGCTTACACTCTATCAAGTCAGATAATTACCATTTCTTTTTTATGGTAAGAACATTAACGATCTTTTGTCTTAGCAATTTCCAAGTATATAATACAGTGTTACTAGCTATAGTCACCATGTCACCCTTCCTCCAATTTAAAATTCTCTTTTGGTTTATTTGCCTTTTACTTATTTTTTCATTGGATCTGTTTTTTAATTATGCTGGGTTTTTGCTTTTTTGGCACTGAGGACTAGATATAGATATCTTGTAAATGTCCACAAATCTACGGGAAAATCCACTCTAAAACTCTAATCTGAACATTATTTAAACTCTGTTCAAAATATTCTGAGTATTTTGTTCATTGTAAGGAACTTAGGTCTTCACAGAAAACAATTTCCAAAAAATACTTCTGATGACCACAAATGACTCTCTCAAGCTGCTGCAACAGCACAAAGCTATGGAAGTAAACACATTTTATGAAACTCAAATAATGCCATTAAACATGTAATAGGGGGGAAAAACACTAGGAAATAAAGTAGACAAGTGCCATTGACCATTTGAAGAGAAAAGTCCTGTTTTCTGTGGTAAGATGCTCTACTCACGAGTTTTCTCTCTCTGTGACATATGGAGGAAGGCAGGTAGCTTGGAAAGCAGAGATTAAAAAGGCAAACTTGCTAGTTTGCAAGTACATTTTAAATGAGTCAACTTTATAGCAAGTTGACCTTAATAAAATTTATTACCTTAATAAAATTACCTTAATAAAATTGTTTTTTAAAAAGGCAAACTAAAGCATTCTCTTGGAAAAGTGTAAATGGCTGACACAGGTACAAGGTAACAGACTGCCCATGGTGGTTGGGCTGATGTTAGATTCTCAAAGAAAAACAGGTGCCCAATCCCGTTTATGCAATGGACAAACCACTGGAGAGGCATTTTCACTTCAAGCTATCTTTAAGAGCAAGTTGATTTTAAAAAGGTTACAAATTAGTGGGAAAATATTAAACTAGATCTTAAGAATTTTATTTCCTTAACTATATTGTTCTCAAATTATATAAAAAATAAAAAATGATGATTTAGTAAAAATTAATGAGAAAATATGATGCAGCTCTTAAAAATTATGTAAAAGCACAGAAAATGTTTACTGTATATTTTATGTATTTATTTATTATTATTTATGCCTACAGCACCTGGTCTTCCTAGGTGGTCTCCCATCCAAGTACTAACCAGGCCTGACCCTGCTTAATTTCCAAGATCAGACATCGGACTTGTTCAGGGTGGCATGGCCGTAGACCATGGACCGTGGCTCCACTGGGTGTGACCTCAGGACCTTCTGCATGTAAAGCAGACGTGCTAACCACTACACTATGGAACCATGTCCATTTAATGTATATTTTAAAGTGGGAAAAAAATACAAAATAGTATTGTAATCTAAGGCTACATATAAGAAAAATATGTAGACAAGGACTAGAAGTTAAAATGTAAAAATGAAGAGAAGTGTTTAAACTGTGCCCAGTATAATGTAAAATGTCCTTTTTTTTCACACTTTTCTTTAACACTACTCATAGCTCTTTTCAGTAAACTGTCAAAATGTTGGCTGTTCAGTGTTTCTGATTTAAATATTCTAATGAGGAGTTGGATAAGGCTAGGTTACATTGTGAGATAGTGTGCAGTTACTATCTGGAAATGCTAATAAAACAGACTGACTTCTGGTTGTGGTGGGTAGCAGTTTTACCAAGACACTAACAACCTTTTTCAGCTGGAATATATAAAAGTAAAGATGTGTGGTCACAATAAATGAGTGGCCAAAAGAATGCACGAGGTTTGTTCTTAGTCTGTCACACTGTCAGGAAGGCAACCTACCACTCTGAGTTTCACAGATGTGTCCCATTTTGAGCACCTCAATACCAATTTTGAAAGGAATGTATCTAGAAATGTATCTATAAAACTGATGTTTCTCTTAATCTTCTAAAAATGATCACTGGCACTTTATGGTGAATTAAATAAGAACAGAAATAAAAAAAAATTAAAGCTATGGAAAATAGAATATGTAAGTTCTGAGCAAATATATCTTTGAACCTTAAATTTAGCCTGATCATCATAACAGCTTCCTAATAGCCAAAACGAAAGGAAAGAAGGTGGATTACAACACTCTTAATTACTTGGCAGAAGAAAGCATTACATCTGTACAAAAACATGCATGAACTTGAAGGCCTGGAAGTTAAAGAGTTCTGAATAATATAATTTTCTTTTATCTTATAATAGTTATATTTGTAACCAGCATAATCTCTTTCAACCGTACTGTGACAATATTTCTTAAATACATTTGTTGTATTTATACATGGTAAAAGCCACTTCATAATTCAGAATTCTGAAATGTTTATAAATAATAATTGTCTAAGGAACAGCAACAAAACAGCACTTGGTCAAGTCATTCATCCTTTTAGGACCTGTGGTCCCTTACCATGAAAATGAAGGGTGAGATTTGGTGATTTCTACATATAGGGAGAATGTGTAGGAAGTTGAACTAAATTTGTCCAGATTCTGGATGTGCCCCAAAGAGATTTTATTTTCTAAAACACCCTGATATCAAACTTATAAGTATGAATGATTTTATTTCCTCTAGTTCGCTTTTTCCCTATCATTTGTTTGTTCCCACAACTGTTCTGTGCTACCTCTCTTTTTCCTGCTGTTAACCCCTTCCTCTCTCCTAACCTCCATAGCTTCCTCTTTCCTTCTCTTGAGTAACAGTGCTCAAAGGATTGTTTTTTTATAACTGTTTGAAATTGATGAACCGTGTATTTTCTGAGTCTTCTACCAAACATACACACATGGGCGTACGTACACATATGCACGCATACACACAACTGAGGAGTCTAGTTAATTCAGATTTTGCTGTATTTTTAAAAACTAACTCTATAAGGTTTTTCTCTAAAATGAGTAAGTCCAACTTCTCTAATCCACAGTTATTTTCCACTATTTTAAAGATTTAAGTTGCTCTTTCTAAATACATTTGTCTTATTCCATTCAGGCCGCTATAACACAATACCATAGACTAGGTGGCTAATGAACAACAAATAATTTATTTCTCACAGTTTTGGAGGTTGGAAAGTCCATGTTCAAGGTGCCAGCAGAGTTAGTGTCTGGTGAGGGCCCACTTTCGGGTTCACAGAGGGCTATTTTTTTGCTATATTTCACATGGCAGGAGGGTGAGGGGTCTCTGTAGGACCTCTTTTATAAGAATACTAATGCCACTTTGTAGGGCTCTGACCTCATGACCTAATCACTTCCCAAAGGCTCCCCACCTCCAAATATGATCATATTGGGGGGTAGGTTTCAACATATGAATTCTGGAAGGACATATTCAGTCTACAGGAACATTTTATTATTTTCATTTAAACCAGCACATACAACTCTGAATACTTAGAAAAGTAACAATCAATGCTAAAAAATCCAAAAGTCAACTAAAAAGGACTAGTTTATATAAACTATGATGGAATATCACTGTAACTATTTAAAAGACTACATTCAATATTGCTAAGTAGAGTGTGTGTATTCACCGTGCAGTACAGGGAACGTACTGTGCACTATCTACTAGAAACTGTAAACACAAATATTTAGAATGAGCCAGAGTTCCCAGTTCATTTAACTACCCTTCATACAGTATAATTTCAAGGTTCCTCACTATTTGGTCATTTTTTGGTGCTCAGAAGCAAACCGATATAGTCTCAACATCCTGAAACTGCGCAGGGCTATCAAGTTTCTCATTTTGGAGACACAGTACAGAACCTATTACATTATCTTTACAGGCACCTACATTATATTGTTGATTCATACTGAGTTCACCACCAGTGAAAACTGCCCTTTTATCACCTCTCATCTCACAATGTATCATTAATTTTCCTGTATGTAAGTTCAACAGGAAACAAGTTTTTATTTCACATAATTAGACTGCCATGAGTCCATCTTCATCTTGCCCACAAAAAAAAAGGTATGGCACAGTTAAGGAGGCAGGCGTTTGAAGCCACACTGCCTGGGTTCAAATTTCAGATCTGCCATTTACTAGCTTTGTAGCCAAGTTTTTTATGTTCCAACTTCCACGCCGGTAAAGTGGGTATAGTTGAACCTAAGTTATTGGTTATGAGGATTAAATTAGTTAACACATGTAAAACACTTAAAATAGTGATATATAGTAAATTTGCTTTAACAATAATAAAGATAGCGGATGACTGAATATTTTAGGTACCTCATCATCCTTCTGATGCTGTCTAATCGTATCATTGTCTAAAAGGGAATGAACCTAGCTTGGCTGGTCTTGCTTCTTTCTGAATTTATACTATAGTACAGTGATCACTAGTTTCTTTTAAATATGTTTAATAACCACTGAGAAGTAAATAATTTGTTTAGGATCAAAGTAAATAAATTAGAGGATAGATGCCATATTTGGAAGAAATAGGAACTCACATTTTGATTTTCAGGCTTCACGCCCCTCTGTTATTGTCCATAAGTTCTTAAAGACTGCTGTAATCTGGCCTCTCACTTAAAATCCAAAGCCAGGAAATACAACTTCTGTTACAGCAGCTAAAAGTTCTTTGAACTGCCCTCACTGACCCTGAGCTTTAAACCTTTTACATTCATTTTGCATTTCCAGTCTATAATCATTTTTCTTAACATATTAGAAGCAAAATCAAAATCAGAAGTGCTTATGTCTCTTGTCACTGTTAACACCATGCCAGTAAACCAGGCAGAAAACCCAAACCTTTCTTTTCTTTCTTGTTGTCCATACCAAACTAAAAAATGTTCTTCTTGGTCTCTTTTACATTTCTGGAATGCCTGATCTCATCTGAGGGTTAATTTTTCATGGCTGTATTCTCAGTGGTCTGTGTCATAATATTCTAGTCCATGTCACACTCTTCCAGTCATATTTGATTTGGCATTCTACTTTCATCTCTGGTAAGTATCATTTTCATGTCTGATCTCATTAGAAACATACTGGTCCTCTTCTTTTTTTTCCCTCTAAGTGCTGGTTATGACTCTTAAACTATCTTTTCTTTTTTAAAGGTTCTATAGACATAGAATTTTTTCTTTGAACTTTTTGAAATTAATCTTCTGAAGTAAAAAGCAAATTCATTACCACCCAGCATTCCATTCCATTCCTTGATTAGCACAAAGTAAGGGCGACAGAGAACCACTTTCTCAGGATCACCTGGGGTCTGACACTTCAGAATCCCCAAGAATAAACTCCTCACAGTATTAACACAGAACTCTCCATATTTTTTGTGGTTAAAATTTTGCAAGTCAAAATAAAAAATGGCCTATAACCTAATGAAGTGAAGGCAAAATATAAGAGTTTTCAGTTAAGCATTGTAACTGAGATCTATTACTTTGCTGTATAAGACATCTACAAGGTCTCATAACATGTAATTCATTTGTTGGTAAGCTTTACCCAGGTTCCGATTCTGATCTGAAGTAAGATTACAAAGGTGAGAGTAATTTCCACAGTTCTGGTGATTTTTTTTATTTGTAAAATCTTTTGGGGGAAAAAGTAGAGTATTTTATTTCAGGATTTGATCCACAAAGTCAGGATAAAGTTCCCACTTTATTTACATGTATCTCCTAAACCGACTATTCTGGTTATGTAACTCCTACAAAACACCCATTCACAGGCTACCAGAACTGGATTCCAGAGATACTCTTTTACAGTCATGAACAGGCCCAGAATACCTGCCTAAGTTCAGTGCCCATTAGCCAGAGAGGCTAATTCTTTGTAATCTAATAGCATTTTATCCCAATATAAACCATCACTTTTTAAAAAACACAGTTACCATATATAATCCTTTAGTTTTTCATTTGTTTTTCTGCCATTTCAAATTTCAAAATCTCTTTTACAAAACGTTCTTTCCACGCATCTAACAGTCCCCCCAAAGGACATATTTAAAGTAATTCTTAAGTTCGTCTCCAAGACCACTTGAAGACATTTTTGGATGCCTTCTTGGAGTGTTATCCATACTCTCAGCATTCAAGAGCTCTAATATGGCAAGGTTATCTATCTTGCGGCCCGTCACATCACTGTTGGGGGAGGGAATCTAGTAACTCTAAAATGAAAAACTCCTGGAGTGATACGTGCTATTCCATCTCTACAGTTCTTTGCATAATGAAGGGCAAAGAACAATGTAACCAACGATGGCAACCAGAAATATCAATACAAACCTGCTGGTTGCTTACTAACATATTTCAAAGACGGCTAAATGCTGGAAGGGAAGGAAAAAAGAGTGGTCCAGGTGCCGAAGTCATCGCATCACCTGTCCCAGCGAGGAGTGGCCAGAGCAGGCCGGTACTGCGCACGCGCAGCCCCGGCCTTTGTACTGTGCCCGCGGCACTTAAAAGACCCCTACGTGCGTGCGTGCGTCCGCCGGCCCCCCCGCAAGGGGCGCGAGGGGCGCGGGGGCAGCGGTGGCGCCCCGCCCCGGCCTTACCTGTCCGCGTTCTCCGCTTCCATTCCCTGGTGCCGCTCGCGTGAACGGCTACTCCTGTCAGACAAACGAGCGACTGGTCGCTGTAGTACTGCGGCGTATGTACAGCAGTGTGACAATAACCAAAGGCTTTGGACACGAATGCTGGAAGAACTGGGACAGCGGTGAACACTCAAGCTCCTCCCCCAAGCTTCTAGTTCCCCCTCCCCCCAGCGCAAACCCACTTTTGCGCGGCGCTTCCGTTTACTTGGAGCCAAATCCCACGACTTGTGGGGGGTCACGTGATGTAAGGTAGCCCAATCACATTTGTTCCTGTTTCGCTGCTCCTGCTCGCAGCTTGGCCTTTCGGGAAGGGTGGAGGACGAAACAGGAGGGAGGGGGAGCACTCTGCTGACGTAAGCTTTTGTCCACCCCCGACTCTTCGGTGGTGGGCGGCTGGTGGGAGTGAGTTGGTGATGTCTTTTGGGGGCTCTGTGTATGTGGGGGCGGTTATGCTTATCAGTCAGGATCATTCAAGTCTTTCCAACCCCAATTTTTTTCCCGATTAAAAACTTTTGCATTAATTAGCAATCGCGATGTAGGGGGAAGAAGAAACGGTGGAACCAGAAAACCTGATACAGAGTCAGGGCCCGTGTAACAAATGGGCCTCAGGCTTTTAATCTGTAGGTTGAGGTGATTGTAAAACTGCTTTGTAAAATGTAAAACTTAACATGAACTATTGTCTGCTTTGCTTTGGGTGTGTAAAAATATTAACGTTTAAAGTCTATGATAGTAGATGCCATTCAAATATCACTTTTTCCTTATAACCTTCCAGACAATCCGTTTTTTTTCCCCAGTGGCTCTTACAGCTAGTTTTTGTTTTATTCTCAAGTTGTCACTAGTGTTTGTACAAGGACTTCATTAAATAACGATGGAGATAACACTTTTTCTCTAGTTTTCATGATGAGAAACCTGGCTACTATATTAGTCAGCTTTCCCTAGTTAAGCCGTGGTAACAGAAACGCCAAAATCTCAGTGACTTACAGTAGCAGCAATGATTCATTTTCTCAGCAATGTAGCTTTCGAGCTGGGAGTTGGCTGTGGCTCTGTGCTTCGTGTGTCTTCTATATTCTGAGAACCAGGAAAGAGCTTTCATGAGTAAATATAGAATGACTAATTTATATTATGTCAATCGCTTAAATAAAACTTAATATTTAAAAGATTTTTGAGAACTTTTACAAATACTGTGCTTCGTAGTAGGTATTTCTCAAAATCTCACTTATGGTAGGTATATGTAGATCTTGGCTTTTTTTTCCTTTTTATAATGCAGGTGCCTAACTTAAGCTTTAATTGACAGGGCATTCATTTCAGAGAGGCATCAACTTCATAGATTGGTTTTCTAAAACAAACACATTGCCAGACACTCGACTACATAAATAGCCAGTCCACCTGCCCCAGCTGAGGCTCTTTTGTTTTAGATATCTTGATTGATTTCAATAACAGACCATTTGGGCTACTTTTCTAAAAAAATTTCTATTTAAATTTCCACTCTTCTATTTTAAATTTACTGATGAAGAGCAAACCAGTGAAACCTCAGGCTCCTGCCTTGCACCTCGCTGTGTGGCCCCAGGTATGCTGTGTAATTTCCAGGTCTTGTAATAATATGTATCTTTTCAATGTTTCCTGATGGTTATTGCTGGAAGATGTCTAGCAATTAAGAACCATAAGAGCTGATTCAGATGCAGCATTGGTTATCGATAGGCTGAGATCAATTCAAGACAGGTATTCAGGGACTATTTGTTGAATTAATGAATGAACAACAGTCCATTCTCTCTGGTTTTCTCATCACTCAGGACCAGGGTCTAGACAAGTTTTATGGCAGGCAGCTTGCCTCACTGATTTCAGAGAGAATTCTGGTGACTCAAAGTGTATAAAAAGTGCGAGCTTTTCTCAGGTGGTTTTCACTGAGGAATAGTTACAGTTGGGTAGCAAGGATCTCCATCTCTGTGGGATGCTGCCAGTTCTGGGTCTGCCAGCTCCATTCATAACCTCATCAGACCAAGGGCCTCTACTTAGTTTTATCTCGCAAAAGGACGTGTTTCCTAGAAGAGTTGTTGGGGAGCGGGACATTGAACTTGGAAATGGCGAAGCAGTCACAGCAAAGTGGCTCCTATCTCATCATTGTCTCTCTCACAGAGTCTGAGTCTGGAAGACAAACTTGTTCCACCTGTGAGCCATGTGTACCAGAGCTTGGGGGGAACCTAGAAGAAATGTCTTATCTTTGCCAAATTATGTCTCTACTTCAAAGACACCTTGTATAATAGGACAACATAAGAAAGGCCAAGTCACTTCATCTTGTTTCTCTTTTCCTCACAATTCTCCATCTGAAGAACCTGATAAGCTTGCTTACAGTGGTTGCCCAGGGAAGGAGGTGATGTGGAGGGATTAGAGGCACAAAGAATCTTTTTGGGTTAACTATAATTGCAAATAAATTAAAAAAAAAAAAGGCATCCAAAAAACACTTTTTTAGAGTGACAGATATGTTCATTATTTTGATTGTAAGAATGGTTACACAGGTGTACATGTCAAACCATCAAACTGTGTTTTAAATATGTGGTGTGTGTCAAATGTACCTCCATAAGTGTTTAAAAAGTGTATCATGATTCATGTTATACGTGCAACCATACCTTCAGAATTCAGTCTTGCATTAACTTTTTGCTTATCTAAAATCAACCCATAACCAAAGCACAATCTAAAAATGGAGAGATTAAGTAGTCAATTTCTGGTTTCCTTTTTTTCCAGTAGCGCCAAAGCTCAAAGGCATATAGCTGTCTTGATGCAGGTGTTTCAGGTATCAAAGGATGCCTGGCACAAGGAAGGGCACATGATACAATAATCTAGCCAGGAGCCAATCCCACAACTCGACATCTGCCAGAGATCCTACTCTAGGGAGACTGACGATCCCTACAATAACGGGGCTGGGAAAACACCGGTAATCAGTGTGTGTTGCGGGGAGATTGGATCAGGCCCCAAGTCCCACTTCCGCCCAGGTCACATGCCCGCGCCAGCAGTCCCCTTGCTTTTTCGTCCGGCGCGGCCTCCTACCCCTAAACTTTTGGTCCCGCCCGCTAGATGGCTGCTCTGGCTCCTGGCACTGCGCTCTGACCCGCCGCCGAACGCCTATGCCCTCCGCGGTATAGTCTCTCCCTGTAGGGCCAGTGGGAGCGGCGTCTGCCATACTCCAACCAAAAGTTTGAAGAGGCGTGGGGAAACCACGCGGGGTTGGCCTTCCGCTTTTTACTCAAGAGCTGTCTTTAAATTCTGAAGGCCCAGCCCCCGACACTAAGAAACCATTGAAGGCTGGTCTTAGGCCTGGAAGGGACGTTCGTCTTCTCAGTGTCCTTGCTTCATAAACGAGGACACGGGGCGCTGGGGTGAAAGTGTTCTGACCCCAGTGTTCTGACTCCGCCCCTCCACCGCTGTGTCGCTTATTTAGTTGTGAGCCGAGAACCTATCAACACTGCGGCCTTCGCTCACCATCCAGCCCATCGACCATGCCCGCGGGCGTGCCCTGGCCCACCTACGTGAAAATGGTCACAGCCAGCCTCTTGGCCATGTTCGCAGGAGCTGAAATTGTGCACAGGTACTACCGGCCGGATCTGGTGAGTGCTGGAGGGCCCTGTTCCTTGTGCCTGGACCACTCCATTCTCCAAACAGCAGAAAAACTGATCATAAAACGAAATTAGGAGCACACCTGCCCTGGGCTGAAAATCTTAGGATGGCACCTCATCGCAATTTAGAACAATGTATGTCCTCCTCTAACACAGAAATCATACGCAATCTCAAGGTCTTACACAGTCTGGCACCTTCTTGCCACTGGCTTTATTATACCATTTACTCTGTGTTGCCTTTTGCTGCCACAACAGCTTCCTAGCTGTTTCTCAACCTCATCCAGCCTTTTTCCCATCTCAAAGCCACACTTTTTCTCAGAATGCATTTCTCCCAGATCTTGGCTTTGTTTCTTCAAAACTTCAAATCTCTGCTCAGCTATCTCCTCCAGCAATGAGGGTCCTTTGGACAGCTTCAAAAGGATTGCTCCTCTGCTATTGACTCAGTCTTTTCCCACAGAGTGCTTGTCAAAATTTGCAATTATTTCATTTCTATATCTTTTTGTTCTTTGTTTCCTCCACTAGAATGTAAGCTCCACAAAAGGCCTGTGCTACAATAAGATACCATTTCATAACCATTATGATGGCTATTAATTTAAAAAACAGCTAATGACATGTGTTGGTGAGGATGTGGAGGAACTAGACTCCTCAAAGTGCTGTTAGGAATGTAAAGTGGTGCAGCTGCTGTGGAAAAGTCTGGCAGTTCCTCAAACAGTTAAACAGAGTGATCATGTACCAGCTATTCTACTTCCAGGTTTATACTCAAGAGAAATGAAAACACATGTCCACACAAAAGCTTGTATGCAAATGTTCACAGAAGTATTATTTCTAAGAACCAAAAGATGGAAACAATCCAAATGTCCATCAACTAATGATAAGTGGACAAATAAAATGTGGTATATGCGTATAATAGAATATTATTTGGTACTAAAAGGAAATGAAATACTGATATACGTGACAACATGGATGAACCTTGAAAACATGTTAAGTGAAAGAAACTTGTCACAAAAGACCACTTATTATATGATTGCATTTATATGAAATGTCTGGAATAGATGCATCCATAGAGACAAAATATTAATGGTTACCTAGGGCAGTGGCTTGGTTGTGTGGAAATGGGAGTGACTGCTAATGGGTTGGAGTTTCTTTTGAGAGTGATGAAAAAGTTCTAAAATATATTTTAGTGATGGATGCACAGCTTTGTGAATATACTAAAGCCATGGAATTGTATAAATGGGTGAATGGTATGATATTGAATTATATCTCACTAAAGCCTTACAAAAAAAAAGTCACCTCAGGCCTTTCCTGACCAACCTTTCTTTAAGGCGGTTTTATGTATTTTTTCCACTCACTGCTTTAATGTATGGTGGAGAGTCAGTAAATAGTGCAGGAATGACTATCCAAATATGGAAAGCTTTATTCAAATTTGTGATCCATCAATTGATAGTGATGTAAACTCTCCCTCTGTAAGTCCTGTAGAACTTAAGACATAGCTTAGATGATAGAGTCATATAAGGCTGGAAAGGGACTTAGATAAACTGTGGGTTCTCATAATAAAGATTTATCTTTGAGTAGCAGGGAATTTTTTGTTCTTTTTCACTCTTTACTCTCTTTGAATTCTTTCAGGTCACATTTAATTACAGTCTAAAAAAGCAGTGGCATCTGTGTTTGTTTGTTTATTTATTTATCTACAGACAATACCTGAAATTCCACCAAAGCCTGGAGAACTCAAAACAGAGCTTTTGGGACTGAAAGAAAGACAACACAAACCTCAAATTTCTCAGCAGGAGAAACCTCAAAATACAACTCTGTGAAGAACTCTGTAATTAATAAGTTTTAAATATGTATTTTTGAAATTTATTGTCAAATTACTTGTCCTTAAGTACCTAATACAATCCTAGCCACAAGAGGAGGTGCTCAGTAGATATTAACTAATGCAGAGATTATTTATGGTTTGAACAGTGGTTCTTGAAAACTGCCAAAGTTTATATCAACAGCTTCTTGAATGTGGTTTGATAGATATTTAGTCGTGAATATCATGTTACAATGACTCTTGCCCTTGTAATTCTTGATTGTTTCTCTAAATAAGCTTGAATATAACAATGAATAGGAATTATAAATTAACTATAATAAAAGTAACATTGACAAGGAGTGCTTATGGTGCTAAGTTAATGTTTCTCTAAATATTGGAAAGTACTGTTAACAAATTAAGTTGAAATATTTAAAGTTTGAAGTTCTTTTGGAATTGTATACATAATAAAATTATAATTGTGACTTAGACTGTCACAATTTCTTTACCTCCAAATTTGAGAACCTGTAATAGCAATTTTTTTTAATGAAATATATTTAAAGATAACTGAAAAACTTAAATGAGCATGTCATGGGTTGAATTGCATCTCCCACCTGCCTCCCTTCCCTGCCTAGTACAGGTGAATGTAACCTTATTTGGGAATAGGATCTTTCCAAATAGAACTGAATTAAGATGAGGTCATTAGGGTGGACTCTGATCCAATATGAATGGTGTCTTTGAAAGAAGAGGAAAATGCCATTTAAAGACAGACACACACAGGGAGAACACCATTTGACAACAGAGGCAAAGACTGGAGTGATGCAGCTAATGGCCCGGCAACACCAAGGATCAAAGGCGACCACCAGAAGCTAGGAAGAGGCAAGGAAGGACTCTGCCCAGAGTCTCAGGTCATGGTCCTGCTGACACCTGGAGTTTAGACTTTTGGTTTCCAGAATTGTGAGAGAATAAATTTCTGTTTTCTTAAGCCATCCAGTTTGTGGTACTTTTTTGTGGCACCCCCAGGAAACTGATACAAACATTTCAACCATTTTCTGAGTCTAAATACAGAACAAAAGTTATTTATAGAATAGTTAACTTTCTGTTCAGGGCTATTTTTTTTTTTTTTAAATAGAATTCTGCATTCTTAAAGATAATGTCTAAGCTTACTACTTAGCCAGTTAGCAAATTGCTACATGACAGATCTTTGGGGTCAGTGTTGAAACCTTAAATAATAAATTCCTAAATGCAAGCAAAATGCTTTTGTTTTACTCTTTATAGTAAATACCTTTTTCAATTTAATAGTATAAATCAACTAAATGAAATGGCTTATTTCCAGCCTTTATATAAGCTCTTTCCTACTCCTATGTCATTTGGTACCTTATCATATGCTTCCAGCACAAAGAGGATCTCCATTTGTTAGTGACATGTGCAGTAGCCCTAGGGAAAGGGCTGGGAGATGGAGTTTTTAGTTGAGACTGCTTGCTCTTTGCTAATATTTTATTTCCTGTGATCTTGCATGAGCTGTTCCTTCTCGGGATCTAATTTAATAGCTACTATTAATTGAATACTTTTTTTTCTTGAAATAAATGGTTTACTTTATAAATGGTGAAGGTTGCCACAGCTGCCACTGATGGCAAGATCTTTAAATCAGGCTGGAAGAAAGTGTGACTTTTTAATCACAGGAATTTAAAAATGGGTTCCTAAACACTCACTCAGTAATTATAATCTAGTTGCTTAACTTCCTCAGAGTTGGAATTCCAAAGTTTTCAGGAAAGATACTTGATTTAGTCTAAACAATACTTTTTTAACCCTGAACTAGTTTTGGCAAATGAATTTGCTATATGGAGTTTTTCTCATTGCTGAACTAACGTTTTCAAATTCTAGTTCTCCACCAACTTTAGTACACGAATACCGAATTGGTGAGCTTTGGCAATGCATTTTGTGGATACCAGTGAGGAGCTCCTTATTCTTTCCAGAATTAAGGGCTGGGGCACTGCTTACTTTTGCATGTCTTGCGTCTTGTGGCCAAAGTCTGCACAGAAGGAGGACTTTCATACCATGGGTGAATTTATTGCACCAACAAGTTGGAACCATTACAATAGCTAATGTAACATATCACAAAAGGAAGTTTATATCTTCATTATAACATGTTAACGACTGAGCTCCCATTTTATTTCTCATAAGGGAAAAATAGCAGCACATATTTTTGAAGATACACATTTAAGTAAGGTAACTGATAATTTCAAACTGATTATTGCAAATGAACCCTAGAAAAATAGCTGGGAAGAAGAGCATACAACGAACAGAGCCCAGACAGGACCCCGGATTATCAGAGAGGCCTGACAAAATGTTGTAGTACATAAAATTAGATTCCACAAAATTTTTTAACGTACTCCACATCTTTGAATATGCATCTGAATATATTTTTCTCTCCCTAACCAGTTAAAAAAATGAGACTACCGTTTTGGATGGCTATATTAATAGTGAAGTTAAAACTATTTTTTTTTCGTAAGAACACATTTCAAAATAAATTCAACAGGATTATAGGTGAATCTTAAATAAGCCTTTTTGGAATGTTTATAGAAAACCTCAGACAGATTCTGTGTTACATTTTCCCCCATTTCCATGAACGTTATCATTTTATATATTATGTCAAAGCTAAGGAACCAATTAACCACACCCCAGCCTTTATCTGGATTTCACTTCTAATCCAGGCTGTATTGCATTTAGTTGCCCTGTTTCCTTAGTCTCCAGTCTGTGACTATTTTTCTTTGGTTTTGACCTTGGAAATTCTGAAGAGTCCTGTTCACATATTCTAGAGGTCTGTTTTTCTCATTAGGTAAAGGCTATGGAATTTTGGGAAAGAATACCAGAGGTGAAGTACCCTGATTACATCCCATAAGGGAGTACATCACTGGTGGTATTAACCTTGATCACTTGGTTAAGGTAGTATCTGCCACGTTTCTCTGCTATGAAATTACTATTTTCCCCTTTCCATACTCTATTCTATAGAACAGGGGTCTCCAAACCCTGGGCTGCAGACCTTTATTGGTCCACAGACTGTTAGGAACTGGGCCGCACAGGTGAGCAGTGAGTGAACCAGAGAAGTTTCATCTATATTTGCAGCCACTCCCCAGTGCTAACTAGCATCACTGCCTCAGCTCCACCTCAGATCATCAGGCATTAGCATCTCATAGGAGCACCGATCATATCACTGGTGCCAGAGAGGTTGGGGACCGCTGCTATAGAAGATAATCACTGAATCCAGCCCACACTCAGAAGATTAAGCTCCACCTCCAGAAAGGGGGAATATCTACATATATTACTTGAAATTCTTCTGTAGGAAAGATTATCTTTTCTCTCTAGAAATAACTTTCTAAAATATGTATTAAAAAAAAGGACTGAATATTTGGGATCTTTTTTATTTTTATACACATGACAAGATTTTACACCAAGAATAGTCAGTTAAATAGTACAAATTTACATTCATGAGGAATGTTAAAAAAAATTCAACTAAAAAACCCTCTTCTTCCTGTGACCCACAATCCCAACATTTTACAGTGCACGGGAGAAGGGGGCTGGGGTAAGCATCCAAAACAAGTCTCTCCCAAAAGAAATGACTTAAATTTCACATTCCCTCTCCACACAGGATCCAAATGGTGAGAGTATAATTTACAATTCATCTTTTTCAGCTGTAGATTTCTGTGAAAACAGAAAAATCAAAAGAGATTAAAAAATTAGGGGAAAAAACCCCTAAGCTCACGGAAGTTTCATAAATGGGGGAAAAAAATTGAATAGGCCAAGCCTATTTCCATTATTTCAGCTGTAGGTGAAAATCTCACTTTGCTTATCTGCAGACAAATTTAGATAAATATTTTAGAACCCACTACCCCAAGATCAATGATCCCTAAATACAATAAAAAATTTAAAACAGCCTAATATTACTATAGTAAAGCTGAAGTAAATGGTGAAGAATACAGAAGCACTGTGGGCTAAGAAAAAATTTGTTTAAAAATGTTTCAAGAATGTATGACTAAAAGGAATAAAATTAGTAGGAAGATCAAAATATACACTTTATTTAAAGAAGAGTGATTTACTCCAGCTTTTGAATTTGAGATGTCTATTTTTTGGCAGATTTCTGTGATTTCTGTATGTTACATAGTTCTAATTATGCCAGAACTAAGAGTTTTCCTGACTTTCCCAGAATTAAGAATGCAAGTTCCGTTAACATACTATACCTTTGCTGTTTCTTCTTCTTCTTCATCTGTTCCGACATCCATTTCTTCTTCTTCGTCTTGCTCTGAGTCATCTGTGGTGTCCTCGGTTGTTTCTTCAGGTTCTTCTTCGGGCTCTTCTTCAACCTAAGGGCAATATTTATGTGCCCATTAATGGATCTATTTTCATTTTGCTAGTTAAATGTTTAAGATTGTAATGTCAAAATCCTCTAATTAGAGTTAAAGATCAAGCTAACAAAGGGAGATAAGACAAAAAAGCATGTTAAAGAATTTGTTTAATTTCTAGCATAGTGTATGACACTGGAGATTTAAATACATAATAAATTATGTCAAAAAGTAGAAATTAGTCCATCTTCTCAGAGCTTAATCATGGGAAACCTATTTCTAAAAAGAAAATTAAACCTATGTAGGAAGATTGGGGATACAAACCTTTGCATCAGGGTCTATGTTTAAACTGAGGCGAAGCATTCTTTCTATCCTATCTCCATATGCTTTTGTGTCTGGTAAAAGATATCCTGACCGCAGGGTTGCTGTTTCAAACAGAACTACGGCAAGATCTGCAAGTGTTTTGTCATCTTCATCTTCCTAAGATGGAAGAAATCACACTTGATTAAAAATTACCAAGTATTCTAGTTAAAATGATGGTGTACGGCTGTAACATCACTCACCTTAACTCGTCGAAGCATATCTCTGATCAGTGGATGTCTGGGATTAATTTCAAATGTTTTCTTCTGGCTGGCATAATAACTGTTAAGGGGTAAAAATGAACATTAACAAACATATCAAATTTTAGGGTCCATACATTTCCCTTATCCTATTACTAACTTACATAATTACCGTGAACAGCTCTTAGAGAAATCAAGGTGTACTATATTGCTACATCATGCTTTCCCCTTTCAAAGGTGGATGGACATGGTTAGATGAAAGAGTTAAATGTCATGAAGACAGTATCTAGCTCATCAGTTAATATAAACATAGTAGGCACTCAAACGTTTGTTGAATGGACGTTAACTTTCAGTTAATAAATGACTGAAATGGTGGACATTTACTAAATGACTACTATACTATTCCAATGGGATACAAGCAGAAACCTCTTCTCTACCTGAAATTTATAATCTAGTTAGAGGACAAGACATTTAAGCAAGACAGCATCTAAGCCATTTTATTGTATAACATTATATATTGGTGAGTTGTGCTAATTTTGAAATGTGTGTGTGTATGTATGTGTGTATTTATTTTAATAAATATATTTGTGAGAAGAATCCTTAAGCTAGGTTTTGGGGGAAAATGTATGATGACTAGGTAGCAAATAAAAAGAAGTTATTCCAGGTGGAAGAAGAGAATAAAAGGAGGGGAAAAGTCATTTCAAGACCATTGATGTGACAATAAAATACAAACTTGAAATATGTATTTCTTAAAAATAAAGGGTATCAAAGACCCCTTTACCTCCAGCTCTTGGACCTTTAGTTCAAATAACTGTTAACTCATAGGTCAAGTTTTACCTTTTATTTTGTGGGGCATACTACTTGGGAGAAGGGTGTGGTGGTTAAAAAAGACTTAACTCATTTGAAAATGTTAACTGTTATTAACCTCATCTGTAACTATTACTATTACCTAAAAATGTAAAAAGTTTAGATATCAGGCCAAGCATATATTCTAATGCAATAGTGAAGACAATTTATGTGTAACAGATTAAGAAAATTTGTATTTGTTTATAAAATACTATAAAATATGCTAGGAGTCCAAGACTTTATCATTCTAATGCACAAGGAATCCCTTTGTAAACTTGTCTACCTAATATACAATAGACACTAGTGGACACAGAAAACACATCAGTTCTTTGTACAGAAGCTGTCATCATCTTCCAAAAGAAGGCTGGACAGAGCCAACACCTTGACAGGGCCCTCCCCAAGGACACTTACTTTGTAGAGATGTCCTTGCCTGTTTGGTAGGCTTGTGCTTTCATGATTCTCTCCATGTTGCCAGACCACCCGTACTGGCTGGCCACCAGAGCACAAGGAGACTCTGTCAGACGCTGGGACACCACGGCCTTTTCAATCTTAAGAAACCAAAAGTTAGATACATATAAGTATCAATAGCTAAGGTAATTCAGTAATTGCATTTCAACTCTTTAAGGATTAATCACTTAAGACCATAAAGAGGCAGGTCATAAAACTGCTGCACAGATTATTAGGAGACACTGTCATTTAACCTTAATTATGCAGTCAGAAATACTTAAATACTAACTTTTAAAAATATAAAACTTGAAACCTGACTTGTAAAAATTTAAATTATTACAAAAGGAATATTAAACAACAGAAAACTTACAATTATAAAGAAAAAAACCCCAAGTACCCATATAGAAAAATCACTATTATCCTTCAGTAATTTAATCACAGTAGAAATGTTGTCTCGACAAGTTTTAATGGTTACAAAACAATCAGTTGCAAAGTTTAATTTATTGACAAAACAATTTTTTAAAAAATCAGGTGCTAAAATTTTCACAATTTCTAATTTCCAGAAGAATACCTTGTCCTTGAGGGCTTTATCTTTCATCCAATTGAGCAGGGGCTCAAATTCCTTCTCAGTTGCTTCACGACTCTCCTTAGTTTTCTCACTTTCATCAAACTTCACTCCTTCCTTGGCGACATTCTGGAACCTCTTCCCATCAAACTCAGGAAGGGCCTGAATGCAGTATTCATCCACAGGTTCTGTGAGGTAAATCACTTCATAGCCCTTTTTCAAAAGTCGCTCAACAAATGGAGAAGATTCGGCCTATAAAATTAAGAGAATTAAAAGTTTTCTGAATCTAGCATTGCTATATTTATTTGTTGATCTCAGTAGCTATGTCTATATGGTAGCAACAACCCCATTTTATAGGTGGAGAATTAAGAGGTGCAGAGAATATAAATGGCTTTCCTGTTAGTGACTGACCAGGCCCCTTAACTATTATAGCTCAAGAGCTGGCTATAAATCCCCAGCTGCATACCACGATCCCTGACAGCTGGGAGTTCATCTCACCTCTTTTCTGTTGGACCCAGCCATGAAGTAGATTTTGTCTTGTTTCTCCTTCATTCTTTCCACATATTGGTCTAGACTAGTGATGTCACTTGGATGATGAGAAGACTGGAATCTAAGAAGTTTAGCAAGACGTGTTCGATTTGAGTGATCTTCAATCACACCAAGCTTGATGTTGGTACCAAATTCTTTCCAAAAAGTATCATTGTATTTCTCATCAGCAATCTTCTTGATCATGTCCAGAGTTTTACGGACAAGCTTCTTTCTAATCACCTAAACAAAATTAAAGAACTGATTAGAGAACTTCATTGCAAAGTTTTGAGAACCTACTGTGTGAAGTAGGAGGAGAGCAGTGCTATATAGCTGTCATTTCTATTTATCAAGAGTCAGGGAATGGTAAGCACTCCTATGTCGGACTGAACAGAGAGAAAGCAGTCAGTGGAAATAGTCACAAGACTATTCTAACTTTAGACCAGATAGTCGCTATATGTGTGTATATATATATATATATATGTTCACTGTAAATTCTTATGCCTTTTCTATGTTTGAAAATTTGTATTATAAAATGGGGAGAAAATAATCAGATTATCAGGATTTGAGAATTCTAGAGTAAAATTAAGTTCTTCATCTGAAGATCCAAAGACTAGTTTTGAAATCTGGTGACTCCACTAATACTTTCCATTAGTGGCCCATTCAAAAAGCAAAGCAGATGGTCTCTTCCCAGAGATGCTCACCTTAAGCAGTTTGTGTTGCTGAAGAGTCTCACGGGAAACATTCAAGGGGAGATCATCTGAGTCCACCTTCGGGTGGCAAAAGAAAGCTCAGTGAGCAATAAAAACACTGGAAAACAAACAACTCTCTCCCAACCCAAGTTACCACCAAATCTCCATCTTAACCCCCTTTCCCCAATCTTCAGATACTTACAACACCCTTGACAAAGTTAAGGTACTTGGGCATCATATCATGGAAGTCGTCTGTGATGAATACTCGGCGCACGTACAGCTAAGCAGAGACCAAGAAAAGTCACTTTCTGGAAATCATACTTTCAAATTTTAAATTCAGTTTATGTTACTTAGAAACCTACTTTAATGTAATCGCTCTTCTTAGATCCATATTCGTCAAATAGACCACGTGGAGCAGATGTGGGTACAAACAAAATTGATTTGAAGGTAACTTCCCCTTCGGCAGTGAAGTGGATAAAAGCCATGGGGTCATCGCTTTCCTGCGGAAAGTTGGCAAGTTATTCAAGTGGCACAGAAAAAAGGCGTTGCTGCAAAGGCTAAGCAATTAAGTCATGCAGTTCAGTTCGACATTAAGACTGCAATTCAAATTGGCTAGACATAGCTGTTTTGATGATGACTGAAAATAACGTTACTCCTAAACTCAGAAGTGTGGATGAGTCTAGGTTCCACAAGTGTTGAGAACAGGATGGTAAAACCACCATCTTGTCTAAATGACAAAATTATATACAACACTTCAAGAGTGGACTGGTCAACCACAAAAAGTATGGAATCTGGACTACAGCTGTGGTTATAAAGAGATATGCAAATAGCTATAAAGGGTTTGAAGACAGTCAGTTCCTAGATCTGCATTACCCATTACTGTTTCCAAATGTGGCCAGTCCAAATCAAGATGCGACAGTAACTGTAAAATATCTCATCACACGTTGATATAATATTATTCTGGGTATGTTGGCTTAAATAAAATATATTATTAGGAGTTAATTTTGCTTTATTAAAAAATGTGGCTTTTAAAAATATTTAAGATAACAGTATGTGGCTCACATTATATTTCTAATACAGCTGCCCTAGATGAAAAGTCCCTTAATATACAGCAAGACTTTAAAGTTCATGAGAATGAAAGTGGAAGCAGAATCAAGGGAAGGTTTTTATGGGTAAAGCTTAAAGGCTGGTTGGATATTAACACAGGAAAACAAAGAAGGTTAAATAACACACCAACAGATGGAATACAGTGATGAACAAACAATCATAGAATATTCAAGTTTTATCTAGTTGGTAACTAAGTCCATTAAATTATTCTATTTTGTAAAAAATGCTGTTTGGGGAAACATTAACTTGAAGCAATCTTAACCTAAGCTAGTTTGGGATGCTTAAGAGTTACAGGAAGGGATCAGTAAAAGAAAAAAATATAGGCAAGAAAACAGAGGTAGGAATTATTTATGACCTCACAGTAATTGTTTGATGTCGTTGTAAGCAAGCCCTTTAAAGATCACGTTATAAGCTATTCAATAACATGGCTGTTTTATGGGTTCTGTAGTGGAAACCACACACACATCTCTGTTGGTAATTCTTAAATCTTTTTTGTAACATGGACCTTGGTAATCTGGTGTTGCCTACAGATTTCTTCTTAAGAGTAAAAAAAATTTTAAATGCATATTATAAAATACACAGGATCCAAAAGGAAACCAATTGTGAAGTAGTTATATTAACTATTTTAGAACACAATTTGATATTTAAAATAATATTTACCTTTGAAAATGATTTGTAAAAAGCTTTGTATTCATCTTCTTCTACTTCTTTTGATGGTCTCTGCCATATTGGTTTGATATCATTCATGAGTTCCCAATCCCAGACAGTTTTTTCAACCTGAAATTACAATATTTGATTAGTTTCCCCCAGCACTCACCAGTAGCTACACTAGTGGAAAACTTAGCTTAAGGAAATTTCAAAAGTATAGGAAGCACCAAAGCGTATCTCTAACCTAGTATGCGCTTCCTGTCAAATGAATCAAAAATTTAAAAAGTCTTTCAATATGTAACTGATTTTTAACACACAAAAAAGGTAATTGGTTATCATTATAATTGATAAAAAGCTAATTAAGATTTTTCATTGTTATTTTTAATTAGCTAAAATGTTATTCCTTGAAAGTATGTTTTAAGGTTAGGAGAGGCTATGCTTATTACATATTCCTATTTCATGACTTATAAAAATCCAGCATCTTACAATAAATATTCCTCAAAACCCAGCACCATTACTTCTATCTACTCTGCTACCTAAGCAAGCCAGAGAACAAATTTTATAGTTAATATTTACATGGCAAAAGAAGATGCAGAAAACCTAAGATTTTAAAATTCAAAACATGTCATAAGCCACCACTCCTGAACATATAGAAGCCAGAAAATTCTTCATAAAAATGGCATGGGCTTGACACTTATACTTTTTAGAGGCAGAAAACCTACAAAGTCCTTGTTTTTGAAAGATGGACTTATCATTTGGAAAAAGGTGACCTTTAAGAATTGAAGCTTACTTCAAATCAGTCTGTGCATATTTAGGTTTTCATGTTTTTTCTAATGTATTCTATACAATATTTTAAGCAGGGAGATGAACCAGACTTACTTTTTTTGTTTTTGGTTTCTTTTCTTCTTCCTCTTCTTCTACTGCAGCTTCATCATCAGATTCTTCTTTTTCTTCTTTTGCTATTTCTTCTTCATCCATGGGTTCCTCAACAGTTTCTGTCTGTTGAAGTAGGAAATAAAATGTAGAATTATGGTTAAACTTATTTCTGATTTGATCTACAGAACATGAAACAAAATTATAGCTCAAAAATATAGGTGTTCTATAAGAAAACTGAGAATATCCTGAACTGAAAAATATTTTTATTCTAAGTATCAAGTATTACATATAAATATAAATGTATGTGTAAGATATTCCAAGATAATACATATAAATTTTAGCAATATAGATTTACCTTGCTGCTCCATACATAAATAGGGAAGTTTATGAACTGTGAATATTTTTTGACAAGATTTTTAATTGTATCCAATTCAAGGTAATCAGATGCTTCTTCTTTTAAAACAAGGCTGCAAGGAAAATAAGACATTTATTATAGACACCTCCATGGGGTAAAAGACTTGATTATCTAAACACCTTCATGACAATGCTATCAGGCAGCAGCACTGTGTAACCCAAGGTGTCCCATTATGCATGTCAAGAACTCTCATCACCATTAAGGGTTTGTGAGCTAAAAATACCAAATGTGGGTATGGTAAAAAGGGAGAGATCTTCCTTGTATTCCCTCAAGTGGAGAAAATCCTTAGCTCAAGGTAGAAAGTGAAATTGTTCCCAACCTTCTAATATGTTGGTCTTTTCACTTGAACTGAAATCTTAGCCCAAGAAGACAAAACACTGAAACATTCTAGAGAAAAGTGAAATTGTATGCACTCTGATAGTTAATCTAGAAATCAAATGATTATTGTAGCTAGCAAACCCCTAACAAAAACCACATCCCCTTAAAAAGGTTAGAAAATTATTCTGAACCATTGTTTATATCTGCACCATCCATAACAGAGCCAGTTACATGTAACTATTAACAAATTTAAATTTAGTTTTTTAGTTGCACTGCCACATGCAAGTACTCAAATAGTCACATGTGGCCAGTGGCTACCATATTAAAACAGTGTAGAGATGGAATATTGCCACCAGAGTTCTACTGGACAGCAATGGTTCAGCTAACACCAATAGTGAGAATTGTAGTGCTGCTTCCTCTTCCTTACTGCCACTTCTGCAAACCCTTCTTCCACCCACCCAAAATAACAAATCACAACATATTCTTGACTAGAATATAGATTTGAAGGCCCTAAGAAAAAGCTGGAAGCTGAATCCATGGCAGTGGTTAAGACTAAATGAGGAACACAAAGATAATGAGAAAAGGGCTGGAAGTTAACTTTTAAAATAAAGAGAATATCAACAGTTAAGAAATGGGCAAAGGAAATAAAAAAAAAGATATACAAGGGTCATGGAAGCTAGGTACTGAGCGGATTGTTTCAAGGAGTATGTAGCAGAAAGCTATTTCTATAGAAAATACAAGAGAAAAATTAAGAAGAAAAAAAAGAAATCTATTGCTGGGAGCAATGTCAGTTTAAAAACCCTGAATCCACTGGACTTAGCAACAAGGATTACTGGTGACTTGTTTCAGTGAAAAGATAATCAAATTGCAATACAGAGAGCTGAGGCATGAGCAGAAGGTGAAAGAGCAGCAAAGGCACGATACCAGAATATGCTGACTTTAATGAAAAAGACAGAGATATATAGGTATGACTGACTTTAAAAGATAGGATAGGAATTAATTTAAACTTAGTCTCTGAGGAGGTAAGATGAGAGAAACGACAGATCATTAAGTAGGGATTAGCTTTAGGAAAAAATGGAGAATACTTCCCTGAGGTCAAGGGCAGAAGACATTTTATCAGTTAGTATTTACTGGAAGCTAATTTCATAATTGCATTTAAATCTCACAAAATCTTCCATATGGGTACAACAGCAGCTAATTTAGGGGTTAGAAATAGTAGGTAGGAAACTGAATTGCCTGATGGCTTCTATTTTATTAGTCAAATATAATAAGATGAAGTATGTACATGGGGCAGGATCTTGACCTTGTTACTTCCTTGCCTTCACTTTGTCTTCCTTTGGCCGCTCTAGACTTTCAGTTCCTCAAATGGACCTCGTCTCTGAAACCTTTTTAACATGTTGTGCTTGCTGCCCGGAATACCTAAACCTAACTTACCAGTACCTCAGAGAGGCCTTCTGGTAAGGAAAGTGTAC
The DNA here is from genome assembly GCA_004027375.1 of Macroglossus sobrinus. Classification (NCBI taxonomy): domain Eukaryota; kingdom Metazoa; phylum Chordata; class Mammalia; order Chiroptera; family Pteropodidae; genus Macroglossus; species Macroglossus sobrinus. The sequence continues at coordinate 101,174 of PVKZ01000524.1, read as the reverse complement.
TGTAGCTTCTTTTTTGGCATTTGCCACTCTGAAATGACTTCCTGTTTTTCTTCCTTACTAGAATGAGCCATGTGAAAGCAGGGATCACATGTCTTATTTCTCTACCGTATCCCTAAATCCTAGCAGGTAACGCGCTCAAACGAGTATGTGTTGAGTGAATGAATGGTAGGATTTGAAGGAAAAAGGTAACTTTTCCTTCTGCTTTGTCAGGGAAAGCAGAATCTGTTGTAAAGTTTGATTTACTGATAAACCATCCACGCTACCTGCATGAAACTGTCCTGATTACCTTATTCATTCATACAAATATTTGCCAGTCAAGTGTTAGGCTCTGAGAACAGAGCACTCAAATTGTTTCCTTTCATAAAGCTTACATCTAGGTAATCTTGCCTGTCTCTTAGCACCCTAAGACATCAGCTCCTCTTGGGACATCGTTTTCTATCTCTTTCTAGTTAAGAGATGTGACTTATCTATACTCTAACACCTAATGAGAGAGGACACTGGAGTGTAACTATTAGTGATGCCTCCTAATGAGACTGGGAGCCGTGGATGTTAATAACAAAGGCAGGGGAAGGTAATTTGGAAAGAATAAATTAGTAAAAGACTAATATGCAGTCATCTAATTAGCCTTCATTAAAGGAACATCTGTGACAACGAAGACAGGAAATGCTACCTTTGGGATGAAGAGAATTGGTCAAAGTGAAAGATATATGCTTCTTTCTTACTTGAATATTTAAAAATCCTTAATGTCAAGAAAAGTATTTAAAACTGAGTGTTAAGAAAAATGTATATCAGAAGAAAAATTGAGACTTTAGGCACATTTTCACTTGGCAGGACTGGGCAAGTCAACTGACCTCTGGGAAAAAAGGCAAAAAGCTGCCCTGTCTACTTCACAGTACTATAAGCACCAAGTGAGACTAGGCATATAATCTGTCTCATCTATACAAACAATATTTGTTAGCTTAAAATGAATTCCAATTCAAACTCAATCATTTCTAATTATCCTCAAATGACATTTTCTTCCAAAGAAAATTGCTAACTCTCATTAACTTTCTTCCAGGTCTTTATCTCTACCTGTTCTCTCCAACCCACCACAAACCGTTACCACAGATCTTTAACATGTTCAATGGTCACACAAACAGCCTCCTCTCATGTGATTCTGCCATCCTCTACACCAGGGGCCCCCAACCCCTGGGCCACAGACTGTTAGTAGAACTAGGCTGCACAGTAGGAAAGGAGCAAAGCTTCAACTGTATTTGCAGCCACTCCCCAGCACTAACATCACTTGCTCAGCTCCACCTCAGACCATCAGGCATTAGATTCTCCTAGGAGCACGGGTCCTTGCTGTTCTACGCCAGAAAACTTTTATCTTATGAACACAATGTTCATCCACGCCTTTATCCATGATGCTCCACAGACTGAGACTACTTTTCTAAGTCTTGCTTCTCTGGAAAACTCGGACCAAGCCACTGCTCTGCGAGGCCTCCAATTTGCCATCTCCTCTGGAAGGCTAATCCTTCCTATGTTATATCCTCCATGTATAGCAGTCATCACAGCTCTTTGTGTCTGGCCCTTAGGAGATCCTCAAAACTTTCTTCAAGTAATGAGAACCGTTCAATTTTCTTATTTTATAGGCAAGGAAATTAAGGCCCAAGAATAAGCTGTTTGTTTGCTCAGAGAGCCCAAACTGGAGAATCAAGATCCTATGACTATTAATTCTTATTAGGAGTTAGTGACACTCACGTAATTGTCGTTCCACGTCCTAGTGTGTTTCCTCTTGGGTCAGCAATTACAGAAAATTCATTGGAGTCAGATTCCCAGATGTGCTGGGTGTCATTGTTGTGTTTTGATGTGACAATAACCTTATCTGCTACTAGGAAGGCAGAATAGAAACCAACACCAAACTGGCCAATCAATTCAGAGGTTGACTGGCCATCTTCTTGTGCCTCAGTCATTTTGTTTAAAAACTCGCTTGTCCCAGATTTGGCTATGGTGCCAAGGTTTTTAACCAACTCTTCCCGGGTCATTCCTACACCAGTGTCTGTGACATGTAGAAGGTTCTTCTCCTTATCACACTGAAAGCCAAGAGAAAAACAAGAGTTATATCTAATTGATACTCACTGCATGACAAGTAAATTCTGAGCTATATATTGAAAATGAACAGCTTTGGGCCACCTCAATTCCAATAAACAGAAAACTAAATTGAGATAGTTTCCTCCATATAGTATTTTATGGCCTTTTCAGAAAGTGCACATCTTAAGTATAAACAACTTTCTTCACAGAGAATAATTTTAAGTTCAATGTATTTGAGAAAGTTATTAATATAAAGAGAGCAGAGAATGGTCCAAATGTCAAAGGCCAGAAATAGACTAAACAAAACTATTTTTGAAGAAAATATTCAAGAAAAGTAACATTTTGTTTTGCTTATTTCTTTGATAGAAAATAAAAGAATTCAAAACTTGAATGACCTCTGTATTTGGAATTTGTGGTGGTCAGCATTCTTCAGTGACTATTCCCTGCTCTCTGCCTTCTAGAAACATAACAGGAATACATTTCCTCCATGGTTGGGTAAGGCCATATGACTAGTTCTGACCAATGAGTTGCAAGTGAGGAGTGAGACTTTCAGGGTGGAGGCTTTAATTGATGTAAGACCTTCCAGGTTCTCTCTATACCATGGCAACCAGCTATATTCCAGATAGCGGTAACTCCAACCAGCATGTGTCCTGGAGTAAGGATGATACAAAGCAAAAGCCATAGGCAGCCTGTGATGATTTAAGCCGGGGATGGCAAACGTTTTTTGTAAAAGGGACAGAGAGTAAACATTTTAGGCTTTTTGGGCCATATGGTCTCTGTCACAACTACTCAACTCTGCCATGTAGCACAAATAACAGTCACAAATAATACACAAGCAGGCATGGCAATGTTCCAATAAAATTTTATTTATAAAAACAGGTAGCAGGTTGAATTTGGTCCACAGGCCATACCTGGTGACCCCTAATTTAAGCCCCCAACACTTGGAAAACTATCTATTACCATAACCTAGTCTATCTTAACTAATATGAATTCTCTATATCCAAGGATTCTTTTAATTGTGAAAAAGAAAAATTGTTTTAAGCTTACCTTTATTTTGACTGTCAGTTCCTCATTTCCAGAAAGAGCATTTTCATCAGTCAGTGATATTAGCCTTATCTTATCCAAAGCGTCAGAAGCATTTGAAATCAGTTCTCTCAGGAAAATCTAAATAGAAGCCAAATTTAATATGCACTTAGGTTAGCCACAAGATACACAAGACATTAAATTTAATGTTAAACTTGTTTTATTTCTCTTCTGTACTCTGAAAAAGCACTCTCATCCCTTAGACTTCTTATGGTACAGAAGTGGCCTTACTCTCTTGGTAAAAGGAGGTACAGCTCTTACACAAAGAACTGTAATGACTATAAGGGATACTTGAATAGTAGTAACACTGTTCTACTAGTGATCTTCAGGAGTGCAATACATGAGGCTTGGTTTATGTGATGGCCCTTAAGACTCACAAGTATTTAAGCAGGTCATGAACACATTTGGAGGGGAAAGAAAAAAATGTCTGACAATCTCCCACTTACCCTCTCAACCCAAGATACCCAGTAGCAATTCTTGTACATATAGTACTGGATACTTAAAGCTGGCTAAGTATTTACTTGGAATTACTATATAAGTATACTATGAAAGTAAACAAGTATGCTACCATACAGAGAAAAAATTATTTGCTTACCTCTTTATTTTTATACAATGAATTGATGATAAGTTTCATCATTCTGTTTACTTCAGCTTGGAAGGCAAACTTTTCTGATTTCTCTCTAAGCTCTCTTATTTGGGATGCATTTAATCCATCCAACTGAATAGCTTCTTCCTCTCTAAGAAAATAAGTTTTACAAATAATGCATTACTTAGTTTCCTACAAAAATATAGGATCTGTGATGAGAGCACAGTGGTCTCTTAAGATTGACTACAGGGTTAAAAAAGTAAAATGGAGAACTTTATAAAACAATACCAATCAACTATCTCATTGTTATTTTACCACAACAGGTTACCTTTAACACCAAGTTGGAAATACTCAGTTTTTACAATTATCAGAAGAAAAAAACCCCCAACTTTCCTCTACTAAAAATAATACTCATTTATGCTCCCACATTCGTGGAACTCCCTTAGCCTAGGAAGCTTTGGCCTCTAAGGGTCTATAAAACTTTAAGTTCTAAGAGGTCAAATATTTAAAATACTGTTCAACAGACAGAATTCCTTTTTAAGTTACTAACTGAACATATTGAGTACAAAACCAACTGAAAGTCTCTTCTAAAGTTATAGCGCTAATATTCTGCAATGCAGTTATCAAAATAGTTTTCAACGGAATTCATTAAAGTTTAACCATTCTTAAGGGCAAGTTAGAAGATATTTATGTGCGTACATGCTTACTATATTTTGCCTGAACATTTTTTAGGTATTTAATTTTGGGGTGTTACTCTTCATCTGTACCTTTGGAGAAACAAATGAAGCCACTGTGTACCACGGTGTTCACAAGAGCTTATCTGTATAGTGTGAAATGTACACAAACCTCTGTACTACTTCATCATCTGTCCTGGATCCTTCTCTACTTTTACCCAGATCCTCTTCTACTGTACCATCCACATCAACTTCATCATCAGCTCGGACTGATCCTAAAGGATGATTTAACACAGAAAATGTTTTAAACATTGTTGCTGCTTTATGAACTCTCTCAGAAAGAATATAATCAAATAGGGAAATGGTAGGGGTTGCAAAATTCGGTTGGTAAACATGGGAGGTGGAGATGAGAGAACGGATCCACTGGTTTAAATATCCAATATAAATATGTGGTATTTAAATTTACATATTATTTAAGTGCAGATACTAAGGTTCCCAAGTAGATTCTAAAATATGGAGGCAGCCAGTACTTCTAAAGAGCCATCCTCCGATCCATTATAAATAACATTTAGCAGATTTTTATACCAGGTCTCTTCTATATTCACACGTGTTGCACGCAAGCCAAGACAAAGCCTACAAAGTGACCATGTCAAAACTTAGGCCTTCAAATAGGATTCGTGCAACCTCTACCGAGGGGAACTGAAATTGGGTCCACAGGCCAGAGAAAAGGAAAAGATTTTAAGACGTTAAGGAGCTGGAGCAAAAGTGTATGAGGCACGTTAACATTGCCTTCCCCGTGACCGAGCTCCCAAGAAAGGAACGCGCGTTCGCGAGGAGTCGGAAGACTTGGGGAGCGGGGGATCCTCAAGCTCAGATGGCCAAAGGTTGCGGCGTGTGCAAAAGTTCTATGGACTGGGCACCCGCAATGCTCCCGAGGGAGCGAGAGCTCGAGGGGGGCCCCACCTCGAGGTGGCTGAGATCTTCAGGCGCAGATACTAGATATGCAGAACATTTAAATAACTCCGTTCATTTTAATTCCCTGAGAAAGCAGAGTAAACGAAAGACCCTAAACCTCTTTCGAGGAAAGGCGATGGAGCCCTCAGTCCAGCGAAGGCTCTGTTATCCCCCTCCCTGACTCAACGCCCCCAGAACCTTCGAGAAGAGGCCGCGCTTGAGGACGGGGGGGGTCGTCCGGGGTGCCCGCTTCATTGGGATCACTCACCAAAGGTCAGCAGCACGCAGCAGAGGCCCAGCACCCACAAGGCCCTCATGGCGCGCGGACGGAAAGAGTCTCAAGTTCCTTTTGATCGTAGGAGCCGCCACCGCCCCGCCACCCCGTAGGTTCCGATGCTCAGACCTCAAGCTGTGCGATCCGCCCACTAGTCCCCAAGCACGTCGGGCCGCTTTTCACCCCACTTCTTGAGGGCGGGGGACGGGAAACACGAACTCACCAATCGTACCGCACCACGCACCCTCTTTAACCAATGGGGACTCGGGGGGGGAACCGCAATTCACCAATCGAAGCTGTCCAGGTGCGGTGCCTGATGGCCGAAGCGTGGCTCCGTCCGATTGGTCATCCTTAGCCCTTTTTGTCCAATCAAATGGCTCCGCGGGCCCCTCTCACGCGGGACCGCCCCTTTGCTTGGGACGCTTTGGCCTCTACGGGAAACCGTCCAATTAACGTCAGGTCAGAACACATCCCTCTTTTTAGAGAGGTCGCAGCGGAACCACTTCCGGATCCTAGAGCGCGTTTATTCCGTGGCCAGGGGAAACGGTAGCCACGGTAACGCATTTTTCTCTTTCCCATGCCTGGGCGTGGAATCAGTTTGCTAGGATTTCAGTGCGACTTTTCGCAGTCCGCTTTCTAATTGGCAGTGCTTTTCGGAAAAGAAAAATGTGAGAGGTAAACAATCCCCGGAGCGCTTTTTGGTGGGGGTTGTGAGTACAGTTCCCGGCATTCAACGTGCTAGGGTACCTTGTATCGAATGTCGGGAATTGTAGTCTTCGACCAGCTGCGTAATGTGGCCCTTTCACGTTTTTCCAGCATGTCCTTGCGTGAACTCTGCGCTGCGTGTTTCAGAATTTACATTTCGTTCTGATTACAGTAGCAAACTGCACCTATTGCAGGCTCTGCGGCGTACACAGCCTTTAGAAGTGGGCCTAGAAAGCTGTCACGCCTAGCCCAAGGCCGCCCCATGTTATGGGGGTCGGCCTCTCTGAGTCGGTTCTGTCGCCGGCTGGGAAACAAGCGTTTCCGAATTGGGCTTCGTGTGAGTCACTTAGGCAGCCTACCCCTTCACTCCCTCTGCGCTTTTCGCCTCCGGAATCTGGAGACCTCCACGATTTGGTTTAGAGAAGAGGGTAGTGGGGCTTTTTTGTTTTTGTTTTTTTTTCTCTCTCCCCTCTTGAGGGAAATTGCGAGCAACGTTAGTGGCCTCGACTTCCTCATAAAGTTCAAAGGCGGTGACCCGGCGGTCCTAAAGTCTCTTTTGTAAGTCAAGTTGGAGAGCATGGTCGTGAAGTTCGGTCTAGCAAAGAAAAAGAAAAAAAAAAACTTTTTTTAGTTTTAACGCGTGCAGGAGGATACACCTGCAGGTATTTGAAAGCAAAACCTGTGGAGCTGCAAACGAGAGAGGGAGTGCTTTGTAACTTCATAGAAATACCTAGTCAGCGATCAGAAAGACATGAAGCAGCAGGTGTCTTTCCTGTGAGGGAAGTCCCTCCGACGAGGCTTGTGTCTTCGGACATAGTTTATCTCTTCAACCTAGTCTTTACATAGCCCTCACCCTGATTCGCATCCCGTTTCCAACAGAAACCCTCCCTCTTCCTTTCTGTTTCCTCCAGGAATATTTAACTTCGAATTTGTTTTCATATAATCATCCGAATTCCTAAAGACAGGCTTTTTAGTGATAGACTATCATAATCTTTTATAACTTCCCCTGTTTAGATTTGCCAATCTTAATTCTGCGGTTGGTGTTAACACATTGTGGTGGTGCCTTATTTACATCTGCCCAAATTACCCACATTTGTTATTAGTAAGCAAAACATTGTTTACATAGCTTTTAAAAAAATGCTTCTGTGCTTGCATCTTTTTTTTTTTAGAGTGTTCTAGGGTATTATTTACATTCAGAAATCTCAAAGAATACATTTTTGTATGTTTTAACTTTATTTTTTTTGTTTTAGATGAGTTCCTTCTTCCTTTTTTTTTGCATTTCACAATTCAACTACTTTACGCTTTTCTCTAGCTCTGAACAAGTAAGCAACCAGTTCTGAAACGGCAAATTCCATCTTAACTGGTTAGTGGTAGGTAGTTGGTGCTACACCTGGAGGGAACTGAGAATGAGACATGCCCTCCAAAATAGATCCATTGTTTGTGGGTGTACTTTTCTGCAGGTGATGGTGGGAATTTCTGAGGCAGACAGAACATAAAACAGTAGACAGGCAGAAGATGGTTGGCTCTTGTTTGGCTCAGCTCTGCCCCTTTAAGATAGGATTCTTGGCCGCCAACCCTATGAAAGAAATGGGCAGCTTACTCAGTTCCCAGTCTTGTTTCTCTCCTGTGGTCTCCACCTCTTCTGACTTGACCCATTATGTATGGTCAGGTCCCATCTTGGTCTAGCTCCTTTAGAATTTACACTCCAGATTGCTATTAATCTCTTTCCCTTTGGATCTGCTTCCCTTCCTAATTATAGTTTGTCCCTTTTGACACTATGTGTCCATGGACACTACTGGAAATAGCTATCTTTATTGTTTTTGTTGTTAAGCTTCTCAGAAGAAAAGTTTAGGCAAAGGGGTGCCATTAGGGGCAATAGATCACTCACCTGGTCAGCAGATGTAGTACAGCAGTGAGGAGTCAGTGAGAACAGACTGGGGAGAGCAAGGCAGGAAAGCAGTTGACATCAGTGAGCATGAAGGAATGGGGCTGAGGTGAATTTGTTTGTTGGTTGATTTGTTCACTCATTCATTCATTTATTAACCCAGTAAGTGTTGAAGACCTGGTATGTACCAGGTATTATGCAAGGTGCAAGTAGTGTAAGGGTAGGCAATATAGATATGGTCTCTATTTATAGAGAACATATTAACAGTAGAGTTGCATCATAAGCACATGTATCTTATTTAAAGGCAAAGATAATAAAAGCCTGACTACAAAAATACATGAGGAAATGTTTCTGGGGTGATCTTGATCTTAATTTTGATTTTTGTGGTAGTTAAAACTCATCAAACTGCACATTTAAAAAAGTGTAAATATGTAAATTATACCCCTTTGAAACAAACAAACACAAAACCCCAACAAGCTAAAAGCAACTCTCGTTCTAAACAACAAAACACTAAAAAAACCATTTTTTTAGGCAGGAACTGGAAATGTCTGCTATTGTCAGTATTGTTCCACACTGCTTAAGAAGGTCTAACAGTATGATAAGAAAATGAAATAATTGGCATCAAAGAAAAGTTGATGTCCTTTATTTTGAAATTCCTTTTTACTGGTGTAATGATTATATATCCCAGAAACCTAAGAGACAGTAGTTAGGCAGAAGTAAAAATTACACATACACATTGAAAATATGAGAATAATAAAGTTTTGACTCAAATAAATATGTAAACATCAATAGATTTGACCTAATTTGCAAAAACACAAGTGGAGATTTTTAATGTTTCATTCATAGTAAAGACAAAACCAATACAAAATTTAGGAGTAAACTTGACAAGAAAGACATAACTCCTATATGAAGAAAACTAGAAAATCTTACTGAAGAATATAAAACAAACGGAGAACTTGGGTCAGGTGCCATACCGTAGGTATTATCTACCTGTAACAAATTACCCCAAAACTATGCAGGTTAAACAACAAATGTTTATTATCTCATGCAATATGTGTAGGTCAAGAACCTAGGAGTGCTTAGTTGAATGGTTCTTGCTCAGGGTCTCTCAAGGAGCTACAGTCATCCGAGGCTTGACTGGGCTGGAGGCTGTGCTTCCATGGTGGCTCACTCAGAATGCTATTGATAGGACATCTCAGTTTCTCACACATGGACCTCTCCGTTAGGTTATTTGAGTGTGCTCACAGTATGGCAGGTGGTTTTTCCCAGAGTGAGTCGTGATCCAGGCCAAAATAAGCAAGAGCCACAATCACTCACGATCAACCTCGGAAATCACATACCATCATCTCTGCAGTAACCCTACTCAGTGAAAGACGGGATTACACAAAGATGTGAATACCAGGAATCAGAGATCACTGGGGACGTTTTGGAAGCTGATTGCTGTCCCACCCACCCTAGCTCTAAGGGAAGCTGAGAAAGGCTCTGATATTTTTAGCATCTTTTGTTGAGGGATGGGCTCAGAAGGTGAGGATAAGAATCATAGATGGGGAGTTCTCCAAATACAGGAAGGTGATTCAGATGCTGTACAGTCAAAAAAAAAAAAATGTCTACTATATGTTTGAATATACCAACAGATCAGTGCAACAAGAGAGAATCCATAAATAGATTGTTTCAATTTAATACCTGACAAAAATGATGTTTCAGTTTAGAGAGGAAAGAGTAGTTTTATTCATAAATAATGCTGGCCTTGACCTGGTTATTCACCTAAAGGAAAATAAAGTTGAATTTTCTCTTATACCATATAGAAAATAAATCCAGCTTAAAAGAAATGAGCCTGTGAGTATACGCTAGGGCGTCAGGAGACCTTAACCAAGACTTAGCATCCAGAAAATACAACAGAAAGCCTAGGTTTACCAGGCCTCCCCCTTGGTGGGCCGTGAACTCCAGTTTTGTCTTTCTAGCACTAGCATTTTGAGGATACTGAACTTTGCTTAGCTTATCTTCTAAGAATATTGGTTCTGTGTGGCATAAGAATCAGGAAGTACTTGGAGGGTAAAGCAACAGAATGTAGGGCTCACTTTTCTAATTTTCCCTTCTCTCTGGAATCTTATCTTCTCAACTCCTGGTCACCTGGGTAGCTATCTGATGCCTTTAAAGAAATTCTCAAGTATTTTATCCAGCTTCTCTAGTTATTTTTGTCCAGCATAGAATATTTGTACCTTTGAGCAACATAGGGATTGGGGTGCTGATCCCCTGGGTGGTCAAAAATTCATCCATACCTTTGACTCCCCCAAAACTTAATTAGTAATATCTTACTGTTGACCGGAAACCTTACCAACAATGTAAGTAGTTGATTAACATGTTTTGTATGTTACATGTGTTATATACAGTTTTCTTGCAATAAAGAGAAAATAAAATCATAAGCAAGAGGGAATACATTGACAGTACTGTACATATTAATTGAAAAAAATCTGCTTATAAGTAGACCCACACAGTTTGAATCTGTGTTGGAGGGTCAACTGTAGAATGTAGGAGATGTAGATCTACATGGTAGTAGAAATCCCTTGTCCTGTTTTAGCATTTCAAAAAAAAAAAAAAAACTACCATGGTTTCAAATAAGAGATTAAATAACCATAATTATTTTCTCTTAACCTTTTGGTGGCTTTTCATCAAGCAATTTATATGATGTTTAATGTTTCCGAACTATGGAACTTGTATTACATTTTGGCTATAGAACAATAAATTGGTTTCCAGATATTTAATGTAATTATAACTATAGTTTACACAACATCTTCGTTGTGACTAGTTTTAACTGCAATTTTGGATTGTTTGTGATCTTCCTATCCCATGCCCCATTCACACCACATTATCCTGCTTGAGTATTGACTTTGAATTTATAATGTATTTATGTGCATTTGCTAATAAAATCTCTGGGTGCTATGACTCTCTTACATACAATCAGAAAATTTGAACCTGTTATAAATTAAATTCACCCATAGTCTTGTAATTTGCATTTTATTTTCTCTAGAGTCTGCCTTAGAAAAACAGGTCAATTAAAAAATATTATCCAGTTGTCCACTGTCAACTTTGGACATTATCAGAGACAGAGTAATTTCAAATAGGAGATTTGTTAAATTTTAAGTTGTGGTAAATAAATTCGATGTTTTGCATGATCAAATCAGCAATGTTATGATAATTACATTAGGACTTAACAGAGTTTTAGAGCTAGTAGGAATCTTAGAAAACATGGAGCTCCACAACTCTCCCTTTCAATATTAAATTATAAAACTAATATATTTTCATGGTTAATAAAAACCAAAATTGGATTAGAAAAGTATAAGATCAAAGGTAAAACTTCCAGGTTCTCCTCACCCAGCTGTTCTCATGCTCTAGAGTTCACTACTGAGAGATTTTTTATGCATCCTTCCAGAAAGTGTGTGCGTGTAATAAAATTAAAAGTGAATTGTTTATTTTTATTTTTACAGATAAATAGAGCAATACACATTAGCTTATTCCATTTAATACATCTTGGATGTCTCATTTCTTTTTATCTATTTCTCTTTGTTTCCAGTTTGTTGCTATTATAGTCAGTGCTGCAGGTTTAATACACACAGATTTTAGTATTCGTGCTAGTTTATCAGGAGGATAAATTTTTAGTTTTGGAATAGTTAGGTCAAAGAATATGTGCATGCAAAATTCCATGGATATTTAGTATTTCCTTTACAAAAAAAGCTATACCAATTTACCCTCCTATTTTAAGCCTCCTCAGCCTCCCTTAAAAAAAAAAAAAAAAAAGCTTAGGAAATTTGAGGTCTAGAGAAATTAAATGAGGTCCCAGAGTCAGGTGATGGCAGAACACAGTGGAACTCATATTTTTAAAATTTCTTGCATTGTCCTAGCCACCACATACTTCTGGACTACCTGAAAGAGTTTAAAAGCTTAAAAAAAATTTATGATTTCAAAAGTCACAAATGTATACTGTAAAAAATTCGGAAATTATAAAAAAGGTCAAGGTTGAAATTAATCTATATACTTTTATTAGATATATCACTATTAGTATCTTGCTGTCTGTATTAATGTTTATTATATTTTAAAATTAAAATTAAAATCACACAAAAATACTGTGTTATAACTGCCTTTTTCACTTGCCAATGAATGTATGGTTAACATTAACAATAAATATTTTTACAAGGTATCTTTTAATGGGTATGCAATGTTTCATGTCATGACTACGTCACAATTATTCAATTTATTATTGTTAGACCTTCAGTTATCAATTTTTAATCCATTATACATATTACCTCAATGAAAATCTTTAGAGATAAATCCTTACAGGCAAAAAGATTAAATTCTTAAAACCGGAAAGCTTGGTAAAAATATATGATTTGTTGTAAAAGGCTTTTGGTATATACTGACAAATTGCCCTCCGGGAAAGTTGTACCAGTTTACATGTCCAGTGATTTGCATTTTATGCATAAAAAGCTTAAAAGAAAAAGTACAGTTTGGACCTGTTGGGGTAAAATACTCAAGTTAGATGCTGTGGTCATTGCGGGTGGGCCGGTGGGGATGTGGCATTTAAATATAGAAATTTCTAAGCCTTAAAGTATTGAGATGAATTTCTGAAAAAGGTCAGAGGAACATTCCATCAGTTAGATATTCTCATAACTTTTACTTGTAAAGTGCAGTGATAAATACAGTGATAGCATTGAGGCTGCTTTATGGCAAAATCGAAAGTCCGACATTTGCAGTAGAGGTAACGTTAACATAGACAGCAACAATAGGAAAAGAAAACATTTATTGAGGGCTTAGCATATACCTTGTAGATTCTAAAACGTATTTTAAACAGTGATAACTTGGTTAAGAAATCTGTTGGGAAGGATACTTCTTAATGAGAAGTCCCCCTTAGCACTGTTAAAACAAATTATAATTTAAAAAGTTTATCAGGTGCTTACTATGCACAGTCTCATTTAATCCTGATGCATGGGTGTGATCATTATTTCCAAATTTACAGCTGCAGGAAATAGTGTCAGAGTCAGACCCTGAGGCAGGGTTTATACTGATTCCAAAGCACCCGCTCAACCTCTGGGAGTGTACCTGACAGTGTGGGAGGTGCCACTGTGATGCCACTTGCTCCTATCAGGTGAGCCAGGGACAGATTTTAAGTAACTTTGATTCTCTGGTACAGATGTTGGACTCTTATATTATCCCTGTTATTCATGGCTAGAAGCAGAAGTCCATAACTGTCTTTTTAATAGATGCGCAACCAACCTGTCATCAGTGGTTGTATTTTTATCTTATTTTGTTCCCTTAGTTAATACTCGTTTGCTTGCTTTCTTTTACTATTTTTTTCTTTCATAAACAATGCAATGAGCATCTTAATGGCTGTAGTTTTCACTATTTTGATTAGTTCCTTGGAGTGATTCCCAGAAAGTAAGATTATTGAATCAAAAATTATAAACACTCTTAATATATTTTGAAATATATTGCTATTTAGTTTCCAAATATACCTTCAATAGCTCTCCAAAATTACCAGTTTACCGTTCCATACCTATATATGCAATATTTAGATAGCTGTACTTAAAAAAAAATCTATATCATTGCTTATTTTAAATTTCTTTGAATTTTAGAAATGTTGACTATGTTTTTATATGTATTCTGATATTGTTTTTCTCTTTGTATATTTTGCTTACTAGTCTAGTAGGGTGTCAATATTTTTCTTGGAATAAAGACATTTAATTGTGGCAAATATTTTTTATAGTCTGTTTGCCTTTCACATCTTAAAAAAACGTAATTATAGCTGTTCATCTTTTGTGATTCTTCTAACAAGTTTTGGAAGTCCTCTCCAGATTTGATAAGTATTTATGTTTTTTATTTTAAAAATGATAATTTCTTTCAACAAATATTTACCTAACACTTACTCTGATCCAGTTATTACACTAGATGTTGGGGACATGGTGGTGACCAAGAGAAGTGACCTCTGATCACATGGGAATAGGAGAAAGTGGATACTTGCGAGGGCTATTAATCTAATTCTAGCCTCCTACATGTTAGATGAGAGGTCTATTAATTAAGCACCCATAATGCCTAGTCTGTCATCTTTTAGAATTTTTTTTGTTACAATAGTGTGAAATTATAGTTTAAATTAAGTGTTTTCCAAATTGCCACCTTTTATTACAACATTGTTTATTGGATAGGTGTGTCCCACCCATTGATTTATGGTCTCTTCATGACCTGGAGTCTTTATAATATGGAGGCAGTATAACGTATGTGTTCTGCAGTCAGGCTGACCTGTGATTAGATCCTGGCTCTCTACTTATTATCCAAATGACTTCTGAAATGTCGCTTATTCTATTTGAACTTTTGTTTCTTCATCTTAAAGAAGGGTGGTAATATTATTTACTATAGGATTATTGTGGCAATTAAGTGCAAAAGGGTTACCATTGTTTTAAAAGGTACTGCATTATTATATAATTGTCAGTGATCTTGAAGAAAAATTTCCCTATACATTATAACGATACTTTTCTCCCTTGGTGAAAGGTACAAACATAACCAAAAAAAGCAACATTTGGTATGGAAATGAGTTGCATCAAGACAAAGCTTATTCAGCTAGGAGTTTTGTTTAATTTTTTGTTTCTGAGCTAGATGCGAGCATATCAAATCATTGTTGGAGAGCATGTGTTTTTCCATTAGCTCAGTAGAATTGAATTTCCAGAGCATGTAGGTGAATGGAGTGTCGTATGAACCCGCATGACTTATGATAAAAAAGCACAGATCTCCATTGGGTCCCTAGATCCAGATTTCCTTGCCTCTCATTTGCCAGGTGCATTCCTGGTCTTGGGCCTCATTATACTTTAATTTGTTTCTTTTGTCCTGATGTCAACTTCATACCTATTTTCACTTTTGCTTCTGGTCACAATTTCCGGTCTTGGCTTATTCTACTCCTTGATATGTTAGGCTCCTTTTCTGGAGTTGACTTCCTTTTTATACTCTTAGCAAGATCCCTCGCATAATTCACAAATCCATAGGGGACAGAAGTAGCAGCTGGCAAGGAACGCTGGGAAGGTGGAATGGGAGGCTGGAGAGGGCGCTGTGTCCAGTGCCCACCACCTCATGGTTCTCACCTCTTCCACGAAAGCTTTGTGGGGAACAGAGGTGACATGAAGTTGCTGTCATCCTAAAATGAATATTTTTTTTCTTCTTCAGTCCTAACTTTAGATTGTTTCCAACTCTGATCGGTTCGTTATTTGGCATCTCAAACATCGATAAGAAAGAAACAGTTCTGGGGAATGATTGCGATCTGTTTGTAGCCAATATAATTAGAAGGAAGTCTTAGAAGCAGTGGAGGTCAGTGGCTGCGCCAGCATGAAAATCGTTATTTTTTAAGTGTGATGTCATTTCTGAGCAAAGCGAAATGAGCCAGGAGATAAATGAGACTGTAGACAGGTATGCCCAATTTGTTGTAAAGCCCCACAAATGCATTCAACCTTACATCTGCTCAACTCTGATTTTCAAGGAGAGAAAGATTTTTTTTGGCAAACTACATCTTCCCTCAACTTAATGAACTCTGCAGTTCCCGAGGCACACATTTCAAAGCTGTGGACCTGAGGTGGTCAGCGTCAGAGGCCCAGACACTTAGCGTTCAACCTCTTTAGACCACATTTTAGTCTCTGCTCCCAGCATCTGAAGCTCTGTCTCAACTTTGTGAACAGCTGCTTTTCCTTCTTCATCTGCATGCGGGGCAGACGTATGAGGACTTTCTCCCTGACTGCTCACCTTTCATGTTCTCCAAAGCCACTGACTTGTCAAGTTAATCCACAGTGCAACAGAATCTCTATGTTGCTGCAGAAAAACAAAACAAAAAACCCCAAAAAAACAAAAACGGTTATCCTTGGGTCCTAGAAAATCCCAGCTGAAGTCTGATGGAGTTTGAAATCATCCATGTGGCATTTCTGAATGAGTCTCAATTTTAATATTTTTATGTTAGGATCGGAACCATGCTGCTGAAAGCTTTAGATAAAGAAAAGGAGGAGAGGCTATTCTTGGGTTCTTTGATGAATGATGGGGAAAAATTAAGGATTGGAAAGCTTAAGGCCAAGATTATTAGCAAGGGGCTCCCTGTCAGTTTTATAGAGATGAGGTGAGCTGGTTTTCAAGGACCAGTTGGTTGTGATAGAAAAACTTTACCCAGCCACTTTGATGACTGAAAATATAGATTAGTAAATATGGAGATAGCTAAATCTATTATCAACATAAGGTTAATGTATTTTGTGTGTCTTCCTTGTGGAAGCAATTTTAAAATGATTAAAAATATTAAGCATTTAAAATTGTTACCTTATTCCAGTAACATCTATTCCTCCATTTGAAGATTTTTTGAAACTGAAAATAAGAGCAAATAATGGATCATGTGAGATTATTTAGGAAGTTAAATAGCTCACGAGAGATCTAAAATATCTGGCAGTTGTAGATATTTTCTGTAGATCTAGAGCAGAGGTTCTCACCCAGGGCCATTTTGCCCCCAGAGGGACATTTTTTCATGTCTGAAGACTTTTAAGGTGTCTGAAGACTTTTACAGCGTTGTGATTGTGAAAGTGATAATGGCATCTAGTGGGTGGAGGTCAGGGATACCGCTAAACATCCTACAGTGCACAGCACAGCCTTTGTAATAAATTATTCAACCCAAAAGGTCAGTATTGCTAAGGTTGAGAAACTCCAATCCAGAGAGATGAGAACTGACTTTTATTAATTATCTGATGCCTTGTGTATGTTATCATATTACTCTTCAAAATCAGCCCTGCAATGTAGGTACTATAATTCTGTTTATAATAGATGAACAAATGGTTAATGGGGATATTCTTCAACTACTCTCAATCTGAATTGTATCCATTGATTAATATTTACTAGAATGTTTGAGAATCAAGCCTTTCTGTGTATTTGGATTAGGGACAGATTATTTCTCCATAGTATTCTCCTTAGTCTTTGATTTTGGTTATTATTGAAAGGTTAGCTTGTTTTAGACTTTATTTTTGAGTGTATAGTATGTAGGCTGAATATCTGAATTAGAAGGTACAGAGTGGATGGATTCTTTAGAAAGAAGTGCTAAATTATTTTCCAAATTCTCACAGCTTGGATAGTAAGAAGCCATTTGGGCAGCTGGTAGTTATTGTAAGATAATGTAGCACTATCAGTTCATGCTTTTGACCCTTAGAAGCACTTCTGAGTCCTTTGAGATACTGAGATTAGTTGGTGAGGTTCTAGTTTAGCTCAAGAGACCCATTGGACTGTGCGGGTAATCTCACATTCTGTCTAAGATTTTGAAATTTGAAGCTTACCTAGGTCCTCCATGTCTTTTCTGGCCATAATGTGAACCACAGAGCAGCCCAGTTAACTATGGAGGCACAAAGTGAGTATCTTGGGAACCTCCAGGCTAATCTACCTGATGTTTCTTTTCCTGCAGAACAGACTCTCCCACCCCTGCCCATCCCATTAAACAAACAGACAAACACTTCCCGGGGGAATATAAGTGTCTCCAGAGATAGGAGGGTATTTTGGCAATCCAGAACACTGTAGGCCATGAGTTTGGGATCACAGTAAGGAATCAATACTGTAACCAATCTCAGAGATGATTCAACTTCACAGTAAGGAATTGGCATTGCCCTCTATTTTGCCAGAGAGAATAAGGGACTTGCGCAGTGGTGAAGTTGCAGTCATGCCCATGTTTGTCATTGTATTAAGGCATCTTACCCGAAAAATATACCACACATACCCCACAAGGGTGAATTAGGTATCTTCAGTCTTATTTAATAATCTGAAAATGTGAGGTAATATGTGTAGCAAATCTAAATTTTTTCTCTTGTCATTCTGAGGTCATGAAATAACTTGGAATCCTAAATAGGATTATATATACATAGAACATTAGGAAGATTAAGTTGCTTGCCTATAGTTTACTTTTATGGGACTATAGAATGGTCTGTGAAAAATGGTGCCAATGTAGAAAGATGGCGATACAGATACAGAGGGGTAGATGCCTTCCTGGGCATTTATAATAACCATGTGTAATTGAAAATGTGAAACTTCAAAATTAAGATATTAAAACTTATCTTGTTGACTATAATGACTACAAGCTCCACTTAAAACGTTCCTATCATTAAGAGTTTACTGAGAAGTGTCAGGAATTGTTTATTTCCAAGGAGTCAAACAGGTCCTTTGAAATATTAGAGAGGTTGGCCTTAAAGGATGTGGAATTTGATTTTAATAATGCAGTAGCAGGTTGAAGATTAGACTCTATGCTCAGGTTAGACACCAAGAAATCCCAAGCCTTTCAACTGCACTCAAGTAAAAGAGCCTGACTTTAGTAAAAGTTATCCCCCAAATTTGGAGTATGTTCCTTCACTTCCACCATTCTTTGCCCACCCTTTTCTGCATGACAGGTCCCCTGAAAGCCACCCCTGTCTTAGAATTTCCTGATTAGATAGCACTCTGCATTTGCAAAGCTTTCCTAGCTATTCCACAAACTTTCTTCCAGTTTCCTGAAGAAGATTATAAACTTCTGGAGGGCAGGGTGTTCACTTTCTTTCCTGTAGATTACATTTGGTCTAAGTAATTCCAGATAGTGGTGGAATAACTTTACGGAGAAGAAATTAGCTTAGGAAATACGACTAGGGCCTCTGTACAGTGTTGTATATTTAACAAAGAACTTACATCTACATCATCGGTTCATTATTATATTAAGACTCTTAGCCAACACTAACTAAATGTCTACTTTGGGACCATATCATTATCTGTGTTTGTGTATGAGGAATACAGTTACCTTACCCAAAGTATGTACTCCTTCATGTTTTAGTCAGTGTCTTCTACATTAAAACCCCCATATCTTTTCTTACCTGGGGTGGTGACATACTCTGTTCACCACCCACAGGCATGAATGAAGAGGCTGAGGTGTGAAGTAAGAAATGGGATTGTCTATGGTGTCCCTCTAAGTCTTGTTTCTAGAAGTAGGGAGGTCTTTGGAACAGTTTTATTTCTTCCATCCTCATCCTTCAGTTCTTAGCACAGATTTTATTTATTCTGTGAGAGCTTCATGGTTCGAAATAAACCCACAGTGGTTGGATGGCTCAAGACCGTCGTCCACCATCTCTGCATCCAGCTCAGCGCTCAGCTCAGCACCCAGCTCAGCACCCACCACTTCAGCTCACTGGGGCGCAGAGCTGCTGACATTTTTTTTGGTTCTGGGAGCCCATGCCAAGAGGAAGACAAGTTATTTGGTTAATATAACATGGTGCTCAGTCAAGGTTTTTAAGACAATAAGAGTTTGAAACATATAGGTCATGTGTTTGAAATCCTCAGTTTGAACTGGCAAAGCCATAGAGCCAGAAAGTAGGTTAAATGGCTGCCAGTGGGTGAGGGTAGAGGGGAAGTGGAGATGGCTCCTGATGGGTGTGGAGTTTCTTTTCGGGGTGTTGAAAATGGTCTTGATTGAGATAGTGGTGATATTTGTACAACCTTGTGAATACACTGAAAACCATTGAATTGTACACTTTAAAATGGTGATTTTTTTTGGTATGTTAATTATATCTTAGGTTATAATTTAAAGTATTTCAGAGTGGGTAAGGAATTTAACAAAGTTTATTGCAGTTGAAGAGCTCCAATTGTGCCAGATAAAAATACAACAATTAAATAAGTCCTGGGAGATGAGCTATGAAGCATTCAGGGCTTTGTTCGCTTTGCTGGTTGGAGACGGTGCTGTATGTACTATAAGTTCCCAAATAGTGTGTGTAGGTAACAGAAGACGTTTCAAAGCGTTGTCTTAGTAACCAACCATCTAGGGCAACAGCATTCTTTTTTGTTTTTGTTTTTTTTCTTATTTTGAAAGAAGCCACAGAATGCTTTGCAATATTTTCATTTTATATTTGTTCTTGAGAAGAAATCATTAAGCCTCTAGCCCAATTATGTAGACTTATTATATTTGTATTTTTTCTTCATTGGTTTTACCTGCTAAGTCATAAGAAGTATTCTCGACACTGATATGACAGTGAACAAGAGAAACAAAAATCTATGGTAATCATTTCACAATATAAACATATATCAAATTATTATTTTGTATATATAAAACTAATATAATGGTATTTTCTTCATATGGTAATTTGGGAACACAGGCTCCTTCCATCTTGAGATTGTGTCATCCCCTAGGGCCTCAGAATCCTGTTTTGGGTTAGACAAAGAGGAAGAAAGTGAAAAAGGCACACCTGTTCCTTTAAGCTTCAATCTGACAGTGGCACATGTCACCTCTGCTCTCATCCTTTTGACAAGAATTTGGCCACCTGAGCCCGCTTGGCCACACTGGGAATTGGATGGGGTTAGAAATTGAACCCCACACCCTGGAAGGGGGAGCATGAGCTTTCACAGGACGGGGAGTCATCTCTGGAAGACTCTCCAGGGCGGTCTCAAAGACAAGCAGGAGCCAGCCTTGTGGAGATCAGAAGAAAGAACAGGCAGAGGGGAAAGCTAAGGTAATACAGGTCAAAGACCGGAAACAAAGTTGAGTGAGGAAGGGGAAATGGCCAGTGTGGCCAGACTGTGGTGGGCTGTAGGTGGGCAGGGGGCGGGGGAGGAGAAAGTGAGGGATGATCATAGCAGACAAAGCAGGAAGTGAAGACAGGGCTACTTCGTATCTGGGTTTCTTAGGTTTGGATTCTGTGGAGTGCTGTTAACCTAAAAACAAAAGGCTGAGGTGAGAAGCACCAAGCATTTATTTGAGATCAGAAAAGAATAGCTCTTCAGAAAGCACTGATTCAGACAGAAGCCCATGGTGTGTTCCGATTAGGAGACAAAGGCAGGGAGCATTTACGAAGAAAGGAAGGGGAACTATTACATAAGTAGAAGGAAGGCATTTCTAGAGGTGCAGATAGGCTAACGTAGTGACACTATTCGAAACTATTTTTAATTTTCAGTCTGATAGTCATGAGTCCAGGAGTCGTAATATCTGTTTTCTTGTTGTTCTTGCAAACAGTTCTTTGGGACACAGTGTTGCTTTATGCCCAGTCCAAAGGTTATTTTGCCCTGTTTTAACACTCCAAAGGGTTGAGGTTTAAGATGTGCCAGGTAGTTCCCTTGCCAGGACAGCTACGACTCCATTTAAAGTGGTTCATTAATTTTTTTACTGTGCAATAGGAGGCCAGTGGAGGGCTTTAAGCAAGGGTATAACGTGGTTTTGTTGTTATTTTTGAAAGCTGAAAATCAGCCTGATATATGGAAAATGGATGTAGGGGACCAAGCAGGGAAGCGGGGCACTTGTAAGGGGCTATTGCAATGTTTCAAGCAAGAGATTATGATGATGTGAAGAAGGGCAGTGGCGGGCTTGGCATGGACTGAGAGTTTCCTGAAGAATTAAATGTAGGGGTTGGAGGAAAGGGAGAAAGTGAGGATAACTCCTAGTTTTTGGCAGGAGGAAACTAACAGGGATGAGGAGAGCTCTTTACTGAGGTGGAACGACATCGGCCGGGTGGTGGGAGTAGGTTTTGAGGGGAATTGATTTCCACTTTGGACGTGAGATATTTCAGATGCAAGGTATGTACAGGAGTGATAACAATTGTGTGAGATCTTCCTCTGTTCTAGGAGCAGTTGGGGACCCCCGAATGCTACGTAGCTGTGTGTCCTTGAGTGAGTTATTTGAGCTCTCTGTGGTTCTATTTTCCCATTTGTAAAATGTGGATAATAATAATAATAATAAAAAGTCATAGGCACTGTTGGTGGGATTGCAAATTGGTGTAGCCACTATGGAAAACAGTATGGAGGGTCCTCAAAAATTAAAAATAGAACTACCTTATGATCCAACAATTCTACTCCTGGGTATTTTTTTCTGAAGAAATCCAAAACTCTAATTCAAAAAGGTATATGCACCCTTATATTCATTGCAATGTAATTTACAATAGCCGAGATATGGAAGCAACCTAGGTGCCCATCAGTAGACAACTGGATAAAGAAGATGTGGTACATGCGTACAATGGAATATTACCCAGCCATAGAAAGAACAAAGTCTTAACATTTGCGGTAACATGGATGGAGTTGGAGGGTTATTATGCTTAATGAATAAGGCAGACAGAGAAAGACAAATACCATATGATCTCACGTATATGTGGAATCTAAATAATAAGATAAATGAACAAAACAGAAACAGATTCATACAGAGAACAAACTGATGGTTCCATATGGGAAAGGGGCCTTGGGGGATGGGTGAAAAAGGTGAAAGAATTAAGAAATACAAATTGGTTCTTACAAAATGGTCACGAGGATGTAAAGTACAGCGTAGAGAGTATAGTCAGTAATATTTTAGTAACTATGTCTAGTGCCAGATGGGTACTAATTGAGGATCACTTCATAAATTATATAAATATATCTAACTACTATTCTGTATGCATGAAATTAATATAAAACAATATTTTATGACAACTCTATTTGAAAAATAAAAAATTAAAAAAATTAAGGATATTAAAAAATGTCTTTTATAGGTAGCTGAGAGGATTAACTAAGATAAAGTACGGAAAACAAAGCATAATGTTGGCATATAGTAATCACTTATAAATATTAGCTATTATTATTATTAATGCTTCCTGTGTATCTACATGTTTGTACATATCTGACTGCCTGATTTTGTAGATTCATCCATTCTCACCTGGGCTTGTACCCATGTGTGCCTCTGAGTACTGAGTGCATATGGGGGCACCCAGGGTGCATTTGGATGGATGTAGATTATCTCCATGTGAGGGGAGAGATGTTTGAGCTTCTTTCTGTGTGTGTGGTGGGTGTGAGTAAGTAGGGTGAACATGTGGGTGTGAGTTCTCTCTGGGTACATTTCTCAGGGAGTGTAAAGTGGGTGAAATCAAAATCACTAGCAGCAGGTGTGACTGGCTCCATAACAAGGTGTCGAATCCCCTGTAGGCACATCCCAAAGGTGTTCAGTGTGGCCAGGTTGATTATACAAACTCATTTGTACACACTAGTATGACTGTATTCCCAAAGTGAATTGTTATTTTAATGATGTGTTTTTAGGTGCTGAATGCTCCTAATAAAAATAGTTGCTGTCTTTCAAACATATGCATCTGCAGGTTAACAAAGGAGGATAAATCAAGAACAGCCTGTGAATACTTGCCAGCAGAGTGACACCTTCTATCCCTGAAAGAACACCCCTCCTCGTTAAGAGCAGGAGGTAAAGGGAAGGGCTGTGGTTCTGGATTGGCCCCCCTGCATTTTCAGTTCTGGCTCCACTAATTTACCAACTATGTGATCTTGGGAAGTTTACTTAAGCAATCTGTGTCCTCCTTTCTTATTTGCAAAATGGAGTGGGATTAATAGTACCTGCCGTCAAGCCATGTGAGGATTAAGAGCTAATACATGAAAAGAATTTGAAAAGGTACCTGGCACAGAGTTGCCAGTATTGTTGTTATTGTCATTGTTATAATTATTTCTCACTGAGCTAGAGAAAGAGGCAGGGAGTGGGGCACTGCTAATGAAAATAGGATACCCCTATTCATTAGCTAGACTAGGGAGAGGACGACAAAGCAAGTGAGTTTGTAGCTGTCACCACTGCAGCCTGAGGAGGAAGCTGAGGGGCCCAGGGTCGGTTAGCATGGCTGGCTGTCTTTGCGGGGAAGCTGAGTTTTAGCTGGGCAAGGTGGATGTGGGCAGAAGAGGAAGAGCCGCTGCTGAGAACACAGCTGGGCCTGAGGGCCAGTACGTGGAACGTATTTGCTTCTTTGATGAGAACATTTTCCTGTGGCCCCCTTCAGCTGTCTGCAGCTTCAGTTCCTCCCTACTGAGGACACCAGAACACATTCTGCTCCTCTGTCCTCACCCCGGCTTGCCAGGGTTAAGGGATCTTGCAGATGAGACTGCCCCGTGGCCTGCTTTCCCAGCTCCCATGCCCCTCCCTGCCTTGAAGGCAGCTGATGTCCCTTCTCAGCTACTTGCTTCACAATAAGTCCAAGTAAAGCAACTGACTTCCTCATTTACATGTTTCCTTGCCCAGTTGCCCCCATATCCTGGTGGCAGCCCTGAATAATAATGAGTTCCTTTTATTGAACTGACTTTCTGGTGCCAGGCACTGTGCTAAAGGCTTTATCAGCACGTCATTTAATGCTATCAACATTTAGCATTACTGTCCCAGATAAGGAGATGGGTCATTCAGCTACACATGGGCAGAGCAGGGAGTTCAAGCTCAGGTCTTTGTGGAGCTGGAGGCCCCTAGTCCTCATTCTTGATCTGTCTTGAATCCTTGAGCCATCAGAGGGACATTTCGCTCTTTTGGATGATTTTCAGCCAGATCTTCTCTCACTATTGCCTTTCAGGAGAGTGAGTTTGCACTCAAGTCAGTGATGTGGAATTGGCTGAAACAGTAGCAGGAATCACTGGCAGGGCTTGCCAAGCCTTGCGCCCTGGGCCCGGCTATCTTCTTCAGCGTCTCTCACCCTTTGCTCCTCAGCTTTGGTCTCCTGGGAGCATCCATTTGCTTCTGTTCCTCTATGTCTGTCCACTCAGCTCCCTTCTCCTGGAATGCCCTTCTCTTTTCTCAGGTTAGTGAAATCCTTCTCATCCCTTAAAGCCTTATTTAAAATCCTCTCTCTATAAGAAGGTTGATGGGTACCTTCTCCCTCACCCCACCTTTGACCAGGTAGTAAAGACCAACCTCATTGTCATTGGATTCTGGCTCATGTGGACGTGTCCCTGCAAACACTGTCAGCTTGCCTTCCTGGTCTCTCAGGTGACTTACACATGGTCCTGTCATACGTTTTATTGTCTTCCTTGGTAGTCCTGTGAGTGCAGGGAACCATATCTATTTTATTGGCCATCGTCATACTCAGGGCCTGGCACAGAGCCTGACACCTAGAAGGCTCTCAGTAAGTCTATGCTGAATGACAAGAGCTGCCACCAAAAAAGTGAAAAAGTTAATCAGTCACTGGGTCATTTTGTTACGAAGTGTCATGAAATGGTGTCAATTAACTTTTTCCTCTCCCTATAAATTTTTAAACACTTGAGATGTTACCATTTTAATTAGGTAAATGGCTATTGTCATTTAATGGAGACAGTTTGGTTCTGCCAGAATAGAGAAATATTTAGGACATTTTCCAATGCTAGTAATGTTGATTTTGTTTTCAACATTATTTCAAGGAAAAATAATTCTAATCACTGAACATGTGATTTCAATACACCATATGTATGCTTTCTTTTATATAAAAAATATGAATTCATAAGTATCATCCTTATATATTAATTTTTGGCTTAGGATTATTATTTTGCTGATTATTATGAGTGACATTATGCTTTATGATAGTCCAGCTGTGTGTACTCCGAGGTTCATTCACCTCCATTTTGTCATGTATCCTCCACCATAGCTTTGCGAAAGAGGTGAACGACCATGCCCCCCAGTTGTAACTGCTAATTGACTGTGAACACCAAGAAACGGTGACACATACAGCTTGAAATTAGTCTTTAAATGATTCTTCATTGTTGGTGGCCCTGCTACCTTGAACATGCCTGATCTCATCTATTTTCAGAAGCTAAGCAGGGTCGGGCCTAGTTAGTACTTGGATGGGAGACCAGGTGCTGTAAGCATTTTCTTTTTTAAAATGATTCCTTGTTTGTAGAAAAACAAGTTCTAAAAGCTCCTGATGATCTCTGTGTTAAGTCCCTTTACTTCTTTGGGCCTCACTTTCTTCATCTATAAAATGAGTGGTTTGGACTAGATTAGATGATTTCCAAGAACTTTCTGCCCTAAAATTCTGTTATGTAAAATCTAGAATTTCAACATTGCCCATATTTTAAAGATTAAAAAAAAGAATACTCAAAGAATGAAGCATTAAGATTAATTTGTCTCTCTTTGTTCTTGAAACATATTTTTTATTGTGTGACACAATTTCAAACTCTATCTTTTTTTGGTGCCTTCTCCCCCTTTATGTCTCACATTCATATTTAACTTTAAAGTCATTGATTTTATGGTCACTTTCTGACATAAAAATATCTGTAAATATCAATGCAACTCTCTGATGTAATATAAATGATGAAGATGGAAACACGTAATTTAGTATAAGATAATACATATATTAACATGCAATTGCTCAGACATGATTAGAAGACAGTGGATTAGGCAGGTGCCTGCCTCTACATGGAAAACGGCCATGAAGGCAATAGCTGTCAGTGTAGACTGACATGAGTGTGCTGTGTTGGTGGCTCAAACATCTGAGCAAAATTGCTATCAGGGTTGTGATCTTATAAAATGGTGAACGAATCTTGGTGTCATTTAAGATGAAATAATATGTAACCTTCTTTCAGTTTACATGGCAGTTGCATTCCTAGAACATGGAATGTGTTTTTAACCCATGTAGAAAATACTTGGAGTTTACATGTAAAATGAGGTTAGTTTCTAGGACAGGTTTTTATAATGTTTCTCTCACTGTCCCCACCCTGTTGTATGACTGGCAGGACATTTGGAAATCAGGTAGACCCAAGGACAGATGTTCACTGTGTGGGACTGTTCTGTGTTGTAGGAAGTCTGGAATCCCTGGACCACTCCTGGTGGTTTCCACTGCTCTAAACCACTTCCTGTTTTCCGAATGTTTGTGTACTTCCCTCCAGTCCTTCACCTATGTCTTGTCTAACTTGGTAGAGACTCCCCTCATCTCTATCTGTGCATTCTTAGGCTGGGCTCAAATGTCTTCTGCACAAAGCTTTTCTTCATTGTGATGGTTCAGCATCAAATTCCAGTAGCCTTCAGACCCATATTCTGTCTCGAAAAGTGGTTATTTATATACAGAACACATTCCCACTTCTCTTAATTCCTTGACTTTATATTATAGATTATTTTATCTCCTATCACTTCAGGGCATCTAGCACAGAACCTTTCACATAATAGGCAACCAATAAATATTTGTTAAGCATAATGACTGCAAATGATTCTAACAGAATCTTAATGCTTTGGAGAGACTTAAACCTTTAAAGCTCCTTTGCATAACTTGACTTTCTAGATTCTAATTTGTGTAAATTTCTACAGAAAATATTGCTTTTGAAAAATAAAAGCAAGACAGTTATATTAAAATGCTCTTAGAATATTAGGTTGTTGATTATAATTTGGGATTGCTATTACTATGTCACTTCATTACAGTTTGAAAGTTGGTCCTCTCAAATTATTTCTTTTACCCTTTGCTGCTTCATAACTTAATTCTCCCTGGTAATCTCCAGAATCCAAAGTCTGGGGTCCAGTATTGTGGGTAGAGGAGTTTTAGATTGGTTATGTTAGGGTTAAGATGGGTGAGGACAAAAGAGACTAGGCAGTAGGTGGGCAGTCCATATGTGTGCACTGCTGGGCCACCCAGGGTGGTGGCTGCAACCCCTAAACTTGCATCCAATGTTAAAGGGCTTCAGAAAGTTTACAGATCACAGTAGCCTGACTTTTTCTTCTCATCCAACTCTTTGTAATGTGATCTATTTTTGCATTTTGGAAAAGAAGAGTAATGCTTTGGATTATACAAAATGTTTTAAATGTAAAATCCTGAACATGTGTAGGAGATACCTGGTGGTAAATACCATTATCCCTGTGGGGTTGGATATTCTGAGGCTGCTAATCATTCACATATATGTGTCAAGTGTATACCCATGAGTACCACCCATTGCTCCTAACCCCTTGTGCTTCCTCATGCCATTAACATATCACAGCAATAATGGAAACATTTTCACCTAATAAAAACAAATTTCTATACTACAGGTATTCAGCTCAAAACTGATATTCTTAATGAAGACTCAAATGTCTTGGTCTTTTCACTTCTTGTAAAAGTGCTCATTGCTTCCATCAGCTTAAAGCTGTGTATACTTGTACTAGATGGAATTGAAGAATTGATTGCCATTCATGGGATTTCAGGATGGAAGTTCATTTCTTTTTAAAATAATGCCTATGTTATTACTATTTTATAAGAAAACCCCATAAGTTAGAATGTATGTAACATTTTTCCATTGTACTGCATATCTATAGCTATAGCCAGCATTACTTACAGTTATCGCTATATATTTTGTAGAACAAATATACAGCACTTCTAATGGGCCAGGTGCCATTTTAGGAACTTTAGAAATCTTAATGCATTTAATTCTCACAATAACCCTATGAAAGAGAGACTGTGCTCATCACCCCTGCTTACACAGAGAGGACTGAGCATGGAGATGTTAGGTGGCTTGTCACAGGTAGACTCAGAATTAAGACATGGCAATCTGGTTTTAGAAACTGTAGCCTTTACTCTTGCATGGTTCTGCCCCCTTATTTTATACTTTTAATAGGCATTTATTGGGCTGCCGTTATGTTCTTTACATTGTATATTTTGATCCCTCTCATCTACTGGTTTTGAAGTAATATTGCATCAATGGAACCTATAATACTTCTTAGTACCAGTCATTACTTTGTGAAACATTTTCTCTAAAACATAACAAATATATGTAGTTAATTTATGTAAGTAATATATGTTTCTTATAGAAAATATGATAAAGAATAGAAAATTAAATATACTCACAGTCTCACCACTGTTAAACATTTCGGTGTATAGCCTGCTTTTTCCTATGGATGTCTACACACACACACACACACACACACACACACACACACACTCTCTCTCTCTCTCTCTCTCTCTCTCTCTCTCTTATGTAAATGAAGTTACAAACTATATTATTTTATAGTCTGCTTTTTAATTTAATACCTGGCAACCACCATACATTCAACAAATAATTAGTGACCATTTACTTTGGGAAAAGCACTATAAGCAGAGATGGACATGGTCCCTAAAAAGAAATGGAGTTTTTGTTTCAGGAGGAAATGGCAGATATTAATGATATCAGCACACAAGTATAAAATTGCAGCTGTGGTGAGTGCTGCCCAAGATCAGTATGCAGTGTTGTGAGAGCCTCTAATGAAGGGACTTGACTTTGGGAAAGGCCTCCCGGAGGAGGAGCCAGAAGAGCCTGCGGGAGGATGCAGGCCGTGCAGGCAGCTCCCCAAAGCAGCTCCCTGAAGCAGCTCCCCAAAGCAGCGTGGTGCTGCAGTTACAAGGCTGCCTCTGGAGCCAGATCCTCGGCTTAAATCCCAGCTCTGCTGCTTGCTGTCAGAGTGAATCAGATAAGATGTTTAGCCCCTCTGTGCTTCAGTTTTCTCCTCTGCCTTTCTAGAGGGTTGTTAGGAAGACTGAGTTCATGTATTACAACTATACCCGGGATTGAATTTATAGAGGGACGACTGAATGATGGTGCGGAGAAGCCAATGCTGCTGATATTAATACATTTCCTGAGAGAAGGAGACACGCCATGCTACACAGGGTCGCAGGGAAAGTATTAGGGTGGTCAGGAGGCAGAGGAAAGCGGAGGCCAAAGCCTTTTTGGGGGCTTCCATGGGAAAGGCAAGGCAGGGCAAAGTCAGCAATTTAGGATCGGGTAGTGTGAGTGATTCTGATGGGTTTTGTGGCACAGGGGCCATCCCTACTTGTCTGGTACCTGGGCCTGGGATGAGTTAGGGCAGGGAAAATATTGGTTTGGTGAGTGAGAGACGAGAAGGTGGGTGGGCGCACAGCCTTGGATGGGCTGGTCTGCACATGACAAACATGATCCAGGCAAGCTATCCACCACCGTGAGAAATTAGTTGGCCTTAGGAGGACCAATCTCTCCCCAGATCTGTAAGGTTCCCCAACAGATGTCAAAACATCATGAGACACAGAAAATAAAAAAACTGCAACTAAATACAGTTAGTATGTGAAGACACAGTCAATGCAGTGCCTGGCTCAGAAGAAATAGTTCATATATGATAGTTGCTATTTTTAGGCAAAGGGGTGGGAAAGGCTGTTAAAAGTGGTCTAGAAAGATCTTATTAGTTGTTTATTTTATTCCAAAATAAAATTGATCAACTTAAGAGCGAGCGTTGCTGAGCAAAGTGACAACGCCTCAGCATGAAACGATGTCTTCTTCAATTGGATGGTTCCATTTGCATATCGCTGTAGTTCATTTTTCAGAAGTCTGTGCTTTTGTTGAAGTACTTGCTTGTAGTAACATCTCTTTAGAGTCTACATTTGTACTACCAAATTCATAACAGGCGAGTCAGTCACATATGGTTCTGTGGAGTGTGAACTGGTATTTTCTTGTCATATTGCTAACTATCCAAGTTACTGTTAATATTCATTACCCCAACCTTTACCCTATGTATTTGCTTCCTAAATCCTACTAATCAAAGTTTAAAGACCACCAGCAAAGTAGTTTTAAAGTCTTTGAAGTTTTGAAATGTCTTTGACTCTCTCCACCAGGCAAAGGATTTTTCTTGGCTGCCATGCTCGCTGTCTGCTCATCACAAATTCATCATGAGCACCTTCTCCTCCAGCCTGCCCCACAAGTCTCTGTGCCCACCCAGATGTGAGGACTGGGGAACTCATTAGCATGGAAGATGAAGAAGTGAAACTAAACATCTCGAGACAGTATCTCTTCATTCCCATCAAAGACCGCTTTCGACAGAACAGACAGAGTTTGAGGAGAAAAACAAACTTGAATTCTTTAAAACTCAAATCCTGGCACATGAATTGAAAGAATGTAGAATCTACCAGAATGAGTTTCAGTGTCTGAAGGAATACCTGGAGGCGTCTCTCTTTAGGAACTCTGGGAATTGATTCCGAAATGTTGGACTGAAGAGTACAGTTGGACTTTTAAACAAAAGAAGGCAAATTCAGGCACTGTGGCTTCAGGAGAAGGTAGGCCTTGGCCAGTACCGACTACTTGGTATGAGTCCACAGGAAGAAAAATATGTGGTGGACTCCCCAAGTGAGGAGGGTCTAGGGATAGGGTTGTCAGAGAAAATATAGGATGCCTCATTAAATCTGAATTTTAGGTAACAAATAATTTTTCAGTATAAGCATGTCCCAGATATTGCATGAGATATGCTTATACTAACAATTATTTGAATTAAAGATAAATAATTTTCGGTATAAGTATATCCTAAATATTGCATAGGACATACTTAATACCAATAATTAATTTGCTGTTTATCTGAACTTCAGATTTTACTGGATGCTCTGTATTTTTATTTGCCAAACCTGGCACCCTGCCTGGGGAGCCCTGTGTGTTGACTACAAGGAGAACTGTGTTAGGCACAGATTTTTAGTTACATTTTTCAGGGATCTAAAAAATGGGCCTTTATTATGTCTATAACTCATTTAATCTCTCATTTGAGCCTTTAGCATAGCTGATAGGAGAAAAAGTCCAGTTAGTTCAGGTCAATTCCATCAATTTAGTTTGTTTTCAGTCAATTCAGGATTTTTTTTTAGTCAAGCAAGGATTTGTGTCCTTCCAGTGTATCTCCTTTAGATTGAGCTTAGATCCAAGGTGCTGGGTGTCCTCGGTTGTCATTTGTCCCTGCTGTCTTCCGCTGAGGTGGTCATGGCCCTAGATGGTACAAAGACACTGATATCTCGCCATTTTTGGCATCCTCTGGGATGACTGTGTTTCCATCTGTTCTTGGGTTGTTCCGTCTGCTGCCCCATTTTCTCACCCTCATGCGAGGAGGCCCCTCTCCTCAGCTAACCTCTAAGTGCTTCTTGATCCTACCGTCTTGCAGATGCTCAGCATTCCTGAACGGAGAATGTCTGCTCACTGCACTACTTGGAGGCCCAGGTCCTATAGTCTCCCCCACATCCCCCTGAGCCATTTCTTCTCTCTGGTTCTTCTAGGCTCCCGACCGAAAGCAGAGCTCAGGTTCTCTAGACTGTTGGGTCCCCAGGTGCATCCTGAGGGTCGCCCTGGCCCTGCTCAAAGCTAGCTCAGGTTCAGGGGAGGGCACAGGCCCTACTCAGACACCCACCTGAGCAGCTCCCTCCCTCTCTTCTCTCACTCCTACACCTTTCTCAGTTCAGCAACATCTCTTTTCTTCCTGGGTGTGAAAAAATCTTCTTTAGATCATCCTGTAATTGTCTGAATCTGTTGTTTGTGGGTAAAAAAAAAAATTATTTCATGAGTTGGCCAGGACTTTGTCTTTTGATATCCAACAATGAGGCTTTTGAGAGTCAAAGTTTGTTTTCATGAGTCACTATCTCTGCTATGAGTTTTAAAATTCAAGAGCCTCTTTTGAAACTTGAGGTTTTTCTCTCTTTATACCTGCTGTGACAATCTTCTCATAAGGGCAGTGAATTTAGAATGGAGCAGGGATGGGCATGTGGGAGTGGGTAGAGAGCAGCAGAAAATACTTGGAATGAAAGACATATTGCGTGCTACTGCAATGTATTGTCCTCCCCCAATTTTTGCTCTAGAGTTTGCGTTTCTGCAAAGAAAATTGACTTCATATTTTTTTAACGTGCCTTCCCACACCTGCAAGGAGGTGGAAACAAGGTCTCTGTGTCCCCAGAACAGTCATTCAGGCACAGTGGCCCATGGCTGTGCCCATGGCTAGCTCTGCAACTCCAAGATTGTTCAAGAAAGCCCAGGCCCTCCACTGGGACTGTCCTTTTCCCAGGTGACTTTCTGCTTCCTAGCACTGCCCACTGCGCCCCACACCCAACTCAGGCCCTGGGAGCTCAGCCACAGGTATAGGAAGATTTTTGGTCAAACTGGGGTCAACCTCAGAGGAAGCTTGTACAACTAGGGCTGAACAGCTGCTTCTGTTTCAAGAGGGCAGGTATTTTGGTCTTGTTCCCCAACCCTTGTTTGGGAAATCAGTTTGGAATGGGAGACCTTGTTCTCATTTCAGTGGTCTTATGGGTCTCTTTACAGCTGGTCCATCACAAAGCCAGCGGGAAATCCAGCTGTGGTGGAAAAATCTGAGGGTCAGGTGAAGAATGAATGAATGAATAGCTGGCTCAGGTGGTGCCCGGGAATGTGCTGCAGGACAGCAATCACACAGAAAAAACTCTCACACCCAGAAATGCAAATCTCATGTTTGGAGATCTTAATAAAGACCTGCCATCTGCAAGCTGAAGGCTCATGAAAGCCAGCAGTGTGGTCTCAGTCTCAGTGCAAAAGCCGGAGAGCCAGGGAGGCCAGTGCTGCAAATCCATGCCAACGCCTCGAGGTCTGAGAACCGGGAGGGCTGGGAAGATGGATGTTCCAGCTCAAACAGGGAGCAAATTGACCTCTCCTCTGCCTTTTGTTTTGTTGTTTTGTTTTTCCTATTCGGGCTTTCAACAGATTAGATGGTATCAAGAGCATTGGTGAAGATGCTCCTCTTTATTCAGTCTACAGATTTAAGTGCTAATTTCTTCCAGGAACACCCTCACAGGCACACCCAGAAATAACATCTTATATGAGCTGTCTGGGCATCCTGCATCTCCGTCAAGTTGACAACTTGAAATGAACATCACAGGGATCTTTATATCCTCCTCATGAGATTATTTTGTAAAAGAATAAAATTGAACACAGTGTCTTATTATATTAAATATTTATTACATTTTAGGCATTGTGTTTAATATTCCAAATCTTGGACTCCAGGTGATATTTGTCCTAGTTCTCTTTTTTTTTTTTTTCTCATTTCCCACCCTAGTTTCCCAGTACATAAATCACAAAATGCCTATGCTACACACAGTGGGGGAGGGGAGTTTAAAAACAAAACAAAACAAAATTTCTCTTAAGCTCTGCACATGCCAGCTGGGCAAATCTGCACCTTTTAGACAAGCTAGCACACAGTCTCCCCTAATAGGTAGGTAACTTGGAAATCATTTCGGCAGAAATGCAGAATGGTTCGTTGAACAACGGCCCCCCTTTCATTATAGTTTTTATGAAAAGCTGGGCCTGGTGTGCCATCCAGCTTTGCATCCCATTCATCTTGCAAGAAAAAGAGTCAAGCAGAAAATTAAAAATACTTTTATTTCAGTTTTCAAGGATAGATTATCTCCAAGAGTCAATGAAACAAAACCACTTTATTTTTGTGAGAAGCTTGCTTCCAGGTCGTATGCTACGTTGGAACCATTTCTCTTTGGAAGTGAAGATACAGCATTCTCGGCTCAGTAGCCAATTTCCCATTAGTTTGCTTAGCTACTCCTGGGCTTATATGAGACCCAGGCAGTGGATGGACTTCTCCAAAATACATGCCTTCAGATATCTGAAAGTGCTTATTTAAGCAGTAACCATGGTTGTATACTTAAAATAGAAAAGTAGGCCACAAATATCTCCTTTGGGGGCGGGGGAAGCCTCAATATGAAAAATCAACATTTACTCACAAGCTTCTCAAAATCTAGGTCAGTGATCATACATACCTGTAACGAATTCTTTGATAAATTTAGACTGACTTATAAGAAGATACATTTTTAATAGTTCAGTGTTTTTTCAAGCTGCCCTGACTTCTGTTGTCTCTAATAATGGTCACAGAGCTGTTACCTGTGTGCTGTGGTGTTTTCATATGCTAAAGTCAGATGCATTCAACTGCACTTGATTTTTTAAATAGGTGTAATCACTCCTGTCGAAGAAAGCAGTCCACATACCTTTCAGAACCCAATGAATCACAAGAAAACACTGCCACTGAATCTTGGTCAGTTCCTTCCAACGGCGAGAGTGTACCAGGAGCTGCGTGGCATCTGAAACGAGTGGCTGTTGTGGGGACTCGTGCAACTTCCTCTCATCTCCGAGGTAAGTCACGTCGGCTTTGTATTGTGTTTGGAAGATGTAGCTTTTGCTTTTGCTAGTGCTGCATTTAATCACCTCTGATTCCCTGAAACCAAGACACATTCATTCATTCAACTACTCATTCATTCATTCAGAAAGGACCATCATTTGGCGTCAACTCCTATGGCTGAGAGATCCCCAGGGTTGTTCCATTTAATATTCTGGCTCTACAGAATGTTCTGTTTCCTTCTTGGCTCCCTGTGGATTCTTCTCAGAGTTAAGAGGCATTTGGGAGACAGGAGGACTAGTACTTGGGAATGGACTGGCCATGTTCCCCTGCCTCCCTCCCCTCCACCCTTTTCCTTCCTTCCTCTTCCCCTTCCTACTTGTCCTCGTATGCATTTCTTCAACAGATCTCTGTCATGGACCCACTGTGGTAAGCCCTGGTGATGCAGGAGGACTGAGATACAGCCCCCAGCCCGGAGGTGCTTTCCATCCAGAGAACGCTGTACACGGTGGGAACGTGTGTGCACTGCCTCACTAGAGCAGCCACACAGCTGTGCAAGCTGGGAGGAGGGTGGGCCTTGCCCTGCCTGGCAGATTCTGGGAGCCTGCCTGGATGAGGGGGCCTCCGGACAGATGAGTATACTAGCTTTGACTGCTGAATGGTGACAGGCTCAGACTTATCTGCTGACCTGCCCAAGTCATTTAGTTAAGAAGTTTATGACTAGGCTAATGGAACGTGATAACTAGAAGCCTAGCTTCCTTCAAAGCATAAAATCCTAGAATGACTTACGTTAATACATTTTGTTACAGGTATCACGGATTTTATATCAAAGATGCAAAGCCTGGGCTTCTGGACAAAGCTGCACTTATTCCACTGGAATGTATTTTTGGAAGCTGGATATGACCCCTCAGGGGCCTATTCACGCTCAGTGGTCAAGATTAAAGAAGATAAGTTCCATAAAATGAGGAGAGATACACACTCTCGGGTATAGCGAGTGGTGATGTCCCATAGTTCATTTAGCTGGGATATGGAGTAGCCAAGAATTACTGTTTCCTCACGTAATCCCGATCAACCCAGCAGACCTCTCTGAGTACGCCTTCCCACAACTTACGCCGACAATTTCTGAAGGTAAGAAATCGGGGAAAAGTGTGAACTTTAAAGTGCTTCTTCTTTATCCTCTTGCTGCGGCTGTTTACCAGGGCCCTGTCCTTAGCATTTTTTTCCTGTCTATGCTTTCTCATGGCTTCAGCCACATCCCTGACATCTTCCTTCTTTATCTGTATTTCCAGCCTTAACCTGCATTTGGAGTATCAGGGTACACACCCCACTTCCTGAGAGCTTCTCCTAATATTATTGCTTCATCAACAGCTTTCCTGAGTGACCAGTTGACAGTTCAAATGAAGTAGGTGCAAAACCTAAATTATTTCAGGTTCTCCCCCGCAAACTTGTTTTTCTTTCTATGTTCCCTTAATCTGCTGACAATGCCAGTGACTTCCTCCATCATTCAGAGTTGGAAACGTGTAATTACTGTATGTGTGTGTGTGTGTGTGTGTGTGTGTGTGTGTGTCCTCAGTCCAAATCGGGACCACTCTTTTTCCATATTCTGCCTAATGACCAGGGTTTGGACAGCACTTTGGTTAGTATTTCCTTCCTGTGTTCTCCATACGTGTCCCTTTGCCTGTCTCTCTCTCTCTCTCTCCTCCCCCCCATCTCTCTTTCATCCTGTATTTCCTGGCTTATTAAACAGTAATAACCTTCATTCACTCTTCCAACAAGTAGTAGCTACACGCCCTCCCTGGATCATGGGCTCCGTGGGCACTGCTGACATAGCAGTGAACTAGGCAGACAGAATCCCTGACCTCGTGGGGTCTACAGTCTAGTGACCATAATAACAGACTGTGAGCATTTGTCAAGTACTTTATATGTGTTATTTTGTTTAATTCTCATAAAACCTGTTTAATACTATTATCATCTTGATTGAAATTAAGGAAACTGAGTCTTGGAGAGGTGAGGGGAGTTGCCCAAAGTCTCCCAGATCATTAGGGATGGGTTTGGGCTCCTCACACCTCCATCCCTTGTGGTCCTTTTAAATGCAGCCTTTCTCTTTATTCTTATTACCATGTGTGACATACATAATGTTGGAATTTGTCTGATCCACTGATCCTCCATGTGGAAGGACCCAAGCAATACTTGTAAAAATACCAATGTGTTAAATAAAGCCAGGCTTCATCTGGAATTGTGTCAGTGCTTAGGGATGTGGGGCAGAGGAAGGGGATCGTGGGGTGGGGGTATTTCTGTATGTCAGAGGAAGCTGGCAGCTTACCAGAAGGAGATGAGATCTCCAGGGTGGCCTGAAAGTCCTTCCTGATAATGCCACAACCTCTGTCATAACAGGGTTATGTTGTAACATGATGGAAAGGGCTGGGGCATGGAAAGTGGGAGGAAATCACCTACTATTTCAGTGTGTAAAATGCCAGGATTTTCTGGCTGTCAATGAGGCTGGTTCAGAATGTGTCCCTTTAGATTAGGGTGGAGATGTCCATAGGGCTGTGCTGGTGATTCTGTAGCATGTTGCCTGTTGCCGTTGACCAAAACAGGAGTCACTAACGAAGGAGCAGGTTTGGGAGCAGAAGACATGCTGAGTCTGGAGTGAATGTAGAATGTGGGAAGGAGATATTCTCTGGGCTCAGAGAAAGCGAGCTGGGCCAGGGATTTGTGCATATCATGGGGACTGAATCCAGAAAAGGGAATGGGAGCATCCAGGGACAGGAAGAAGAGACATGGGCCTAGGACAGAGCTCTGAGGGGTGAGCAGAGGAGAGTGCAGAAAGAGGAAGAGAAGGAGGGCTCAGACAGGTAGGAGGAAAGCCAGGAGAATAAGGAATTAGGAATTACAAAAGTGAGGATGGATATTCATTTAATGCATTTAATTAAATGTCTGCTATTTCATTTTAAATGATTTTCTAATCTGTGCCATGTTGAAACCCTTCTCTTACACCCCTACATTTTTAGCAAAAGTCTGTTATAAATTGTTGGGGGCATGAAGGAGGATCTACAGTGTTCACATTTAAGGCAGTGTGAGTGAGAGAGGGGACAGCCAGCAGCCTCAGGAAGCCGCCACTGGAAGTGTAAGCCCAGGTGGGAGCAGGAGTCTAGGGAGGAGAGTACAGGTGGACCCAAGCATCACTGGAAGCAGGACTGGCCCGGCCCGGAAGTGGATGTTGGACAAATTCCTTTTCCCAGATCCAACGGTGGGAAGAGTCTTGAGGAGGGGTGGGCCAGACCCTGCTGTTGGGTGCAGAGCAGCCTTCCAGGCAGGCATGCTTCAAAGTAGAAGGAAAGCCCCAATTTATGGGGATAGTGGGAGCATCTTCCCAACCACAGTGCCTAGACTCCCTCCCCACACAGGAGATGATTAGGAATGCCTTTTGGAGGCTCATTCTTCATTATCTCCATGCAGTTCTGAAAGGTACGTTGGCTGCTTACACTTTTGACCCAAGCCTGCTTCTGGAAAGGTAGTGAGAGTTTTTCCAAGGATGCCCAGTCTGTTTAGTTTGCTGGCAGAATGGAGGAGAGTCTGATGTAGCTTGGCTGCAAGAGACTGGTGATCCAGGATGGAGCGCACTCCCAGCTTCCCCGTTCCTCCCTCCGGACTGTGTCGTTTGGCTCCCCCTGGTGGCTGCGACAAGCAGCCTAACTTCTTGGGGTGATGGAATGATGATGCAGTTCTGAGAGTCTGGAACTCGTTTCTCCCCGGTGCTTCCTGGAGCCAGAGCTTGCCTCTCCATGTGGGACGCATCTGATTGAAGGCCTGTAGGGAGATCTAGAGGACAACCTCTATGATCGAATTGGTTTTATTAGATTATCTGTGACACGGTACTCTTGTTTTTGGCTAGAGCCCTGGGTCACATCAAAGTGAAGAAAATCCATTTCTGGGTGTCGTCATTTTGGGAGCAATGTCAAAGATGAGAATGGACAGATTAAGAGCAGATGTGGTACCAGGATGGGTCCCAGCATGGCTCCATCTTGACAGATGGCTAGCCAGCTGCTCTTCAGCCAATGTGGTGGGGTAGAGAGAATCATCTTGTTTTTAAAAGGCAGACTTATTTTATGCAAATGATAAATGCATTACATTACAGGATCTTGTCAGAAAATTCTAGCAAATGGGGCAATACCAGGTTTTCATGACTAATGTATGAAACTTTACCTCTGATACCTTCATAAACCTCTAAATAATTGGGGTAAATGGAACAAAATAATTTATTGATTTTTTTTTTAGAAATAGCTCTACAGAAAGATGAAAAGACAAAATTCACAGCGGCCACAGAAAATATGAAATAACTAAGAATAAATTTAACATGAAGTGTGCAAGTTCTTTATTTTTATAAAATTTTCAGAATTACAGAAAATAAGCTTTCAGTATACAGACAGACATATCATATTCTTGGATGAGCCAACTTAATGTTGTCAAGCTATTTGTTCTTTCTCAATCAATTTATAGACATAAGATGATTCTCATTGATAAATCTGTCTAAATAATCACATGAAGTTTCTATATATGAAACAAAACATAACAAAACACAAAACAACTGAAAGAATTAGAAACAATTAAAAGACAAGTGAGCAATTGGGGGACTATTTGTAATATGGACAACTGATAAAGGATTAATACTTCTAATATGTAAGATGCTCTTAAAATCAATAACAAAATGATGAAAACTTACATAAAAATGGAAGATTGTGAGTAGGTCATCTAAAGAACACTTTCAATCTTTGACTTTTTAACATCAGTGGATATTTTTGACCTTGACCTCCTCTTGGCTTTGCTGACACATACTCCCCTGATTCATTTTCCATTTCTCTAGCTTCTCCTTATCTGTCTCTTTTGTTAGTTCTGTCTCTTCTACCTGGCTTCTAAGTGTTAGGGTTCTACAAGGTTTGTCTCCCCTCATGCTTTAATTTCACCTTAAGCATATGATCTGTGTCCATGGCTTCAGTAAGTAATTGTCCATGTGCACATGTGAGTCACGTGCACATGGACAATTATCCTCTGAGCCCCAGATCCATATATCACGCTCTGAACCCCAGATCCATATATCCAACTGCCTATTTAACTCTCCACTTGAATGATAGCTCCAAAGCTCCTCAAACCCAACACATGCAAAACTGATCTCACGAACATCCCTCCAAAATCAGGTTCTTTTCCAGGGACCATCTCTCAAGCTATCACCTCGGATCCTTGACACTTTTCTCTCCTTTACTCCTTTCCCAGTCTACTTCATTACTTACTGAGCCTCGACATTTTTTACTTCTAAAACATTTCTTAAACTTGTCCACCTCAACTACCACTGCCCTCTCTAAGCTGTCAGGACTGGTGTATACAGTTGTGCAGATTACTCATATACATTTAAAGTTCTCCTGTGTCTTTTCATGGCCTGATACCTCATTCCTTCTTGTTGCTGAATACTATTGTAGTGTATGAATATGCCACAGTTTATTCATCTGTTGAAAGACATTTGGTTGCTTCTAGCTTTTGGTGATTATGAATAAAGCTGCTGTAAATATTTACATGCAAATTCTTATATGTACATAAGTTTTTAAATCAGTTTGGGTGAATACCTAGGAGCATAACTGCTAGATAGTGTAAGACTATGTTTAGCTTTGTAAGAAACAACCAAACTGTCTTCCAAAGGGGCTGTACCATCTTGTATTCCTACCAGCAAAAAATGATAGTTCCTATTGTTCTGCGTGCTCACTAGCATTTGGTGTCAGTTTAAAAATTTTTTTTAGCCATTCTAATACATGTGTAGAGGTATCTTATAGTTGTTTTAATTTACAATTCCATAATGACAAATAATGTTGAGTATCTTTACATATATTATTGTTACTTTTTAAAAGTCCTTTGTATATTTTGGATAGAAGTCATTTATCACATATATACTTTACAAACATTTTCTTCTGATCTGTATTTTGGCTTTTCATTCTCTTAATAGTTACCTTTCATAGAGCAGGTGTTTATAATTTTAATAAAGTCTAAATTTATTAAAAGTTAGACTTTCATAGATTATGTTTTCGATGTATTTAATAACTCATTGCCAAATCTAAGATCATATAGTTTTTTCTGTGTTTCCTTTTAAAAGTTTTCTAGTATTTTATTTTATATTTGGATCTATGGTCCATTTTGAGTAAATTTTTTTGTGCAAGATAGAATGTCTGTGTCTAGATTCTTTTTTTTTGCATATGGATGTCCAGTTGTTGTTGGACCATTTGTTAATTAGACTATCTCCATTGAATTGTGTTTGTTACTTCGTCAAAGATCAGTTGGACATCTATAGAAGATTTTTGTTGAGAGTGCATTGAATCTGTAGGTCAAGTATCTTGACAATGTTGAGTTTTCCAGTCCAGCAACATGGAATATCTCTCTGTTTATTTAAATCTCCTTTGATAGCTTTCATCACAGTTTTGTACATTTTGCATATAGATTACATATATATTTTGTTTGATTTATGCCTATTTTGTTTTTGGGGTGCTATGATAAATGATATTGTGTTTTAAATTTCTAATGCCAGTTGTATATTGTTAGTACATAGGAGAACGATTAGCTTTTATATATTAATTTTGGCAACCTTTATCCTTGCTATAATTGCTTATTAGTTCCAAGAGTTTTTTGTTGATTTTTTTAATGCATTTTCTAAATAGGCAATCACATTGTTTGTGAACAAAGACTGCTTTTTTTTTTTCTTTCCCAATATCTTTTCTTTTCCTGTGTTATTACACTAGTTCGGACTCCCACTGTGATGCTGAATAGGAATGGTAAGTGGAGACATCCTAACCTCAGCTTTTCACTGGCATCACCCTCCCATCCTCATTTTGCCTCAAAAACTATTCTTTTTCTTTTTTTTTTTAACTATCAGATCAAGGTTTTCCATGAAAAACCTTCTCCAGTTCATGTTGCCATTACATTCGTGGTCTTTTTATAGTTTGAATTTGCATTCATTTGTATGATTATATGACGATCTGTCTCCCAGCCATTTCGACAGCCAGGTCTTTTTGGGCTCACTGTTCATCTACTGCACCCGGACTGTGACTGGTCCACAGCAGGTACTCAAGTGCTCAAGGTTGGTGGAGGAATTAATTTACTATGAATAAGTACTGGATTTCAGTGGTTTTAAGAAGGTTTTCTCAAAACTCAACATTTCTGAAATAGGGTTGCATTTGCAGTTGATGGCATTCAGAATTGTGAATAAATACAATTTAGAATTGTTAATAAAAACAATATTCTGTTTCACTAGTAATCAAAGAAATGCAAATTAAAACAACATATACTATTTTTTAGGTGCCAAACTGACAATGATTTATTTGTGTAATGAATTTTAAAAACAATAAAAACATTGGTAAAGACATGAGGAAATAGGTACTTTTTTATGCTATAGTAAGAGTTTATATTGGGACAATCTTTCTGGGGAGTAATTTGGCAATATATATCTAAAGTTTTAAAAATATTAATATCCTGTGAGTTATTCAATTTCTAACAATTTCTCTAAGGAAATAATCAGGGTTGTTTAAAAAGATTTCTGCCAATAATTCTCACTGAATGACATTTTATATTACTGAAAATCGACTAATGGTAATCTGTAAAATGGAATACAGTCCATTCATAAGTATGTGTGTTCTCAAATAATTTTTAAGGATATGGAAAATATTTATAATACAATGTTTTCCAATAGACTATAAGCTTTGTGAGGGCAGGAAAGATGAATATTATATGCAATGTATATTCAACATCTAGCACAGTTCTGACATAAATATTTGTTTAATATGTTAGTAAAAAAGCAGGTATTAAACATTATGTATAGGATGATCCCAATTTTAATTTAAAAAAATGGCTGTGGAAACAGATCAGAAGTACATACAGAGTATGTTAAGAGATTATCTTTGACACAATGAGGAGGGATTTTAAATTTTCTTTGTACTTTTCTATATTTTTTGACTTTTCTATAATGTACCCATACTAATTTTATAATGATAAAATTTATTTTCTTGTTTATTCCAGCTATATGTTGGCACTAAGTGAGTGAACATGAGGATGTGGTTAGTGGAAGGCAGGATTTATGAATGAATATTTCCTGGAACACGTAGTTTTTTGAATTGAGTATTAAACATAGTGGTGGACGTCCTCTATTCCAGCCTGAGCCCTTGATAGGATCCCATCCCTTGGCTGCCTGTCGGGACCACTCTTATGTGTCTGCTCTGAGTAGCTGCTTGTAGTTCTTAGGTCCCTTGTAGCTCGGCTCATCCCTTCGTTTCTCAGACCCACCTCAGGCCTCTGTGGACAAATGTCTTGGACTCTGGCCCTTAGTGCTTTCTCTCCTTTGGCTCTTGTTTAGTTTTTACTCTTCAACTTGAGGCACTGTAGCTATGGTCCAAAGCCTCCGGGCCTCCCTGCAGTGCTGAGGGTTTCAGCCTCGTCTGCCGTGCCTGGTGTTCAGAGCCTAGAATTCTGCCTGACACATAGATGCTCAATAAATACATACTCTGTGCATGAATGGTGATCCAGGGAAGGGTTGGTAGAAAGAAAGCAAGGGGGCATTCAAGGTCTGGGTGACCTACATGATGTGCAAAGGAGTGGATGAGGAACAAGGAACCTATTTGTGTTATTAGGTGCAATGATTTGAAATGCAACCAATGGACAAATGTAGAAGTTTAAATACTAGAATGTTTGGAAAGAGAAATTCTAAAAATAATGACTTTGCAGTACCATGTATTTAACTGGATCTTCAAGTTAAAGAATTCTATATATTTTCATTTTTGTATAGTGAGGTATAACCCACCCCCCCCCCCGACACACACACACCTTATGATCCTTTTATCATTGTTATAACATTATGTTCTATCTATAAAAGCCAGTAATTCAAGATAGTTACAACAGAGGGCAGAATTGTTTAATAAATTTAAACAGCTTTTTCTCCTTGCCTGAAAATCACCCCCAATATACGAATTGAGCTATAGGAAAACTTTGACTCTCTGGTTTGCAGAATTTACAAATCAAGATTATTTAAAACCACTAGAGTTATTTTCTATGTCATAGTTTAAAATACTTGGTAACACATGTAAACCTGAATGAGAGCAAAATAATGAACCTTTGAAAGAGAAACACTAAAATATGGATAAGGTATTTAACTCCTGGGTATGGTGGGGGCTCTTTGTTCCTTTCCGAATATGCTTTAGGATTATTTGCTTTTCTTTCCATTCTAGTGCTGGAATGCAGTCTTTTTGAAGTTACTGCCAATTGATTTTCTTTATTGTGACATCCTTGAAGCTTATGGGCCAGACCAGTGAAACTGGAGAGTTGTTCTGAGTGTTGAGAACATGTTCGTGCAGGTAATTAGGGGAATAATTTTAAATCCCTCAAATGCTGTTCCTTTTGTGTTAGGTATTTTTAAATATCATTTACCTTTGTTCCTTTACAATTTAGTCCTCAAGTAGAGGACTCAGTTTGTTATGTTCATGAATGAGGAAGCAACGATTTAAATCCATGCCCCAAACTGTGTATTACAATGACAAGAA
This sequence comes from Macroglossus sobrinus, assembly GCA_004027375.1. Classification (NCBI taxonomy): domain Eukaryota; kingdom Metazoa; phylum Chordata; class Mammalia; order Chiroptera; family Pteropodidae; genus Macroglossus; species Macroglossus sobrinus. The sequence goes on along the minus strand of PVKZ01000524.1, from coordinate 56,784 downwards.
GCAGTACATAGATGGGAATCATTATAGCATGAGTAAATACTAGTAGGTGTCATTTGGGGAGAAAAAAAAGGAATGTTCATAAAATAAAAGTGGAAATTAAGTAGTGAATTGAAGTGAACTACAAAAGACTGGTTAAAGACTTGATTATAATTTTTATAAATATGTGGGGAAATTTGATTGGTTATCTTGCCTCTGTATTGATTTACTTTTCCTGAAATCTGAACTTTTGGCTTTGTTGAAAAATTGAAAGTTTCACTTATATAACTATTAACTGTGTTTAGGTTGATATTTGACTACTTTTTAAGAAAATTATGTTTTCATTGATTTCACTGTAATTTGTTGACCAAGGATAGTATCACTCAAGACAAAGCTGTCTTTATTTTAAAGCAAATACTTTCAAATTTTCATAGAACACTGTCCATCGACACATCTCATTAGAATTCTGTCTAATGAGATTTGTAAGATTTATTACTGCAAGTCCCTTTACGGCAGAGACCTTGCTTATCTACCAGTTTTTGTTTCCTCCATGGCATGTTATAACCCACAGGTGTGTAACAAATGTGATAAATGAATCAATTCAAATTTACAAATACTTTGTGTCCTTAGAAGGTAGCATGGAGTAAGGAACAGAGCATGGCTGTTTTCAGAAGGACTCATGTTTAAAGCTTTTTGGCACCTACTGCTGTGTGACCTTGGCAAGAATGTTCACCTCTGACCCAGTTCTCATTGTTGAGGATTCTGATGTCTGTCTCCTGGCCTGTTAACAGGTTTAAGTGAGAACATGCATAGTGCACTTCACACGACGTGTGGCACATATAAGATCTTAAGAACTGGTGGCTATTGTGTCAATACTGTTCCTGAGTTATAAAGTAACTGAGGCCTAGGTTAGAAATCAGAGAGTTTGTTTTAAGCTATTTTGACCACTCTTTCATCTTGTGGAGAGTGGAATGCAGTGATTCTCTGCTATCTTATGCTGACTGTAGAATTTCGCCCTGCCCTGGATGGTTTTTTCCCACGAGGTCCAGATTTTCATTACTGACATGTGTCTGTCTGGAAGAACCAACTATATAATTAAGTCATCATTAAGTGCTTGATTGTAGGCATTCACCCATTCATTCATTCATTCATTCAGCTAACATTCATTGAGGACCTGGCCTAGCCCTAGCACCGTGTCAGGGGCTGGGGTGACAGCAGTGAGCGAGGCAGGCAGTTTCCACCCTCATACAGCTCCCGGTCTAACTGCAAGTCGCTTGCCAACATCTGCGTCAGTGATGAAGCATGACCCGTGAAATGAGTTGGGTGTGAAAGGATAAAGCTGGCTTTTCACAGGAGGTGTGCCAAAGCTTAGACGTCCAAAGAGAGTTTCCCACTTCATAGCATTCCTTTTGGAGGCATCGAAATGATGATTCTGCTCTTAAAATATTTTTGCAACAGTTCTTTGAGACTAGCCACTGTGGAGACTATTGAAAGAATTTTCTTTAGGCTCCAAAGTCACTTCAGAGAAGTTCTAAAACTATTTTAGACCATAATGATGTCCTTGAGATATGTGTTAAACTTTCTTGAGAGTAAAGATCTTGTTGTTTGTGGTGCGTACACTCAGTACTAGACCACTTTTATAATTCCTTCTGCTTAGGTTGTTTTAAAATTTTAATGTAGTGCTTTTCAATGGGGAGACAATTTTGTCTTCCAGGGAATACTCGACAATACTGGAGGCCTTTCTGGTTGTCACAGCTTGATGGGGGTCGCTGCTCGCATCTAGTGGGTAGATGCCAGGAGTGCTACTAAACATCCTACAATACACAGGACAGTCCCCTACAGCACAGTTGTCCTGCCCCAAATGTCACAATGCGCAGGTTGAGAAACTCAGATTTAAGTGATATGCTGGTTAAAATAAAAGTAGGTCTCATTACTCTTCCTACTACTATTTCATAGTAGGCGCCCTGGGCAGCAGGAAAATCAAAGGGTATGTTTGTGAAGGGGCCTCTGCTTTAGCATGAGAGGCTTACTCGTTAAGTAAATGTACAGAGCAGAGCACTGGAGATGTACAGGCCTGAGTCTGACACCTTTGCTCTCCTGCTCGTTAGACATGTGAGCTTGGGTGTTTTATTTAACCTCGCCAAGTTTCCCCAGCCTGTAGTAGAGAAGTAACATTCCCTATTTTCTAGGGTTTCTGTCTATAGCATTTGGGGTCAGGCATGGCAAGAGCTTAGCTCAGTCAGTTCTACGTAGGCAGTGGCTAGTACGGACCATGATCTAAGGATGAAACTGTATTTGTGCTTCCTAAGCACTGTGAATATCAACAGATATTTACTGAATGCTGATGGGACCCAAAGCTCAGTGCTCACATTGTGAGGTCTCCGCCTTCAAGAAGTAGATAGTCTGGAGTAAGAGAGGAATACAAGACATGTCTTTGTAAAGAGGAAGCTGACAATATACAAATGCCAATCAGTATTTCTGGAAGTCCAGGCAGTGAGACTCAGGAGCAGACGGGCTACTGTGGCCTGGCAGTGGGTTGGGAGATGTCAGCCTCTCTGTGCGGGGGCTTCTGCCCCATGCAGACAGATTGGCTAGGACGATGGCCATGGGAGGAACCAAGCAAACCCTGAGGATCTGAATTTGGTTGACAGAAGTATGGAAATCCAAACGGGAAACTGGATTTAAAGAGGAAGATGATAGATTTTAAACGTTTAAATTGCTGAGTTTGCAGTTTGGTGAGGGGAATGTAGGATTGGAAATCTGGAGAAAGGTTGAGGAGACATCTCCCCACATATGACTGCTGAGACCCCAAGAAGAAGCAGTGTTTCTGGATGACTATAGGAACTGGTCATTGGGAAACTAGTTACACTTTAAAGAAGAAAAAGGGAAGAGGACCTAGTGAAAGAGTGAGAGATTGGAAGAGAATCAGGATATCATAGTTTCCTTTGAGTCAAGTGGGAGTGGCTGACAGCATCCATTGCTGCATAGAGTGCTGGACAAAAGAGGACTGGAAGAAGGTGCCTAGGTCTGGTGAGTGGAGGTCATTGGTAACCCCTAGGATGGAAGGGGTGTGTGCGAGAGGAGCCGAACTACAGGGCTTTAGGAGGTGAGTGTGTGTTAATGAAATGGAGAAGCAGCACATGCTGAAACTTGTTTGAGATGTTTGTCAGTAAAAGGAGAAAGAGGAGAATTCAGAATCAGGTCAGGTTTGATCCAGGATATGTGTGTGTGTGTGTGTGAGGGGGGGGCAGGAAATGAACCAGGCAGAGAGGCAGATCGAGATGCTGGTGGGGAATCTGTGAGGAGGACAGGACTCTGAGAGTTCAGGGGCAGGGGCAGGTCCTTGGGAAGGAGGTTGGACGTCCCTTCCTCTGAGATAGGCAGAAGGGAAGAAAATGGCTAAAAACACTGCTAATTTTAAATTTAAAAGAAAAAGGCCAATAAGATACACCAGAAACTATAATTTGCCAATATCTATTCTGTCTTTTATTCATAGTAAATAATGTGCCCTCCTTCTGAGTTTTTAGCCCAGAACATGACTGTCTGGAAAGAAGGCTACATTTCCCAGCTTTTTTTGACACTAGATATGAGCACATGCCTAAGTTTTGGCTGATGGTATATGTATGGAAGTGATATGATAACATCTGCGAAGTTTCCATGAAGTGAAGGGTGTACTCTTTTTCTCCTCTTTCCTCCTCCTTACTGGTAGGATCGTAGATACGATGGCTGGAGATAGAGCAGCTATCTTAGACCAAGAGGTATCTTGGGGAATGGAGATCAGGCAAGGTCAAGAAATGACATAAAATGATAATGTCTGACATTGTGTCTTATCTATAGCTCTGGGCCACCCACTTCCTGACTTTTGCATGAGAGAGAAATTAAGTTACTGTTACTTTGGGTTTTCTGTTACTTGCAGCCAATTGTAATTCTAACTGATATCTAAGGGCAGTCTTTCAGGGTAGGTTTGATCTCGGTAAAGTCAACACAGAGGCCATCTTTGAAGGGGAGCCTAGGGAGAGTGAGCAGCAGGGGTGAGAGAGAGGACAGCTGCTGAGAGGGGGGCACTTTTAAGAGACACCTGAGAGGTGTGTGAGAGAACTACAGGCCTGCAGCCCAGAGGTCCCTATTATACCTGGATGCTTTCAGGGCAGAGGAGATAATACCTCAGAGCAGTTGTAACCAGTTTGCAAGACTCCTGTTGGAAAGCTCTGCTTCAAGTGGTGGGAGGTCGGTTTGACATGGAAGAGCACTTGCAGGGGGTACAGGAAAGTAGAAAGGCTCAAAGTCTTTAAATTCACACCAGAGAGTCAAGCTCAGTCAGTCTTTTCCTGGGCTAACATTGCAATATAGCATAAAGTGTTACGTAAGCAACGGTGATGATAATGCTGTCCGTTCGAAAAGGGCCTTATTAGTTACCAAGTATGTTCATGCCACGTCCTCTTTCTACCCTACTGCGTGACAAGGTCCAGAGATGGGGATGGGAGGTTTAAGGAATGCATCGTCAAGAACGAAGATGTGGCATGTATTTAGGGATAACTGGTTTCTTAAAAACGATCCTATTAATAGGAGGAATTTGGGTAGCACAAATTCTAGTAAGTGTAGACGCTGTACAAGTAGATTTTAAAATTGGCTCTGAGGAAAACATGGTAAATTTCCCATGTATGAGATCAGCTCCAGTTACCCTGACTATTCAGAATGCATAAACCCTTTATTTGAACAATTATTAAGGGAAATTCCTTTTGACACATCTCTTAAAAATGTTATGAATAAATTAAAACAAGCTGAATTACTAGAACCAGCTTATACTCCTATCCCCACACAGTTAGTAGAAAAATTAGTAAAAGATAAGAAATTTACTCATAAGCCTGTGCCTACTATGGAAGGGCCTCCTTTTGTGGCCTACTGGATAAATAAAAAACTAGTAGTTTAAGTTTTATAGAAAGGCTGGTTGGGTCAGGATCTCCTTGGTGCTTAAAAACAAAGGAATGAAAACTTAGCTTACAAAGGCAGCTTTGTAAAACTTATTTTTAAAATGTTTTCCTCAATACTGCACCAAGGAAACTGTCAAACAGCTATGAGAAAGTTTCAGCTTAAACTTTAGATAATAGCAAAGTAGCAATTGAAAGATTTATTCAGGCAAAAAGAAAAACAATGTCTGCCCATGAGCCAATATTTGCTGTTATGAATACCTCCATCTATCACCTTTACTTAAGTCAAACTGTATCTTACGTAACAGATATAAGAATTAAAAGTTTAGATTGTTCCATCAGGTACTTCTGTTCCAATAATTGAGAAAAAAGAATGTACTAGTTAATCATGAATAATAATATACTCTGTAAGATTTTCTGCTTCGCTTAACCACGGAAATTTAACTCTCTGCTACCTTAACAACAAAGTATAATCAATGTCAAAATAGAAAGTATAAAAGTTGTACTCAAATCACAATAAAATGAAACAGTGTCACACCGCCTCTGAGCTGTGTAGTCGACTGTCTCCCATGCTGACGCCTTACACACCTTCGGGGCCCCCTGGATCCTGTCGTGGCTGGACCGCGGCATGTTCACATATTTTTTTGCTTGTATTAATCTTTCTAAAATGAGATATTAATAGTAAAATGTCACTAGCTCTCACTTCTTGCACTGGACATTGAAAAGGTTATAACCAACTAGTATATTCTTATGTGTCGATAAGGTTTTGATAGTGGAGCAATTTAAGGTAATGAAGTTTAAGTATCCTTGAAATAGAGATATTAAATTAGGAAAGGGATTGAAATTCAAGTATCTAAGCAAAAACGTGCCAAACATAAAGTTAGCAGTTGAATTCAAGGGTCACATAGGAATGTTTTAGGGTGTTCACTTGAATTCTAGATCGCATCCCCTCTGGGACTTTTAACCTACGTAAGCGATTGTCATGTTATTCTTATCCTCAAAAGTTTTATTACCATTCACTAATGACCTGTGAAGACATTATTCAAAACTTATTTTTAGTTTGCAGTGTCTCCCAATAAATGTTTCACTATAACTGTCACTTTATAAATGTTTATCATTCCCTGAAAAATGATATAAAATATGTAATCTTTTGCAAGTTTATTATAAAATGAGCTTTTCTTGAGTAGGTAGGTATTGGTGGCTGTGTCTGATCTAATGATGTGTCCCCTCAAGAGTGGTGTTCTTTGCATTTTGTACAGAGTCAGTCTGTGATAGAAATGCTTCTCAAAGTACAGACTATTATTGGAGAACTCTATCTCAAAATAGGGGTGACTCAGGAGGGGATCCAGCATCTCAAGAAAGCATGGTTGAATCTGATGGACTTTTCGCCCAGAGACTTAGTGAAGGACTTAGTGAAGGAAGGAGGTATGATGGACACATGCAGAGAGTGTAACCTGTTGTGTTTCACAGCAAGACTCCTGGGCTAGCCCCACGCGTGAAGAAAGGGAAGCGAATGCATGTACTTTATTTGCTGGGCTGTTTTGGCGGGCAGACGGACATGTGGGAGTCGACCATAAAGCACTCCTCGTGGGACAGGCCACCCTGTAAGAATGTCAAAGGCTGTTGTGATGCACCTCAGAATAGGAGGCTTTGAGCCATAAGGGGGTATTCGGAGCTCGACGCCAAGCCAGCCTTTCCCGGTTCAAATCCCACCTCTCTGCTTACTAGCTCTGTACCTTTAGACACGCGACTTAGCCTTTCTGGGTCACAGCTTTTATCACTGAAAGGGAGGGATAAAAATAGCACGTATACCACACGTTGCTGTGAGACTAACAGTGTCCACGAGAGACGGGAAAGCACACAGAACGGTGCCCATAGCTCAGCACTCGTCACTGGCAGCCGTTATTTGATGCCCGAGGCCACCATGATTCCACTGTTAAAGCAGAGACAAAGAAGATCCAGTGAATACGATATTAAGCATTAGTGACCCAATAATTGTCAGACTAAACAAAAGGACTCTAGACTAATGTCCTATTTAAATGGGCTCATCAGTTAGCTTTTATTGCATGACAAGCCACCCCAAAACTCAGTGGCTTAAATGAGGGCCATTTATTATTGATTATTTAAAAATTTTCTTTTATTTTTAAATTACAGTTGACATACACTATCATATTAGTTTCAGGTGTACAACATAGGGATTAGACATTTTTATAATTTACAAGGTGATCTCCCTGATAAGTCTAGTACTCACTCGACACCCTACATAGTTATTACGATATTATTGACTATTCCCTATGCAGCAGCCATTTATGATTGTGGTGGCTGTGGGGTGGCTGGAGAAGTCTCCTGGTCCAGGGCAGGCTCAGCAGATTTGAGCTGTGCTCAGGCAAGCGTCTGAGATCAGGTGGCAGGGACAGTGGCGCTGGCTGTTCTACGGCTTTACTTAGATGTCTAGTAGTTGTCTGGCTGAGGTGACAGAGATGGCTGAGCCACATATTCCTCATCCTCCAGAAGGATAGCCCAGGCCTGTTCACCTGCTGGCTGTAAGATTTCCAGAAGGAGAGCAGAAGACCAGGCCCAGGCCCAGCACTGGCATATAGCACTCTTCTGGTGCATTCGATTGGTCAGAGCAAGTCACCAGCTTCATGCAGGTGTGAAGAAGGAGTCTCAGCTTCTTGATGGGAGGAGGCACGGTGTTGCATTGCAAAAGAGAGTTGTGTACAGTTACTATGGAAAATTCCAGATTTTTTTTTAAATTTATTTTTTAATTGAAGAAATTATTTTAATTTTTTTTCCCCATCTACCTCTCCCCACCCCCAGATATTTTTACAATCTACCATTGTGGCTATAAGATCAAAGGTCACCTTGGCAAGGTACTTACTACCCTCTCTAGATGTCATCTGTAAATTCACTTTTAATTTGTTGAATGAATACTATGTATCAGGAAGGCACTTTGTGCTCATGATATATTTCATTCTCAGATATACCTCATATGGTATGTATTGTTATCCCCATTTTACAGATGAGGAAACCAAAGATCTGACAGATTAAATAACTTATGCTTCTTGAGCTCCCACAGCTTGTACATCTGGAGCTGGGAGTCCAGGCTAGGCCTGTCTGATCCTAACGCCTGTCCTCATAACCCCTTGCTCTTCAGAATCTCTTCTAATGTTGACATTTATGAAGCCATAATTTTCAACATATAGAGTCTAGTTTCCTAGTTGTTATCCTAATGCAGGCAGGCTGGGACCTTGGCGAGCAGGGGACACCAGATTGGGAACTAGGGACACTTACCTGGTTTCTTGGACTGGCCCTCAAGAGCCAGCTGGGCAGTCCAGAGCACAGAGCTCCAAGGAGTCTGGCAGACCTCAGCTTGGTAAAGACAAGTGTGGTTCTCCAAGGAGGCTGAACCAGCAGGTGGGGTGGGGGCCTGAGAACAGGGATGCTCGGAGTGGACTGGTGGTATTAGCAGCAGCTTCGATGGGACCCCTCCGTAGTGCCAGGCTCCTGATAAGGGTCAGGCAGGGATTCAGGGCCTGGGCAAGCAAGCAGGGAGGGGGGAGGGGTGACGATTTCAGCCTGACATGAGCTCATACATTCAAGCTGTCCATGCTGCGCACCAGCATGGTGAACACAGGGTCACCAACTCTGCCCTCTGAAGGAGGGGACATGCAACACACAAGCAAGCCGACAAGTTTGATACGTACAGGTTGTAATAAATGCAATGAAGCTGCAAACAAGAGAATGAGGCAGAGCGTAAGCAGGGGAGGGACCACTTGTGAAAGGGAGGTCAAGAGGCCTCTCTGGGGAGAGACATTTAAGCTGAGACTTGATGGACCACAGGAGCCACATGCTATGAGGAGAGGGGCTAGTCCTGGTAGAGGGCACGGCATGTGCAGAACCCTGAGGTGGGAGAGGGCTTGGCCTGTCCTAGCAGTGGAAAGAAGCCTCCATGAGCAGAGGGCAGGAGGCAGCTGGGCCCTGGTCCTGTGGGGACTTGGGCCTCCAGCAAGCCTTTGGATTTTATTTTCAGTGTGCGGGGAAACCACTGCAGGGAGTTAGAGTGGGGATAGCATCATCTGATTTGAATTTTGATATCATTTTTGCTGTTGTATGAAGAAGGATAACAGGTACCTGCTTGTCTCTCCTCAATGCCCAAGTGCAAGGTGCGAGGTCCTGGATGGAGGTGTTGGGGAGAAGTGCAGTGGGCACCAGGCAGTGGGCACCAGGCAGTGAATGACATAGTACTAATGATCATTTAATGGCAGTCCTTGGTATTTAAGACTGAATTCTTAACACAGTTAAATCTGCTTTTCTTTACTGCTAGTAATGCTGTAATGATACCTTCTGGAACATTATTATGTTTTTTTTCTTTCCTAAAGAAGCGTGGTTTAGAAGACACTTTCTACTTTTTAAGACTATAATTGTCAGGATATTTAACTCTCAATAAAGGAGCAAAGTGTTGGGCCTCTGCAGAGGGCACATTCTCAAGGAAGTGTGTATCTCTGTTCAGCCCATTTATTAATTGGGTTTCTAGGGCTTATTCATGTGCTTCTTGTAAGGTTGTATCCTTTTATTGTTTCTTATTGCAGGACAGATCTGGCCACCTCTGCAGGACGCGGTTACCTTGGTGACGACTGGTTTTCTACATCTGTGTTGTCATTTTATTTCTGACCTGTTCATTTGCAAAACAGGCTCAGAATTTGGTTTTAGTCTGTTCTCTCAGACACTGTAACTGCTGTGCATACTCACATTTTTTTGCATGAAAACCAACCCCCGTGCAGTATAGGTCAGTAACTGATTAAAGAAAAAAACCCTGGCTATTGGCAGTGATGAAGCAATGATATAAACACTCTGCCAGTTGACATCTTAACTCTCTTGTGGAAAAGAAAACCTAAAATATCAGCTTCTTTGCCAGAATTTATTCCCCGCAGGCAATGTCCCAAATAGCCTGACAAAGTCAGCATCTGAGGAGTACTTAAAAGAAGATCACATTTTGGAATGTGCTGCTAAAATTTCCAGCCTCCTGGACAACAGCCACCACGACCAGGTTACCAGGAAACAAACTGAAGGTGTTCTGATGTAAACATGGATTTTTTTTCTTCTTGAAAAATTTTTTTTTTTGTACTAGCTCTTATTGTTATGATTAATATACCTAACCCACACTTGTGAATCCACTTCCCACCTAACTGATGGGGTTCCGAGATGCTGAGTATTTTCGTCCTCTGGTTCGGTGGTTTTCAGCCAGGGGCAGTGTTGCCCGCTGTGGGGCCTTTGACGGTGTGTGCAGACGTTTTTGGCCATCATACCTGACCAGGCTGCTACTGGCATCCAGTGGGTAGAGGCCAGGGATGATGCTAAACATTATACGACGCACAGGACAGCCCCACAACAAATTGTCCAGCCCAAAATGTCAATAGTGCGGAGGTTGAGAATAGTGCCCTAGCTTCTTATAGAGATTTTATAAATCACCTTGAAGGTCTTGACTCTCTACTGTTATGAACTGCTCTGCTGTTCTGTATCTTCCTATATAGAATAAAGGGATGTTTATGAGAATTGTTTTTGATAGCACAGTGAATGCAGGCAATGTTTATTATGCCCAGTAAATAACACACATGTGTTTAATTTTAGATTTGCTGCTGGAAACACTTCTCTTGCAAAAATGAAATTTCAAGAATGTTTAAATATCAGGAGGAGTTGGTTTGGGGAGAAAAACATCTTAGTTGGAGAAATTATGAAATTTTTAGCAGATTTACTATTTTTTCTTCTAAAAGATAGTGAAAGATAAGTTTTTATGAAATGTATTTTATCCTAAGTTCTAAATTTGGTGACAATGTCTTGTTCTTTTCTGGATCCAGTAACAGGGAAAGACAAAAATAGATGGAAACCAGGTTCCCTGTGCTTGAAGGACCATTCTAAGTGTTCTGGAGGATACAAAAACAAAAGATGACGACTCCTGCCCTATTTTGTTAGGGGGCAAAACAAACCTATGATAACAAATATGACATGTGAATAGTTTAAAGCATAGCCTGGTTGGAGGTGACTGAACTGGGGTTTAATTTTAACTCTGCTATAATCAGCCATCTGACCTTTGGCAAATCACAACTGTTACTCATTCAAGGTTCATGTGTGCATTGCTTCAAAAGGTCAATATTCAAAATGTCAGGGTTTGGAATAAGGTAAGGTTTATTGATTGAGAAGGCACTAGCTCAAGAAGATGGAGGCCTTAGCACTTGTGCAAATCCATCTTAAGAGAGCCCCAAATTCAATCAATCATCTTTTATGTCAAGGGGAGGGAGGAGGAGTGGGGCAAGGAGTGGGTGGGTGAGGACAGTAGACAGCTAGGTGCTAGCAGAGCTCCAAGGAAGAGTGCAAAATCTCCAAATCTCTTTGTTTCTGGTTGCTCTGTTGACCCCCGCAGGTCTGAGTCTGGTCTCAAGGCTCTTGTAAATCTTTGAGAAGCAGTCATTGTTTTGTACACATTTCTCCACCTCTTCAGAAGAGGCTTTTCTGACAAGGTGGTTGTTTTTGCAAAGTGCTTAGGCCTCAACAATATCTATAGCAGGATCTATTAGCCTGAAGGCCATGGGAGAAATGCAGGCTAGAGTTTGTGATAGAATCAGAGGGGGAGGGAGGAGTGGGGCGGAGAAGAGGAAGGTGAGAGAGTGGGAGCTATTTTACTCTGTTACACAACCTCTCTGGCCCAGGGCAGTCTCTGGGCCCATCTGTAAAATAAGGGTGTCGAGTTCTTTGGGGCCCCCTGCAGAGTTAATGTTCTATGCTTAGATATAAAGGAAGATAATAACCAGTAGTGGGAGGATTTTCAGGGAAAAAGTCTCTTGGGAGGACCTCTTAAGGAAGTGGAGGATGTCAATTGGTAGAGAAGGGACACTTCTATGCCAAACGAAGGTAGGAGTAAACAAAGATGTGGCAGGGACCCCTCTGTAGCTGGCACGAAGGGCTATGAGAAGGGGTGGGACAGAAGGTAAAGAAGCAGGAAAGCAGACAGTGGAGGGAATTGTGGCAGTGTGCCAATCGAAGGCAGGTCTGCCTGTGGGCAAGTGGAGATTTAAGGCCGAAGAAGGCTGGGAGGCCAGTGGTCCTCTCGTGGGCTTGTTCTATTTAGGAGGTTGTTTTGGAAACTCTTTGAAGTTACTTAGAGCCTATCAAGGCTTCCTATAATCTGTCCACAAGTTCAGAGTGAGGCAAATTCCTTGTCTAGCCTATATAAATGAACCCTGACCCTCCTTATCTCTTCATTCTCTATCCCTTCAGCTGTATTTTTGTTCATAGTGCTCAGTAATACCTACAATTATATATTTATTTGTTTCTTAGTTTTTTTTTTAATCTGCCTCCCTTGCTAAAAAGAAGGGACTTGATCTATTTTCACCATTGTATAGCCAGATCTTAGAACAGTGAATAGTGGGTGCTCAATAAACATTTGCCGAGTGAACGAACATAAGATGAAGTACCTTCGCTAATTCAGATTTATCTTTCCACTTAAAAAAGCAAATCTTGATGATTAAGAGTGTTTTAATGTCAATTACTTATATTATCATAATTTATTCAATCATTCATTCAAGAAATAGTTAGTGCACAGGGGAAAAGAGACTGCAATATAGAACTGGGTTCATTTCTGAATACAGCAGGGGCAAATTGGAATTTATAGCCAAGGAGAAGGGCAGGGGGCAGTGGAAGGAAAATTATTAAGATGCACCATCAAGGGTAACGGGGATTCTGACTAAATGGACCTAATAGGATTCTTGCTGAAGGCAGGCCAGGGCGATCAGACACCACCTGGGGGTGGAGGATGAGGAAGACAACTAGCTGCCTGGTAAGGATCAGGTAGTGAGGATGGCTTAACTAACTTAGCAGGATTCTTGCTAAAATTAGACGATGCAGAGATGAATACGAAAGTCTAAAAGCAGAGGCCTAGTTGAAAAGAGTCTAAGTAGAGGTCGGTCAATGAGAGACTCTTTGCCAGGTGACGAACTCTTTTTAGTTCCTGGGGATATAGCAGCAAACACAGGCCAGATAGAGACCAATACTGCCTTCATTTAGCTAACCCTGAGGCACAAGGCTGTCAGACAACTAAATATAAGCTGTTTAGCTGCAATTGTAGAAAGTACTACTGTGAAGCTAGTGGTTTGGAAACTAAATACACAGTAGCTTAACTGCAGTTGTGGAGAGTGCTATCATGGCAAAGGACAAGCACTAACAGGGGACCTTGATCTGTGAGGTGGAGGGGCATGCATGAGGGATGCTTCTCAGGAAGTGATATGGAAACTGAAGCTGGAGGATGAGGAGCGCTCTCTAAGTAAAGTGGAGAGAGGGACAGGAGTCATCCAGGCAGCAGGAACAGAATTTGCAAAGCTGGGGGGAGCTACAAAGGCCAGTGTGGCTGGAGCGTAGAGAGCAACTCTGTGGGGAGGGTGCATGGGGAGGGTGTCAGAAAGGTGCTGGGCCGGTCACAGGCTCCTAGGCCTGCTCAGAGATTTGGGATGTTATCATAAGAGCAACTGAAACCCAAAGCAGAGGGAGTGTTAGGAAGTTATAGTCATTTGTTTATCTAGCAGTACTGGGGAGGAGGTAACCTTCCCGCTCTTTCAACTGGTCTAGTAATTAAATCTACATGAAACAGATTAACAAGAGAAAATTACCAAATTTTATTACATAAGTGTGTATGGGAACCCCACATACATGAGAGAGTCAGAGGCAAAGTTAAAGTGAGGTGTGTATGGCATTCAGAGCTAAGGATGAGTGAGGTTAAGACGCCTTGGGGCATCAGAGGGTAGGAAGGTCATTGCAGGATGATATGAACAGATGTTCAGTAATTAGAAGTTTGCCCTGCCATACAGGTAAGTCAAAAGGTTATCGCCGAAGACTTCTCACTATGGGTAAGGCTCCTAATTTAAATTCTTCCAGGTAGTTAAGGGGTTACAGAACTTTCTCTGGAGCCTGAAGGGTCTCAGTTGCCTTTAGCTTAAAAGAGTCTGCATACCACTGAGGCATATCTCGGGGTGACTCTTTCTAAACTCCTGCAGTAGTCATCACAAGCAGATTTCTAATACAATATGTTAAATATGTTAAAGAATCTATCAACATATAGTGAATCCAGAATCACAGAGGAGCTCAAAAGACCCCTTTGGACAGTTTTTAAATTTCTTTCCAATGTGAGTATTTTGACCTTGCAAACAGACTCTGAATAAGGGCCTCGTGATTTTTCTTCATATCTTCAAAGCATCAGAAATGTGCTAATGGTGTGGAAGTACTCTGTCAGTTCAGGAAAGGTGAGGAAGTGGATTAACAGGTTCTTTCTGGGTATTTGCACAATTTGCCTGGGTATTTGAGAGAAGCCGTTGGCTGTGCTCCAGGGTAACCACATTGAAAGAAAGAAATGACTTAAATTGCACTTTAATCTTTTGAAAATAAGAATCTTTAGTTCACTTTTCAGATTTCAGTTTGGATTATAGATTAATGATAATAATTGCTAGCTTGAAAGTCTTAGCACTTTCCTTCGTCTTGTTTTATTATATTCGATCAACATGTAGAATACAGTGTAATCCTCCAAGGGGTGTGAAAATAATGGGCTTCCAGCGATGATAATTCAGATTTTAATTATACTCATAACATTTTAATGCATGAGATTATAGTAAGCACATATTAAAATGATGGATTTATGAGAGGGCCATAAATCCTGTCTGTTTCTTCTGATCACAGTTTTGTGAGGCACTTACTCAAAAATGAAATCTGTTACATAGGTCCTTTCAGCTCATCTCATCTTGACTTTGATCCAGTTTCCAGAAAAAAACCTAATAAAACTGTTAATTCTAGAGATTACAGTACTAATCCTGACTCTAAAAGGGTTGTGTGTGTGTGTGTGTGTGTGTGTGTGTGTGTGATTTATGTCCCCAGCTACCTCCAACACAGAGCAATCTTCTTATTCTCATTCTCTGATAAGTGGTTTATATCTGCCTATTGAGAAACCAATTTAGTGGGAGAAAAAAACTCAGAAATGTGGTTTTTTTCATGTTCCATTACGTCAAGATGAGTGTTCTGTACTTACTTGTTTTGGATGAAGTGTGATAGATGAACATTATGTGACTTCCCTCTCCCTGGAGTTCTCTTCAAAAAGAACTGCCAACCATATCAGTCAAATGTAGAAGGAAGAACTTAAACAACGGCTCTAGAGGGTGATTTTTCAGTTCTGAGTCAGTCCTTTTCTCCTCATTTGATTTTAAAACGCTTGGCTCAGCCAAAACTCTCTTCTCTACAGCAGTAGGTTCCTTAATCCCAAAAGTCAGGTAAGTGATATAGACAAAATTTGCACTTTAATTTTAGCTTAAACATATAAATGCAATTCTTTCCCCTAAATTTTAAATTTAGGATCAAGGTCTTTTTTTTTTTTTTTAATGAATCCTCTGATTGGTATTAGATGTCATCTTTCTCAGAATGCATCACCCACAATTTCTAGTTTTGGCTTCTGTAGGGTGAGAACTTGGATAATCGTGATGCAATATGTGCAGCATCTTTCTAGATTGCTACCTTTTGCCTCTCTCAACCTTTTATGGTTGTCTTGCCCTCTCATAATTTAAAGGAATTTCAAAGCAAAATTCAACAGCTCTCTTTCATTTCACGCTTATATCTTATCAGTTTGTACTATACTTAAATCAGTTACCAAAATCAACTCTTGGTCACACTGGAACTCAATAGTGAGGAAGAGAAGTTTGCCAGCACAGTAGAGATGCACCTGCTTAGCTGCAGGCATTGTGTGCCCTGGGTATCAGGCAGTATGTGCTGCAGAGGAAATAGAAGGCCCTGGTTAATCCAGCAATCCAGTTTATTTCTATTAACAGAGCTTCCTTTTCACTTGTGTGGTTTTAATAGTTTTTAACGGGTTATAAATTTGTAAACACTCCTGGCTGCAGGAATATGTCAAATAGCCCTCATAAACGGAGAAAACCTTTAAACCTGGAAGGAACTCTAGAGATCCCTCAGCTAATTTTAAAGCTGAAGAAATAGCAGATATGTCCTATGACCTACCCCAGTGCAGTTGATCAGAGAATCTTGTGAATTGGTTATTAGAATCACTGAGTCTCAGAAAGACCAAGGGACATCCCAAAACTTTGAAGGTAGTAAGTAGTTGACTTAGGACTTGGAACCCAGTCCTCTGACCTAAATCCCATGCTCGTTCTACTGTTTGTGGGCTCTTGGACTTTGTGGTCTTGTTGGGAAGATAAGCGCATAAGAGATAACGGAAGTCCAATATGATCTGTACTGTGGCAGACATTGCTAGTGGCAACGAGCAATGTCTGGGGAAGCACATACAAGAGGCAACGAGGAGGACTTTCCAGAGAAAGCGACTTGGCTGTGAGTCCTGACAGGTGTTTGCCTAGTGAAGAAGGTGAGGAAGAGCATTTCAAGCAAGAAGGATTAGCACAAGTAAAAGCAAGGGAGAGTGAATTAGGGTGGTTTCTTTTTCTAGGGAAAATAGCAAAGATACCACTTTACTTATAAAAGTATTGAAAAAGAAAGGAGGAGGGGTGAGGAAAATCTGGCATTTAAAATCTGAGAATGGATTTTCAAGGAAGTCAGTGGAATCTTCTCCCCTATTCCCACTCCTAGAGTTCACACTCCGTTAGAAATAATGTGGATATGGCTCTGCCAAGAAGTACAAAATGGAAAAGGTAACTGATGGTTCTTTCCTAGATGTATTTTTTGGGAATATTTCCTAAGGAACCAGTGTGACAGGGAGAATAGTGTTCTCTTTTCCCACTTTTAGAAGTTATGGTCCTTGGATCCTGGGGACCTGGATATGAATCCCAGTTCTGCTCTTTTTTGGGCTCATGAATATAACTTCTCTGAATCTTGATTTTCTTATTGGCCAAAGGGGATCATAATGTCTGCCTATAGGGTTATTCTGAAGATTTAATGAGATGATGTATGCAAAACAACCAACAGAGTAAACAGTGAAATGTTAGAAACCTTCCCTATCCAGAATGAAGATTCGAAGTGGGAGGAGGGTAAGTGACCTCTCTCCAATGTAAGTGAACCCATCCTGGTCTGTCTTTCTTCCCTGGTTTGGGAGGACTAACCAGATGGGAGAGTGCTTCCCACTATTGGGGTGGAGTGGGGGTTGTTCTTTCCTGGCAGCTACTGTGCTTGTGCCAGAAAGAATAATCAGATTGTGTCCAAGAAAGTTCTAAAGTCACAGCAGGAAGTATAGGTCCTGCTGTAAGTGTGGGTCATGAGGGTAAAAGGCACCAGGAGCCAAAGTGTGTGACATGAGAGAGAGTCCGTGGAGCATGAGCCTGACATAGTGTGTGCGCCAAGGGCACCACTGTGTGACAGGCTCAATCCTGCAGCAAGTGAGAGCCTCTTACAGGGCAGAACGAGCAGTCTGTAGGATCTGGTTATCCCCATCCAGAGGATCTCTGAGAATGAGTTCTTGCTCAGCTACCCCATGAGACATTCTGGTTCTGTTTTGTTCCACTTCACCCGTAAAGGCCAAATTAAGGCCAATGCAGCATGACCATCCTGAGCGGGGTAATTCACAGGTGCATTCTGTTGAGCTAGATTGGGACAATGGGCAACATCATACGGAGTCATGAAAATAACTAACTAAAAAAAAAAAAAGCCACAGATTGTTAAGCAGAGACAACAGCTGAAATGATCAGATTTCCAGCAGAAGCTGCAGGCAGGATGTGACTTAGTCTATGACCCATGAAGCAGAGCTGCAGAGAGAGAACATCTCTGCAAATGGAAGACACGGCTGATACTCAAAAGGACAATCTAGTTGGGGGAAGAGGCAGCCTTGAGCAGCAGTCAAGGGCAGGGACTTGGGGATGAGGCAGACCTGGGATTGCTCTACTACAAACTGGAGCAAGTTTCAGTTTTTCTCATCTTTAAAAAATTTGAACATACACTAAAATTCTCTGGATGGACACATGTCTTAGGAGAAGACTGCACAGATAGGGACTGAGATGGGATTTTTCACTTTATATGTTTTCATTTTTGAACCATGTGCATATATGTCCTATTAAAAAGAGTAAATGAAAACAAAAAGACAAGTGATTATAGTTTATACCTCATTATAGTTTATATAGGCCTAATGGATGGTAATTACATAAGTTTGCTGTTATCATTTTTATAAATACAGGGATGCTGGCTGGGTCATCTCTCAGTGTTTTTTTGCCCTTAAATACCCAGAAGTCTCTATCACATATCCAGATGGATGCCCTACATGAACTGGCCTTCCATTATGCATGTAGTCAATGGTACAGATTCAGCCCCTTAAAAGCAGTCTTGTAAATGGATAAAATGAATAAATTAGTACCACTTGCAAATTAGAGTATAAAATATATTTCTTTCTTTCTTTCTTTCTTTCTTTCTTTCTTTCTTTCTTTCTTTCTTTCTTTCTTTCTTTCTTTCTGTCTTTCTGTCTTTCTGTCTTTCTTTCTCTCTCTCTTTTTCTTTATTATTTTTTAAATTTTTAACATGTTATAGGGAATTATGTTAAATGATTGGTAATGGCAACTGGCAAAGATCCAGCAGGTTTGTTCTTGATATATAACATATATAACCTTTACCTATATTCACCAGTTGTTAACATTTTTGCCACATTTGCATTCTTTCTCTGTCTTTCATACACATACAGACACATACATAGTTTTTTTCTGAACCATTTGAAAGTTGTGGATATGACACTTTTATTTCTAAATACTTCAGCATGTGTCTTCTGAGTACAAGCACATCCTTCTATATAATCACAATACAATTATCAAACCCAGGAAGTTTATCCATCACTTAAGACTATTATCTAATATACAGTCCATATTCAGTGTTCCCAAGTTTCCTAGCTGTTTACTTTTTAATTCTGAATCCTATGTAAGATCTTCCTTTGCATTTGGCTAGAGCATTCAAGAAGGCTTGTTTTGTCTTTCATGACACTGGCATTTTTGAAGGTCAGATTCTGCCCTATCCTCCCTGCCCCAATGTCTTTTAGTTTCTATCTTTCTAATTGTTTCCATATAAGTAGACTCAAGTTAAATGTTTTTGATAGGAACACTACAATAAATAATGTTTCAGTGCCACCTTTTATAACGTTTTTTACCCTTTTAAGTGTGTGAAGTCAGGAGTAATTGTTAAAAATTCTAATATTCTTATTTTCAGATATCCAGTAGGTCAGTTATCGGTGACTCTTGTCATCACATCATAATTGAGGCACTGGACTGTTTGTGGAGATCACTTGGTTTAAGGGCTATCTACCTGGGATCTCTCATTCATCAATCCGTGGAATGCTGCAGAGAGTTCCTGTTCTGTCTCACAAAGAAATAAGCTCTGGTTATTCATGTTCTATGTATGACCTCTTGACAGTTGTTGATCTTTTGCAACCTTCTGAGGTTGAGCAGATCCTGAGTAGGAGATATTGGCCTCAAGGAGGGAGCCAGCAATATTCTGAGGGTTTTAGGAATGGCACCTCGCTATAGGAGCACTTGCTGAAATTGAACTACCACAGTGCCCAGAGTTCTAATACGGTGAGTTCCTGCAGTGTGCACGAAGGCAGATAAGCTACAGAAGGCTAAAAGCATGGACTTGGCACCTTATACAATTTCAGTTAAGTCAAAAGGTGCAGAAAAGGGAAAAAGGTTTTGAGACCCATTACTTCCATTTCTACTGAGGAAAAGACCCAACAGAAGACACAAAATAATATTGTAACGTAGAATAGCCCAGAAAAAGAAGCATCGGGAAAAAAAAAAAAAAGATCATTGCTTTTAGATTGTATCTGTAGGTAAAATGGATGGTATAGTAAAGTTTTCACAGTTATGGATTTTTATCAACTGAAGTGGAGAGTGGAAAAGACCAAATTACTAGCATCCCCTGTGATGGCCTCTTAGCACAAATAATCCCAGAGAATCCATATCTGAGCCCATCTCAGAAAGGTAGCTTTTTCATAGCCCAGATTACAGTTCGACTCCTCAGAAGTATTTTTTTTCAGAGATCTCAGTTTGAGAGAAAATTGTCAAATACCTCGAGTGAGTGATACTAATAAAGAATAAAAATTATCATGAGTTCTTTCATGTCTGTAATTTTTTCCTACTTGTCTTTAGAACTCTTTGATGAGATATTTTCTTTTATAACTCCTAGGAGTGATGTTAATCAAGGTCTAGGGATTTGATTTTTTAGCCTCTTAAAATATTGTAACAGATTTTGCTAAGAAAAATTTTTAGTGATTCACACTTCTATGTGAGGTATATGAATGTTGATCTCACAGGGTTCCATATCTAAAAAGCATACTGAAGCAATGTTATAAAGTTCTAATTGTGTTACTTTTATATTGCTATAGTTTATCTATTTTGAATTTATGAATTAATTCTCCATTTAAATGAAATTGACAATTGCTATTACCAAAAATTTAAAAATAAAACATAAATAAGAAAAGGTATAAGTTGGAATAAACTAAAACCATAAAGTAAGTTTAAAGTACCAGAATCCATGGACTTCATAGCACATATGTTTTAAACATTTTAATTGCCTCTCATTTTATCAATGATTTGTAAGATATTGCTCATTAACTCTTTAGGATTACTTATTGGCTACCTTCTTCCTTACCATCTAACTAAATTTTATCTAGTCTGTTAGGAAGCCAAATGAAAGAATGGGATCAGCTGTATGACCTTAGGAAAGTTATTTAATTTCTCTTAGCCTCAGTTGCATTACTTACCAAATGGGAGAAGTTTTTTTTTTAAATTAAAATTGTTTTTTCACTTACAATTGACTTTCAACATGATATTAGTTTCACGTGTACATCATAGTGGTTTGACATTCATATAACTTACAAAGTGATTCCCCCCATAAGTTTTAGGACCCAGCTGACACATACATAGAGTTATTACAATATTATTGACCATATTCCCTAAACTGTACATCCCTGTGACCATTTCATAACTGCCAATTTGTACTTAATCCTTTCACCCTTTTCACTCAGCCTCTCAACCCCCCCTTCTATCTGGCAACCATAAGTTTCTAAAGATGGGAGAAATTATGCACCCACTTTTGAGGATTACTGAGAGGAGCACATAAGATAATGCACACAGCATGTTCTTCAATACAGGTAGGTATTAGCTGTCACAGTTTAACCCAGAGGCTTCGTTTTTCCATGAAACATCTCCTGACCACACCCCTCCAGCCCACAACTTAAGCCTACATTAATGCTCTGTTATTCGTCTTAAATCGTTCCCCACCTATTGTACATACGGCGGTATAGCCTCCCAGGCAAAGTGCCAGCCTTAAGAATTATTCCCCATGTTCCACCTAGCGCCCTGCTGGACAGTAACCACAGTAACCAACAACTTGGGAAGTCCTCTTAGTTCAGTGATTCTCAGCTGGGTCCTGGTTGGGCTGTGTCAGTCTTTCCTGCTGGAGCCGATTCTGCCCCAGCCGCGTGGTGGGGATTACTGTTTATTTGGCTTTGGTGGAACCACAGTGCACAGAACAGGTGCAGCCTAACAGGTCTGAGAGAAGACAGGTGCACTGCGCCTTTGAATGTGGGCAGGAGTTGGGTAGCCAGGAGCAGGAGCTGGGGAGCGGTGTCTGGAGTGCTTCCTTAGCGAGCCAGAAATCTTGGGAGGGGCACTGGCCTTCTAGGCTGTGTAGTGAAGGTGGGGGGGGGGCAATGCCCTTCAAACACATCAGCCCACGTGTGAAGCGTCGGCTCAACTGCACCCTCACGGGCTGCACTGAAAGGATCCAAGCTGGGTTCGTCCCAGACCCGCTACCGCGATCCATGGAGATCCAGAATTTAGAGGCCATTAATGTCGATAGAGTTCATCCCCTGAAGCCAGGGCCTGAGGCACTGTCAGCGCAGCCAGGATCAGGGGACAGTCACAGACCGCGGGAGGAAGGTGCTGCAGAGTTCGGCGGGTGGTGCTAGGGTCACCTTTAGTGGCCCAGGGGCGGCAACGAGTCATCATCCCCTTCCATGTGGCCTCCTCCTGATCTGACGTCCGCCCAACCGCTGGGCCAGCTAGGGAAGCCGCAGGTCTAGAAGTGCCTGCTTTCCACGCGGCTCGTGGCCCTTGCCGCCCCTCCCTTGCTTCCCAGGCCCCGCCCCGGCCCGATCAGGCTCCACCCCCCCGCACACGACCCCGCCCCGCCTAAGCCCCGCCCACCCAAACACGGCCCCGCCTCCGCCTAGGCCCCGCCCCGCCTAGGCCCCAGCCCCGCGGCGGCCCCAGGGGTGGGCTGCGCCGCCACGTGCTCCGACGCAGGGAGCCGCCCGCCGGCTGAGCTGAGCTGAGCCCGGGCAGAGCCTCAGCCCCTAGGCGCCACTCGCAGCTGGGCGGCGGAAAGCATGGCCACGGCGGCAGCGGTGGTGACCCGTGCGGCCTGCGCAAGGGCGACAGCAGCGGCTCTGAGGGGCGGGCGCGGGACTGCGGCCCGCGGGCGGCCCCTGTGCACAGCACCTGGGACCGCCCCGGGCATGAAGAGCTACCTGTGGGAGCGCTACCGGGAGGCGAAGCGGAGCACGGAGGGTGAGTGCGGCGGCGCCCCGCGAATGCCCTGCACTTGGGGAGGGGCCCTTCCTGCCTGTCTGGGGCGCCAGGTCCCCTCCCACGCGGTCAGCCTCTGGGACCCGCGCAGGTCCGGCCGCTGACCTCTAAGGGCCCCCAGCCCTGACCCGCGGTTGTCCCCAGCAGTATCCACGGACGGCATCGCCTCTGCAGTGCAATTCGGGGAAACGCGGAGAAATGAGCCTCCAGAAACTTTACAACTCTTGCCTTTCTCCTGCTGGGAAAGCTATTTTGTAAATTCTTGTGCTTTTTTTTTTTAAACTAGAAATTTTCATCCAAAGCACTTGGTGTTGTTCCCGAGATTCTACCTGTGTCGCTTGGGAGACGGTCACCCCCTCGCACCGTTAGGTGTTTTTATTAACAAACTGTGATAATAGTAGCAGTCGGAATCCGGCAGGCGGCAGATTACTCTGGAGCGGGGCTGCTGGGCAGGTGGCAGTGTCCGGCGGCTAATCTATTTTCTTTCTTTGTTTTAGGGTAGGATTTGCTGTGCTTGAAATAGGAGGGGGTCCAGACTGGGAGTGTTCTGGGCTGTCTGCCAACCTCAGTGAGGGGGGATTCCAGGGAGTGACTACTTTGTGTCCAGGTGTACATATAATTAGCATGGTTGTTAGGGGAATAAGGAGAGACGGAAAGAGGACCGGGTAAATATCAGTGCCAGGCACATAGATTGTCTTCACGAATTCATCCCATACCTACAAAGGAGGTGCCACATCCCCTTCCTATAGATGGGAAAGGTGAGAATCAAGTTTAAGGAACCTGGCCAGGGTCTCACCTTTACTCGGATTTGTTTTAGCCCCCTAAGCCACTGCTCTCTTATTTCCTGCGCTCCTCTGCCTTCCAGAAGCAGCTGACTATTTGGGAACTGGTGTAAAGGGCCATTGGTGCTGCTGCTTTCATATAAGAAAATTTTAAACTGAATTTTTTTTTTTTGGTTGATGGTATTGGAGGTGGCACATAAAGATAGGAAGAAACTATTTGGTGGGAGAGAACATTTTATTTTGTAGAATCACATTTTCCATCTTTTGGCCAGAAATCAATTTAATGAAAGAAGGCAATTGGGATAATTTTCTGAGGGCATTCAGAGTGGCTAGCAATGCAGAATGCTATGAAAAAGGGCTTATTTTCTTAGTTTTCCTTTGTTCAGAGTTAATTTTGCTTTGGTTTTTTGAATGGTTGTGTGTTATGGTGGAAAGAAGACTGGCTTTGGAGACATTGGGAATTGTAGGTCTTTGGTGACAGAAATATAGATGATCTAGCCCAGCTTTGGGGCAGGCAAGACTTTTTTTAAACTGAATTTTTTCATTGAGATAATTGTATATTTGCATGTGCTTGTAAAAATACAGGGAGATCTGGCATATCGTTTACCCAGTTTCTCTGAGTAGTAACATTTTGCAAAACAGTAGTACAGTATCACAACCAGGATATTAATGTTGATACATTTCACAGCTCTTATTCAGAGTCCTCTAGTTTTACTTATATGTGTATATTTAGTTCTATAGTTTTTTCCTCTATCCAGCACAGCAGTCAAGATACAGACCCTTCACTAAGAGGATCCCTCTATTGTCTTTATAACCACACCCCCTCCCTCCTTTTGCTCTCTCTAATCCCTGGGGCATTATGAGTTCTCCATTTCTAACATTTTGTCAGTTCAACAATGTTACGCATTCGGGATCATTCAATATGTAACCTTTTGGAATTGGCTTTTTCACTGAACATAATTCCCTGGAGATTCACTCAAGTGGTGTGTATTATCCCTGTTGCTGAGTAGCATTCTGTGGTATTGATGTCCCACAGTTTCACCTTGTTTAATCAGTTCCCTTGTTGAAGGATGTCTGGGTTGCTCCCAGTTTTTGACCATTACAATCAAGCTGCCATAAACATTTGTGTATAGGTTTTTCAGTGAACATATGTTTTCATTTCTCTAAATGCCATGCCATTACTTGGTTGGATGGTAATTGCATGTTTCGTTTTATAAGAAACTACAGTTTCTTACAAAGTTTACACCATTCTTATTTTGTGGATGAGCTTTGCCGCTTGCAGCCTATGAGACCCTGGGGAATGCCATGAAGCCTCAGTTTTCTCATCTGTAAAATGGGATGCTGGTAGTACCAACATCATAGGGTTGTGGCAAGGAACGAGTCCATCCATGAAAGGTGTTTAGAGCAGTGCCTGTGACTGAGACAGCTGAAGCGTTGGGAGGGAAGGGGCCATATCAAGCCAGAGTTTGGGCTTCGGTGTGTGATAATCCCAGGCGGATTTTGGAGTATGACAGCTGGAGGGAGATTTTGAGGTTTATTAGCTCTGTGACCTTGGCAACTTGTTTTCCTCTCTGGCTGCAGTTTTTTCAACTGTAATCTGGGGATAATGTGAGGATTTTTAGTGTGGCGTGGCACCCCGCAGATCTTCAGTAGGTAGCAGCAGTTGTTATTAGTTATTAAATAACCCTTTCAGTCTTAGACACACTTGGTAAGGGGTAGAGGTGGGTCAGTTAGCTCTAGAGTCTAGGTCTCCTTCACCCAGGGCAGCACAATAACTGGCTGTGTGGCCTTGAACAAGCCTCCTGAGTTCTCAAGCCTTCTGGTTTGAGAAACCTCCTGGTTTCTCCCTTTGTAGAGTGAGGCCGCTGGACAGATAATGTGTAAATCCCTTCCGGTGTTACAGGTCTGTGAATCCGGTATTCATGGGCCCCCTCCCATTTGCACACCCCAGCACATGGTCCCTCTTTCACTCCTGCAAACACAGGGATTTGAATCTGACTTTTCCTTCTTTGCCCTGTTTGGGGCTGTGCCATCCCTATCCCTTTTAGCTGAAGTCTGTATGAGTATATGCACCCAGCCTGCTTTCCAAGCGTTTATTAAACACCTAGCAATGGGCTTAAGGGCTGTTGGTTCACAGATGGACAAGTCTGAGAGCCAGAGGCCCGCAGTAGCTGAGCCAAGCATGGGAGCTGTGTTGTATGGATGATGAGACTGATAAACAGATAAGTGACAATCCAGTTTGGGGAGATAAAGAACGGCCCCAGGGGCTCTGAGACCAGAGCAGATCACTGTTCCTGGTTGCAAGAAACGTTTGTCTAGGCTGGTGCTTGAACTGTGTCTATAGGAATCAGAGATCAGAAGAAATACTGATATTCACACAAAAACGTGTCGTTTTTTATTGTTGTTGTTTGTTTCAGTTACAGTAAGACTAAAGAATTTTGTTTTCTCACTTCCTGATGATTTCTTTCTGGCTGTTTGATCTCTTGCTATAATCCAAACAATCTGTTCAGGTATCTCCCCTTTGCAGGGACTCCCAGATTAAAAGATGCTCTGGGAATATGTCATTTTTACTCTTTGTTTTACCCTTTCTCTCCCATCCTTTTTCCTCCACTTTAATTAAAACATTTTTAATACACTTATTTTTGTAAACTTTATTTTTAGATCACTTTTAGATTTACAGAAAAATTACATGTTTCTGTAAACCTTACATGCAGTTTCCCCTAGGATTAACCTCTTGGGTGACTATGGTACATTTGTCACAAATGAGCGAACCAATATTGGTACATTGTGAATATGTATAATATTAACTGAGGTCTCTGCATAATTCAGAATTCCTTAGTTTTTAAACTAGTATCCTTTCCTACTGTAGGATCCCAACTAGAATAGCATGCTAGATTAAGTTACTATAGCTCCCTGGGCTGTGATAGTTTCTCAGAGTTTCCTTGTTTTAGATGACCTCGACAGTTTGAGGAGTACTGGTTACATACTGTGTAGAATGTCCCTCAATTGGAATTGCTTCCTTTTTTGTTTTTAACTTGAGATTTTTTTGAAAGTGTAATTTTTATACATCCTGTATGAAACTCAGCTCAAAGAAGAGGTTTTCTTTTGTCTTTTTCTTTTTTGTATTTTCAGGAACAGAAATAATGATCTGTAACCTCCAGCAACATTTTCTGTAGAACTGTGCTTTTAAACCAGAGTGAGGGGACTTTAGCATCCCTACCCCACACCCCAAGGGGACATTTGGCAGTGTCTAGAGACCTTTTTGATTGTCACAACTTGGGGAAAGGGGATGCTTCTAGCCTCTAGTGGGTGGAGGTCAAGGATGCTGCTAGACCTCTTACAATGCAAGTCACAGGCACCCCATAAAAGGATAATCCAGCTCCAAACGTCAGTTGTCTAAGATTGAGAAATCTTGCCCTCAAACTGTGAATTCTAAGAAATCATTGTGAGCTTATAACTTAAAGGGGTGGATGTACTTGTATGTGGCCTGTTATTTCCTGTTGGGATGCATGCTGTGTCTTTGAACTTAATCCGGGGCCTTCCCCGGGTGTTCATCAGTTATTAGCTGGCCCTGTTATGTACAGAGGGGAAGCATTCCTGTCCTCCAGGAGGAGCTGCTCCAGCCCTCTGTTTGGAGAGCTTGGTGGGTTTCTCCCCTTTAACGTCATCTCAGAGCCTGGTCTATTTAGAATGTTTGGCTGCTTGGCTTAGGCTATAAAATATATGAAGTTGTAGAAAAAAGTATGGAGATTAGCTTGAAATGGTAGAAGCTTTAGCAGGGTGTTGAAGGATTTGTTCAAAGTTCTCAGTGTAGAGCATTGAATACCCAAGTCAAAAGTTACGTGCTTCGTAAGGACTGTGTGTAGAGCAATCATGCAAGCTTAGCATGTACAGAATAAACATAAATGACAGCCCTTCGGTACCTGTGAGATAATTTAAAAAGTAGACCTGTGTTCCATCATCTTTTGAGAGATGTGGTTAAAGATATTTTTATGGATAAACTTATTAAGCTAGTGAATCAGAGCCTTGAAAATGCATGAAATCTCCTAGGGGGAGGATGTAGATGTAGCATTCCCCAAATGAATTTGACCATGAAGCCCCTTTTTTGAGGTAAAAGCTCAAAATAGAGGTTCTAAAGAATATACTTTAGGAAGTTCTAAAATGCCCAGAGTTGCTTAATTGTTCAACCAGAAAAATGCCTTTTTCTGTATCTTTTATGTGCCAGTTATTTTAGCTAGAATGCTGAACTAGGGTATCAATTTTCAACCTTTTTGTTCTTAGGACTATTAAGGACACTAAAAATTATTGAAGACCCCAAAGTTTTGTTTATATAGGTTATACTGATAGTGATTGTTTTAGAAATTAAAACTGAGAGATTTATAAAATAAATATTCATTCATTTATTTAAAATCACAATAACGAATCTGGTACCTGTTAACATAAATGACATACTTTTTATGAAAAGCGTTTTCCAAAATAAAAGAACTTTAGGAGAATTCCTATACTTTTTCTGAGAACTTTAGAAAATCACATTTTTGCAAACTTTTGTAATGTCTGCATTAATAGAAGACAACGAGATTCTCTGATCTGATTCTCCTTCCGTCTATTGCAGTATTAGACATCATGAAGCCTCTGGAAGACTCTGCTGCACATTAGTGAGAGGAGAAGAGGGAAAGAGGCAACTAATCTCTGTATTAAATTCTTATCACTTCCGTAACAAATTAGCACAAAATCTGGGGACTTAAAACAACATGAATTTGTTATAGTCCTGGAGATCAGCAGTCTGAACTGGGTCTCGTTGGGCTAAAATCAAGGTGTTGGCAGGCCTGCGTCCTTTCTAGACCCTCTGGCGGATAATTTTCCTTGCCCATCCAGTTTCTAGAGGCTTCCCACATTCTTTGCTTTATGGCCCTTTCCATTTCCAAAGCCAGCAATGGTCATTTGGTCTTCCTGACCTCACGTCACTCTGACACTATCCTCTGCATCCTTTTCCTCACTTCAGGACCCTTGTGATTACATTGATAATCCAAGATACTGTCTCTTTTAAAGTTGGCTGATAAGCAACCGTAATGCCACCTACAACCCTAATTTCTTCATGGCCATGTAAGGTGGACACACAGGTTCCAGGGGTCAGGATGTGGATGTCTAAGGACAGCCATTATTCTGCCTGCCACATTTTACGATTATTATAGAAATAGTTTTGAATCCAAAGATCCCCTGAAAGTCGGGGTGTCTCCATGTGTACAGGGAGGAGTTTCTGAGTTATGCTGATCTAGGAAAAATGTTAGCTGAATGGATGAATAGAAAAAAGGAGAAAGGACTGACCTTTATGAAATACCTACTATGTGCCGAGTACTATGCGAGACATTCAACTTACACATAACTGTGCAAACTTGGACCAGTGACTTCGTGGCCTTATTTCCCTCTCTCCAAATTGTGGATTGCAGCGTTTACCTCATGGAGTTCTTGGGACATTAATTGAGATAATAAATGAGAGGGGCCACTGAATGGCACATGGAAGGTGGTAATACTTATTTCTTTTCTGTGTCCTCTATTCTTTGATGAAAAGTTCTTCATAGTTTACCTAATGTTTGATCTTCTGATATGGCTAAATTTTCTTTTGCTAAGAGGTTTTCCCTTTCTTTTGAGCAGTTAAGTTTGTTTTTAATAAAATGACTTATTTTAAGATTAGATTGTCATTAAATCATTACTATAATTTTATTTCAAATGTGGTTGCAGGTAGTTTTATTTTTTGAAACTTTGGGAAGTGTGATGGATTTCTACAGAGCAGTCAGAATTACAGATATTACTTACAAAGTAATAAGAGATATAATTTTAACTTTTGGTGGGAGTAGTATAAATGTCATATACATTATTAATTATCCAGATGAGTAATTCTATTTGTCATGGATTGCTTTCCCCTGGAGATGATGCAAAATATCTAACTAATGAAAAAAATGAAAGCTTCTTTTTAGATTAATAGATGCAGTAAAAAGGAGTTCTGAATTACTGCCTCCTCTGGGGGCGTACCCAGCCCTGTGTCAAGTTCCTCTCGTCTCCACCTGTCAGAGTGCCATTTCTTAGTCTCCCTCACTGCCTGTGATGTTGCTCGTTACAGTTTGTGCTTTATTATTATTTGTATTTATAATCCCTGCACAGTGCCCCGTATCATGTCTGACACCATAGTAGATGTGCAGTAAGTGCTTACTGAAACAATTCCCGAGAGTGTAGGAAGTGGGAAAACCAGTTAACCAAAATACTACGTGCCGCATGATTTCATTTGTATAAAATCCTAGAAAATACAAACGAACCTGACCCAAAGAACAGCAGTTGCCTGGGGATGGGCATGGGTGCAGGGGAGGGGTGAAGTTGAAAGGGGCATGAGGAAGTGTTTGGGGGTATTAGGTGCGCTCATTATTTGTATTGGGATGATAGCTTCAGTGTGTGTGTGTGTGTGTGTGTGTGTGTGTATATATATCAGACCTCATAAAGCCGTGTACTTCATGTGAGATTTACTGTATGTCATTGGTTCCTCAATAAAGCTATAAAGGTGAGGAAATAAGGGAAGGACTCTGGTTTTGCCTGGTTTGAGACAGGTACCCAGGCAATGGGAGCCTAGGAGTGGCCCAGCGTGAGTCAGATGTTCTACTCTGTGGACCAACAACTGGGGATCAAGGGGGTGGGGCTGGGTCATGGACGAGCCCAGAATTTGTGTGTTTAGAAGTGGGGAACCGTCATTTCTTTATCTAAGGGTTGGTGTGTGCTGGACATGTCAGCCCATAGATATTCACTTTCATAATGAAAGGGACACCTCGGACATCTTGACATCTCTTGTTGGACTAGAGATTTACAGCTGAATGATTATTGGAGATACTGGAGAAAACCTTTTCTGGCTGAAAGTAATTGTATTTAAATCTCTAATAGTAGCACAGGCTTGTGAATCATGTGTATCTCAGGTCACGCTTTCTGCTTGAGTTGATTACCCTCACTGTAACTAATTATTAGCAAAAAGGATATTAAGTGGTCCGAGCCATGCCAGATGACAGCATTCTAAACATAAACATAAAATTCGCGTTATGGTCAGATTATGGTCAGATTGTTCCCTAACGTATCAATTGCATCCGAACAAATTTATATTTTTTGGACAAGCATCATTAGCAAATCCGTTTGGCCTTCGTCCAAGCCTTACTTGATGCAAGGAAGTTGTGACCTGTGAAGTTCGCGAAGAGAAAATCACCTAAAGTGGGGTTGTCATTTTCATTTGGCGGTTACAGATGAGGAGTTTAAAGGTTTAACATTTGGATATGGAACCTTGAGTTTACTCGCTGTGGAGACAGTGAAGGGAATGTAGGTATTGCTTCACCTCATGAACCAAAGCCCCTATGCTTTTTTTTCATGTATTTTTAATCTATGTAGTTTAAGAAGAAATTTTGAAACCTTGTTGTTTTCAGTCCATATGTGAACTTTTAAAAGAGAATTTGACTGAATGAAACTGGACTTGGGGTGGTAAACACACGATAGAATATATAGATGTTAAATTATTATGTACACCTGAAAATTATATCATTGCATTAACTAATGTTGCCCCAATAAACTTAACTAAAAAAAGAGAATTTGAAGCTGTGTTAAGTAAATAGGAACTAATTCATAAAATATTTTTGAGTATTTATGAATATTAATGAAATATGCAAATATTATGAAATAAAAGCAGAAGTTGAGATTTGGTTGGATGAGGAAAAACAAATATATTCAGTCTCCTCTAACTTTGGCTGATGCAGGAATACAACTATATTACAAAGAAGTGTGACCTTGAACTGTTATTCTTGTCTCACCTTCACAGGGCCTCATATGTGGCACATGGCACGTGCACATGGTTATCAGTCACTAGGATGACTTGTTGGTCCACTGAACGCTGGGAGATGCATGGGAAGCTGGGCGGTGCTTTCTGGGGGAAAGTAGGGTTTTTTTTTTCTGTTTTTTATAACCTCTGAAATTCTCCAGGAAAAAAAATGTTTCTCCCTTTTCCTTCCCCTTTCTTTTCTTCTTTGGGGACTTCAGAGCTGTATATTCTTTTTTTCTAGAAGAGTTTGAAGTCCAGGGCATATCTTAAAAAGAAAAATCCTAATTAATTAATCATAATTAATAATCTATAATTAATAAAAAATTTGCCACCTTAATATCTCTGGAATTGTGGTCTGTCTTAGCAAAAAATTGAACTTCAGGGATTTTTCCAGTGCATTTCAGCTTTTCTATTTGATCACAGTCTTGTTAGCACAGTTTGGTTCCTGAGATCAAGTATCTGAGATGTGTATTTGGGCCCTCACGTGGCCCATGTTCTTTATTAAGGTTTTGCTTTATTAATGTTACTGTAACCAAATCTTTGTATATATATATGTATCTACATCTCTGAATATTTCCTTAGCATAGATTCCTGGAAGGAGAATTACTAGGTTAAAGGGTATGAATAATTTTAAAAGACTCCTGATGCTTCTTGCCAGTCTGCTTTCCAGGAGGCTTGAATCGATTTATATTCCCAAACGGTAAGGAGTGAGGTCACCCAGTCCCAGTTACCAACTAACTCGGTGATCTATCATTAAAAAGAAAATGAGAAGAGATCCCGTCTCCCCGCCAAACAACGCTACAGATAACAACAATCACAACAAAAACACCACTTGATAGGAAAATGACATTGTTCCTTATTTCTTAGCCAAGTAACACTTGCTTATTATAGGAATAAAATGTGAATGAAATGACAGTGAAACCATTAGTAATTCTATCTTTAGGAGAAAGCTGTTAACTGTCTAATTGTTTTAATTTGCTTTTTTAAATGATTAGATTGGTTGAACCTTTATGTTCACTAGCCATTGATTTTTCTCTCTTGTGAGATATATCTTTTATCTTCTTATTTGTTGGAGTCTTGTTTTTATTACAGGTTTGTGTGAGTTTCTTAATATTAAGGACATTAGTCATTTGTTGCTTGTCTTAATTTTCATCTAGTATACCTCTTCCTAATGTTCTCAGAAAAGCAGTGTGACTATCACTCAGCCACACCAGTGAGCACGACCAACCAGTGCCTGTAGCTGTGTTTACCTCAGGCTGCCTTTGGGACCTCACTGTCGGACCCACCTCTTACACCCTTTCCCTCTTGATCTGACTGGTTCCTGGGATAATGCTGAGAGCATGTAATGTAGTTGGCAAACTTTTAGAGCTTTACTTGCCCAAGGGGCTGAGTGATAGCCACGCTGCTTCTCTGAGAACACTAGGAATACTCCTTGGCATGACTCGGGCCATGGAGTTCTACTCGGCACTGTCCCCACACACTGCTCTGTTAGGCCCGAGGCCTTTATTAAGGGACAGTCGTTTAGCATTTCTGAACACTGAAGGGGACAAAGTCCTTGGCAAATATTGTATTTCCTAAACTCAGGTCTTTATACAGTTTAGAAATGTTTCCTTGACTAGGTGAGAAATGTCTGTCTTCTGTAATTAAGTTCTGACTTCAGTCATTTCTCTGTCAGTAGTAAAGATAACATTTAGGCAAGGAAGGAATTCTTGTTATCATCTTAAAGAAAAAAAGCAGAAAATGATACAGCAGCTATGCAGTATGGCAGGTCCTCAAAAAAAATGAAAAATCGAATTTCCGTGTGATCCAGCAATTACACTTCTGGGTATATATTCGAAAGGAGTGAAAGCAGGGGCTCAAAGAGATATCTGTACACCCATATTCACAGCAGCAGCATTATTTGCAATAGGCAAAAGGTGGAAGCACTCCAAGTGTCCATCGATGGAGGAGTGGATGAGCAAAATGTGCCCCATCTGCCACACTGTTCTCTGAAAGGCGCTGGGCTTCCAGCTCAGGGTGGCTGCGTTGGAACCGGGCTCTGAGCTCTGGCCAGAGCAACTGAGCTGTCTCTCCATTTCTTTGTAGCCTTGCCGTCATCATTAGGTACAAAAGGAATTCACTGTCTAAATTGGTACCCACTCTCGTTTCTGTTTTGGGAAAGTACATAACTGACTAATCAAGAGCCCTTCTGTTTATATTTTAGAGTCTGCAGTTTAGACAGACTGTTTCTTTCTTCGTGAGTGGTTGGCATTCTTTCCTTTTGCCTTGTAAGTATTTGTTACAGCCTTAGCACTTTTTTGAAGTGGTTGCAGTGGGTGTCAAGATCCCTTTAAAGCTCCTGGTGTTCCTCCTGTTTATTTTGAGCGATGACAGGTTAAACATCCATGCTTTCTGGTGATGATGTTCATGTGATAAATATACCCTGGGCTCTCAGTCCAGCGAGGGGCTTGGTTCCTGGGCACCTTTTGGATATTCACGATATTCTGTCTTAGCAGCTTTTCCTTGAGAGCTTCGGATATTCTTCTCTGGTGATAGAAGGGAAGAGAGACTTCATTGCCAACACCATTTCTAAATATACACTTCTAATTTAAGCAGGCTGTTAGAACTTCCCTTGGAAAGTTCGGTTGTGAAACTAGAGCTTTTAGTCTATCTGTAAGCTACTCCACGTCACTTACTTCATAAGGACAATGCCACATGGCCAGATTCAGAAAATAGCATCATCGTGGTGGACCATTGATCATATAAGGCCAGGTCTTTGTGATATTCTGTGCTGAAGAGCTTGGGACTGTAGGCTTCCCCCTTTCTCAAGACCAGTTCTTGTGAACTGTCTGCCTTTGAGTTTCTTATGATGTTACTGTTTCCTGTCAAGTTGTTTTTATGTGCAAAAGAAAAAGCCAAGATTATCATCTCATTGATTTTGACAGAAGAAACTAATGAAGAAATAGAATTGGTGAATCTCGATTATCTGTTTCAGTACACTCAGCCATATCTAGGTTGTCAGTGGGAGAAACATTCATTCATTCATTCATTTATTTGCTTTCCTTGGCTTGGAAATTCTGTATGGGGATGTAAAGGTTTGGTTTTAAGTTAGTGTAATATGGCAACTGATTACACTCCAGACCATGAATAGGTGTCAGGGGTTAATCTCCATGAAATTTTCTGTAAGATCTGTGTGTACATTCTTCTGGGGAGAGGATTCTATATATAGCTTCTTTAGGTTCTCAAAGGGATCCAAGCCTCAAAGCTGTAAAGAGTGTTCTGAAGTGCTGAGAATACCTCATTGCGACTGGGACCATCCTCTGATTGGAGCTGTCACCCCTGCTAGAGTAGTACCTTTTGAGGACTTCAGGTGGTCCTTAGCATGGAAACTAATAACACAGGCCATTTGTAGTCAGAACGAAGTGATCAGAAGGGAAAGCAGAAGCAGCGTAAACTCTGGTAAAAACCGAAATAGTGAAGGATTGAGTCCATTTTATTTTTGGAAACAAATGCACCCTTCTCAAATGCTTATTGATTCCCATGATCCTGGGGAAGGGAGCTAACAACATAGATTTCTGGAGCCAGACTTCCTAGGTTCAAAGCCCAGGTCTGCCATTTATTTAGTGGACATGTGTTCTTCAGCAAATTATTTAATTTCTGAGTGCCTCCTATGTCCTCATATATAAAATGGGATGAGAGTATTTGCCTCATAAGGTTGTTGTAAGGGTTAAATGAGGTAATGTAAATGTTTATGACACATGTAGTATATGGTAAATGCTTAATAAATATTAGCTGTTATAATGGAGCCAGGTAGTAAAATAAGAACAGTTGAAGTTTTGTATGCATATGTTGGTTGTTTTGTACCTGTCTCCAGAAAGTTACCTGTCTTCAGCGTTTGTCTACTTAGGAGCTGTTTCAATAAATTCTGGTGCACAAACATCATAAAAGGTATAAGAATGCTGTCACATATTCTAGCAAAATAGGATAGTGTTCCTGTCACAAAATGTTACCTGATGAGGTTCTTCCCATTAAGTGACTGACTGTGAAAACTGGATGAGAATATCCGATTTCCTTTTTGTCTTTAGAAATATATTGTGCAGACTTTGATCCTAAATTTCATCTAGGATATGGTTACTGAAGACTCATAGTCTGAGATTTCACTTACATGATCAATTTCTCCATCATTATCAGGTGCTAGAGAGCTGCTTTCTATCTCTTTACATTCATCTTCTGACTCATCTCATAATTGTGAAATGTCGTCTCCTATCAGTTTTATTTTTTTCGCCATTATGGGTGGAAAATGGAAAATTATGAATTACCAACTGTGTGTGATGAAAGCGAAAAACAATGACTGCAAAGATGGTATCTTCAGAATCCTTTTATACCTTCTTGAAAATGATATAATACATTGGATAGTGCAGTGAGGGAACTGAAGGATGATGCAGTGAGGATTTATTTTGCTGTTGTACTGTCCAGACAATCTCCTGTCATTCTGTTTTCTTAATTTAGTATTTTTTTTTCAAATGATAGGTGGAAGTAGTCATATAATGATGAAATAATTCTTGCCATAGAAAAATAGCAAAATGTTTCAAGACCTTGGAAGAATAAGATCATGAACATTTCATATTGCCTCTTAGATTTTTAAAAGGGTCCGGTGGACTTATGGAAATTGTAAGATAGAATGAGTTTTGGGAAAACTTCCAAGAAAGAATAAGTCTTGAAATAGCTATCCTTACACACAGTTAGAACTGCTCAAGAAAAGAAACCCTAAACAATTATTGGATCCAGGGACCCTGATGGTAGGCTAGGGGTTAATCACACTTGTAATAAACTATCTGAAAGAATCTGAAAAGTAAAGATTAACACAAAGATACATATTGCAGTGTTATTATTATTATTTTTTTAAATAAGAAAAAAACTAAATGTGTAATGTACATTGATTTGGCAAAGTATACCTAAATCTTACGCAATGATTTATAAGTTATGTTCTCAGAAAGTTCGTAATGATAAGAGAATGCAATCACGGTAGAATATTACATTTAGAGAGCATAATACAAAGCTGTATATATAGTGTGAGGTCAACTATGTAAAATATATACACAGACCAATATTGGCAGCAAATACATAAAATGTTAATAGTTTTTTTCTGGGTGAGGACATGATTTTTAAATTTCATCATCTGTCTTCTAAAATCTATAATTGACCTGTCTTATTTTATAAACAAAGCAAATCTTTTTGTGATGTTTACACAATGGTTTTATTAAGGTATTATTTACATACTATCCAGTTCACTCACTTAAAGTCTCCTGTTCAGGGTTTTAGCACATTTACATCAGCTCTTCAACCATCACCGTAATCAGTTTGAGATCATTTTTTACTACTCCAAAAGGAAATTCTATACCCATTAGCAGTCACTCCATTTCTCCCCATCCCCCCAGTCAACCTCTAATCTTCCTGTCTGTGTGGATAGGTATGTATTCTAGACCTTTCGTATCAATGGAATCATACAACTCGTGGTCCTTTGTGGCTGGCTTCTCTCACTCAGCCTAATGTTTTCAAGGAAAAGCAAATCGCTCGTGCACTTCCGTTTACTCACTTTATTTAGAAGTCATACTAACCCTTATTTATTATATGGTATAATGTATTCTTTTTTTTTTACTTCCAGAATCGGTTCCTTCTATCATGAGCAACTTGCTGAATCCAGACGCCATTTTCTCCAACAATGAGATGAGCCTGTCGGACATTGAGGTCTACGGCTTTGATTATGATTACACGCTGGTGTTTTATTCAAAGCACCTCCACACACTGATCTTCAATGCTGCTCGGGACCTCCTTATCAATGAGCACCGGGTAAGAGCCTAGGGGCATTTTCGTCTTCCTCCCCTGTCCCTTAGACATTTGAAGGACAGCCGTGAGCTGACCTGGCCTCATGGCGCCTGGCACACAGATGTCATTTGGTAGGTCGTGGCTGAATGAATGAGTCGAATTTGTTCCAAGTCATTGCTGAATGAATGAGTCGAATTTGTTCCAGTCTGTCTGGAAGATTGTTTGTTTTTTTTTTTTACCACTTTATTGAGGTATGACTGACATTTGATAAGTGGTGTGTATTTAATGTCTACAATTCTATAAGTTTGGGAATCAGTATACACCTGTGAAACTATTTCTACCATCAAGGCCGTAAACTCTCCGTCACCCCCCAAAGTTTCTTCCTGCCCCCAAATTGTCGGCTGTAGGCACCATGCTATATAATACATTTCTAGAACTTGCTTACTTGCATAACCAAAACTTTGTACCCAGAAGATAGTTTTTAAAAAAATCTTTAGATGTCTCTTGACAAAAAGCTGTCCCAAGTTACGTATTAGTGGGGCTCTACCTGCAGAAATTTGTCACAGAGCAGTGACCTAGTTTCTTCCAAAGTCTGGGGTGGGGGGAGGGGCAGCCCGCTGAGTTCTGGTTAGAAAGAATTCTTCAAATGATGGCCGGTCTGTTTCCTACTGGTCTCAGCCTGTCAGTAACCAGTGTTGTGGCGGGACCAGTCCTTGTGGTTCTTAGGATCGCAAGGTGCCCTTCAGCAGTAACCATCAGGAAACTGAAAAGATTTGGGCTTATTGGTTACAAGACCTGGAAATTACACAGCATGCTTGGGGCTGCACGGTGAGGTCGAGGGGGCAGGTGGGGCATGAGCCTTGGGCTTATGCTTTTACTGGAGTCAAGGGTTGGGGGTTGGCTATAGTTTACTAGGCTCACCCTTTATTGGTGAATTTAAAACATAAGAGCAGGAATAATTTAAAGCATGGGAAGAGAAAACAAACAAGTAGCCCAGTGGTCATTTATTGAAATGAAGCAAGTTTTCTAAATCAAAGGAGCTACTACATATAGTAGGGGGAGGTGGCCTGGCTCCATCTCCAGTTGGTGTGCCTGGCAGTGTGTTTATTGGAGATTTAGAGGAGATGCCTTTTTGAAATGGATGCTTCCAAAATCCAGTATTAAGTCAGGCATCTGGATTACAAAAAAGAAAAAATAAATGACAGGGCTTGTAGTATAAATGCACAATGTTTTACCGTCATCACTGATTTAAATCACTTCAAATCATGTTTTCTGGTGCCTAGTATTGTGGAGAGTTTAGAATAAGGAATCCTCAGAGGTCATTTGGACTTGTGCTCTCGGAGAACCCCCACAGGGTCCCAGGATGTGCAGTTTGAATCTCCATCTCAGACCAGAGTGCGTTACTCCCAGAGGCAGTTCTCATTTTGGGGAGATTCTCCCATGGGTCAAGAAATGTGCTTCATACAGCTTTCAGCATTAGTTTCTCTTCTTTATTAATTCCTTCGCACATTCCTTAAAACTTTGTTAAATATCTTCTGTGCCAAGCCCTGTCACAGAAGAAGGGTGGATGAAGGTGAGAAGGACCCAGGTACTGTGCTTGGAGACCCAGCAGCCTACTAGGGGATCAGTCAGGTAGGCAGATGAATTACAAAGCCTCCTGGTGGAGGCTTCTAGAGACGTCTGGATAGAGGGCGGATGATGTGTGGAGGGTGGTTGGAACAACTTTCTCTGCCAGAGGGAATTGGGAAAACAACAAAGAAGGTGATATTTCAGCAGTCTGGAAGGAGTGTCTCAGCAAAGGTGGGATGCATGAAGAAACCAAACTGGACTGTTTGAGTAATAGGCTGGGTGTTACACAGACCAGCTGTTAACGCCTCCCAAACCACCTTCACCAGACCGATTATTCTTAGTTCTTTCAACCATTCTCATTTCGCGTTTTTTCTGGTCTTTTCATCATCTTGGTCACGCTCCTTTGTGTGTGCTCTGGTTTATCCCTCTCAGATGTGAGACCCTGAACTGGATATGTTACTGCAGGTGGGGTCTGATGGGTGCGGATTAGAGGGAGACCATCTCCTCCCTCATTCTGGATACCATACCATTATTAATGCTGCCAAAATTTCCATTAGTTTTATATCTTCACCAGGGATGTAGTGTATTTCTTGATCTCTTCAGCTTTTGGTTATCAGTGGATTTAATAAGCAACTCATTATGTCCTTATGCAAAATACAAAAATGGCATTTACCAAAAATAACATTTCCTCCAGCCACCAAGCCAGCAGCCAGCTTTTTTTAGTTATGGCCACTTTACCAGATGTCAGCCCATCTAGCCATTTGCCATACAGCCGCCTTTCTCTGTGCATTCAAAAGACTCTCCTGTCTGACCCACAGCCCTTTCATTAACTGCAAGCATGGAAGCAGAATGAGAACTAGGTAGTCTTGCCCTTGCTCTCCCGTCTGCCATCCTGTACCACCTCCTCACTACCCTGCTGGGAGATCGAGCTGCAGGGGGTGTTGCACTGGTGCTGGCATCCTAGTCCCAGGTCACCTGCAGTGTTCGCTGTGACTCTGCTGTCACTTATAAAGTGAAGGAAATTGTTACTAACAGCACCATCTGTTGATTGTCTCCTAGATACCAAAAGCACAGGTTCTAGAGCCTGATGTCTGTCTGCGGTTTGAATCTTGGTTTTCACCACTTATTTCATAGGTAATCTTGAGAAACTCACCTCATTTCTTTGGGCCTCCGTTTCTTCCTCTGTGAAGTGGACATAGTACTTTCCTTACAATGTTACTGTTGATAATTAAGTGACTTAATTTATATCAAGTGTGTGGCACATAGAAAACAATAAATGTTAGCTATTACTGTCATTTCTAATCTGCATGACAATCCTGTAAATAGATATTGTGTCTGTTTTATAGCTGAGGAAACCGAGGCGTATAGAATCAAGCCAGCAGTTCAAGGCCACAAGACCAGTAGGAGGCCGAACCAGGATTTGAGCTTCGATCTATTTATTTCCAAGGCACAAATGCTCTCTCCTTTATTCCACGTTGCCGCTTGTGGAATTAATAACACCTTTTGTTTCTAGCCTATGGGTGTATTGTTCATATGAAGATAAAATATTCGTGAAGATTAAAAATTTATGAAGATAAACAATTTGTGAAATTTGAGAGAAAAGGGGAAATAGGAAGGTGCAGTCATTATGATTAGGAAAGCTTCTAGGTTTAAGATAATGGAAATTTCATTCCCATTATGTCTGTTTGTTGCTTTGATGGAAGAATTATGTCGTAACACTAATTATATCAGGAATATTTATAGCGTCAGTTAGGCTTATGCAAATTTTTTCTCTTGCTTTGGATTTGAAAAGAATTCTTCTAAGATGCTGCTGGAAGCATTGAGTTTGGTGCCGCTTTTCCTGCCAAAGACTAAATGTACTAGGGATGGGAAGACATCTGCTTTTGAGATGCACAGTAATAGAACAGTAAGTGTGCAATTGAGCATCTTCCCAAAAAGCAAATGTAAAAGTTCCAGCTCCTTCTTAATTACCCTTTTTCTTTTCTTTTTTTTTTATAAGAACAAGTTTTTACAAAAATAGACATAAAAAATACTGGGTAATAAGTCTGTTTCTATCTTAATTCCACATGTCCACCAAGGGAGGAAAAAAGGGAGTGCTAGAAGAGGTCTTGATCTCATCTGTCTGATTCATCCCTCGTCAGTGTTTCCGGTCATTAACTGGCACCGACGTCGTCCCAAAGCCTCTGGGCCACGACGTGACCCCTGACATCGTCCTGTGTTGCATGTGTGCGCTCTTAGCACGTGCTGCAGGTCCGCTCTCTCTCTTTAAAAAAGTAAACGTTAAGAAGAGTTTTAGGTTTACAGGAAAGGTAATATAGAGAGCTCCTGTCTGTGTAACCCACAGCTGGTTTCCCATGATGCTAACACGTTACATCACTATGGTACATTCATCACAACGAAAGAGCCAATATTGGATTTTAGCTCAAGTCTGTACTTGGTTCAGATTTCCTTAGTTTTTCTCTAATGTCCTTTTCCTCTTCCAGGGGTCTATCCAGGAGACCACTTTACATGTGGTTGTCATGTGTCCCCTGAGGCGCCTCTCTTGGCTTTGACAGTTTCTCAGACTTCCCTTCACAGTTTCGGGTACGTTTTAGGATGCCCGTCTCTTAGGATTTGTCTGATATTTTTCTCATGGTCAGACTGGGGTTATGGGTTTGAAGGAAGAAGACCACAGAGGTAAAGCACCATGCTCATCACCCCTTATCCAGGCTCCAAGCCATCAGTGCGACGTCACTGGTGACGTTGGCCTTGATCGCCTGGCGGAGGTCATGTTTATCAGGCTTCTCCATTGTTAACGCTTGTTCTCCCTTCTCATGCCATACTCTTTGGGAGGAAGTCACTCTGCAGCTGTGAGCTCTCTT
This sequence comes from Macroglossus sobrinus, assembly GCA_004027375.1. Lineage (NCBI taxonomy): Eukaryota > Metazoa > Chordata > Mammalia > Chiroptera > Pteropodidae > Macroglossus > Macroglossus sobrinus. Next base: position 15,471 of record PVKZ01000524.1, on the reverse strand, counting down.
TTCACTCATTCAGAAGATAAGTCATTCAAAATGGGTCTGGACTCTGTCTACTTCTCACCTCCCCCGCTGCCACCACCCTGGTCCAAGCCACCTCTCGCCTCCTGCCCGACGGTGCAGCAGCTTCCTGATGGGTCTCCCTGCATTTGTTCTGGCTCCTGAGTCTGCTTTCTATTCAGCAGCAAGAGAGCACCTTTAAATATTAATTACGTCACTCCCGGGCTCCACCCCCTCACGCCTTCCCACCAGGCTTGGAACAGAGGCCTTCAATGCTCCCAGGCCCCCCGGCTTCCTTGCCAGCCCCTCCTCCCACCTGCTCCCCCTCTGCTCCCGCCACACCAGCCTCCCTGCTGCTCCTTGAACTGCCAACCGTGTTCCTACCTTCGCGCCTTTGCGTTTTGCTCTCGCCATTTCCTCTGTTGTAGAAGGTCTTCCCTGGCTCCCAAGGTCTTGCGCCCCATTTTGTTTGTTTTTTGTTTTTTTTTGAGATCTCTGAACCCTTAGACTACATTGTGTTTGTAGTACTTGTCACTGCCCTGTGTGTTCATTTGTTTACCGTCTGTCTCCTCTTAGTAAAATGGAAACTTCTTAGGGTCACGGCCTGTCAGTCTTGCGCGTGGCCATATTCCCAGTGCACAAAGCCACGTGCTCAGTGAGCACTTGGCGTCTTTGTGGAATTCCACAGTTAAGTGAGAGTACTGTGCTTGGTGTGGAACACCCACTGGGATACGGGTCATTTTGCCTCCGCTTCATGTTTTGTGTGAATTTTTGGGAGCTGCTTCTTAGGCTCTTCTACTCTGCCTCTAATTAGACTGCCCCGTAAGTTAGGCTCCTTTAAATGTCATACTGGGGCCTCTGAAAAACGGATATATTTATAGGCATCCTTACCTCAGGGATCACGGGCAGTGTTGTAATGTTGAGGTCAAGCTGTGGTCAGGGCTCCGTTATTAGCCAGGAAGGGGTGCATGGCCAAGCTGCAGAACTGGAGGAGTCACCCGCATGGGAACCCCTGGATTTTCTGCAGTGTTTTGGTCTTAACTTTCCTTGAGGCCGTAAGAGACATTTCTGTAGCATTTTCAGGGTGAAACCTTGCTCTTTCTCTCTCCACACATCCTAGCCTACCCAGATTGCCCCAGGAGTTGGAGCAAATCCAGGTACTGAAGGAAACCAGTCTAGGCCTAAATGAGAAAACTTTTAATAAAAATCTCAAGGAAAAGTCCTTTTATCTCTTTCTTCCTGCTTTTAGAGATAACAGTAATCTTCATGACACATTGGGTGAGTCATGTTTTTCAGGCTGGTGGAAAGTTTCTAAACTACGAAGAGTTCAGAAAACCTAGCCGTAGGCCATTGGAGAGAAGCGTGACCTCCTGGCCGATGAGAGCAGCTTTGGCTTCCTTGACGGGATGTTGTTATGACCAGTTATTCCCAGAGGTGCTGTGTGTGTGCGTGCATGCGTGTGTGTGCATGCATGTGCGTGTGTGTGTGCATGTGTGCACATGTGCGTGTGTGTGTGTGTGTGTGTGTGTGTGAAAGGTGCCGTGAGGACATTTGGGACTTGGCTGCTTGAATGGGGAAGCACAGCTTAGGGGCAGGAGTGAAGCGTAGAAATCACCCCAGTTCAACCGTTTGATTTCCCATGTGAAGGAGAGGCCTGACGAGGTTAAGGGACTCTCCTGACGCCCTCCGGGAACACAGCAGCGGCTGGTGGGGCAGGTCTGACAGTCCAGCCTCCCAATACCCCGTCCCACAAAGCAAGTTGGTGTTCTCGAACGCGTGCTATATGCCGGAGTCGGCCCTGGCTCCCTGCAGGAACCTTTTAGCTCACTCCTTTCTGCTTTCATATAAGGTAGGACTCTTGTTATTCTTACCTAGTAGATGAGAGAACTGAGGCCTGGAGAGACCGGTAACCTTGCCGAAGGTCACCCAGGTAGCACATGGCCTGGGTTCCGCATCGTGATGTGTCCTATGGAGGCTCCTTCAGCCACTTCTGTCAGGGCTCCAGGTCATCTACTTTGGTCTCTGGACCATTTGAAAAACCATTGTGTATCTATCAGGAGTGGCTCCCCAAGAATACACAATGACAGTGACAGGCAGGGGAATGTAAATGGGTGTGGGGCCATGTCTCATTGTGACGTCTTGTGTCCTGCTGGGGAGCCCAGATAAGCCCTGTTCAAGGAAGGAGCCCCAGATTTTGCAGCAGGCCATGGACAGAGCGTGCATGCTCTCCTATTCACGTCCTGTCTCTCGGCTAAAGTAGCATAAAACCGTGAGTGCCCCCAGCAGAGTCACTGAGCCCTCTAGGTGGCAGTACCAGCTGTCACAGGAGGCAGTGAGCATCCAGCATGGCGGCTCCATGTTGGGCTAGGGTGGCGGCTCCGTGTTGGGCTATTGATTACAGGGTGGTTGGGATGGACTTGGGCGGGACCCGGACCTGGGTTTGAGTACTGGCCTGACCTCTGTTTATCTTTGCGATTCTGGGCAGGCTCCTCAGCTCTGCTTCTCAGGTTAGTCAACACTAAAATGGACATGGTGTGCCCACCCTCCTTTACGCTGGGGGAATAAGGAGAAAATAAAGTCACAGAAAGTGTCTAGAACAGTGTGTGGCACATAGCCAAGACTCAACAAAAGCCCCTCTCTCAGAAACCCCTTACTCGTCACTCCTGAGTTGAAAGGGGACTCCGGAGGTGTGGGGTCCCGGAGCCTCACCTCGGTTAGCAGGAGTCTGGTGCCCTGTGTTGGGTTCTGGGTGTGTGTATGTGAAGTACGCTAGTGAAAAAGGAGAATCTTGCACAGCGTTCAGAATTCTTGGGAACGCCCCTGAGTGGCAGTGTCACGTAGTGACTTCTTGGTACATGTGGCAGGTGTCAGACAAATGAGCCTAAATGTGACATTTGAGTCAGCACTTTGTGCAGCTTGAATGGAAAAGTTGCCGCGTGCGGCTCCGCCTGGCGGTACCGGGAAAGCGTTCCCACTCCAGCGTGACTCTGGCCGTGAAACGGAGCCATGTGTCCGTGCAGATGGGTTTCTCGTGCCTCCTGATCATCGCCTCGGTTTTTGCTGAAGCAGTTTACATCATGATTGGAAAGTTCTGGTGACACAGAATGGATGTTCCGCCCTGCAGGCCTGTGCTCTGTGGGCGGAGGGGAGGGTGGTGGGGTTTGGGATGAGCACGGGCAGAGGCCACACCTGACTCCCTGCTGCCTACCAAGCCCCAGCTGTGTGGTCCAGGCCCGGTGGTTGTATCTGGTGCCTCAGATGTCCCATCTGTAAAATGGAAGTGGCAGGGTCCGCAGTGCTCGGTACGTCAGTTCTGTCAGTGGAGCAGATAGTGTTCTCATTCTGAGCAATAGATAAGGAGGGAGCTGGGAGTTTTGCATAGTTTGAGGACTGGTTTAATAATCAGGAGGTATCAGGGGAGCCAGCTGCCTCCAGAAGTTGTGCACGTTCTGAGTCAGAGCATCGGAGCAATGACTCGGAGCCGCGTGCTGAGAAGGGGCCTCTCTCTGCAGGCCTGAGTGGGAGGGGGCTGCACCGACAGCTGTGGGGTCCGGTCCCTCCAGTCATGGGGGGCGAGAGTGGCCAGCCATCCAATTGAAAAGAATAATGAAAGTGATATGGAGGGCCCTCTTTGAAAACTTTGGAGCTCAAGTCCCTCCATGAAACCTGGTAGTAGGTTCGTCGGGGGCTGCGACGTGCAGGTGCTCGAAGGTGAGCTCGATGGATGATGGTTGACAGTATGTTAAAGGAGGTAGAAGCAGATGTATTTATGGGCTCGCAGGGATCAGGGAGTCTGGATGCAGAGGGTAAGGAGGGGACGGGGCAGTTAGGACAAGAGAAGTTGGGGAGATGAGGCCTCGCCTGTGATGGGCAGACAGACAGCAGGTGGGGCAGGAGGGAGGACTCTGGGGCCAGGAGGTTCTTCTTCCGGAAGCAGAAGGACACGGTGTGGTCTGCCCCCTTTGACCCCACTTTCCCAACCAAGTGCATTAGCCACCTCGGCCTTCGTACGAGGGCCAAATCTGGACACTACCTTGAACTTTGTACGTTGTTAGCTAAAACTGGTTCTTTTCTTTCTTCTTAGTATCCCGTGGAAATCAGAAAGTATGAGTACGACCCCAGTTTTGCAATTCGTGGACTGCATTATGATGTGCAGCGGGTAGGTTTAATTCTCATGTGTTTCTACAGTTTAATGGTGTTTGGGAATAAAATGTACTCATGGTGTTTTTCTTTGCTCAACACATAAATTGATTTGAAATGAATGTTCTTTTGGGCTGCAGAAATGAATTACTCAAAACATCTTTGGATTAAGTCTTTTTCAGGAGACTGTGTATTAGAAAAGCATGAATGCATTTAGCAATTTGGAAGATACCGTTTATTCCCAGTATCCCTTTTTGGTGTTTTGAGTTGCCAATTGTCACATCTTTTTTTGCCAGTAGGCCATTTCCTTAATGAATTAATTGCACAGTATTCTAAATCAGCAAGCAAACCTTTCAGGAAGCACACAGTGTGCTTCTTTGTTATGACAACTTAAATGCAGATGGGGTTTATAATGACACTGGAATTCTCATTAAATCTGCAGATTGTTGTGCATTATTTACCTGTGCCTGTTGTTTATGTTTTTGAAGGCAATACTGATGAAGATTGATGCTTTTCATTACATCCAGCTGGGAACTGTTTACAGGTAAGGGTAAGAGGAGGCAAATGTAATTCACCCAAAATAAGCAAGTGGCTTTGAGTTTCAAGACCCACTGACTGTGGAGTGATGAGGAGGGCTGCAGTGTGTGTGTTGGTGAGTCATTTCCTTCCTCCCTCCCTCCCTCATTCAAGACATTTATCAGGCCAGCTGCCATGGTAGATACTGATGGTTTGGCTTTATAAGGATGTTCTCAGGGAGCTTGGGGTGAAGGGCAAAGCCACACATGTAAACCAGTGACTGCAGTCCAGAGTGATTAAGGTGACGATGGACATGTGCTGAGACAATCGGGAGCTCTCTGGAGGACTGTGTGGTAGGACTGGCTTTCCGGAGGTGATGGCAAATGAAGCGTTTTACTTTTTCTCATTCTTTAATTTGTGTGAGATTTAGGAGTACAGTTTCTGTCTAGATTCACACAAGGTACTTTAAGAGGTGTGTATGTCTCAACTTAGAGTCTTATCTCTCAGAGTCTTTGCTAAAGTTAATATTTGTTTATCCAAGTAACATGCACACACAGTTATAATCAAATAGGACTAAAAATGCCATAGCAGACAGCAGTAGTCCTCTGTCCTCCCTCCCCCACCCAAAGCCCTTAAACTCCCTTGAATTAAAGTATTTTTTTCTTCCTGTTTCTAATTAATTTACTCATTCTTCTGTTTCTGAATTTGTTAATTCTGAACATCATCCTTGCTATGAGAGATGAGGATTCGGGTTTCTCGCATACACACCCTGTTCTCTTGGCCTCATTTTTCTAACCTCGATAAGATCTTTGTATCTGGGTATATGACCATCATTGTTTGCACTGTGATTGTTTGTTCCTGGTACAGTGTTAGGTCTTTCTTAGATTTAATAATAACCTCACTTTTTATTTGCTTAGTTTTCTGTGTAGGTATCGCTAGTTTTTCTAAAAGCTGAATCACTAATATCAAGCATGCATTTACTTCCCAACAATTTTATATAACCTGTCGTTTACTTTTTTTAAAAGTTAACAACTGCCTCCTGCTCTGATCTCCACTTATTGCTCATCTTTGGACTCGTGTTCACCTCTTTTCCTGTTCTTTGGTTCTCATTGCTTCTTTCCAGCTTTACACCCTCATCTTGCTGGAGCACATCCTCTCGGAGCTGCTTGGTGTATTGAAGGGCTGAGCCTTTCTGGGAATCTGTGCTGGTTCATCAGTTCTTCTCTTTGGTCTCCCCTTGTAAGCCCTTGATCTCAGTGTTGCTAAGTCAGGTGCCTCCTTTTCATCTGTGATTTGACTTCTAAAAACATGTTGAAAGTGTCTCGTTTATTGCTGATTTGGCTCTCATTGACTTTATCTTTTGAGCAGTTTATACCCACCTCTTTTATTGTCATTGAATGGTGTTTCTGGAGGGAGAAGAGGTGGTAGTGGTGATGAGAATAACCATAATATTAGTAATAAATAGCAGTTAATAAATATTGAGTCTTGCTATGGGATACACACTGCCATACTGCCATTTATTTGCTTTAATGCATTTGATCCTCAAAATAACCGTATGAGGTGGAGGTAGGTACTTAGTAGTCCTAGAGATGTTAAGTAACTTGCTTAAGGCCACACAGAGGAAGAACTCAGACCCAAGCAGTATGGCTCCAGAGTCTATGCTCTTGGCCCACATGCAGTATGGACTTTATGAATGTGTGAGTGATAATTAGAAGTCCCTGAGCAGATCTTTTGATTCATCTCTCCTACTGTCAGCCCCTTGACTCAGACACTCATTCCTTCTCTCCTGAGCCTCACAGTTATTTGCTGTAAGGTTCCTCCTTACATTGTTGTTCAACTGATTTACCTAAAACACTGCCCTCCACCACCCCCTCCTCTCCTCTGAAATCCTGGATGGCTGCCCAGTGTCTAGAGAATAGAGACCAAACCCCTTAGGTTTTCTGCCAACCTTCACTTCCTCTTCCTTTGTACACAGCTCCTTCGCTTTCTGAATTGGTTAAGCCCCTGCTGCAAGTGACTGAAACCCAACTCAAACTGGCTTAAACAAAAACACAGAGTTGGCTCACTCATGGTGCAGTCTGAGGACTGAGCGGTTGCAGGTTCGGCTGGCTCCAGGGGCCAAATTGCTATGGTCGGACCTCCTTCTTGCTCTTGGTCCTCTTGCTTTCAGAGTTAGCCCCTCTCAGGCAGGCCCCTCTCTGTGGTGACCCTGGCAGTACCAGGCTTCCATCTCCCGAGCTCCAGGTCGACAGGAGAGGAGGAGTTTCCCAACAGTTTCAACCAGTCTCAGAGGGAGCAGATGTTGGGCAGGTGCAAACAACACATAGTCCTTTCCTCCGAGTTCTCCTTTCTCACTGCATGGCATCTGTTCACGCTGGCGTCTTCTAGGAAACCGATTTCTTTTCTCTCTGCTTCTGAAAATCTCACTCATCCCTCCTTCAAGGCTGTCTTGTGGTGAGGCCTCTCTTCACCCCTCAACCCGAAATGGTCTTCTTCTCTCCTCTTCCATGGTCATATGATCTTGTAGCTCCTCTAATTGTCTCATCTCGTCTGTAGATACATTCCCCGCTGTAGTAAGGTGCATGGAAAGGTGAGGCAGGAGGAGCCAGTGAGGCATTTGGAGGGGAAGAGAGTGTTCAGCTTTAGGACCTGGGAAGGTCGCTTTGTGCTCAGTGCTGGGAGAGGGTGTGGCGGGCTGAGGCAGCAGGGGGTGCATGGGTGGGCTCTGGAGTCACACTTCCCGAGTGTAAACCCTGGCTCCACGCTGCTCACATGCGTGTGGCCTTGAACAAACTCTTGACCTCTCAAAGCCTTGGTTTGCTCCCCTGCACACGGGGCATGATTCCAGCCTGTCTTACAGATTAAAGCATGCATGGAACAGTGCTCAAGGCACTCACACTATAGGCATGCATAAATGTCTTCTCTTTCTTTTCCCCTCAAAAGGGGTAATGATGAGTGGATGGCTGGGAAGCATGCTTCTGCCTCAGCCTCACTTGTTTCTGAGACCTGCTCCAATGGACTCACAGTTCCTGCCTGGGGCTGAATTTTATGTTTTGGGTTGTGGGAGTGAGCGCCCCTGGGCAGAGGAGGCGGCACACTGGCTCTCCACTGCAATCGCGTTTTGTACCCACATTTTCAGTTCTTAATCAGAACCTAAGCTAGGGTTGGTGGTTCCCATCACAGTCCCACCAGCAAAACTCTGACAGTGCTTACCCTATACCAGTTACTGTTCTGTATACAGTAACTCATTTAATCTCAGGAACACAAGGAAAGAGGTACTATTATTGTTCCCATTTTTAAAATGACACGAGACCTGGACACGTTAAATTCCTTGTTCAGGTAATACCCCTAGTAATTAAGGGAGCTAGGATTTGAACCCCAGGCAGGACTTGCTCAGATCTGTACTTCTAAACTGTCTATGTCTCGTAACCACACAGGGCTGTGGAAAGTAGTTCTCATTTTGATTTCAGTGTTGTTTTAGGCTGCATTCAGATGCGGTGACAGGCCGCCTTAGCCGGTCACAGTAGTTCTGCGTGGTGCTCCATCTGCCTCCTGCAAAATTCAGTTGGCTGGAGCAGACTGATTTCTCTGCTTCCTCATTTGGTTACTTGGGCCTTAAGGGTGCAGCTAGTGTGGCCAGGTGCCTGTGACTGTTTAAAGGCAGCAGTGGCTTCTGAAGGCCTGGGCTGAGCCTAGTGTGGAGGCAGAGGAATCACTCACCTGGCAGAGTTCTTCTACTTTTATATTTTCTTTCTAAGTGTTAGGGCCTTAGGACTGTGCATGCCTGACTGCTGCCTCTTTAGCAGGAGCTGTCTGCCAAGGTCACTGCCGAGAATGATCTGGCATAGTGCCAGCATCTTGCCTGATTTCTGGAGCAAAGATAAATGGAAGTGCAGTGCTGTTTTCGTTTTCAAAGGCTAGTAGCAATTGTAACAAGTTAATTATGATTGGAGACAAAATATTGATGAATCCACTCAGGTATTTTTAAAAGTAATATGAGGGTGGAGGATGAAGGAAAGAGTCTGAAAGTATATTTCCATGAAAGTCACATATCAAACAAATTATATTTTATATGTACTTTAATACTGGCCAAGTGATTTTGAATGCTTAGCAACCCATCTGTATTAGTAACTGGAATTCTTATTGAATGATTTATGTTTTCATTGTAGCTCGGCGTGGTGTTTTCATCAGTCATTCATTCTGTGGTTTCCTCATTGGGAGGTCTGTTTCGCAAGCACCTTCTCTCCTAGAGAAGGGGTAGATGAGCAGGCTTTTCCCTTTCATAACATTCGAGAGTAGGCGTTTCCAGGTGAGGAAATACTAGGTCGTTGAGTCCCAGGTGAAAGCACCTGCTCACAGTGCTAGTGGCAGAGGCAGGGGTGAAATCTAGCCACTCTGACTCCAGAATTTATTTTAGAGTCAGAGTATGGAGGATAATCATTTACAGATTATCCTGCAGCTCCTGGAGGCAGGCAGACAGTGGACGTTATCTCGGCATTTCACAGATAAGGAAGCTGGCCTTCACTTTCGGAGAGTGTTTGGGTCACATCTGTCAGAGGTGGTGCCCAAGCTTCCCGCCTTGTGTCGTAAGGTTTAGTCTACCCACGCCCCGTGCATGACTTTTCCCATCTCACCCTTGAGGGTAGAGTATCAGAGGGCATGAGGTTGATGGAGACAGGAACAGACATTCTCTCCCTAATGTAGTAAAAACATTAAAAAGAAAAACACCGTGAAGCAAGTCATTAGGAAGCCTGGTATCTTGTTAAGGGAGGCGGTGTGACGTCGTGGTTGTAGAGCCACAAAGCCAGGGAGCCAGTCCTGGTTCATTGCTTTCCACTCTGGTGACCCTGGGCAAGTGTATAACCTTTCTGTGCCTCGCTTGCCTCTGCTGGGAAAAGGAATAAAAGTGCCTCCTTCTTAGGATTTCTCAGAATTAAGTGCAGGACTGTGGAATTCATATCTGGCATATAGTAGGTGCCACATGGTAGTAGCTATTGTTTTTTCTCCTCTTATGACCAATAGAATGGCAGCAGTAGTAATAGGAGTAGCATCTTGTCTGTTTGTAGCACTTACTGGTGGCACACCTCACCTTCTTGTGACAACAGCAACGTCGTAATTACACCTCAGTTGAAAAATCCTAGCAGTTGCCAGAAATCTGAAAAATCATTGCTCTTTTCTAGCAAGCTCTTTAACTGCACTGCCTGTCATTTTCCCAGAGGCCTCAGTGTCGTCCCTGATGAGGAAGTCATTGAAATGTACGAGGGGTCCCACGTGCCTTTGGAACAGATGAGCGACTTTTATGGAAAGGTAATGAGAAATGCTTATTTATTCATTTAAAGCAGCCTATTTTTTTCCTTATTGAAACGTGGCCCGGGAAACATAGGATGCTGAACTCCTAGGCTCTTTGAGTAGTCACCGGGAATTGACAAGGGACTTCAGGATAGTTTTGAGAGAGAATAGTACATTAGCGGCTCTTGGGGTTCTTCCATGATTCTCCTTTCAGAGCCCCTTCGTCCTCACCTGACGAAGGCTTACACCTTCCTTGTACTTACCCCTTTGCCACCACCTGCTTGGTGTGTCCCCACTTTCTGGATTAAGTCTTTGGGGGCTGTGTGGTCACCTCCCCTGGGATTGAGGACAGCGGGTGACCCTGTGCCTGAAGGGAAACCTCTGCTTTTCTCACTATTGTGGTTCTCTTTCCTCTCTGACTTTTTTGCTTCTCGTCTTATTAGAGGCATGCTTTTATCTGTATTACCAAAACACAGTGGAAGATGCCCAGTCAGCTGATAAACCAAGTATTCTAGTTTGCAGGCATTCAGAGAAAGGCTCTTTTATAAGCTCTCACACGGGCCATGTGAGGTGCTCAAATTCAGGAGTGTTAGGTGGCTTGTTCTGCCAGTCCGTGGCAGTAGAAGGTTAGCTTGTGCTCCTTTGTGCTTGAGGAGAGAGTGTGAGCTGGGAGTTGGATGGGGCACAGAGAAGGGAGGAAAGGGAAATATGGTTAGACTTTTGCGGGGGAATTGGGCATTTCCTTGGATGCACCAGTTAACACTTGAGTAAGATATCAGCTTTGCCATGAATGATGAGAGACGAGGTGAACATTTTTACTTTTAAACATTAGAATTTTCCTTTTCTCATGGAGAGGGGTCCAGATGTGGACCAGAATCCTCCTCAGTAAATGTAAAGCCTAGCTCTGCCAAGGTGCCGGCCTCCGTTTCTAAAGTGCTTCCCCCCCACACACCCCTGCAGAGTTCCCATGGAAACACCATGAAGCAGTTCATGGACATCTTCTCGCTGCCAGAGATGACCCTCCTGTCCTGCGTGAACGAGTACTTCCTGAAGAACAACATCGACTACGAGCCCGTCCACCTGTATAAAGATGTCAAGGTTGTGTCCACAGCGAGAGATTATGATGCCACATCCTTTCCCTCGAAGTGACAGAATCCTTAGCCTCCTTTGTAGGTTAGGTGTTCGAAGTAGCTAGCCCCTCGCCTGGGGACTCTTGTATTTGCAGCTTATCCCTGAAAATTCTAAGAAAGATGTTACGTTAGGAGAATTAGAAATCAGTCAAATACGTTGTTAAGTGTGTGCTCATGTTGTTACTTGGATTTCTAATTCTTTCTGACTGAAGGCCAGGTCAAGGGCACCCGGTTGGTGGTGGAGGGGGTGGCGAACGGAGGTGGGGGCCCAGCCTGTACCCAGCTCACCCACAGTGTACCCTGAGGGAGGGGCAACTCTTCACACACACACACACACACACACACACACACACACACACACACACACACACACACAGAGATGGCATGTGCGTCTTAGACTGCAGCCCAGGGCCTGCAGCTGCCCAGAGGGGCGCCCTTTTTCTCCTGCACACAGAGGGTCTACCTAGGCTTTCTGAGGCCCTTCCGAAGCTGCAGGAATCCAATCGGAGGGGGATACACACAAATATAAATATTTAAATGCATATATACATACCTCGTCTATATAACTTTGTATTTATATATTTTAATTCATATTCACATGTGTTTATGTATTTTTAAGGTGTCTGAACTTTTTTCATAACTTGAAATTGTTTATATATAATTTATTTTACATGTATATTTCTAAGCATTTATAAAAGTATATCAGTATATATTTAAATATCTTTTTATATTCATATTCATATATTACTATGTTTTTATTATATGTTATGACTAGTTTAAAATTTCGAATGCCCAAATCATGGGTTTTAGGAAGATAAAGAATTAATTATAGTTTTCCAACATCAATCTGGTGTTATTTGAACTTAATTGCAGTATTTAGTTTCTGGTCTCCTTTTTGTGCACAAATACTTCATCTTCAAGAATCTTTAAGAATCACTTGTAGTTATGTAACCCTTTGCACTTAGGAGGAGAACTGTTTATTTGAAACTTCAGTTTTTACTAGTATTACTATCACCAATAGCGAACATGTATGCAGAGTTTCCTATGTTTTAGGAACTGTTTTCTGAGTGCTTTATGCATATTAACTAATTAAAACCTTCATAATACTGCCTTGAGATAGATACCATTATTATCATAACCCTCATTTTATAGATAAAGAAATTGAGGCATAGAGAGGTTGAGTAACTTGCCCAAGGTCACACAGCTAGTAAGTAGCGGAACCTAGATTTGAAGCCAGCAAGTTTGGTCTGGCTTATTCTTAACCACTGTTTTCTGCCCATGTGAAGTCGAAATAAGCCTGTGCTGGAAGGAAATCGAGGTTATAGTCCAGAAATGCTCACTCTTGACAGAAATCTCCTACCAGTTCTCCAAGACTTATAGCCCAGTTTGCCCTCAGCCCAATCTCCTGCCATAGGCTCCAGAAGTTTCCATGTGGCCCCAGGAGTGCCACCTATGTAGAGGACCTGCTTGCTCAGTGCCCCCTGGCAGTGGGGCTGTGCTCTGACACCTGCCAGGCATCAGGCTGCCACACCCCTCGGCCTACAGAGGGGTTAGCTGCCACCTTGTCCTCGTGTCCGCTGGCTGCACCATGTCTCTGCCTGAGTTACGATCTCACTGACAGTTCTTGCCGTGTGGGTAGCACTGAAGAGGGGAGGATCCTGTCATTGGTCTCTGCCTCTTCTAGATGACTGAACCTGTCGTTAGGATCTAGGGAAGGGTGCAAAGGTGAAAAGAGCAATCATGCTTTGTCCAGGTGACCTGGAATCATTTGTTCATGATACTGCATGAAAGTTACGGTTTATCACGTGGGGCTTTATTCAAAGCAATCCACACAAATTATCTCCTCCAAGTGACCCTTTTGAAAATGGCATTGGAAACTGCCACTATCACCACGGAAATGTAAGCTTTCCCCGTGGGGGCCGCCTATGATAAATGGACCAGAATTCAGATTTCATTTAGTGGTTGGGTTGCCAGGCTTCAGAAATCAGACGTTATCATGGAATGCCATCTCGCATTTACTCAGGCTAATACGTTCACTGATTAAAAATGTATCTTTTGACAGGATGCAATTCGAGACGTGCACATCAAAGGGATCATGTACAGAGCCATCGAGGCAGACATTGGTGCGTACCCAGCCTCATCGTGAAGACCATCTCAGCCGTGCCCTTTGCCCTGCGACAATGCAGGCATTTCACTTTTGTTCCGGGTGCTGAGCACCTTTCTGAGGGTTGTGCAAGGACCCTGCATCCTTGCGCCTCAGCCGTTTCCCTCCCCTTTGCCTCAGAACCTGATGTGGTCCTGACTCAGAAGGAGAGGCGCTGGCAGCTGTAGCCACATAGCGTTGTTTCCCACTTAGAGGAGGCAGGTTCTTGGCTAGGCTGCTGATGCTCCGGACACCAGTGGACCACCCTGAACCAAGCTCCCTTCCGACTTCTTTCTCTTCCTCCAAGTGCCCTCGACAATGCTGGCCCTGTCAGCCCCAGTTAGCTAGTACTTGCAGATCGAGTGACTTCGCGCCGAATCTGCGTGTGATTTCTTTTTTCTCTTGCTCTTAGAAAAGTACATCTGCTACGCCGAACAGACCCGCGCGGTGTTGGCCAAACTGGCCGATCATGGCAAGAAGATGTTTCTCATCACCAACAGCCCCAGCAGCTTCGTGTAAGTTGCTCTGTGTGTTTTCCTGGCTAGCTTTCAGCTAGCTCACTTCTTGGGTTGCGTGTAACAGTTGGAAATTGGAAAGAAAAAGTTGCGGAAAAAACAGCTAATTCCTTTAATGTTAGACTCACCTGGCTGACCTGTTCCAGGGACAAAGGGATGAAGTATATCGTTGGGAAAGACTGGAGGGACCTGTTCGACGTGGTCATCGTTCAGGCCGAGAAGCCAAACTTCTTTAACGATAAGCGGAGGTGAGCGTCCATCTTTCCAGGGGACTGGATTTTATACCTTTGCTGCTGTGGATGCTTACGTAGTATGTCTTGGTGAAATCCAGGCAGGAAAATTACAAGCATCTGAGCTGACAGCCTTTGATTTTTTAACCCTTCTAGCAAATAATTGCAGAGAGGATGCGATTAGCTCACAGCAGACACCTCACCCGTATTGAAAGCGTTCTCGGTTCAGCATGAGCTGCCTCGCTCCTGTACGTCAGGCTTTATTAGAGAGTGACTGACAATAAGGAAAAACCCAGACTTAATCTCACTTGATAAATTATATTTCTCAATGCAGACGCATTGTGCAACGTCTTAAACAACAGCAACAGCAAACCACCTGGCGGGTCGCTCTTCACAGAGAGCTCTAAACAGTGCCTTTAAACTTGCAATTGGATTTTGCAAAACTTCTCTGCGACACAGACACAGGTTTTGCATCAGGTTTTGGAGCAAATCTCTACAGAGACTTGTAGAGTGTCTTTCTGTCTCAGTCTTGGGCAATAGGGGAGCCAGGAAGCTTCGGGTTGTAACAGTGATTGGGGTGTGCCTTTTGTATTTAGTGGGTTGGGGAGGGGTCTCAGATTCTAAAATATCTTTTAATGTGGGAACAGACCTGTTCACCAAGAGTCGTTTCCCCCATCCCCAATGTAGATAGAGAGTTAACTGTATGGGGGTTATAAAAATAACTCAGATTTGTATAATAATGGCCTGTTTTTGAAACACTTGACCCACATTAAGCTGTTTTGCACTTGGTAAGCAGGCGGCCTTTCCCTCTCTGCCAGGTGATGCATAGCATCGTAATACGGTGTTCTGTAGTTAGTGTTGAATGGATTAAGTCCAGGTTTCCAAGTGTCACAATGGCTCCCGGAAAGAGAAGCAAAGCCAGGAACCATCTGCAGAGACTGAGAATTCAAGAGAATGAAGGCAAAACTAGAGAGTTGATCAAAAGCAGCTGTATATACTAGTGTGCTTCTTGGTCAGTCACTGATAAAGTGCTCTCCTGAATTTTATTAGAGTCTAGGGTGTAGGCAAAACCTTCTCATCTCTCCTTTCACCGTGGGCTCCCTCCCTTGTCACGTTTACACACGGTGGCAGAACAGTGTCTTGGGCTACTTCCTAGGGGGGTGTTGCAGGGTGGTTCCCAGCACAGCTTGTTCCCTCACTGCATCCGTTTATTTTGCCTCTGTTCTGAATGCCTGGAACAGGAGCTGAGTAATCCTCCACCTGTCTCCTCCCTGAGCTATTTTATAACGATGAAGGTCAGAAACAACATAAAGGAGCATCCGTCTCGGGATATTATGCGGCTCTAAAAATGGTGCATTAGAAAAGCAGTGAGCATGTATTATGGCAGTAAAAAATGATGTGTGAGTAAAATGCAGTGACATGAGAACTTGCTTACAACATTAGAGAAAAACAAAAGGTATCATCAGTATACCCCAAAGATCCTCATTTTTACGTTCATTAAAAAAGATAGGTAC